>JARHVA010000975.1:392500-1592500 GCA_037957365.1 Torreya grandis | reverse complement strand
TTCCGATTCCTGACAGGAAGTGGGAATGCCTGTCGATGGATTTTATCACGGGCTTGACTAAAGCCCAAGGGCGTGATTACATTTATGTAGTCGTGGATCGGCTTACGAAGTATGCCCACTTCTTTCCGATCACCACGACTTACACAGCTACACAGGTAGCAGAGGTTTTCTTTCGCGAGGTATTCAGACTTCATGGGTTGCCTCGGACCATCGTGAGCGACAGAGATAGTCGGTTCCTGAGTAACTTCTGGCAGGAGGTTTTTAGACTTTGTGGGACTGAGCTCACTCCGAGCACTAGCTACCACCCGCAGACTGATGGGCAGACGGAGATTGTAAACAAGTGGGTGGAAGGTTACCTCCGAAACTATATAGCAGGGCAGCAGAAGGCGTGGGTCAAATGGATACATTTGTGTGAGTATTGCTATAACTCGACATTCCATATGACCATTCAGATGTCACCCTTCATGGCGTTGTACGGGTATGAGGCGTCGAGTTTCCTTGATTTGCTACTGAGCGACAGTAGAGTGCCGAGTGCAGGGGGTTGGTTGCAGGAGAGTCAGGCCACTATGAGGGCTCTTAAGGAAAATATAGCTAAGTCACAAAATCAGCAGAGACAGTATGCGGATCAGAAGAAGACGAAGAGGCATTTCGAGGTGGGAGACATGGTTTACCTCATGCTGCAGCCCTACCGATAGTCCACTCTTAGAAAGAGTGGGTCAGAGAAGCTCAAGCCACGCTATTACGGACCTTTCAGGATCCTGAAGAGAGTTGGCGAGGTAACTTACGAGCTTGAGCTTCCAGCAGAGAGCAGGGTGCACAACGTTTTTCATGTATCACGCCTCAAGAAGGCGTTGGGTCATCGTGTGGTACCGTCTGCGGTTCTACCTCCCTTAGATGATGAGGGAAAGCTGATTTTAGTACCTGAGTCCATCCTGGAGTATAGGGAGAGACAGTTGCGTAGGAGGACTATCAGGGAATATCTGGTGAAATAGAGAGATTTGCCTGTTGAGGATGTGACATGGGAGAGCGAGGATATTCTACAGCATCCGGCATTGAGATTGCTTGAGGACAAGCAATTTCAGGAGGGGCGGACTGTCATGTCCCCTTCTCAGTGACATCTCTCGGAGCACAAGATTAGCCTATCATACGACCCTCGTAGGCTAATAGACTGGATAGAGGGTCGCATAGGAGCTTGGCTCAGCTTCAGTTGGCATAGTTTGATCAGTTGGCTTTCGTTTGGGCTCGATCAGAGACTTCTTGCAGAAGTTACTATTTTTAGCAGTCTTGGTGGTCAGAGTGGGACCCCTGCTATTTTTAGCAATATGGATTGGCAGCGTTCGAAATCACTTCAGCATATGACAGCTTCAGACGGTTCAGTCATCGGGTGAGTAACGAGGGAAATATTAATATTTAATTGTATTAATTAAATATTAATTATACGAAGACTATTATATTAAGTTATAATTAAAAATTATAACTTAAGTGATTTTAACGCTGAGGGGGTCGCCCCTCATCAGGTGGGGGCCAATTTGTAATTATATTTTATTATAAAATTGGCCAAGACTATAGAGATATTAAAATATTGAAAAAGTGCGAATTTTTAATTAAAACCCCTATTATGAAGGAAATCGCACCTCTTTGGTTATTAAAGCATTTGCTTTGGGAATCGAGCCATTATGTCATTATTGAGAATTGAAATTGATCAACTTTGATCTGAGCAAGAAGCTTCAGGATTTCAAGTTCGAATTCCTTGGGGAACGTGCCATCTCCATTGGAAGCAATTCAGAGGGTGTTAAATAACACCGGATTTATTGCAGCAGAGGTTTCTTCATTCAGGAGAAATCACAGAGCTTTCAGAGATCAATTATCTACAGAGTTTTTATCAGTGTTGCATCCAGAGAGCCTTCCTCATACTAGGCGCTTCATTTCAGAGGGTTAGGCATTGATTTTGGGCAGGCTGTACTATTGTACTTGCTGTTGGTACAGAACTGTACTTTTCTATACATGGCCGTACCATTCACCAGGCCGTACTTCATCTTTAGAGAGAGGCGCAGCATACTTCACTTACCAGTTGGTTTCATCATTGGCACCCTGTATCTGGGATCATCTGCCATCAATTTTTAGAAGAAGGACGCATTTAATGTAGCTGTACTGGATCTGTACTTTCAGCTGCTACAACAAAGAAAAAAACCAGGTTTCCAAATAATATCATTATTTTATACTTTGCATGTAACTGTTTAGTTGAAAGCATCTCTGGTAGATTTTTTTTATATATGAATAAGATTGAAGTTGCAGTATACCATATAGTTTACGGAGTTGGATAAATTTTATAGGATTTATTTACTATTTTATGCAAAAATCGCATTTCCTTCATTTCTGGCAAAAACCCCAAAAACATCAAAAAAATCAAAAAAACTTCAAAAAAAACAAATAAACAATCAGTTTTCAGAATCAGAGGAAACTAGGAGTTTCTACAAACCGCCAATCTGCAGATACCAACGATTCCGCCCGATGACCGCGACCACATCCTAAACACCCTAATCAGCTCAAATTTTGACCACCACTTAGAATTTTTAACATTTTTATAGCCTACCCCTCCCCCCAAGCCCCACCATGCATTCTAATTTTAACTAATTCAAACAATTTTTCAAATTAAGGCAAAAACACAAAAGTGAGTGTAACTTCCCATTCTTGCCCTGCTCCTATTGCCCCTAGTATGTTTACCATCCTCTCCTCGTACTCATCAATTTGACTGCTCTCTCGTCCAATTTCATCGCAACAAATCTAGAGCTCAAATTTTCTAGATTTCAATTGCATAAATGCTTTCAATTTTTAATAAATTTTCAAATAAATAGTCTCTTTTACCAACCATTGTGTTTTCAAAACTTTCCATTTTTTGTAATTTTCCTTCAAAACTTGCATTTTCTCTCATCTTGAAACATATTTCATGCCTAATTGACCCAAAACGTATCAAACACTAACAATTTTAACAATTTATTTTCCGTAACATTATTGCAGGGTCGGCTGTTTTCCGTTATTGGTTTTGCAAATGAACCCCACTCAGCACCAAACTCAGTCCCCTAACGGGACAGCTCAAGTAATATCCTCACCCGCACATACCCAATAAGTAGACTTGGCTATGTTTTGATTAATTAGTATGTTTTCTGCTTTCTTGTTAAACTACACTTGATTCTCATTCTTTGCTCACAGGTCACGAGGTGGTCTCGATTGGCTTCACTATGTTGTAGACATTACTTCATATTGGAGAATTCCTTTGTTGTGAACGAGCCAAAGGCTCAAATGTGCACAGCGCAATTTTTGGTCAATCAACTTCTATTCATTTTATTCAATGGAATACATTACAATATATAGTGTAAATATCTCCTACAAACTAGAAGCCAACACTAATCTCTTATCCCCACAAATCTATCAAACTTATCTCAACGAGATTCTCACTCACCTATCTTCTACAAACCTTACGTAGTTTATTCTAACAAATCACTTAGTTTATTTGCTCCACACATTATTTGCACACACATATTAATTAATATTCTAATGAGAAGCACTAAACCCACATGCAAAGACTAAATCCTAACATTCCCCCACTTAGTGCGAACATGGAGAGAGGAACTACATGGACTGAAGATCTCTAAATTGCCCCCCAACAAGATGGACATCGGGTTCGCCCGAGAATGCATCCATTACATTGAATAGGAAATTATTACATCCACGCTTTATTGAAAAATGCCTTTGATGACTTATTTGATGCTTTTGACACAAGTCAATTAACGCTCAACTTTTTTATTTTGATACTATCAACAAACTCAAGACAAAAAAAACAAATAACTCATACCAAAAAAAAACATACGACTTAAAAAAAACAAAACTAAAAAACTAATAATAAACTAAAAAGCTAATACAAACTTTATCAAAACTATAACATTAAAACAATAAAAACTAAACATAAATTAATTACCGAAGACTTAAAATTATATAATAAAACAAAAATTTAATTTAAAAATCTAACTTGACATAAAACCATCACTAAACAAATTTTAAAAAAAAACATAACATACCATGTAATAATAAACTATCAAAAAAAACATAAAACATGATTTTAAATAAAAACTTAAAAATAAAACAAAGTTTAACAAAATTATAACCTAAGCCACTAAGTAAAAATCAAAACCACGAATTAATACCTCACCTAAACCGAAACCAAAATAAATAAAACTACAGGCTAGACTGATATGCAGAATTTGGAAAGTGGGTCGCATTGGAGAGGACAATTGGAGCCAAGATCAATTGAGTTGAGCTCGTCAAGGTGGATGGAGGAGCTTGCAGGTGCACGAGTTGAGTTGACAAGTTGTATGGAATCTGATGGTTGGAGCTCGCAGGAACAATGCTAAGTCCAAGCCGTTGAGGATTTTGAAGAGTGCACAGAGAGATCTAAGCGTGTCGTTGTGTTTGATGTCGTGCCAAGTCAAGAGGTAGATAAGATAAATATATAAATGTCCAACAAATGACCACAAAAGTAGGTCAATGGGACTGTACAATACAAAGCCAAAAGATCCAGCAGGAAGACCCAAAAGTTGTTGAGTGTTTGTGGCGAGCCTAAGTAGAGCATGGAGCTTGGATTCAACAAGGATAAGGCTCGCTTGGATCAGGGGCTCGCCTATACAGCCAATACAAAAACAATCTCCATTGAAGATCAGGGACATGGGCCAAAAATCTGCATAGGTCTTCATTTCATACACGCAATAACTATGCAAGGAGGATATCGCCGCAGATTTTGAAGCATATGACGGTTTTGATTAATAAAACCATGTTTTGGGCTATATCATGGCTGTGGCTATGCATAGATCAGAATCCTTTGAATGGGGAGTTTTGTCCAGCAAAGACTGTGATTGAGTTCCAAAAATTTTGATTTTTCTTTGCTGTTTTTCTTCTGCTTCATTTTAATTTTCTGCAACCCTGAAACACAACCAGTCAACCAAAAAACCTACAATGTGTACTTTTTTTCCTCAATTTTGAATGCAAAATGTGAATAGAATGGAGTGTAGAAACTATGAGCAGAGTGAACAGGATGGAAGCTTGAGGATAGAATGCATTTGGATGATGAATGACGGCAAATTTGCACGTGGTCTGTACTAAAAATTGTTGTCAACATGCAAGCAAAGTGGATGGACAAAAATGGCATTTGCACGTGGGCTGCACTACTAACCACTAAACCATTTTGTTGCAAAAAACAAATGGATGGAAGGCAAAAGAGAGGTCCAACGGAACCTGCTCTGATACTAGCTGTAGAAATTACTCCATATTGTTGAATTTTTTTATTGTGAAAGAGCCAAAGGCTCGGATGTGCACAGCATGATTTTTGATCAATTAACTTTTATTCATTTTATTCAATGGAATACATTACAATATATAGTGTAAATATCTCCTACAAACTAAGAGTCAACACTAATCTCTTATCTCCACAAATCTCTCACACTTAACTCTCATAGAGATTCTCACTCAACCTATCCTATCTTCAAAAAACTGTACATGATTTGTTCTAACAAATCACTTACTTTATTTGCTCCACACATTATTTGCACACACATATTAATTAATTAATATTCTAATGTAAAGTGCTAAACCCACATGAGAGGACTAAATCCTAACATTTAGATGGTAAACGGTGTGACCACCTTGTGGGTGGGGAAGCACAAATCACAATCCTACAATCCTGAATGACCAAACATTTGTTTTCTTTCCTAGCAGCAACATCCAAGGCCCAAGCTTTCTCCTTAGAATCTCGTAGCACAACGATTTTTTCTGTCTTATGCTTCCATTTTAGAGAGTGGAAATAAAATTTGGAGGTACATCACCTGCTGCAATCTAATGAAGGGTCCCCCTTATTCTAGCTCCTCTTGTCCTATACTCCTCAAATTTCCTAAGTTGAGATTCTATGTGACTAGCTGTTTTTTCATTTTCGACATTGAAGGGATTTGATTCCAACTCATATTTGACTTGTTGAAGTTGAAATCGGACTTTTTGTTCTCTCCCTTTTTGCGCCATGGCAATCATTTGGCTCCAGCCTCAAATAAACTTAATCATGCATTAAAGAGATGATTCCCATTTAAGAAACAATTCTTCGTCACCACTTGGTGTAGGTACCAAGAACGAAATCCTAGCAATGGCCCTCAAGAAATATTTTGATTCGAGAAGGGAAACATTTATTATGTAAGAAGATGGCTTTTGTTCCTTGTCACCAACACCAATTATAAATTGAATGGAAATTTGATAATGGTCAAAACCAGTGTTGGCCCGATAATGGTCAAAACCAGTGTTGGCCCAGCAATGGAAACCTATGGAGAGGCAACAAAATGCAAGAATGGGCACCAAGTTCAACATTGATAAGACCCCTTTCAATCAAACCACAACTAAACAAATTCTACATGAAATTTTGAAAGCAAAGAATGTTTTTGCTAAAAACAAATTTTGCAGTCCTTAAGCAGGGACTTGAAGCCAAAAATCTCAGCCTGGATTGTAAGGGGCGCATCTGGAAGTGCTACACAAGCTGTTGTTCAATCATTCAAGGCTAATCTATAGACCAAATGTGCTCGTCCTTCAAGAAATAAAAGTCTCTTGTTTTAGTTTGCAATTGTTTTAGTGCATGCCCTCTTTGGACAAAAGTAAGAAGAAATAATAGTCCATAGAGAAGGTAGAAATTATTGCATCGTATTTTACCTATAGGAGCTTTTGCGGAACCAAAAGCATTTAAATTCGGGAGGTGTTATAAATAATTGACCAACATAATGGATAACCAATGGTCATAAACAATCAAGCACAAATTCAATACATCAAACTCAGATTTAAGCAAGAGATGACAAGAATTGGATATGTGAATAACTGGTTGGCTTCTTTAGTAGAAGGTTATACACCCAAATGGATACATGAGGCCATGAAATTGGGATGTACGTGTGTTAGACATGTCTTAGAATCATTAGATGAAGTTTCATGGACATCTGAGAAGTTTTGACGGGTTTTTTACTCGCAAACAGTAAGCAGTTTCACTGTTGGCAAAGTGAAAGAAGCCACTTTTAGCGCATAAGAATTAAAATTTTGCAAATGATTTCCAAATGACGTGAAACCCACTCAAACTGAGATTTACTGACCCCTCAAGGTAGCAGAAAGTTCCACGCAAGTATTTCTCCATTTGACCAGTCAAACTACCTCCGAACGTGACCGGCAGTCTCAGTTTTCTAAAGATGTGGTTTATGCTAAAGTGTTGGTTCTCATGCGCTAAAGTGGCTGTTCTAGTTTGCAGCAAGTGTCAATTTGGGTCCAGAATTTGTAAATGGAATGTTGAAGGGCCAAACAGGAAGTGAGGCCAATTTCAAAGTTGGAAGGCTAATAAACCATGTGAAGTTTTTGAGAAAGTGAATGGAAACTCGAACATCATCCCAAACATATTAAATCAAACGTTTTCAAGTCAAATGCATCTATTCATTGATCTAACCATTCCAATCAATAACCCTTTGAGAGTTGTACTAGTCTTCTAGGCAAATAAGAAGAATTAGCATACCAGTAGGAGGATGTAGTTCCTCCAAAGCTGAGAGATTTGTAAACTTCCATGCTCAAAGAGCATAGCAGGAGGATGGAGTTCCTCCAAAGCTGAGAAATTTGTAAACTTCCACGCTCAAAGAAAATGTAGTGTTTCTTTGAATGCAGGTGCTGCACTAATACTGAATTTCAAAATCAAACATGGCGTGGATCCGTACAACGCCTAATATCTAAGTTTGAATGGATCTCCGTGTTTTACCAATGTATGTTCACCAGCAAAACATGGGATAAGATACAACCTTTATTCATTTTTTGATGGATCAAATCCTTTTATCATGTTCGGAGCAAAAAAATAGGCTTTTCCATTTTATCCTTTGGTAGGATCTTAGTCAATTTATTAGAGATACTATCGATGTAAACCAAGAAAGCATGACATTTTTTTCTTAGAACCAAAATTATATTAAAGCAAAATCAAAAAATACATATTCTAATATGCCAAGCTTAAAAATTAATAGCCCAAGCCCGAGCAATAAACATAAAAGAGAACATATGAGCACTCATTGGTACAAATCAAAATCAAGAATGTTTCTCAAATCTCCCTGCAGCTTGGCCGACCACCAAGAGGAGGCAAACCATAACAAATAAGGTTTTGGTTGTCTAGCACCCAATTGACCAATCCATCTGCCACTTTATCGCTTTCTCTAAGAACATGGCTGAAATGATCCTCCTGAAACTTTTCTTGCAGTCTACGAATCTTCCCCATCTCTCTAGCTATTTGCCATTTTTTTGTTAGGATCCCCCTCTGGATCAGTTAACAACCCCACAATAACCTTGGAATCAAATTCAATTTGCAATTTTTGCCACCCGATTTTTAAAGCTTCTTGCATCCCTTTGTACATAGCTTTGATTTCGGATAAATTATTGGTAATACATCCCACCTTTTCAGCCAAAAGGAAGGCTACAAATCCATATGACGATCTGCCAATACCTCCAATACTAGCATGTCCAGATTTCCTCTAGAAGCACCATCCGTGTTCAACTTCCCATACCCAAATTGGGGGAGTTTTCCAATGTCGATCCTTCTGAGCTTTCTTTTTTGGTCGAAAAGCAGTCCTTATAGACATGCTAGGTTGCAACGAGAGCTAGTGACATAAGTAGTCCCAATATAGCATTAGGGGTTGAGGCAAACAAATCTTATGTTTGATAGATTTTGCAATGTTGATTTTGATCTTTTCCCAAATATAATTTATATCTCTTCTTTCATGGCGGAAGATTTTGTGATTATGTTCTTCCAAAGCAGAAGGGTGATGCCAAAACACAAGGCATGATATTGGTTGCTTGAATATTCTCCTCTTTGGAGAGGACTTGGATCCCTTTCTAGCAATCTAGAAAGCCTTCACATCTATCTTCCCTTCTGTCCTTTTTTATAACCTTTGCAAGGTGCCTTTTTTTTTGTACCACATGCTCATCGTCCAAAGTTAATTAAGCCTTGACGGCAAGAATTTTCAAAACACTTGCCTTCTACGTCGGGTGGTGATACAAAGTGGATTGAAGATACAAATATATATGAGCTTCTTTCTTATACATTTGGAGAGATGTCGAGCCCTCACTCTTGCGCTTTATCAGAACATCAAGAAATGGTAAGAAACCTATCTACTTAAAGTCATTCGTGAATTTAATTTTTTTGCAAAGGTTGTTTAGATGGTTATGAAACACTTCATGTAATGTCCCTTTTTAGTGATTTTTAGGGCTGCATGGATTTTTCAGAAAACCCTTTCCTCATCACAACACAAAAATATGGAAAGAAAATATAAAAGACACCAAATCTGTTATTTTTCCTGTTTTAGGGCAGCAACGAAAATATAAAAGACACCAAATCTGTTGTTTTTCCTGTTTTAGGGCAGCAACGAAAATAAAATTCTGGAATTGATCAGCCAAACCCTAGGCATCCAAGGTATAATTCAGCGTTTTACCCTTTTCTCTCACAAGTATCAAAAATATGACATCACATGAAAACACTTGCATAATAAATGCAGAATTATGACAAATATAGATCTCGACACCGAAGTACAAAATTCTGGAATTTATTATTAGCCAAAAACGCAGCTGAAAACTTAAAAAATTCAAATCTTCTGGAACACTTGGAATTACAATGCAAATGATGGCTCAAAATGACCATAAAAATGGCAACTATCAAACAAAACAAGTATTATAATTTTCCCAACACGAGAAGCCACCCAAAAGCTGTCCCAAAATTCGCAACAAGGTCGCCCAAGCTGGAAATGGACGAAATAGACCTAAAATGCTTCCAAAACTGAATTGTGCCTTAGCACGAATGAAGATCACTTGCTATTCCAACAAACTGAATATGAAGATCACTTGTAACTTCCAAATGAAGACACCGAAGCAACAAATGAGGGGTTTCGTCCTCAAGTACTATGATTATTGAAGGTCTTCGTCCTCAATAGGATCTAATGAGGGTTTTCGTCCTCAAAGGCTGAAAATTAAGAGCCTCACTCCAAATCTCCAAAAGTATAAATTGTAATAATAGATCATACCTTCAAAAATGAGATCTTTCATCTTCTTTTATATCTTTTTCTTATCCTCCCAAGTGTGGCGATCCATGTGGAGGATTTAAAATAAAAGTGATCTAATCTTTAATTTATTTTTTCCCTTCCAAACTCGACAATTAATTCCTCTTTTCCAATTTTGAATGTCTTCTACATGTCGCACCCCACTTTGGGAATGCCCTGGAGCCGACAAGTCATTCCTTTTTTCCAAATTAAAAAAAAATTCTCATGAACAAGCTATCTTTAACTAATTAAATAATTTGCCTTAATATTCAAAAATAATTAAAATTACATTTCAGGGAAATTAAATAATTATCGAATAAGGCCCTTCTTTAATAATTGAATAGATTGCCTTAATATTCCAAATAATTAAAATTAATGTTCAGGCAATTTAAATAATTATTAAAATTTGTTTTCCCTTTCACTTACCCTTTAACCTACGGGAAAACAAAATATGCCAAGGGTCTTCCACCTATTAATTTTGAAAAGGGGACATAACAGTCCTCCCTTCTAAAAATTGATTGTCCTCAAGTAATTGCAAATTCAGCTGCCATGTGTCCTTCCAATTGACCATCTTTGTGATGCTTGAAATCTAGTTCATTCTGGGCATGTGGCAAGTCCAATCAGCCCTTGCCAAGATGGCACTTCTATCCTTATCCCTATATTTGACAGAAAAATCATTCAAGCTGAATTCTTCATTAGAAGGATGGGCTGTACCTTCAAAAACCAGGTACAAATCAGACCCTACATAGGTTGAAAATTGGTCATAACAGTCATAAACCGGTCCAAATTGTGATCCTGCACATAGAACAAACGTTTTAGTGAAAACAAGGGTGCTTAGCAACACTTTTTCGATCACATCATCATGCCTTATAAACATGATATTAAATCCTCTTTTATGTCTTGCATTTTCTTTATAATTTCTCCTCACATGGATTCCCAAGGGTTCATTCATGTTATCCCAAACATGGCTGTAGCATGACAGTTTCTTCC
This sequence comes from Torreya grandis, assembly GCA_037957365.1. Classification (NCBI taxonomy): domain Eukaryota; kingdom Viridiplantae; phylum Streptophyta; class Pinopsida; order Cupressales; family Taxaceae; genus Torreya; species Torreya grandis. Next base: position 1,581,386 of record JARHVA010000975.1, on the reverse strand, counting down.
TCAATCATTCTTGTAGTGGCTGGAAACCCACTTGTATTTACTAAAAACACCTCTACGATGACAAGGGGTGGGAAACACGTCTCCCAAAAGTCAAGATATACCCTTGTGACTGTAAACAGTGGAGGGAACAGGCCGGAAGTGCGAGAAACATCAGTCAACAAGTTGAAAACAGCCCTCATAATGACCCTCGGGTCATGGTACTTATTACCCATCACCACTTTCATGATTACCCAGGCTGTACCCTTTGTAAAACAACATAGAACAGAATGTAAGTGGGCTGTATAGTAACTGTAACAGTCATTAATTGCTTGGGATTCCTTCCCATACAGCAATATGTATGTTGCATAATTTGTACTTTGTGACCCCACATAGTGAGCCCTTCCCTACACAACAATAAACAAGGTGTTCTCCTTCATACCATGACTGTTGAAATGTGTTTTTTTGCATGAAACTGTCTTGTTTGAGCTGGAAATTATTCAATAACATCTGAACATACCTCAACTTTGGCAAAGGGTTGTACATCCTTGTACTATGTGCCTGGAAACAAAATTATGACTGTTATGGCAGCCGATAAAGGATAAATGCAGCAGTGGTCATATTAAATTTTCTTCACAAATTCACCTAATGTGTTAGAAGCAAATGCATTCTTGGCGTGATTCCACATGATAGGCAATTCCCAAACTTTATGTATGACAAAAACATAACAAAAAGTAACCATCCTGAAAAAGATATCAGCTTCTTTGTCACAAGGGGAAAACAGGAATGCCTTCTAAATTCAGCTCCTCTTCATTCTTTCTACCTATACCTTGCATGCTTCCATCAGTCAAAACCACAATGTATGTAGGAGAATGTAAAATCAATAGTTCCGAAATTTGCTCTAGCGACTGAATCATTTTGTCATTCACCAACTTTCCCTTATGTTCATCCCATGCTGGACTACACTTCAGAACATCCAAATTTTCTGCTAAAACAAGTTGTCCTAGCTGATTATGAAATACTATTTGGCTCACCTTGAACCAGAATGTGGTGAACTCATTGGGAAATCTGGATGTCATGTCAAAGTGTCTTGCACGGTAGCAGAAATAGGCCTTTTCAACACCTCTCTCCCATACAAACTTCTGATTGTGCCTTGTTTTCCAATCAGCTTTGGAGAGACGGAAAGTAGTAATGGTGTGTTTACCATCCTCTTTCAACCTCATGGCAAGCTGGACACACATCCTTCAAAGAGTGATCCTGGGAAAATATCATTGAAAACCACCCTATGTAGCATTTGAAAATCAGCAAGTCATGATTCTTACCAAGACACGAAGTAGTTTGCATGCTCTTCACCCTATCATTCTTTTCACTTTGATGTCCATGATGATTACACCCACGAAATGGCATAGCATGAAACAATAAATTTGACATGTTACCAAGCTTTTCGTACCTTGGGCTGCAGTCAAAGAGTTTACCTCCTTTGGCCGAAGTGGAAGCTTTTAATAGATTTGCCTCCATATTATCAATCTTGTCAAGTCTCTTCTCATGCCTGTCGCGAACATTCTTCTCATGTGGCAATGGCTTAATTTTTGGAATGCTCAAAAATTAGATAGGGGCTTTTTGGAAAAGATCCTCTCTCCATTTGGTACCCTTCATCTTATCTTCATTGCTAGAAAATCCTCATGATGACCAAAACATTGGAAGGACAAGGTATGATAGTGATACAATAAATTCTTGCTATGAAGATAATCAAATTGCTTACCCTTAGTTGCTGATATGAAAATTCCAGCAAACCGAAAATGAATATTAGTACCCGAAAATTTGGCTTTACCCACCAAATTCTCTCCAGAATCATGCAAAACAAATTTTTCTTCTTCTTTTGGCTCATGTTTAAAGATTTCCCCCTCTTTCCTAACCACTAAGGAAGAATTCATAATATTACTCTCAAAAGGTGATGACTTAAACTTTGCAATGTTTGCAAGATGGTTAATGACTTCTAGTGCTAAAACAACTTCCACCTTGGATGCTTGGCATTCCACATGTAATGCTTATTCTTTCTTAACCTTTGGAGGTTCTGATTTTTCTAATTCTTCACCTTTGTTGCTTTCTATCATAGGAGAGTTCTGGCTCTTTTTAGCGGTCATTCCCATTGCTAAGTATGGCTTCATCTTTTCCTCACACTGTTGAACTACCCTTTTAGCTAACACATGTGCAACTAGTGAGCCTCCATGCTCATCCTTTCTCATATTAGTCAATAAAACTGATAGATGTGGCTGAAAAATATCATCTCTCATTTAGAATTTAGTGACGTAATTGTTTGTGCATTGATATAACAATATTGTTTACATGATTCTCATTAACAATGGCAAATAAATGTTGAAACATTTGGAGGATAAGATCATCACATTCAAGATCTAACATCAAAACACATGACCTAATTTTTGCCATAGTTTTTAGAATTGTAACCCTCTTAACAAAAAGTCCTTTATTGTCCTCTAGACCTTGAAAACTCTCCACAATTAACTGAAATATCTCCCTCATGGTTTCACTGCTCTAAGGAACCTTGGGAACTGTTATTATTGTAATTTCACTGATACATCTAATAACAAAAAGCCTTACCTTTTCGTCTAGGTGTCTCAAGAGCTAGAGTTGGACCAAGGAAATCATTGAGGGTTTCACCACCCAGTCTATTATCACATAGTGTGACTATTTTACCTTGGATAACTTATTTTCTACTTCTTCCAAGATGTTGGTTAGGTCACCTGTTAGCTGTCATGGACGCTCTAGTTTCCTCCCTGCTCTGTAGAGTTTCTTTCCCAACTTCTTTCATTATGCCGCATTAAAAATTTTAATCTAACCCCACACGCTATCAAGATCTAAGCTCTGATACCACTGTAATATCCCTTTTAAGGGCTGCATGGATTTTTCAAAAAACTCTTTCCTCATCCCAACATAAAAAGCTGGAAAGGAAATATAAAAGACACCAAATCTGATTTTTTTCTATTTTAGGGCAGCAACGAAAATAAAATTCTAGAATTGATCAACCAAAACCTAGGCGTCCAAGGTAGAATTCAACGTTTTAACCTTTTCTCCCACAAATCGCAAAAATATCACATCGCATGAAAACCCATGGATAATAAATGCAAAATTATGACAAATATCGATCTCAACATCAAAGTACAGAATTATGAAATTTATTATCACCCAAAAAAACAGCTGAAAACTTCAAAAATTCATATCTTCCAGAATACTTAGAATTACAATGCAAATGATGGCTCAAAATGATCATAAAAATGGCAGCTATCAAACAAAACAAGTATTGGAATTTTCCCACCATGGGAAGCCACCCAAAAGCTGTCCCAAAATTCCCAACAAGGTCGCCCAAACTAGAAATGGACAAAACAGCCCTAAAATGCTTCCAAAACTGAATTGTACCTTAGCACGGATGAAGATCACTTGCTATTCCGACAATTTGAATATGAAGATCACTTAAGACTTCCAGATGAAGCCACCAAAGCAACAAATGAGGGGTTTCGTCCTCAATTATTGTGACTATTGAGGGTCTTTGTCCTCAATAGGATCCAATGAGGGTTTTCGTCCTCAAAGGCTGAATATTAAGAGCCTCGCTCCAAATCTCCAAAAGTATAAATTGTAATAATAGAACATACCTCCAAAAATGAGATCCTTCATCTTCTTTTATATCTTTTTTTTATCCTCCTTAGTGTGGCGATCCATGTAGAGGATTTAAAATAAAAGTGATCTGATATTTTATTTGTTTTTCCCCTCCCAAAGCTGACAGTGAATTCCTCTTTTCCAATTTTGAATGTCTTCTACATGTGGTGTCCCACTTTGGGAATGTCCTGGAGCCGACAAGTCGTTCTTCTTTTCCAAATTAAAATTCTTTTCTCATGAACAAGCTATCTTTAATTAATTAAATAATTTGCCTTAATATTCAAAATTAATTAAAATTACTTTTCAGGCAAATTAAATAAGTATCAAATTAGGCCCTTCTTTAATAATTAAGTAAATTGCCTTAATATTCCAAATAATTAAATTTACTATTCAGTCAATTTAAATAATTATTAAAACTTGTTTTCCCTTTCACTTACCCTTTAACCTATGGCAAAACAAAATAGACCAAAGGTCTTCCACCTGTTAATTTTGAAAAGGGGGCATTACACTCCAAGTCTCTCCCTCCCATGTAGCTAGTTTAAATGGGTATTATATACATGCATTTTCAACCATTTGGGATTTAAGAAGAACAAATTAAAACTTGATCTACAAAGTGCTCCATACAAATACTTTCCACCATGGGCATTGGGGTGTTGTCGATACTAAATAAGGTTTATCTTAGAGAAGCACTCGATCAATTTCGCAATTACCTCATCTATAATTTCTTTTTTGATCTCCATCACTCTCCATAATAGAAACCTCAATGAAAAGAAAGAAGGAAGATATATTAATGTCCACAAATGACCAAAATTAGGTTAATAGGACTCGAGGATACAACCACTAACAATAGAAATTTCAAGGAAAGAGAATCCATGAAGCCAAAAAAAAGGGAATACAAGTACATAAGACAAAGTAAAGCAGTGTGCCACTAACAAAGGTGGTCATGGAACCAATTCAAATAGCAATATAGGGTAAAGAAGATCCCCCAAAAGCATGTGCCAATGAAGACTAGACAAAGATACCATATCAAAAATAACAAAATGTCACTTTCCTCAACATTTATGCCTTCATTGAAGTTTACGAATTGGTTGGAATCCTTTACAAAAGAAGAAAATTTACTCACAAAGGGCTTAAGTTTCTAATCCCATTACATAGCGAGATCATATATTGGGCGGATGGTCTGACTTTAAAACAATATTGAAGACCCCTTATGCATAGGCATAGAAAATATCTCGGACCCGCTTTCAAATATTACTTGACCTAATTATTTCTCTTTGTTGAGTAGGGCCTTCTTGAATCTAGGTTCAATGTTTGAAGCTTTCTATTTCAAAATCTCAAAACATAGTCCACAATCAAAATCATCATTTGTCGTGATGCATGAAGTAACCCAAAAAGTCGATGGAAGGATTAATTAAATAGTTATTCATATTGGAGTAGATATTGTTTGTATCTTTCTAATTATTTGACCAAGTGTACCATACACTCTTACTTCTTGATTTTTTCCTCCACAAATGATCATGGAGACCCGATGGACTTTTTAATGTACAAGAAAAAAAGAAATCGAGCCCCCTTCCATTCTAAAGGCATTTTGCCACCCTTATCCTCAATCACATTTAGAAGAGAATTTTCCCATGAATATCTTTAACAAAGCTAGGTTTGTTTTAATCCTTTTAATTCCAAAGAGAAAAACTCATTTTATTTAAAAAGGGTGCTACTTCACTTTATTTCTTCCCCTTTACACTCAAGGGAATACCGTGCCTTTAATTATGTGGGGGAAATATCACAATAAGGGGTCTGCCCCATAATCGAAGTCATGGGCATTTTGCCTTTTGATAAAATCAAAGATATTAGGCCTATTGTTACATATTTTACCCAAAGGGGAAGAAAATAGAGGACGGGGAATTTCAGAATGAATAAAATAAAACAATTACTGCTAAGAGAAGTGAAATTCCACTACAAACCCTATTGTGAATTCACAACCTCGTTCAACAACTTGTTCCCTATGTACCTCAACTTTGAGAACTTGAAATTGACCTTGGCCTCAAGAATGCATTCCCCATGTAAAGCTCCTCTATCATATCCTAATTTAGAAGTGTCTACATGAATAGTAAAAGTAGACAAGACTATATTTTGCCAAACCCAAGTTCAAAATTCATGGGCAACACCACATTTTTTTTGAGTCAGACATCCTTACAAGCTACCAGAACATCAACTAATTAAAAAAGTTAGATATCAAATTCCACAAATTACCAACAATGTGATTGACCATTGGTTCAATTTTCTCTCTCTGCAAGGATCTTATTTCCTATATCCATTCCTTTATTAGCAAATAAAACTGGTTGAGTTTTACCAAGAGTATACACTACATCTCATCCACTACAGCCCTTGAAAGGCTATTGTACGCACCCATTTTGTTATAGCAAAGTATGTACTATTTTGTATTATATAGATGGCCTACTTAAGAGATATTTTGTTTTGTTGTACCCACATAAGACAACAAATAGTTAGCATATGTTTTTTGATTACATGTCTTTATACACATATCTAAATTTAAATTAGTTAGTCAAGATTAGTAATTGTGTGTGATACGAGAGGTGCTTATTGGCAAATGTCCAATTAATACACCACCACGGTGTCTTCCTACATAGGATGTGTTGAGGCAGATGTTCACTACGATTTCTAGTGTATTCAACCCAATTGTTGTGTTGTCTATATTCTAGAGAATCTCATTATGTATATACAACCCACACCATGCAACCCACAATCACTGTGTGCCCCACTATTTTTGTCACTAGCAACATGACACACATTCACATACATGTTCAGATTTGTACTATAACCAGCAGATATAAAAGATCGTACAACTACATATCTATTGGTCTTTGCAACACATCACCACTTCGATATAACCAAAATTTGTACATATCATTTGCAACTGGAAAATTCTTGCACCACATTAACCATATTTTGTAATATTCCTTTAAAAAAAAAACTTTCAATCTGATTTTTTTATTTTTTGCATTTCTATTCAAATCTAGAATATTATAAAATAACACCTGAAAACATAATGCAAACTAATAAGCGAAATTCAATTTGAGTCTTAATTCAACCTTGGAAGATATAAAAAACATGGTAAAATCTGAGTACCAATTATTCCCTGAGAATTCATAAAAATCTACCCTAAAACAACATAATAAAGCATAAAAATTGAGTTTGTCCTAAAAACCCTAGCTAAAGATGTCTCTGACCAATAAGGCAAGTCCAAGTATGATGTTGGCAGTTCTAATGGCATACGATAGCCTACAGATGTATTGATCATGTTGGTTTGTCATAGTAGGTTCTCAAGAGTCAATGATCAGGTCACTTATGGCAGTGATTGTTGGGAATGGCCTTCAAACTGACTACACTACTGTTGAATGACCACGATCTGCCCTTGAAGTGGTACACTTTTGCACTAGGGGCAATGATCTACCTTCCACGTGTGACGCCCTTGTACAGCAACCCTACAATGCTGTAAATTATGAGTTTTATTACCCCACACATCCTCACAAACCCTGAAAACCGATTATGGCTTCCAACCAACACAAATCTGAAAATCCCCTGATTATTTGAACAATTGTAACTCCTAGATCGAGTCACCCCTGAAGATTAGAGGGTTTTCATCCTCAAACATGTTTACAATGAAGGGTTTCTATCCTCAAAAACAAAGGTTGAACCAATCTAATTTCAATCGTGAACAATGAAAATTGAATAATGAATAATCCCTCTTTTTGGCCCCCACTTGTCCTTTTATAATTTCACTTTTCCAATTTCACTCTGACCCTAAGAACATTTAAAACACTTTTAGACAATTATTACCTTTTTGGCTATTTAATGAATATTTCTTTTTTGGCTATGTAATTAATATTACTTTTTGACCCCTTTTAATACTAATAACACCTAAAAGCCATTTTTTCGCATTATAAAAGAAAATAACTTGGACAACTTAAATGAATATTATTAAATTATTTCCCTCATTAAATATTTTGAAAAGGAGACATGACAGTCCACCCTTCTCAAAATTGCTTGTCCTCAAGCAATTACAAGTGCTTTGACTCACCCAATCTGATCATCTTTGTAATACCCGGATCCCAAATTATCCTTGGGAATTTGCAATTCCATATTCTAACTTCCCACAAAGCCAACGGCTGCCATATGTACTCACCACTGTGTTTTTGTTGCCCTACTTCGCTTCTCCAAAGTGATGAAGAATCCAGAACACTTATTAGAGCATAACCGAAACCTTGATTTCCAATGGATCCTCCCATAATGTTGCAAGCTGTACCTTCCAAAATATGGTGCAAATCAAATTGTGTATGGGCCAAAAACAAGTTACAACAGCTGTAGACCAACTGGACTATTATCCGAATTAGAACTAGAGTGGCTGCAATAATGGTTCCCTTCAGCTGAAACCTCCTACCAACTTCATCCAACATTGATACTCCCTTAAAATGTGCAAACTTGCAACTGTTCATGACTAAAATCATCAAAACTAGCAATATAAAGATGGTGTAACAACTACAAAGATGAAAAACCAGTGTGAAATTCTGCAGTGTGATCAATGTAGAAGTGGTGGGCAACCATGCAAAGGCTGAAAACTCCCCGTTAGTAGTCACAAACTGAGAAGTACTCCCCATGACTGGAAATCCCTGCAAATCCACTTGTATGAGTGCAAATGAAGTAACGTGGTAGCTGATAATGGTGATGACAATAGCATCAAGGCTGAAAATCATACTCGTAGTTGTCTTAAGTGTGTTTCTTCTAACATTTAATGATAGGATGCTATCACAATTTGCTTCCTTCATATCTTGTTGATGATCCTTTGCACAAATATTCAAATTTGAAGTTACCCCACCATGCTTATGTTGTGCTACTATGATATTCATGTGAACTTCTCCTTGAGGTCTTCTTGTGGAACCCATAACTTCCTCAATAAGATTTATCCAACACAATTCCTCAACTCTTGATGGTACTCTTTACTCAATAGAAATTTTGGAAGTGCAAAATAAAACACCATGCAAAGCTAATCCAAAGTAGACCAAATACCATACAATGAGAAAGTATGAATGCCTTCTAAAGCCAAGCGTTTGGCTGCCCCCACTACTTGTCTTTTACGAAATGAATTCTCTATCCTTTTGGTTGTGACAATTGTAAGGGCTCCAATGGCAATGCCTTCGAGCACTACCTCTTTTCCCACTGATTTGAATTTCAGCTTCATAGTCTGATAATTCTATGTGAATTCCCCAACAGAATGTAAGCACTTTGTAATATTCCAAATCAGAATATTATACAAGATTTTGGATTCCTTAGAAATTCCTTTTTAAAAAATTATTGATTTTAAACTTGATATAAAAACTTATATAATAAAATGAATTTTTCATTCAAAACTTTTGAATAATAGAGTATTTAATCCACAAAGGGTTTCGTCTTTGGGTTTTATGATGACAAAGGTTTTCGTCTTTGTGATCAAATTACACAACTAATGATTTTCATCCTTAATCGTAATTGTAAGCATGACACCTGTACAAGATTCAATGATTAAATACATGAATTTGATGCCTTCTTCCATTCCCATAATGGATTATTTATACCTTTAATTTTCTATTGAAAGATATGACTCTTCCAAAGGTGGTGTCTCCTCATTTAAATGAAGTTGTTGATCACAAATGAATTAATTAATTAATTAGTTAATGACTAAAGACAGTTGCACTCCATAGACCTGCGATTTGATTGATTAATGATGGTTGTCGTATTAGCACTGCATTTTGTAGACATGCGATCTACATTTGTGGACATGCATTTGTAGGTGATTTATTTTATTTTATGTTGGCGTTTCTCCCCAACATTGGCGATCTCCTTTTCCTTTGTTGTTGGTTGCAACTCCCCTTTAAGACCTATTGTCTCCATGTCTGCTATTGGCTACAAGTTATCTTTGAGATCTATGATTTGAGAGTGATTAATTTTTAGGTTGAAAAGGGATATTACAGACATCCCTTCACAAAATTGCTTGTCCTCAGTCAATTGTAAATTGAGGTGTTCAAGAATTAATGCTCCTTCTCATGTTATATCTTCTATTGGCCATCTCACAAATACGATCAAATACTATAAGACAACAACAGTCTTTTAAGGAACCACCAAAATATCTGGAGGTTTTGTATACTTTTAACATGAAAAGATCTTACAAATAACCAACACGTGGTAATCTTTACTTTTCTCATTTTCACTCAACAACATAAGATAGCAATAAAAATATGAATAGTTCATGCCAATCGAGAGGGAGATGTCGTCGCCATGTATATTTCCAGCAGACATGTATTTTGTCTTACTCAAACTCTTTAAGCCATTCCTTATGATAGACTACCAAATACATGTAGAACTTCCACAAAATGCAAACACAAATCCTGTAGTGGCCCTGCATTGATCTAAATTTTTCTTTCTCAAAGTCAAATAAATTTTCAAAGTCATAAAGACATCCTTCATTGATATTATTAGATTTACAATCCCTTTGTGCCCATGATATCCCCAACTTCACAACTAATGTTGTGCCATTTGAATTTGATGGTAATATTTGATCGATTGGTGTAATTCCATCTTGATTCAATATATCAAGAATAGAATCTTCATATAAATGCAAGCTTACAAGGCATGTTACAGCCAATGTCTTTACTAGTCCACAATTCTCACTATCAAGGGTTGAAATAAAGCAAACCCTTTCCCAATAAGAAAAATTTAGGTATCTTGCATTCCCTAACCTTGCCGCATATTGAACCTTCAGTTTCAATCTGCGCATTGCAAATATAGTTTGCAATGGATTTGTTGACTTGAAACTTGCCACAACACTAGTGCATTTGAAATTGAATTTATGAGGATGAGATCGATTTCCTGTAAAAAATGCTCTCCCAAGATCATTTGTGATGATTAAAGTCTCAATGTAAATATCCATTGACTGAATATTGCCACGTACTGAGAGATCTCTAGCGGACTTACAACTTTATCGGAGATATCTCAATCCATACATTTCAAGCTTTAAAGACCCATCCATCCAAAAGCAAATACCAATCTATGGTCTCTTCCTCTTCCTTGCACAAACTTGCATTGCCCGATGCTCCTTGACAGCAGTCACTTAATTATGGAATAGTTTTATTGATTTTATGACCATGCCCCAATGCTCCATAGTGCACTTTTTCCCATGTATAAACATATCCATTGGAAACAAGTGCCATTGAGTATTCATCTCCAGCTAATACACAACTCACATGAATATTTGTCCCTTTGAAAGCTTGCACAAACCTCCCCTCTACAAGGATCTCTTTGTTCTCTCCTATAAGCAAAAGAAATTCCTCATCTTGGTTTGGCTCTCTATATGGTGGTCGGTAATTCTAAATTCCATGCACTAGTTCAATCTTTCTGTCATCAAGGGTTTCATGTTTTTTATTGTTTGATCGTTATTCCATCCTTATAGTGTATTCATCAATATCAAGGACCTTTAGCAAATGTGGATGACTTTTAACATGTTCAATTGCCATCTCTTGTTATTCGTTATCCCTGTTATCTAAATCACCCCCTACATCTTCACAATAGACATTCTCAGCCATTTTTTTGGATACCTCATATGATTCCGAAAGAATTCTGGTGTGCTATCCAATGGATCCATGACATGGTTATCGAAGGCAGCTTGACCAATTCCTAATTTAATCTTTTTCTTATTCGCTTTCCTAAACAAAGGCAATACTTGCAAAAGAAGCACCATCATTTTTTACTTTGCTAGCTCTTAACACATGGAATCCGAATTCCCCTCCGCAACCTCTTGTAAATTTAATTTCTCGTTCATATTCAAAACTGCCAAGTTTCTTTTCTCATATTCAGCATTGCATAGCTCGCTATTGGTATAGATTTTTTATATACTTTCTTTGCACTCAATGGAAGGCAACTGAGTACCCAAATGACAACTAGGGGGCATGCAAAAGTTTTCTTCTAAAGTTGCATTGGTTTATTCTCACAATGATTTCACTGGTTTGTTCTATTTTCCAGTACATTTAGAGGCATGTTTGGATCCTTTCAGTTTTGTGCATTCACAGAGCCAATATTTCTAAATTTATCTATCTCATTCTCATCACCATCTTTTATAGAAGGAACTTCTCAATTATGGTCAACTTGCCTCACAAATTTAAAATTATCACAAAATTCTCGAGCATCCAAATCCGCAGGCTGAGATGCACCTCCATTTTTTCTTAATGCCATATAAGTTTGTAGGGTAATTCCCCTTTGGATTCCCTCTGGAAGTGATTGATATGCATTGAAGTAAGTTATAAGATCATCATTAAATGATTTTGGAATTTCTTCATCTGGTTCTTCTCTTGGAATGAATGTTGATTGGCAATGCCAATATGATGATGTGTTGTTTGTTTACATTTAAGCTCAGAGATGGATGAACTAGTTTTTGCCTTTCGTGTATTGAAATTCATCATCATTTTCATGGTATGGGCCATTTGTGCCACTGTATTTGCCAATTATCTTTTGGTTTTATGATGACAAGGGTTTTCATCCTTGTCATCAAATTACACAACAAAGGGTTTTCATCCTTAATCATAATTGCAAGCATGACGCTTGTACAAGATTAAATGATTAAATACATGAATTTGATGCCTTCTTCCATTCCCATAATGGATTATTTATATCTTCAATTTTCTATTGAAAGATATCACTCTTTCAAAGGTGGCGTCTCCTCATTTAAATGAAGTTGTTGATAACAAATGAATTTATTAATTGATTAGTTAATATGACTAAAGACTGTTGCACTCCATAGACCTATGATTTGATTGATTAATGATGGTTGTTATTAGCGGTAAATTTTGTAGACTTGCAATCTGCATTTGTAGGCGATTTCTCTTATTTTATATTGACGCTTCTCCCCAACATTGGCGATCTCCTTTTCTTTTCTTGTTGGCTGCAGCTCCCCTTTAAGACCTGCGATCTCCATGTCTGTTGTTGGCTGCAAGTTATCTTTGAGATCTATGATTTGAGAGTGATTAATTTGTATGTGGAAAAGGGATATTACACGCTGCACCTCTAAAAACATATATGTTTCTCCTATGCCCACAACATGGAAGTCATCACACACCTTGTGTTTGCCAAGTGTACTCTCCAATTGTTGAATTCTCCTAGTGCAAGGAATAGGAAAATCATCAACTACAATAACATTGAACCCATCAACATCCTCTATTTTTAAAACTCTTCTAGCTACTAGTCCCTCATTTATGAAGTTGTGGGTTGACCCACTATCAACCAGCACTATGAATTTATAAGCTATATGAACTCTGAAAGGGTAAATATCTAGGTGCGGCACGGGTGCCTCCTAAAATAAGTGTGGCAAAGGTGCCTCTTGAACTATCTCCTTCCCTTCTTTCGGTTCAGATACCCTTGTTTCAATCTTTGGTTTAGGTTCCTCTACTTCTGACTCATCATTTGATAGCACCTCTATATAATGTACTTGACCTCGCCCAAAACATTTGTGACTAGGCTCCCATGGATCCTTGCAAGTGAAGCACAATTTCTCTTTTGAACTCATTTCTAGTTTTTATATTTTTACTTGGCTTTTGTTGCAACTTTGTCTACTGAGAAACCCCTTGCTAAAATGGTTTCTTTTGTTGCTCAAATGCCGATGTCATTCGCTGCCCATACGGTGTTGTCCTTTGCTGTCCTACAGGCAGAAATTTCCCTTTTGGGGTTGATGTTTCTAGATCCAATGCCTTTTTAATGGCTTCTTGAAGAGAAATAGGGTTAAAAGCTTTCACTGAACGCTTGAGTGGTTCAGCGAACCCTTCAACAAATAATACCACAAAGCTCCTCTCGATTACATCTAGTACCATCACGGATAACTTTTGAAATTCAACCACGTAACCATCCACTGTGTTGTGTTGCTTCAGCTGAGCTAATTCTTGAAAATGAATTTATGGATCAGTTCTATCAAATCTCTCGATCAACCTATTACTAAACTCACCATAAGAATTGATGAGATTGTCCCCGAGTAATGAGCTCATAGTACCACCATTCATGTGCCATGCTTTCAAGATAAATGAAGGGTTGCAAATTTGATGGCTTCATCTTCCAACATTGGCCTCAAAGATGGATAAGTATCCAGCTTTTGTACCCAAGCACGAGCTGTAAACTTGTCAGATCTGTCAAAAGTAGAAAGTGTTAACTTTCCCAAACCCTGTTAAAGGTCTCTTTGATTGGCTTGTGGTCTAAGTTCAGGTCTTGGTCCACCTCTGTTTTTCTTCAAATTCATGAAATTTGGGAGAGATATTGCCTCCCAAATCTCTACTGGAAGAACCCTATATTTAGCATAGCTGGCAGCTATGAAATCTACCACAGATGGTTGAATTTCCACCTCTAGAACTACTTCCTCCCTACGAAGGAAATTTGACTGAAAAGGTCTAGCAATGGAGCCAATGATGGTCCAATGATGGTCCTTTGGGTGTGATGGTTGTTGTTCACCCATGAAGAACTTCACCATTTTGAGTTGTATGCAAATTCATATTTTGCGTGGTGGGGACTAATTGGGCCATCCTATCTACTAGGCATTCTTGACCTTGTACAAGCCTATCAAAATGTGCATCATTTGGATCTCTATCACCCATAACTTTCTTCTATTTTTCGACCACAAAATCTGGATCCCACTTTTCTAACCTTCCTTTGGTTGTTTGGACCTTTCTATCTCTCTCTGGTAATCCCTGATTTCTCTATCACTACCATGCATGAAGTTAAAGCTACAAAATGAATTATTTCCCACGCTAGCAAGAAAACCAACTCTAATACCACTGTAATATCCCTTTCAAAGAAATAACTTTGAATCTAATTTTTTTATTTTTTGCAATTCTATTCAATTTTGGAATATCAGAAAATAACGACTGAAAACATGATGCAAACTAATAAACGGAATTCAATTTGAGTCTTAATTCAATCCTGGAAGGTACAAACACTATGGTAAAACCAAAATACCAATTATTCCCTGAGAATTTATAAAACTATAACCTAAAACAAACATAATAAAGCATAAAATGAGTTTGTCCCGAAAACCCTCGCTGAATTTTTTTGAACAGTATGACAAGGCGAAGCATGATGACGATGGCAGTTTTGATGGCATACAGCACCCTGCAAATGTATTCATTATGTTGGTTTTGACACAAGTTCCCAAGAATCAACGATCAGGGCACTTATGTAGCAAATGTTGAGAATGGCCTTCAAACTGGCTATGCTATTGTTGAATGGCCACGATCTACCCCTAAAGTGGTACGCTTCTACTCTAGGGGCAATAATCAGCTTTCCAAGTGTGACACCCTTGTACAACCACCCTAAAATGCTGAAAATTCTGAGTTTATTTCTCCACATGTCCTCACAAACCCTAAAAATTGATTATGGCTTCCAACCAACACAAATCTGAAAATCACTTAATTATTTGAACAATTGTAACTCATGGATGGAGTCACCTCTGAAAATTTGAGGGTTTTCATCCTCAAACCCGTTTGTAATGAAGGGTTTCCATCCTCAAAAATAGAAATTGAACCAATTCTAATTACAATCATGAATAATAAAAAGTGAATAATGAATAATCCATCTTTTTGGCTCCCACTTGTCCTTTTATAATTTCATTTTTTCAATTTCACTCTAACCTTAAGAGCATTTAAAACACTTAAGCAATTTTGCATTTTTGGCCATTTAATAAATATTTCCTTTTTGGCCATGTATATAATTAATATTGTTTTTTTAATTCCTTTTAATACTAATAACACCTACGTGTCTTTTTTCCGCATTATAAAATAAAGTAACTTGAACAACTTAAATGAATTATTATTAAATTATTTCCCTCGTTAAATATTTTTAAAAGAGTACATGACATATCTATGCAGAATCCCCACAACATAAAATGGGGCAACACAGAGATTTAAATGAAATGGAAACACACACAGCTGCACCCAATTTACAAAACACCCAGATCTGAACTTCAATGGCTTACTTCACATTTACTTATGCAACATATCCACTACTAACACATTGAATGCCCGTTGACACAAATAACTCAGATCAGCACAAGTGAATGACCTATTTAATGCAATAATACAGCACTTGAACAACACAGACTGATCCTAATACATCCCTGATTTTGCAATATGCATTCCTTAAAGATGAAGCACCCATATCAGATATAACCAAAGAAATGCAGGACTCTTGAACAGCAAAGAGTTCTTGCATGATATGCTGCTATGAAAATCAAAACCCTCAAGAAACTGAAAGGGGAAGACTTTTAATAAGATTTGATCTAATCACCAAGACCAATGTCTTCATCCATTGGGAAAATACACGAATTACTCCTAGCATTATTGGAAGAACTCTTTAAGGAGACATGAGTGCAAGATATACACGATCCTGCACCAATGTGCACACATTGTGGCAGGAAACAAATATGGCACAAATATGGCATACACTGAATTCTTCATCTCAAGATTAATTTCAACATTGCAAGGGAGTTTCTCATACATTGACAATACAAAGCAAAATCAAAGTATTATTGAAAGTGAATCTAAAATACATAGCAAGGGTCTTTACAATCCTACTGCAAGCACTTCTACATATCCTACTTTCAGCATAATGACCAAACATTTGTGCCATGAAGCTTCCAATCAAAAACCATGAACATCAATCTTTGCAAATTGAGTGATCCCTATGAACTCCAAACTCTCTCAACAATCCCTCACAAAACATGAAATCTACACATTGTAGACACTCATTTTTTGCCACTTTCATGTCTAAATTGGGTACCAGATTGATTTCTAGCAAACGATGTAATTTAAACCTAGAAATCACCCGAAGTTCCCAAATTCATCTGTGCATAGAATATAATTGCTTAAAACCGTGTTGAGGCTTGCTTATTTAGGGTATTATCATGTACACAACAATAACCTAGCTTGGATTCAACCCTAACAAATTGCGACCTAGCAAATTGACATTCTTGGCATGTCGGTCTATTAATGCAAGACATTAAAACAATTCATAAATGCCAAAAACCCTAAGCAGGATTAATTAAAAAGCAAAATTCAATTAATTGCTTAAGTAAAAATTCCAAATTGAAATAGGAAATTACATTTTCTTAAAAGAGAATTTTTCAATAAAGATGAGGTCAAAATCAAGGGAATTAATAATATCTTTTATTAATTCTTAAAATCCCAAGAAAATGTGAGTCACAACCTCATAAATATCTTCTATGAGTTGTAATGGCAATAAATATCTTCTCTGAGTTGTCAAGCCTTCAAAATTGCTTTGACCCAACCCAAGATTACCCTGAACTTGACCACAATTACTTTAGATTCAACCAAAGTTATAACTAAACCTACCCACCCTAGGGTTAGAGTTAGTTTTAAGACCTATAAATACAAGTGCCATCACTCTCTCTAAAGAAGCTTTTGTGTGTAAGGTTATTCTCCAGGAATGTCTTCAAGAAGCCCTCAAAGAAATGTTATAATGCCAAATTGATTCAAGAAGCTTCACACCAAGCAAAGCAAAGCAAAGCCACATGTGGTCTTAGAGAACTGCTGTCAAAATGAAAAATGCATTGATCAAAGTCTCTATTTCCCACAAGCCGATCAAGAACATCCTCTATGCCAACTAGTGAACACTAATTTTGACAAGGGAGGTAACATAGTTGTATGTTTTTATCTCTTATTTGTAGTTTTGTTCATTGTGTTAAGCTCAACCTAGTACTTAGGCAAGAGTGGTTTAGTTTCCATTGCATTGTTTAGTTTCCATTGCAGTTGTGGAATGAATTTTATGTTCAAATCTGTTGAGTGAGGAGTTTTTCAATGAAGGACGGAGACAACGAAAGTTGAATGTGAAAAACGATCATTTGTCAATCACTAACAATAAGGTCACATTGTGATGTAATGGCATTTATGTTTGCATTTTGTTTTGTGTGGTATACTGAAATAAATCTTTTGTTGTGGTCACATGATTGAAAAACTCGTATTGTAAAAGCTCACTTTTTTAGGACAAGAAGAGATTTCAAAGTAAACTCAATATGGATTGTTGTCTATAGTGTTCTGGAGTTTTGAGAATTCAGGGGTTTGATAAAAAGGGTCCAAGAACTTGGAAGTTGAATTTGGGAGCTACACCTTACAGGGGTTAAAAGACAAACAAAACAACTTGATAGAGTTGTACTTAGTCCAAAAATTATTTTCAGATAGAAGCTTTAGAAAAATGCGGTTTTATTTTCCCATGTTTGCACTAAAGGGAGGAATGTTAGCAAAATATTATTTAGTGCTCACATTTGTTTGAGACTATATGTTTGTAAATAATTACTATATGCTGACCTTTATTTAGTGAAAAATAAAGGTGTACCACATACATGTATACTAGTTTGTAATATTAGTGCATTGTTCTAACAATACAATAATATAGGATATTTGTGGTTGTGGAGTGATTTTAGGGATGAGTTAAAGAGGGTGAATAGGAGGTTGAGAAATTTGTGATAGATGTAATCTCCTTGTTTGTAGAAGATAGAAAACCTATATATATGTAATTCATCCAATGAATAAAACATTGAGTTTATTATGTATTTTAACGTGAAAAACTAAACCAAATTTTACAAATCCTTCAATCTTACCTCATCTATGCTGAGTTTTAGTGGTCTCCGAAACTAAAAAATCATTTGCTTTAATTGTTTTTGGAGCTCTCCTTCGAAGCTTTTAAGTATAATCCAAATTCATATTATAATTTTGGGAGAATGTTTCTTGAATACAATTTGTCTTCTCCGGACAACTCATCATTCTCCTGTGTGTTAGGCAATTTCTGCTCAACTAAATCTGATGCATTTTGGATATTAGAAACACTAGATTTTTCCTTGTTTTAAAATAAAAAGTTCTGAGAATAGAGAGGTCTGAGGCTTTGCCCTTCTAGGTCTAGTGAGACCCCTCTCTGCTACAAAACTTTCTTAACCTCGTTCCTTGTAACCAAATAATTCTAGACCTTTTCGACTAAATCAGTGTTGATTGTTCTGCCTACAAATACACTTAAATGTGTCTGTATCATTGTCTTCTTTCTCTAGATAGGGCCCTTCAAGTTGTGTAAGATGTCTAAGATGATATCTCAAACTAGACTAGGACAACAAACACCAAATGCATATCTTAAGGTACATAAATGTGGAAAGGATACCATGAGACATAACCTAATGGTCACTCATCCATGTGTCTACCTCAAACTTGTGTTTCAGGCTTCCTTTACTGCATGACAATTATTAAATCAAATCGCAAGGTATGATCTATAACATATGCCACATTATGGATTCATAAGCCAAAAGAAGCGTCAATGATACCAACTTCTTACACTCGGGTTTATAATCATTCAACATATGAACACTTGGCTAAACTGACTCAAATGCAGAGAAACCAAAGCTTAAAATCTCCATTTGATTGGCTTAATTTCCCTCTTGAAAACTCATGCCCAAAGGACAACGACTTCAGGAATGCCCAATCAAACATTACAAGCAAAGGTCCTCACCTTGTCACATGCATGTCTTCACCACATTCTCTAGTTACAAGAGATTCACTTTTTTCCACTCATTTTCCAAACTTTGGCGACAAGATTCATAACAAGTGCATATCTTTCAACATGCTCTTTTAAATAAGTAACCACTATTTCCAATTTTGAGAACTTACATCTTCTCTTTAACCAAAGATGGTTCGTTCTACCAAGGTGCTTCTTCGTGACGCAACTAAACAACCTTGCTGAAGGCTATTTTTAGGAGAAAAATTTTTCAATATAGGGTCACCACTTTCCTTTATTAGTATCCCCAAAAGGCCCGTAATTTCCTTTATTAGTATAATTTTTCTTGCATTTCATAAAAAAATAAAATAGCCACAAGTCCCGAGGGAAACAATTGATGTGTTGAGATTGCATACCTAGAAAGACCCCATTGGATCATTATATAAGTTGAATTGCAAAGGATTGATATCTTGCTTCCCCACTAAATGGAGAAGGGTCACTTATGAGAGCAAGTTTTAAAGGTTTCTTGCTGCAAAACCATATATAAGGAGTTTGTTTTGTGAAAACTTTGGTACAAGGTAACACACAAAATACTGCAATATATTTTATTTAACGAAACACGCTACATATATAGTTGGCGTAACTCTTATATTTAAGGAGTTTATCTTATCAAACAACCTTTACTTTGTCTCAACACAAATCTCTCACAATTCTTAATATCTCTCCTATTCTCGTTGAGTTGTTATCACAACTCAACTTATACACAATAATAATCCATACATTAATATAATGAAACACTAATAATTTCTAAAATTCCCTCCTTAGTGCGAACATGGGGGAAAAGAATCACATTCTTTAGAAGCTTCTCTCTGAAAACTTTATTTGGACTAGGTACAACTCCATCATGCAGTCTTGTATCCTTCGTAAAGATGTAGCTCTCGAATTGAATTCCCGAGTTTTCAAAACCCTCTTTCCGAAGTTCCAAATTTACAATCTCCTGAACCATCTGGGCAACAATCCATTTTGAGTTTACCTCAATCTTATCATGCCCTCAAAAAGTGAGTTTTTTTTTTTATAATATGAGTTTTTCTACCCTATCGACACAATAAAATATTTATTTTAGCACACCACAAAAAACAAAATGCAAACAAATATGCCACTACATCACAATGCAACCTCATCGCTACTTGCTAACGAGAGGTCGCTATTAGACCTCCAACCTTTATTACCTTTGTCCTTCATTTGAACGTTGCTCACTCAACTAAGTACATCTAGAAGCTTGGCAATATTCTCCTCTCTTAAAAATATTTCCTAAACCATCGAGTTTTCCTGATAATATGTCCTTAACAATAGAAAAAGAATTGAATTTGACTCTTTAATGACTAACAACATATAATAATTGACATGCTAGACTTCTAAACTATGACACAAAATTTCTATATAAAAACTAATAAAACACTTTAATTTTGAAACACTAAACTGACAATAACTAGACCATAGAATAAATTATAATAAAATAACAATAAATTATAATAAAATAACAACCTACCATATTAATATTTCACTAAATGAAATTTATACACTTAGATTCTTATTGACCTAAATCTCAATGTTAAGTAAAGATTCTCCTATAAAGACAATGACTTCAAAACAAACTATTAAACACTAATCACTATCACTAAAATTACAAACATTAAGAATGACAAATTGACGCTTAAAAGAACTATTTAATTGATATCTCAAACTATGATACCTAAAGACCTAAGATTAATTTCTAAATCATCACCCAAGTTGGAGGAGATGTAGCAAGTTGCAAGCCAGCTAATCTAGGATGGTGTAGCATATTTACAAATCCTTTGGCAAAATTTTATGTATCAAAAAATATGTATCTCATTGGTTGCCATTCGACAGGGAATTGGATCGTATTCATTGAATTTCCTCCGCCTTCACAACAGGATTCGTCTTCACTGCATTATTGTCGCCTTGTAATCAAATGAACAATTACGCTTCTCCAAGTAATGATCCAAAGAACAGAATATATCCCCACATTTACGCTTGAATCCCGTCAAACCCACTCTTTTCCTACACAAGTCAACAAGCCACCGAAAAAAAGGAAGAAGACCACGCACGGGAATTTAGAATATGCCAACTATGCAAAGTTGCATGTCTATGGACTAATCTGCGAAAGACCAAGCCATCAATTTCCATGTCTCACAGGGTGATAGCAAATAGCCAAGAGATGTTTCTGATTCACTCAGAGCTTGGCGAAATGAATTAATAGAGACATCGAAATCAAACCTGAACATTTCCAAACCTGACGATACAAAATAAATGAAATGGAGATTATTGTTCAAATGGAAATCCAACCCGGAGAAATGAATGAATAGATATTTGAATAAAACCAAGAATGCAGACGGATTTGGAAGAAGCCAGCCAATCAATGATGCACCCAATCAGCGATGCACAAACAAATCTGAACTTGACAAATCTGAGGCAGCCACACGGAAGTAGCAATGCGTACGGAGAGCAATCAGATGTTAGAGAACGTGCTTCTATACGCTTGAAGTAAATATGAAAAAGACACATAGAACATGCATTGAGGATATTAGATCCATGGTGATGATAGTAGCGCCTTCAAATTAACAAATTTACCTAAAGACCACACAAATCTGTTCTAATATTTGCAATAAATACCAATACTAATCTCTCACAAATTGATAAATTTCACCATACGGGCAACTAAGACCAACACTAGAGCTGCCCCATTCAATCCTCAGGTTTCCATACTGCTCTGATACCAAATGAAAACTTTGGTACAGGTTAACACACAAAATACTGCAATATATTTTATTCAACAAAACATGCTACGTATATAGTTGGCGTAACTCCTATATCTAAGGAGTTCGTCTCATCAAACAACCCCTACTTTGTCTCACCACAATTCCTAATATCTCTCCTACTCTCCTATTCTTGTTGAGTTGTTATCCCAACTCAAGTTACACACAATAATAATCCATACATTAATATAATGAAGAACTAATATTTTCCAACAATTTTGTCCCTATACATCATGTTTTCTAGATAGTTGCATTTTTTCTATGCTCCCATCCCTCTTGCATTCTAGGAGATGATATGCATTAAACAACTCGAGGAGAAGGATGGCTCATCCATGTTTTTTTCCATCAACGTCTGTTGAATGTGAGCCCATTGATCCTATGTGAGAATTTCTAAGTCCATTTGTGTCGTCATCTTCTTTTTTTGTTGTCTGAAAAGATGGTTTCCTTTCTCTCTATTGTGTGTTAGCCTTCTTGGATGACTAAAAATTTAGATTGTTTGAGACCAGATCTATAAGATAAAGATTGTTGGCAATATTTTTTTTGTTTTCCTCATGGAAGGCTTACAGTCAATTGCTTTCATTGAGAAAGCAAGAGGGAGAGGAGCTTTAGCCAGTAATTGCCATTTTGCATGCTGGTTTGCAAGATTCTTGCTGGGTAATGAAGCTTCTAGGGCAATCCAATTCATCAGTGTCCAAATCCACTAACACCTTTAAAGTCTTTTGTTGGGAAGGTTGTGCTACTTCAGAAGAAGATTCTTTGCCTTTCCTCACATAAGCCTTTCGGATTTCATTTTCTCTTGCTCGTTCTTTGTTTGGATGTTGATTTCTTGTGATTTTTGGAGGTGACTTTGTGGGTTCAATGATTTAGTTGTTCCTCTCTCTCCATCTATGCTTCTCGAATTTTTTTGAGCTCCTGAGATGTTTCGTGAGTAAGGGGGCACAGCCCGGATAGATGGTCGTGCTCATCACAAGATATACAACAAAAAGGGATGTTTTCGAAGTCAATGGGTTGTTCCCATTCTATATATACCGTTTCTAAGATCTGGGGATCTAGAAGAGGCTTGTCAAGATTCAAGTTCACACGTGTGCATAAGTTAGAACTCGCTGATGCTTGGTGAAATCAGAAGCTATTATGTATTCTCCTATTGCTGATCTTAATTCTTAAGGATATTTGTTTGCCAATAATCACTAGGAAGAAAAGGAAGGCTAACTCAAACCGGAATGATGGTGGGCAGATCCTTTGTTGGATTATATGCTAGTGGCTTGTGTTTCATGAAAAAACCTCTTTGTTCATGAACCAAGAACCGTCTTGAAAGGCTTGATGACTTGTTTGCTTGGAAGAAAAGACAGTCGTAAAATATTCTTTTGGCCCCATGAGAATTTGTACAAAGTCTATGGGTTGTCGATGGTCCTATACCCGTGATCTACGAGCATTTGGGCTAGGAAAGGATCCCAATGAATATCCATTTTAATTTTTTTTGTTAAGTAACCAAGAGTCTATTTTCCATCTCATCAATGGTGAAGGAAACCTTTGAGGGTGTCTCAAGCTTGAGATAACACCCTGTGGGTTGCCAATGGTCCTATACCCATGATCTAAGAGTTTTGGGCTGGGAAAGGATCCCATGAATCTCCTTTTTATTTTTTTCTTTACGTAACCAAGAGTCTATTTTCCATCTCATAATGGTGAGAGAAACTTTTGGGGGTGCCTCAAGCTTGAGATAACAAACATTTTATTTCTTGGTTGAAAGTGCACTAGTGATCATTCATTGGATATGATATTGGAAATATTGTTGCACATTCTCTTTACAAATTAAGTGTCTTAAGCTTGAGATAACAAACATTTTCTTTCTTGTTTGGAAGTGCCCTAGTGATCATTCGTTGGATATGATATTAGAGATATTGTTGCACATTCTCTTTACAAATTGAAGCAATATTGCTGGAGACGACATTTTTAAATTATGGGTTCATTGAGGAGGCCATGATCTCCTTGGACGGATAGATATATGGCCCCTTCAATTCTGATATAATGTTATTACAGAAAAAAAGGAATGGATGTGAAAAGCTAATTGGTTGGTTGGGGAGATGGCATGGATGATCAGAAGCTTATGATCCTCATGCACAAGGTACAAGCTATTGTATCGACATGTATTGAATAAGGCAAAAAATCCAAAGGTTCATTTCTCTAATCATTTATAAATTTTGCATATTAAGTACTATTGTCAAAGTTTTACCATATCTGCCAAATTCTCCCCACCACACGTTGTCCTCACAAGGTTGTAGTGATGAGGTCGTGGTAGATGTGGCTCTCGAAGTTGGCAAAGTTTCTCGCCACATTCTCAATGGCCCTCACCTAAGCGCAGTAACAAGGTGGAGGATATGGTCACGTGGATGTAGGACCCCATGGGTGGGCGGCACTGCCGCAGGGAAAGATCCCTAAACTAGCCCTTTTTGTCTCTCCTCCAAGGCAAGAAGATAAAGAAGACAAAGAAAAGTCAGCTGATGCAAGCCCATACCTAATGGTGTTCAGTCATTTATGATCCCATGTTGTATTTACTTTGTTTGTTTGTTTGTTAAATAATTTGGGGCATGCATCTCACTAGAAGACACGCCCATTATGTTTGTTTGAGGTAGAATGGTAATCATAAATCACCATTTTACTTAGGTATTAGGTTATCAATTTGTTCAGGTAGAAAAATCGTTGGTTGGTTCTCAACCAACTCCTAAACCTATAAAAGCTTACAAAACCTTGTAAAATTTTAATGCTTTTATTGAATAAATTTTTTTATGTTCCTCCGACATTGAATACCAACAATGATATCAAAGCTTGGTCAATCAAGAAGGATTAAAGAAATTTAAAAAGCCTGGTTTTTTCTATGAAGGAGGATTGAAGTCACTAAATCCATGTTTTGGAAGCAATCTATAGATTTTTTATGAAGTATAATGTTGAATAAATCAAATTGTATGGCATTTATAAAAGTTTTGGGAGGAAAAACATACAAAACAAAACTGTAAGTATATTGCCTGATTTTTATCATATGTATGTATTTTAATTTGTAAAGCCCCCATAAAATCATTTTGTACACCCTGCACACCCTATTGAATCAAATATACATTTGTACAACCTCCATTGGAGCATTAATTGCGTTTGATTTGTTCTCTATGTCTAATTGGCAAATTTAAAAGCCCCAAAACCTACTTGTAAGGCCACTACCAATTTTATGTGCATCAATCACTAATTGTACAGCTTCCTCCAGCTATGCACGGTTCTAAAACTCTTGCAGGAGGGTTGGTACAATTCCAAAATCTGATTTGTCTCCTCTTATGGCGTATTGAATTTTTTTTTAAAGATCGTACAGATTTTTGAAGGCTTTTGACAGTGCTCCACATTAGTTTGTACAGCATCCTCCAGTGAACAATGGCATTCCCAACAACATGTGGCACAGTTTTGAGTAAAATGTTTATTTCAATATGATATTTTTCTATTCTTATGTCCTATGGGCTCCACTAGAAAAGAAAGGCACTGCTCTTTTTCACATGCAAATAAAACATTGGGTAAAATATTTCCCATGCGTGTATTTTTTTTATTTTTTTTAAATCCGAAAAATTAGAGATAAATAGAATATTGTCCCTTTGTATTCTTAAATTGGTTGAAGGAGAGTTGAATAGTGGAATTTTGTTGGTCACTTGAAAAGAAAAGGTCAAGGGTTCAAAACCCATTTGATATATATCTTTTGGTCAAACTTATTTTTTGACCTTATTTTGTATAAAGGTGCTATAAGGTTGTAAAAAGATTATTTTTTTACGACTTATACTTGGACAGGTCCCTAAATCACTTATTGTAATTTGAATCTACTTACGAGAGTCAAGGCAAAGCCCCAAGTAGCATTCCTTTTTGTCACTATATTTTTGTGATCATGGCTAAAATTGTAAGTCCTATTTTTGAAAATGAGGAATTTACTCCCAAAAACTACAAAGAATGGAGCTTTACACATGGACAATACTCTCATATTCAACGACCTATGGGAGATATTTGAAAAAGACACTACACAACCCACAAATGCTACAAAACGTCTCAAATGTCAAAAACGCAACAAGCGTGCCCTTGCTTTGCTCAAATCATCATGTTTTGCTCAAGTGATTATCCACATTGAAGCCATTAAATGTACTGCTTGGAAAGCTTGGAAAGCATTAAAAGATTTATATAACAAACAACTTGTCTATAAAAAGATTGATCTCTTAATGCAGTTGTTAAATAACAAGCTTCGCACTGAAGAAAGATGTCTTTGAATATCTCTCTCGCATAAAAACTTTGAAACAAGACTATTGTACTACAGGGGGCAAAATAGATGATGACATGCTCAGTTCCATAACTTTGAATGGCCTCAATTCTACTTATACCAATTTTGTTGAAATGAGGCAGCTTGGTGATAATCTTAATGGAGCAACATTCGATTCTATTTGTGAATTTCTCACTCAACATGAGCGTCAGTTTGCAAAGAAGAAAACTCAACCTATAGAAGATGCCTATTTCACAAACGCTGAGAAACACAAGCTCCATAAAGGACATTTGCGAAAACAGTCTCTGAAACATTCTACACAACACTCTCATCGACAATCTCCTAGACATACACACCGCCACTTCCATTGGCATTCTTCCCAAAATTCCCCAGAATCCTCCAAACATAGACATCGCCATAAGCATTCTTCTAAGTCTAGTAGTTGTCGCAGTGATTCTTCATCTTCTAGTTCTCACAAACACTGGAAAGAACCAAGATGTTATAAATGTGGTGGCATTGGCCATCTTGCTGATGTATGTCCTCCTCGACACCCTCGCTCCCTGCACACAAAAAAAAAGTTGAAGCAATTATGTTGGTCATTCTAGCGGCACATCTTCCAGCTATTCCAGCGATTCTAGTTATTCTAACACTTCCTTTGATCAAGAGGCATCATATATGGCCGAGGTCTATGGTCTTGATGGACCTAACAACATGTTGTAAGTGATTAGTGATTCACCCGTCTTGTACGAGCTACTAGGCTCAAGATCGGGATCTATTGTAGTAGTATTTTGGGTTTGTGTTCTTCTTTCTTCCAGTTTTGGCTTTCTCTCTGATGCACATGAAGAGTGAGAAACAACTTTGAACAATTTTTTCTCAATTAGGCTTCTAGCTTAGTAGCCCTCTCAAAACACCTTTTTGGATGGTTTAACAAGTTTAGAAGGTTTCAAAGCAAACAAATCTTATTTCTTAGTACCCTTTATCTTCCTTGTGCTACACAAGAAGTTTCAAAACCAACTCTTAAGGGAAATCCTCTATTTTCAAGACCTTTCTCTCTTAATTAGGTCTATTTCTTATAGCCTTTCAAATGGACAAATCCAGTAGTTTAGCAAGATTCACAGGGTTTCAAATCAAACTCTAACTTGTTTAGGATACCCATTATCCTTCTTGTACCCTCTATCAAGTTTTGTAAACCAACTCTCAAAGTGCACTAACTCAACTTAACTCTGTCAATTAGGTCTCCTAGGCCTTAAAACTAAGTTTTGGCTTTTAAATGCTTCACATGTGCCAATACTCCAAGAAACTGTTTGATTCACCTTAAGGACATTAAAACCCAACTTCCAAGTCAAATTTGAAAGTTTGGAACAACGTCTAGATATCAAAACCAAAAAATGGCTAAAAACCCTTCACTAGGTTTCTACACAGGTCGAGAGAGAGAAAATGGGAGGTTCCAAGAGCAAATTAGTGTTTCACAAACTCAACCTAAATGTATTAGGTCTGTGCATTACTAATACCAACTCAAGAATTGAAAGAATTGATCTTCAATAACAAAAAGACTCAAAAACTTGCAAATCTTACCTAACAATACTCCAAAACGTAGAGTACGGGCCCGTGTGGCAGAGTTAGAAGTTTTGATAAAGATTAGATCTTTCTTGGAGTTTTGAGCCTTCAAACAAGTTGTATTCAACTTCTATCCTCTATTCAATACCTTTCTAGCATAAAGATACTGAAATGATGCAAGAATCACCATACTTCACCTTAATCTTGATGGTGACAACACAAAATTGTGTTATCACTGAGTTTCTCTTTTCTCTCCCTATAGATGATCAATCTTTTTTCAATATATCAAGAAAATTCAATAATGACAATGTAATCACACTTCCAAAGATTACATTTCCAATCACAACACATTCCAAAAGCTAATCTTATACATTGGCATCATGTATTTCATAAGCATGCACAATATTCTTGGTAAAACAGTCGTCTTCTTTATGATCTGAAATTTCTCTCTCGTTTCTTGGAGCTTAACACCTTCATACATGTCGTTATGATTCATTTGAAACCTTACCAGCATTATATCCTCCTAGAAAAGCTCTAATTGTTTCATGGTTGCCTCCAACGTAGGCTCTTGCATGAACAAAATACAATCTTGAACTAGACCATAGGTTTAATAGAGCAAAAGAGACTACAAAGGTGACCAAAACACTAAATGTCATCTTAAAACCTTTAGACATCTAAGCAGACCAAAATCCATCATTAGCACCTACCAAAATTATGTTGAAGACTCCAAAACTAAAGATAAGTATTCAAAATTTTGAATTTGTCATTTTGGCAAGAAAATGCCAAATGAAGCCAAATTCAAATTTTGAGCAAGTCTAACACCTAGAAATGACTCCATAAAGATCCTAGAGACTGATAAGACCTACCTAAAACTCAACAGCGAAGAAACAAACCAAAATTATGCATTTGGAGTGATGCTCCTACATCACTATCCTTGATATTCATGACATGGAGCAAACATGGTTGTTTGATTTTGTTTCTCTCGATGCACAACTTCTCTCCTCTCGCTTGATAGGGGGAGAAGTTATAACATTGATTGGTCTTCAATTAGTCGTCGGTGATAGGACAAGTTGACAGGGGTTGCTAGCACCAACAGTGTTGAACAAAGGTTGTCAACAATTATTGGACATCTATGAGATGTGCCATACACAGTACAGGTTGGTCACTTGGATGGGATTTTGTGTGGAGCCTTATGCATGTCTATGTAATTGGATAGGCCTTGATCATGTTTTACTACAGTATGATACAAATGATCACAAGGGATGAATAGGGCTTGATCATGTTCATCAAACTTTATGCCACAACTCGCAAGGCAAGCTTTTGTATGATACGGCATTAGTTTTGAACAATACCACAAGGTACAATGCACCAGTTGCAGTTGCATCAAAGCTTCTATGACGACTTCAGAGTCAGTGCTTCAGTTTTTCATCTTCTATACCCCTTTGGATCAAGGGGAGTTTGTTAGGTAATTTATGATCCAATGTTGTATTTACTTTGTTTGTTTGTTTGTTTGCTAAATAATTTGAGGCATGCATCTCACTAGGAGACACCCCCGTTATGATTGTTTGAGGTAAAATGGTAATCGTAAATTACCATTTTATTTATGTATCAGGTTACTAGTTTGTTCGGGTTTAAAAACCGTTGGTTGGATCTCAACCAACTTGTAAGCCTATAAAAGCTTACAAAACCTTGTAAATATTAATGCTTTTATTGAATAAATTTTGTTATGTTCCTCTGAGATTTGATCCCAACAAATGGGAATCCTCATGGTGGTAGTGGCTTGGGTGACAAGCTAAATGATCCCCCTCCACCCCCAATTGGCTTGTGCCTCATTGCTCCAGTCACTTAATGATCTACGTTGTTATGTGGTCCTTGCTCGAGAGGCTTAGATATTGCTTCCATGGCACTTTACCTTATGTAATTTTTTTATTGAAAATTTTTTGGAAGATCAAATAGATTTAATTACTTCTAATTTTTATTGATTAAAATATTCTTTTAAATTTATTCACTGATCTCCTTTCTCAATCTGCGAGATCAATATGATATTTTCTCCCAAGGTGTGACTCCATTCCACCCGTTTTTGTGTATGACTATTGATGTAATTTTATGTATTTTTAATTGAAACTGTTTTTAAATCAAAAAACATTCAAATAGCTATTTCAAAGTTTAACTTGGGTTACTTTCCAGTTAGGTGTAAGCCTATCTTGGATCATCTTTGACTACTTACTTAAAATCAAGGTAATGATTTATTCTTATGCATAATTGATCAACGGTCATAATCAATTTCTACTGATCTATGTGATTCACATGATTGGCTCATTTCCCATTTAATCTCACACATCTTCATATAAATAAGCCATAAGTGTTGGATATTTGTTGTATACTTTACATATGTTACACCCCTTAGGTATTGTTTATCCACGCACGTCAATTGGGGTCTCGTGGGTATTTTTACCTACAATAATAATATGGACAACATTATGATCCATAGTTTTAAGGGGAACCATTATGAGATGTATTCTCGGCCCATGGTTTTTGGTACCCATGGCATTGTAAGAATGCTTAGGGAGTTACCTATTGATGTGCCTATATATACTCGCACATACAGTAAGCAAAAAATATAACTAAGAAGTACATTATTGTATTGCAAGATGGTTAAGTTAGTACAATAGAAAAAGATGGTTATTGTGCTAGGGTTTCCCAAGTAAAATCTTGTACTCTATAATATTGTGTGTACAATTTCTCCTTTTCAATTTTAGCAAATAGATTATGTTAGTATTGTTTATCTTGTAATGGTTTATTGATCATTTTCTCTTTATTTGGTATCAAATCTAGGTTTTAGTTTTTTTGTGAAGAGTTAGGGTTTTATTTACCAGTGATAAGCTATTTTGCAAGTGAAAGCTCTATGCGTTGGAATCTTTGTGTGAAGAAGAATGGTCGAAATTTTGAGTTGTAAAAGCTCAAGATGGAAGATCTTGTGCACAGAAATCAGTGGATTGTTGTATCAGGTGTGCAACCTACAAGGATGAAGGTAGAAGATTGGAAAAAGATGGATAAAAAGGCGAAGAGTTCCATCAAATTGTGTCTGTCAGATTCCGTTTTGTTGAATGTGTCAATGGAGAAAAATTCGAAGGAATTAGGAGAAAAGTTGGAGAGTTTGTATTAGACAAAGTCTCCAATGAATAAATTGTTTCTTCAAAAGAAGTTGTATTCATTAAGAATGAATGATGGTGACTTTATGGTTGAACATCTAAATACTTTCAATACAATGGTAAGACAATTACATCCTATTGAAATTAAAACATATGAAGAAAAGTGTGTTACTTTGCTTTTTGCCCAACTTTTGGAATAGTTTAGTTATGGCAATAACTAACATTACATTGAGATTAAAAATTGAGGACATAGTAGGAGCCTTATTATCAGAAGAAATGAGGAGGAAATCTATTGAGGATTATCAAACAAATGATGCTTTGATTATGAAAGGTCGCTTACAAGAGAGAAATAAAAAGAGGTCCAGATAGTCAAAGTCTAGAGGTAAATCTAAAACTACAACAAAAAATAAGAGAAAATGATGGAATTGTGGTAAAACATGGTATTTTAAGAAAAATTACATATCTAAAAAGGTTGAAACAAGTCATATGATGATTTTCAATCTGTAGAAACAAAGACCCTAGTGAAGGCTCAAGGGATCTATTCCTGACAGCATCAAGCTCGCATGGATGCCATGATGCATGGTTGATTGACTCGAGTACCTATTTCCATGTGATTCCCCACAGAGAGTGATTCTATGAATATGAAAAAATAAATGGAGGTGATGTCTTCTGAGGAGACAACTCTACCTACAATATTGTCGATCGAGGGAGAGTTATGATGTTCACAGATGGAAGGTTTAAAACCCTCCCTAGTGTTCTGCACATTTTGGGTTTGGTTAGAAATATAATTTCTATAAGCAAGATGAATGATGTGTGTATGCAAGTGATATTTAACTAGCATACATATCTTAGATAAATCTATGTAAAACGCATCGATAGATATCATTCTCAAGGCACTCAATTTAATACGATATAGGTGCCTCAAGAATGATATCTATTGGTGTATTTTACATAGATTTATCTAAGATATGTATGCTAGTTATATGCTAACATTCTCATGCCATTACAATTCCTCGGGATCAATGTAATAATTATAGGTCCAACTAAAAAATAATAATAATCAAATTATTTTATTTCAAGGTAAATCAAATTACTACAACAATAAATATAATTCACCCACCATATATTCTATGGTAAATATATAATTAAATTATTTTATTTTAAAGTAAATAAAATTACTACAACAAAATTATAATACACCGTAATTGTTATTAAATAATTACGACCCAAATAAATTAATTAATTAAAAGTGGCTTTTGAAATTTTTTTATAGTGTCGGCTCTAAAATAATTAAATGCCAACACACGCCATTACACAAAATCACCCCCTAGATGCCATTGTAGGAACACCTATCGATGTAACAAAGAAAGTTGCAAGATGGTCCATTAAGCCATGGTATTGGCAAGAGGCGTCCACAATGGAACATTTTTCAAGCTAGAGTAAACACTATCAATGATGGGTGTAATAGCTCAATTCTCCCTGAAGATAGAAATGGACC
The DNA here is from genome assembly GCA_037957365.1 of Torreya grandis. Lineage (NCBI taxonomy): Eukaryota > Viridiplantae > Streptophyta > Pinopsida > Cupressales > Taxaceae > Torreya > Torreya grandis. The sequence goes on along the minus strand of JARHVA010000975.1, from coordinate 1,548,845 downwards.
ATATCAAACTCTTATGTTGCCTACAGAAAAGACAATGTTTTGGCATTAGAGGAGGGGTTATATTGAAGAGAAAAGCATATGAGCATTAAAACTAAAGGTATGGTTAAAGGTATTTTTTATTGTCCTTTAGATTATGACTTCTATGAACATTGTGTATATGAGAAGCAAACTCAAGTAAAATTTCCTAATAGTGCTACTAGAGCAAATGGTATTTTGCATGTAATGCATACATATGTCTTTGGACCTATGAAAGTTCCATCTCTAGGAAAGTCATTGTATTGTGTCTTTCATAGAAAAACATGGGTTGAATGTATCAAGCATAAATCTGAGGTTTTCAAGAAGTTCAACGTGTTTAAGGCTCTTTTTGAAATCCAAAAAGAAAAGAAAATTAAGGTCTTGAAAAATGATAATGGTGAAGAATACTGCTCCAATGCTTTCGAGTAGTTATGTAAGGACTACGGAATAGAATGACAAAAAACAACTTCATATACAACACAACAAAATTGAATTGCAAAAAGAATGAATAAGACTTTGATGGATAAGATGAAAAGTATGTTAAGTGTTGCAAGGTTAGAAAGGCATTTTTGGGGAGAAGCAGTTATGATTGTTTGTTACTTGATTAATAAATCTCTCACATCGGCCGTAGTTGATAAAACTCCACAAAAAGTGTGGATTGGTAAGAAACACTATCTCAAACATCTTAAAATTTTTGGTTGTGATGCTAATATGTATATTCCAAAATAAATAAATAAAAAATGGACATCAAATCAACAAAGTGTATATTTATTGAATATATTACTAGTGTAAAAGAATATAAGTTATCGAACCCAGAAACAAAGAAGATTGTTTACAATCAAAATTTTATCTTTAGAAAGGTTAAGGGGGTTCAAAAATAAGAACAACCAAAGGATGAACTTGAACAATTTCATGTTGAACTAGAAGAGAGAATTTATGTTTGAATTTGAAGCAACTATAAAAAATGAACTATAAAGGGAGCTACAAGAGGAAGATTCAGATGAAGCAAAGGAGGAACCTGAAAATGCAGAACCAAAAACTCTAGTTTTGAGAAGCTCAAATCGAGTGAGAAGATTACTAGAAATGTATAGTCTACCTGATTTTCGTTATGCATTTCTTTTTTCAATTTGATTAGTTACTAATTAAGACCCAAAAACTATAAAGGAGGCACTGGCTCAAATGAAAATACATCTTGCAAGAAGGCTATGGAGGAAGAAATGAAGTCCTTGGAATGAACCTCAAGCAAAAATCACACTCAACAAGAGAAAGAACCCCCCTAACTGCTTATAATGACATAATTTTGTACAATATTTTGGCCAATAAACACAAAAATCGAGTGATGTTGGCCCTCCCAAAATCTATAGTATGCACCAAAAGATGCGCAAAGTGATCACTTAGCAAATTTTACAGTTTCAACTAGACAATTTGCTTACAAGTACAAATGAGAGATAGAATAGAACAATTGTAATGGCATTGTTGTAAAGAGAGCCAAAAATTGCACATTTTCAAAAAAAGGTGCCCCAATCCAAGTTCCCTATCAAAAGATATGGCCTTCAAAAGGTCCAAAAAGCTATGACTGTGAAATAAATTCTGGAAGAAACTGAAATTTCTAGGAAATTGGCTGCTCAAAGTGGAAATTTAACTTCACCACTGTGTATAGCACAAAAAATTCGACACGATGAAAAAAATTATCCCTCTAGGCTTTTGGGTGAACAAAAAACAGGCCTTTGCAAAAAGTATTGTCAATTTGAAACCTTCAACAGTGCAAGCAAGAAATACTTCTTTGCAAAAAATCCCCTCTAGGGGACTCGAATTAAGGACCTATACTAAGTCAACATTTTAGCAAAATACCATTCTCCGCCACACCATGCTATCGCTCCAAGGATTTACATGCAACAAATTGTAATGGAAATTTCAAAAATTAATTAAAAAATCAAAAAAATATTAAAAAAAAAACCTTTTGAAGGTTAAGCCATTAGTGGGTGTGCGGCCACATGGAGGACAGTTGTCGAGTGGTTAGAGCCAATACCGTGCTAGTCAATTTAATGTCATTGACATCGTTGGTAGAGTGTTTGCTGGCAACGAGTTGCCGACGAACCAAGGCACGTGTGGAGTCCAAGTAAACGTCGTTGGAGAGGTGGTTAGCCACCGATTGAAAGCATAGCCCACGATGGATGGGGAGTTGGCAGGGTCACCGACATTAGGGCCAAGAGGCATGGAAGGGAAAGAATGGCGAAGTTCATGCACTTTTCCAAATGCAATTTCAATGAAGCATAGCAATACAGTCGGATACGAGTTGTGCAGTCCTGCAAGTGTGCAAGTGGGGGTTAGCCCCCTTAAAAAAATTAAGCTTCAAATGGTACGTATGGCCTGCTAACAAAATTAACTTTTTTCGTTATGCCTAGGGATACAACGATATGGCTTATTCTAAAAAGCCCAGAAACCAAAAAAAACACAGTTTTGTCAAAGATGTCCATTTTGGATGATTTGATAGTGCCCATATGGGTTTTTGGGCATTTTGAACTCAACAGTGAGGTCCATTTTGCCCCAAAATGCTTTTGCAATGGCAAATCCCAAAATTCCTCAAAAAAACTTCTTCCAAGAAACATGCAAAATAATGGCAACTGGACAAAGAAAAAAATTGAGTAATGGCTACAAGATCCCACTCTAATACCATATGGTATTAGCAAATACTCAACATCCAACATCATATCCACAAACTATTACCACAATGCTACAAAGGCCATAATGCACAACGAGATAAAACACCAAGTCTCTGTGTATATTATCTCTCTCATATCTCATTGATAATTTACAATTGGAAAAAATATAATAGGTGAGCCCTGTTGGGTAAGCTTGTTTTACAACAACCAATTTGTTGTTGTGAATAAACTATTCGTTGGAGTGATTATACATGCATTAACAAAATGATTCATGAGTACATCAATCAACTAAACAACTCCCTGGGTTTGAGCTTAATCTTTTCCAATGTAAATCAAAACAAGAATAAGCTAGATAGCTTAAGACAACTTCTAGCTTAATGTGAACGCCCCAATAAAATGGAAAAGTATAAAGCTTGCCTAATAGCACAAGGATTCTCTCAAGTAGAGAAAAATGATTTTGGTGAGATATTTTCTCCTCTTGCTAAGCTAAATTCAATTAAATTTATTTTAGCTATAGTTGTTGCTTTCGATTTTGAAATAGAACAGATCGATGTAAAGACAATTTTTCTACATGGTGAGCTTGAGGAAAGAATATAGATGATGCAGCTAGACAATTTTAAAGTAAAGGGAAAGGAGGATTTGGTGTGCATACTGAAAAAGCCTTTTTATAATTTAAAGCAATCACCAAAGATGTCGAATCAGAAATTTGACATGTGTTGAGACTTGGGCTTGAACAAAGCAAAGTTGATACCTGTGTGCATATTAAACAGGAAGATGAAACTATTGTTATCATATTGTTGTATGTAGATGACATGTTAATTGGTAACAATAAAGAAATGATCAGTCAAGTCTCAATTATCATCTCAGTTTGATATGAAAGATCTAGGTGATGCAAAATTTATTTTGAGCATGGAAATTAAAAGAGATTGTGTAAATAGAAAATTGTGGTTAAATCAATGAAATCATACCAAAATGATTCTGCAAAGGTTTCAGATGCAAGCAAGTAACCTGAGTACTCATTTTCCGATTGGTCAAAAACTATTTGTTGAACAGTGTCCCAAGACAACAAAAAATTGAGGACATGTCTCAAGTACCATATGCCAGTGATTTTGGAACTATGATGTATGCAATGGTTTGTCCAAGCCTGATATTGCTCATGCAGTGGGAATAGTGAGGAGTTTTATGTCAAATTTGGGAAAGAACATTGGATTGTGGTGAAAAGGATCTTTAAATGTTTACGAAGAACATCTAACTATGCAATATGTTATCAGGGTAATCCTAGTAAGCAAGACATTGAGTCTACAAGGCTTTGTGGATTTTGATTGGGTTCGAGATCTTGACTGTTGTAGATCTACCAATGCACATCTGAACTTGTTCAATGGATCTATAAGTTGGATGAGCAAACGACAAGCAAGTATTGTTATACCCACCACAGAGGCTAAGTGCATGGCTGCTACTCATGCAAGGAAGAAAATAATTTGGCTTAAAAGGTTGTGTTCCATTGTTGGGTTCATTCCAAAAGTTGTAAGGATAGATTGTGACAATCAGCGTGTAATTTGTCTTATAAAGAATTCATGATTATCACTCAAATGAAACACGTTGATTTCCAATATCATTTTGTTCGAGAAATGGTGGAGTAAAATAATATATTATTGGTCATAGTGGACACAGATAAGAATGTTTTTGATTCATTGATAAAAGTTGTGAGTACTGAGAAGTTTTATTAGTGCAAAAGATTGATGGGCATAGCTGCACTTAGCTACTAAAATTATGCGGTTGTGAACCCCTATGCAAAGTATTCAATAAATGGGACAATGTTGGATATTTGTTGTATACTTTGCATGTGTTACACCCCTTAGGTACTGTATACTCGAGGGTGAAAATTTGGGTCTTGTAGGTATTTTTACCTATAGTAATAATTGGGTGGTGTTATGACCCATAGTCTTATGGGGCACTGTTATGGGTTGGATTCTTGGCCCATGGTTAGTACCCATGGTATTGTAAGATTGCTTAGGTAATTAACTATTGATGTGCCTATATATACTCGCACATGTAGTAGGGAAAAGCAGAATTGAAAAGTACATTACTGTATAGCAAGATGGTTAAGTTAATACAATAGTAAAGAAGGTTGTGTTGTGTTTTTTTCCATAAAGGTTTCTCAGGTGAAATCTTACATATTGTGTAATATTGTGTGTGTACAATTTCTCCTATTCAATTTTAGCATAAAGATTCTATTACTATTGCTCCTCTTGTATTGGTTTATCGGTCATTTTCTCTTCAATGAGAACAAGGGTAGTCATATTGGAGGAAGCTAAGCTTCCCATTTGAGTATTGTCATGTTTGTATACTCTTAAGATCGTACATTTCCTCTTGTGAAAAGTGTTTATTGTATAATGGGAATTAAGGATCCACAAATAGTGCAATTTACATGAACATGGTATCAAGGATTTCATTTCATTGTGTTCTTGCTTACTAGTCTTCTCTATTGTTGTTTATATTTGTTCTAATGAATAATGTTTAAGGAAAATATTTTTACTTGGTGAAATCTGAAAAAAAACACCATACAATTTTCAATAGGGGCTCACATCTATAATCCTAGCATTACAAGAGGCAATTTAGTTTGGACTCAAATAAGAGCATATGTATGGAGATGGATTTTGATGAAAATAAAATCTATCATTTTTAAAGTGCACATTCCAAATCAGTGTGTCTGATCAGATTTCTTTGGAAAGTTATGAATTTTATAGACTTTGTATGTTAACTCCAAATGAAGATCTTTAGTTTTTTGAAGATCCGAGAATCCAATTTTCGATCTGCTCAGACATCATTGATAAAACAATGTCTTGTTTCTAGTGGATAGGTTTTTGTTTCATAAAAATCTTCCTTAAATATGTTTTATGTCAAACCTAGACAAAATTGTTTTTGTGATATCAAAACTATGGTTGTGAGCCCCGATTAAAGATTACAAGGTGAAAATTTATAGACTTCACCTAAAAGTGTCACATAACCACAAAAAGCTCTCATTCATCAATATTCACCAGAATAACATTCAGCAAAAGTGAAGAAGACTGTCATACAGAAAAAACACAGTTTAAAGAATCTTATTTGTTTATTTTTCTAATTTAAAAACAAGACTTCATTTTAAAGAAAAAATAATAATTGTCACATCTATTTTGAGTTTTCATTGAAAGCTTCAAGTTTTCAGAAAATCATTTGAGAAAGAATATCAAATAACAGAGCTAACTTGCCAGATTTCAGACTACTAATAAACTAGATATTTAAAAACAAAGAACAAACTATGAAACACAAATCAATAACTAGTACTTATTTAGCCATTTTATCTCTTAATACTTTCAATAGCTTAGGTTTGCTTTATGTCTTCTCCTATGGGAAATCTTCCTTGCTTTCCACATTTATTTCTTCTAATTTTAAAACAGAGTTTTAATTTTTTCGATAGAAAAGTTAACAAAACCGTTTCCAATTAACATTGGCAGGTTCAAGTTTTAGGAATACATTTAAAGAGATTATTAGATAACATAGCCAAAACACAAGATTTTCACTAATTAACTAAATCTTTTGGAAAAAAAAAATATAGAAGACAAAAGTCAATTACTAGTACGTAGTTAATCATTTTGTTGGTTAATTATTACTGTCAAAATTCAATTACTAGTACGTAGTTAAATCATTTTGTTGGTTAATTATTACTGTCAAAATTCTGTGTTTTCTTTTATAATTTCTCCCACAGGAAGACTTCTTTTTCCCCCTCGGTCGTTGCTTTTTACTATAAAAATAGAGTTGATAAATTTTACTGAAATAAAATTGAGATAGCAGAGCTATTTCAAATTTTCTCTGATAGCTTCAAGCTTTTGAAAACAAACAACGTTTCATAAAAAATATCACATAACAGAATGAACTCGACAGATTTCAAAGCACTACTAAACTAAATCTTCTGAAAAAAAAACTAGCAAAAATCAATTAATTGTTCTTATTTAGTCATTTTGTCTGTTATTCCCCTCTCAAAGTACTGTGTTTTGTCCTAAATTAACAATTCTTCTCTGTTTCCCCTGTTTTTATTCCTTCTTTTACAAAGGAGGTTTAAAAAATTCAAGGAAAAAATAATAATAATAAAATTAAAAATATATCAAGAAAAATATCACATAACAGAATGAACTTGACAGATTTCAGAGCACTAATAAACTAAATCTTTAAAAAACAACCAAAATTACAACTAGCAAAAGTCAACTAATTGTTGTTATTTAGTCATTTCGTCTATTATTTCCCTCTCAAAGCACTGTGTTTTGTCTTAAACTAATAAATCTTCTCTGTTTCCCCTGTTTTTATTCCTTATTTAAAAAAAGGGATTTAAAATCTGTTAAAAAAATAAAAAATAATTTAAAAATAAAAGAAGCTGTGTGCAGAATTACTTCCAGTGCATTTTAGGGAAAACAACAACATTCCAGGGAGAATATACGATAATAAACCTATCTCGGCAGATTTCAAAGCACTAATGAACGGAATCAAATTTTTAAAAAAACTTGAAGCTTACAAAGACAACAAAAATTTGACCCTGTTATTTTCAGATTTGAAGCAAGGTAGAGGAAGTGTTTTTTGTTTTCGAATTTGAAAACGCGGTATGCAATTTTTACATAATAAAATCATTTTAAAAATTTAAAATTCCGTTTATAGTTTTTTCTAGTTTTGTGATCAGATAACAGAGCAAGCTGAAAAAAAATTCAGAGCACTAATAAAAGAAACTCTGAAAAATTAACAATTAATAAGACAAAATAAAACACAACAATGGCAAATGTAAACCACATAGATGAAGGCGATTGTTGCCACATTTGGACATTTTTGTTCTCAGTACAATCCCTAACAGAGCAACCATAATTGTGTAACACTGTGTCTTAGATTGACACATGCATTGTCAGTCTGAGGTGCTTTATGATGAATCCTTAATCAACAACGTGGTTGCGTGCCTACCTATTTCATAGAGTCGGTCATCAAGTCATGAAAGGAAAAATGAAAGATGTGACCAACTCTTAACTATTCTTATCTGATGTGACCAAAAAGATAATGAGAAATATCATATAAGAATAGCTAGGAGCTGTTAGACATCCTTTCCAAATCAGCGGCATCTTCCTTCTCTCTCATTTCATTGCCCAACAACAGACTCCATAAGGCAGGTAAGTGTGGGACTATGTTATTGGATAAAAAAATTCGTCAATATATACGAGATCAGACAATGTGTGAGCAGTGTTGCAAAATCAAATTCAAAAGTGTATTCTTTTGCAAGCAGAATAATGTACAGTTCATACCTTCTTGCAACAGTGTCAGGAATTGCGCTCGCAACCTTAACTTCTTGTTCTCTTTCTTCCTCCATAATCTCCACCACGCTCTTCTTCTTCGACTCAATCAAATTCGTCTTCTTCGGCTCCGCTCCACATTTCTTCTTCGCCTTCTTATTCCGTGCAGGATAAACAATAAGCGGGTCATAATCCTCTCCAATTGGCCTCTTCCGCACCATATCTGAGCCACAACCATCCATAGTGATGGCCTCCTGCAGAAAATGTCTAAAAAAAATCAGGCTAATAATACATCACAAAACGGCAAAAAAAAAAGAAAAAACGCTAAAAAACGCCACAATCTAACAGAAAAAGAAAAAAATCTCGGGCCGAAAAAACACCATGATCTGACATAAAAACTACTAAATAGCAAAAACCAGTTGCACTTCAAAAATTCAGCATGTCTGCAAAAGTATCGAAAAAAGTCTTAAATTTGATATGTTAGGAGGAAAAATAATAATAATAATAAATAAATTCCATTACACACGCTGATCGTTGTTTCAAATTTAAAATCTCTAAAGCGTTTAGAAATTCTGCCATGGCGATTGAAAAAAACTGGAAAAAGATAATAAACAGAGAAAAAATATTTAGAAACCCTACCTGAACGATTCAGCTCAGCAACTGAGAAAGTTACGGCAAACTAAAAGAAGCTTAAACTTAACAAAGAGACCCTGACTTCTTGCTTCTGTAATTCCAACAGTGCAATATTTATGGAAACCCCCATAAACCCTCGGGCCTTTTGTTTGTGTTAAAAATTAGCACCTGATTTGAAGTCTGAACGGTAAATCGGGATTATATGGAAGGCCTGCAAATTATTTTCCCCCTTTTTCTTTCCGGTGATATTCGGGGACTGTACTATAGCTGTTTTGAATGCTCTGTTTTATTCCTTTTTAAAGTGATTGGATAATAAGTATATTCCATATACCGGAATATTTTTTGTGGGGAAATTTTCTATTGGACCGCGTCGTTTGCTACAGCAGATTTTGGCGCCGAATATTTCGCAGATCGCTTTTTTTGGCGACACATTTTGTTTTTCTGACAAGAATTTTGATTGGTTATTATGGCTGTAGTTTAAGTAATGTGTTATAAATGCGCACGAGGGTTGCGGATTTAGCTGCCAAAGTAAAAATCGTAAAATTAGAGGGTGGATAAAATTAGAGGGAGAGATTTGACGTTGATTTGACATACCCTCCTCTAAAATTAGAGGGAGCTGATTTGGGGTAAGTTATTATGTTAAAATTTGAAATATATTAAAAGATAGTTGGTTTCACTTAGATATTAATATTTTAAAAATATGATATGTTATCATGTGATTGGATACGGGTATTGGGTACAAGTTATATGATAAAGTGTATAATTATTATAAAGTGTAAAGTATATTATTACTTTCTATTTTGTTTTTTTGAAAGTATTGAGAATTCCTTTTTCATTTTTGGGAAGAGGGGAGGTGTAACTACTATTCTCATATTTAATATCTTGATTGAGTGTTGTCCTCTACAATATTTAAATTAGTATAAGTAGTCTCTTCAATCATTAATTTTTTGTTCCTCTCATGAAGGATCACGCGGAACGCTGAAACATTGAGGTTAATAAAAAAGATGGAATTTTACTAAAAATCATTTATTCACTACATATGGACTATGAAAGCATAAAATATTTAAAGTGTATTGTATTGAGGATTCCCGCAAATATTTCACCGTTCTCAACTCATAACAAGTGTTATGTAGCGGCTAGTCCCTAGCTTTAGTAATAGTATTATTGTGACTTTACGATGTTGTTTGAAGGGTTAGTCTTGTAATAGGATAGTGGATGAAACAAATAGTAGATAAAGTGAAAGGAAACAACAATGCTTTATTCCCAAATGAAGAAGCTCTTGTCATTGAAAGAAGCTTTAACTACGTATTTAGGTTGTTTATTTGCATAGTTTCGCAACATCCAAGTTGGACTATGTATTGGTCATATCATACACTTGCTTCCATGATTTAATGAACTAAATAGTCATTGGAATCAATAGATTAAATTGTACTTGCTATCTTTAATTATTGAGTAATAAAAACTTTTTTTTTTTTTTTTTTTGCATTGACCAAGGGACCAAACTTTTTTTTTTGCATTGCTCTGCAAAACATCCATGTTGTGATTGAATGGTTTTGCTTCTATTACTCACGTTTATTGGTTTGTGCTTTGCTTCCGTTAAGCCTTCACCACTTGTCGTTGTCTTTGTTTATATGAAAGGGCTGCATCATACAAATACATTTGGTATTAGTGAGTGTATCATGCATCAATTTACAAACAATGATATCGAATATGTTTGAATAGGTACATAATATTTCTGTTGAAGTTGGCCATATTTACTAATTTGAACTTCATTGTATTCTACTGGGTGATTTTGACAACATGGATGTGTCTTAGTTGTGTTTGCTTAGCTAAAGGATCTCACTAGGTTAGTTGTTTTAAGGATCAAATTACGAGTATAGAGATAATTTAGGAAATGATCAATGCTACTATGCCTTCACATCAAAATAGATGGTGTCTAACCAGAGCAATCTCGAGCTTTTATAGTTTATCAACTTGTTAAAAAATAAATATTTATAAAGAATAATTTATCAAATATGAAGATAAATTGTAACCTTGAGAGAAAGTCATGATTTATTATTTAGTACCTAAACATGATTAATAAGGTATATCATTTGACTAATATATTATGTGTTATAAATATCTTGTGTTGTATATAAAAGTATAGTTTAAATGTAGTATATAAAAAGTATTGTTATTAATCATTTTTGTTGTAACAAGTATTAAAATCATATGCGTTTAAAAAAATGTTTGGTTAAAGCAAAAGTGACTAATTGAAAAGCGAAACCAATAGTTCCTACACTAGTAGGGACTAATAAGTAGCGTATACAAGTAGATAAATTGTTTAAATATTCTGAAATCATAAAATAAAATAAAATAAAAGTTGTAAGATTAAGGAGACCAATGACAAGCAGATTCAATGATTTGTTTTAGAGCCCTACCTAATATCCAAAATGTCATCACCCTTAGATACATGTTCCCAAACTAGTGTTTGCATTATTTTCTTCATTGAAATTCTTTGTCCCTCAAGGGCATCAACCTGCTCACCTTCTAGATGTCCCTTGAAAAGGGATATGGCGCCAAACACCATATGCTATAAATTATCATTGTCAGTTGGCAAAATTTGGTAATATCTAGAGATGCCCTAATGATCCGGTAAGGTCTAAAGATTCCCTGATAATTTAGTAAGGTTTGGAGATGCCCTAAGGATCTAGTTGACTCTATAGATGTCCAAGTTACCCTTTGAGATGCATGTATATAGCAATATGGTACTTGTACATTATTCTATAATGCATGGATAATGCTATTAGATTTGTAAAGTTAGAAAATAGATATTTATATTTTCTACTACTCTATTAATTCCTCTAAGATGATAAAAATTACTTTATTTAATATAAATTTTCAATATAGTATTATTAAGGTGACAACAAACTCTTTTAAAATTAATTACCATGTAGGACTGACCAAAATGTATTATTTAGTTATATATGGTTTAATGTCTTTGATACAATGTATTATTGGAGTTGTTCTTATTGTTATTGTCATCCCTCATGTTACCCATATTGATTGAATTTTCACATGTGAAAGTGTCATCCTTGTGATCATTCTTGATGTTGCAATTCTGATCTTTCTCTTTGTTCCTCTACCCCACCACATGTGTCAAAAAAATTCTAAAGAAGAAAAAGGATATAATACAGTAACCATTCATACATTTGAATGAAATAGAAATGATTCTATAAAATCTCTTGAGATTCTCCACAATATTATTTCTATATTTAAACATGATGGAAATGAAGGTATTAAAGTCATTTTGATTCTTGCAAACTATAATATCTTTGAGATTCTTCGAGTTATGAAATCGGGTGAAGTTGTTTCATACATTATTAAAGGTAGGGCAAGTTAAAAGGAAATGGTATTCATCTTTGATTTTATTAATATCATAAATTTTACAAATTCACTCAGCTAAAGGTGTTTATGGGTTAGTTCAATGACAAGTTCATTGAGTAGATAGTGAGCATTAGTCCTTATTTTGACAATATTCATTTTGTTTTTAAGATCTCAATGTTGGAAAGTTGGTTCTAATCAGTCAAACTAGAATCAACAGGTTATATGATTTAAAACACATGTTGAATGATGTGTTCCTTTGTTACCTATATGCAGCAAAATTCTTGTGGGTTTGTCATACTATCAAATAAAACTAGCCATACAATTTATTAGGTAGTATATGCCCCTTTTTGAGATTTAGGTGAACCTGAAAAAACTCACATCTAAAATAAATTATATACATTATTGAAACATGGTAAGAGTATCATCAAATAACATAATGTGCAAAGATATAGCAGTGAGAAGCATGTGCAAGGCAAAGAGCTACACCCTTGTGTTGCCTTGGTACATGTACATGATAAGGAACATGGCAACATAGGAAAAGCATAAGCATAATGAATATTAACATGTGTATAATTTTTTTATCAAAAAATGTGCATGAGGGTAATTAAGTTATGCATAATACGATAAAATTAAGACATAAGCAATATCTAAGATATGACATTAACCTACAACAATCAAATATATGATATACCTAAAATAGAAACTAAAAGTATGAAAAACCATTGTACAAGTAATAAGAAATAATGAAAAGACAAAGAAAGCTGAAAATCTGCCACACTTGAGTTCTATTTTGAAGTTATTAAACCAGATTTGGGTTATGTAAATGATTGTGTTGCTCTATGTGAAGTTTGATTGTCCAACTATATCGGGTCATAATTAACATTGTGCCAAATCCATATAATGTAAAATCAATGGGCCCCCAAAATCTACACCAACTATTATCATTTAATATGTGCCTTGTTCTCAAACATCAAGTAGGGTTATGAGATCGTTATGCAAAATTAGTGGGCAGAATGTATTGTTTTATCTTCTCCTTTGCTCCTTGACCTAGCCCTCAAAATTATCAATATAAAAAGTGTGTGCAAGGTTAACTAACTTGAACTACCCCTAAAGGAGTTGTAGTTACATATCTTTCATGATTGGATTCAAAGCCAATGTAGTTCTCTTATGCACATGAGTGAAGTTTAATTGAAAGAAAGTTTTCACCTTCTCTCTCTATGAAAATCTAATGAAACTACATGAACATTCACTTAAACCCTATTATCATACAAGTTTACGATGACACAAGGCTTGAAGTGGTATGGATTCGTTGTAGACTCAATGTGTAAACTCCCTCACAAGTGTAGCAATATATTCGATCAATGAAAGGATCAAAGTTAGGGAAGACTCTCCATTCGATTATTACTTTAATATCTCTTAGTATATGACTAAGGATGACTTTATATATATAAGGATATCTACTAAAATATAAGCGATGGTCAACCATGGAAGAATGAAATTAGTGAAAGTCAAGGTGCGAGAAATTAGGCCAAGGTAGAAAGACCCAAAAAAAAGGCATGGGATAGAATTAATAGGTTGTTGATTTTGTACCAAGCATAATAAATGCTTATAATGAGATGAGGTTGTTCATAAAGTTGATGACCAAAACCCAAAATCTAGTGATAAATGAATATGAGACTATTTAGGTGAAACAAGGTTGAGTAAAGTCTAATATAAGTTGAAATGTATTTGAAAATAACCAAATAGACATAAGTTGACCAAGTGAGATAAGACAAAACAAAAAAGGCCTTGTACCAAAATTATGTGTTTACATAATGCCCCTACTTTAATGTGCATATGTGATGTGAATGCATGTGTGCGTCAAAGAAAAAAAATAAATTAAATCATGTGTTTGCACTTATCTTGGGAAGGATGGATGATGTGATTGGAGGCAAAACTCTACCTACATGTAATGACAAATCTTGGTAACTCTAGATTATTACTACAAACATGTGCAAGGAATCAAATTTCATAACATATCGTAGTGAATATAGAAAATGAACTAAAAATTAAAAATAAAATGAGCATAGTAGTTAATAAACGTGACGGTATACAATTTATGTTGCTATATTTGAAAACAACACCTGGCATATTTTTTTCTCACACTTTCTTAGGTACTATAACATTCAAAGTAAATTTTGATGACTTAATCTTCTTCTCGATCATGAAGTAGATACTTGCCTTTTAGTCATTTTTGGCACATTAATTTTGCTCAATGTCAGTCAATATCACTCAATTCAATCAATCTTGAAAAATCTAAATGTAAAATATGGAGATATGTATGTTCCCTTTTGAGGTGAGGGATTATAAAACATGTTCGTATGATCACTCATCTCAAAATAAATATTTATGTGCACCATGTGTCATCAAGTAAGATATTTTAAGTAGTTAGAATCCTTGAAATAATGTTAAAAGACATATATGTTTATTATCATGCAATGCTGACTGGTAAGATACAACCTCATGAGAGGATGCGAGACATAGGGGAAAATAGTATGCCTTAGTGTAAGCTTTGTATGCACATGATATATATAATATTAAAATCAAGGAGGTAACTAAGAGTATGATGCACCCAACGACAAAGAAATTCAGGGACAAATAACATGTTCCCATTGTAACATAATCCCTCAAAAGGGCTAGATAAAGTAATGAAGCACAAACATGCATTAGTACTATGCCCCAATATATGCACGATAAGGACCATGAAAACATAGGCATCACACATAGAAATATGAAAGTAGTAATGTGCATGACATGGATCATGGCACCAAACATAGTATATTACATAGTATAGGCAATCAATTACACACAAGTATATAACCACATATAGAAAAACCTCATGAAAGGACATATGACTCACAAGTAATGATGCCACGGCATGACATGATGATTAAAGTATCCTTTATGGATAATAAATGGAAAATACACTTACAAAAAACAAACACAAATTCACATGTGAAACCAATCGAACAATCATAAGCATGCATCCAATGCAACAATGTAAGAGTCTTAATGTAACAATGAAATGTAGATATACATGTAACATGCAAGATGTAGGCACTATCAAGACATGAGTTATCCATATAAGTATCTCTATATGATAAGTGGAAAGATAAAAAACATATTACCATAAGCTTGTATAGAAGGATACCCCTAATGTAAGGCATACCATTAATGTGATAATGCCCCCTAATATGTGGGCATGAAAGTAGTTGCATAGCATCTAAAAGTCCATGATCATATGAAACATGTATATTGTGCATCTCACCCACTCAAAGAATACCATGAGAACATGTATGTAACATGTATATATAAAACCTCCAGCATGACCAAATAAGCATGATATCTATAAATTAAAAGAGTCAAAGGAAAATAATTTTTTGATTTTGATATTTTATAATGTTTTTGCATTTTGAAATTTTAAAAAAAAAGTAGTTAGATCACACAAAAAGATAATCTTGATCAAGACATAATAGAAACCAATGGGCACAATCAACCAAAGAGTGGAAATAGGCAGCGTAAAGGGCACAAATCAAGGTTAAAAGGTAAACAATCAAGCCACGGGGTGAAAACCAAAAAAAAAAGAATAAGAGGAGGATTCGAAACAACCTACAACATCCCTCGTAACTCAATTCATGCTAAGATGGAAGGTATTGATATAGATGTTATTGTCACCAAGAAGTTTATGCAAGTGTTTGGAATGGGATCAATAATCAAGGGGCAAGGGCCAGTGAAACATAACTAGTAACATAAACCAAGGACCCAGAAGAATGCTAATGAAAGAGAGGAAAAGTGCCAAGATGTACAATCTAAAACAAAAATGAGCCATGGAAAAAAATCAAGAGAGGAAGGCACATGAAATTCACAACACAATATAAATACAATAAATAATGAAACTATGGTATAATAATGATATATCGATGAAGCACAAGAGATAGGCTGGCATGCCCAACCAATTATCTCACCTATAATATCAAAACCTGTACTAGGGGAGTCAGATGCATCACAAAAATAATTAGATAAATAGTCAAGAGTGGTGCGTTAACCAAAACCATCATCCCAAGGAGAGATATGTGGATAGTGGGCTCTAGGAGCTAATAAAACCTCTTGAAAATCAAGTGTATTAGTTTGAATTTGTTGTGGTGAAAATAAATTTGACATAGGTGTTTTCATATCAACTATTTTAAGAGGTTGTATATCAATTTGGGGATGAAGATGATTAGGTGATGTATGTCTCAATGGTATGCTTGTAAGAGTCATAACTCTAGGAAGTGTGACTCAAGATGTTGAAGTTTTATATGAAAATATAGTCCATAATGGAAGGCGGTGAAATTATATCATACATCACATGAGGTTGAATGATTCACTTTCTAGGAAGCACTTTAAATGACATTTCATGTTGCTTGTGAGATGGGATATGTAACTATAAATATGTATTGTGAATAGTAAGTACTTTGCCATTATGCACAAACATAAAACAATGACATAATATAGATGTTATGGCTCTCATCTGATTAATCCTATGAAATCTAAATAATAGACTGCATGCACCAATATCTAACACTATGTAAAACCATACTGATAGTGTTTTGGGAACAACTGTAATTGATAATTTAATACCACCAATGGGTGTGTGTGTGATACCATCATATCTCCTAAGTATCATAGTCATACCAATTAAATATCTTTGTGTAACCTCTACTAGCTATAAATGACATTGTAATTATATTTTGGCTTGAACCTATTATCATTAAAAACATGAAATCGTATATGTTTTGTAGCATAGGAGGTTTTACAATAGGGCATAGAATGCAAATGTCTTATACAAGGCACAAAAGTGTTCGGCATTGAGCATGCAAGTTTTATCGCTCATATGTGTGTGTGGGGCATCAGTTATTTTGTTGCAATGATGGGAATGTCCCCAAGGTATGGGACCCTTGTGCTCCTTGGGAGAGCCTTCAGAGTAGGCCAAATTCCTTATATTCTAAATGGACCTAGTTTAGGACCAGTGCGCATACCTAAAGAGCATAAATGTAATTTTATCACTAGTCTAAACCTAATATTCTAAGGAAAAAGGGAGGGAGAAGGTAAGAATTTGTTAAAAATTAAAAAGTGAAGCACCAAGAATAGAGTGTGTGCTTCTTCTACCATGGACACGCTGTGAATCTCATAGGACAAGGCAATATCACACACACTCTACCATGGACACTTTAAATGCATAAGTGTTTCGCATATAGGTGCATGAACATAGTTCAACACTGAGAGGGATGAAAAATGATCCACATACCTAAATGTGCATAAGATACGACCTTCAAGTGAGTTTCAAGTTCCACATAGAGGTGTTGGGGATAGATAATGATGAGAAGGGCAAACATTACCCATAAACAAAGGTCAACAAACATAAATAACACACATAATATGAGAAGAATTGAGGGAGGTGAACTCAATTCTCATTAAAATTCAAGGTCTAGCTGATAGAAGTACTCTTGGAGGGTAAATTTTGATAGTGTGAGGTTGCCTAAAAAATGTTGACCCTTTTACAATAAATAACTAGGCTTTTATAAGGGAGTAATCCTTTTACAATTAATGGCCCCCTTGGGATGGCAGATATAGTCTTTTAATTTTATTATGAGGTCACATCCATACTTTTTTTTCTTTTGTTTTTGATCCAAATATGGGAGTTGGTGGTAGGACTCTTTTAGATCCATGTGCATGTCTAAGAATGGAAGATCTTTGGAATAGTTAGAGGGGTGGCATGTGATCATATTTTGATGTCTAATAATTGCTCATGCATCTATTTATCCTAAAAAGGCCTCGAATGCCACTCAACTACCTTTCAACTACCTCTTTATACTTCACCGCCACTTGTCAATCACTACACGAGTCTCCTTTATATTGCTACATCATTATTATGAGTTTGATAGAAAATAATGCCTTACACCTTTTGGAGACACTATGCACTGAGAGCTGTGTAGTTATGCTGCACAATGAGCCACAAGTTGGTGAAGGGCATAAATGTCTAAGTCCTATGCAAGGATTACATGAATTTTAATCCTTTTGTGGTAAATCCTCCTTGATAATTCACTCAAGTCTTTACTCCATACCTAAGGCCCATACTAGTTGGTGAAGTAGCATGTGTGCAACATATATTATATCCTCTAATTTATGAGAGTATAGAAGTGGAATGGAATTGCTTTTTGTGCACCTCTCCTAGTACTATCTAAATACTGAGATCTCTATGCCATTTAAACCTATGTGCCATTTAGCTTGTGTAATGGAGGATCCTTGCATGGGGGTGCATATTGGAAACTCCTTATGAGTGCAAATTGACACTTGGTTGATTTGTATATATGCACTAATTCCTTTAAGTGTAAGCACAAATGAGAAGCATTAGTGTCTAGCTTGCTTTAAGGAACCCAATACTTCACTGGCATGCAAACTTTTTGTAGGATCCTTGTGAGTTTTGTTCAAGCTAGGGCTAACTTAGAAAGTCAACACTTTTGGTGACCTCTACGAGACATTTGCCTACTAAGCAATAATCTAGTAGCCATTAAAGTAATCTATTGGGCATGGAGTCATTAAAACTTATGGTCATTTTTATCTTGAATACACTAGTTGTGTAATTCGCCTTGGAATTAACTGAGATCCTCCTAATAAAAGCAAATGATTGTGCCAAAGGCAGTTAGAAGAAAAGTTCTAATCTAAGCAGAACACTACGCACAAGCACTTGAAAGAAATAAAAGCTATCCTAAAATAATATGCGTAAGTCACTTAGGGAAATGAAAAACATGTAATCTACTTATTTACAAATTATACAAGAATAAACAAAGATAGTGCTTGAGATGGATCCCATGGACTAGGATGGGTAGTTCTTCTCTATTCAGTTTAGTGAGTTGGAAAGTGTTGGCTTGATTGTACTTGATTATGGTATATGGACCACTCTATATCACATCAAATTTAGTATGACTTCATAATTTTGCTCTGTCCACATCCTATTTGAGCACTAAATCTCCTTCTTGGGAACTTATGTTGATGGCTTCTTTATCAAAGGTACTCTTCATCATTGTGTGTCAAAATACCATAGTGTGCGTAGATCATGCTCTAGTCTCTTCAAGCTCTATTAGCTCTTGCAACCTTAATATATAGGGATCTTTTTTGAACAACTCCAATCGATGGGTGATTTTTAATAAAGGCAACTCAAGGGATGTGGGCAATCTGGCCTCCCTTCCATAAACTAATATGGAGGGTGAATTTCCCAACACTCTTTTGGGCATGACTCGATCAACCCAAAGGGCAATCTTGAGCTTAGTGTGTTAAGCTCACTAATTGTCCTCCATGGTATTTTTATAATATGAATTAAATTCTTATTTGTGGACTCAACCAAACCATTACCTCGAGGTTAATAATTTGATGAGGTATTTAGGTGGATGCTACGTTTGATGGTCCATTCATTGATCCTAGTTCTAAGGCCAATGTATTATAAGAGATAATTGTGGCTGGAACACCAGACCATGACACAATGCCTTCATAGAATCTAGGGTGGATGTCTCATTAGCCTCCTTGAGTGTTACTGATTCTATCCATATCATGAAATAGACTATGTCTATGAGGATCCATTTATGCCCATCACTTGATGGTGGGTTGATCATGCCTATGAAATCCATGCACCATTGTGCAAAAGGCTAATCAACTTGAATTGTATGCAATGGTAAAACCACTAGCTTTTCTTTGCTTATGAATAAGGCACATTTATTACAACCACACACATATGCATGCACATCTTTGAATAGAGTTGGCCAATAATATCTAGCCTGCATAATCTTTATGGCAATAGTCTTGGGTGAATAGTGGACTCCTAATGGCCCATCGTGGAATTCTTGAAGAATTCTACTCACCTGGTTTGATTTTATGCACTCAAGAGGACTCCGTTGAGGTCTTTCCAAAAAAGTGCACCACTAATGAGCACATAAAGAATGTCCTGCAACCTAAAGTTCTTGCACTTAGGCTAGGGAGATATGCACCGTTTTAAAGGAAGGCTTTCATATTTTTGGTCTAATCTATCAAGATGTGATGATGTTCTCATTAGTCTTCAGATGATGTGAGAACTACATTATTTTCCTCTTTCACGCTATCTACCAGTTATTTGCTTAGCCCCTTTCCTCGCACAAGCTCAGTGACCTGGATGTCCATTACCTTTGTGATCCATCCAACTCCTTTCTCATTGATGTCCTTGCTAAGTAGGAACTATTTACTGACTACGTGCATGACCATTAATTGAATCTTATTATTGGAAAGCATGTGTCAAAATTTCTTGAGTGATCTTATAACTATGAGGACATGATTCTCCATAAGTTATAGTTCAACTCATAATCTTTTAGTGATTGTCTAAAGAAAGCAACTGGTTGCTCCAATTGATTATTGTTGTGTTGTGCAAAAACGGCTGAGATTCCTTCAACTCCACCAAATGTGTAAAGGATAAAATGCTTATTATAATCTAGGTTTATCAAGGTGGGAAGTTGCATGGTAGTGTGCTTAATAGATGTAAAACTACTCTTTCCTTCATTAGTCCATCTAAATGTAACATTATTCTTGAACATTTCACTGAGGGATTTGGTTAGGGTAGCAAAATTAGGCATGAATCTCATCATGAAGTTGATTCTTCCCAATAAGCTATAGAGACTCTTATTGTGACTTAAGAGAGGGAGAGAAACAATAGATTTGACTCACTTTAGATCAATTGTGAGCCTCTCTTTGCAAATCATGTGCCCCAATTGAATGCCTTCATGAAGTGTGAAGATATACTTGCTAGGGTTCATAGATATTTTGAACTCTCAACACCTTTTGAAGACTTGCTTCAGATGGCTTAGGTGATCTTCTACATGCTTAAATAAAATAGGTATGTCATCGAGGTAAACCAAGACGAGTTCGTTGATGATCCCCTTAAATGCCATATCCGTGGCTCTTTAGAATGTTGCTCCTACATTTGTCAAACCAAAAGGCATCTGCTAGTGTGCGAAGGTTCCCCACTTAGTGGTGAATGATGTTTTTTAGCGATCATACTCTTGCATAAGAATCTAATTGTAGCTTGAGTAGCCATCTAGCAACAAAAATCTCTCTAAGCCTACAACTATTTTTGGGATCTATTCCATTAGTGGGAGGGGGTAGTGATCCTTAAGGGAGGCTTTGTTCAAGTCTCTAAAGTCCATGCATAGATGGATTTCCCCATTCTTATTTCGCATTAGGACTAGGTTGGAAACCCATGAAGAGTGTTTGATTGGAAGTATTATGTTGGCTTTAATGAGCTTTGAGAGTTATTTTTGCATCTAGGGCTCGAGCTTTGGGTTGATAGTCCTCTACTTTTGGTGAACTCATTGCACATCAGGTTGAAGCTCAATAATATGTTTGGCTAAGCTTGGATGAAAGCCTCTAAGGTCCTTATAGCTCCATGTGAAGATATCATTATATCTCCTACTGAGTTTAATAAATTCCTTAATTTCTGATGGGGAGCATACCTTGTTGGCTTTTAGGATATTTCCTTTGAAGATGGTTACTTGCACAAAGATCTCTTTTATTATCATGTTTCATTTTTCTCCCTTGAACTAGTCATCATAGTTAAATATGCTTTCCAAGGTAACAAATCCTTTGGGTAACTTGTTCCCTTTTAATTGGATGATCTAGTCTTCATAGTAGGCTTGAAGCTACAACTATCTCCCAACACTGAACTTAGCTTCCTCTTGTAAGAAGCTGATAATCTATTGATTCCTCTCAAACACCTACCAATTATTTGCATTATTAGACTGCCGATCTGATTATGATCTTCATGAGCTACTCAGACTCCTTCATTATGTCGCAAAGATTTCATCTTGTGCACCTATAATTGTAATTTTATCAATGTAAACATTCTATGATCTTGGTATGGAATTGATATTGAATGCATCAAAGCCTTCAATCACATCCCACACATTATGCTTGTAAGCTTTCATCAAGCTATTATTGGTCATGATCTGCACTCTAACCTGGCTTATGACCAGTTCAGTATAACCAAGTGCCTTTAGTACTTTGATTCCTTTCTTCTATGCTAGTTGGAGACCTTGAATTAACACCTCGTACTCTATAACATTATTTGTGCAACTGAACTACAACCTAAAGGTGTATAAATACTTCTCCTTTTAAGGGGAGACTAACATCACACCAGATCCAACACCATTTTTGCTCCAGGAGCCATCAAAATATAATTTCCATGTGCTTTCAGGGTTTTTTTGTACCTTTACGAGCTTAGGTAACGCAAACTTCTCCTTCAGGATGCAATATGTACCTAGCCATGTCTCCTTTATGTTATCATATGGGTCACATTCATAATGCTTACATGCCCATTCATCTAGCAAAACATCTAGGATCTCTTCAAGTGACATTGTGGCTTCATGGAGAATCAAATTCTCCTCCTAATCTAATATTCTATAGTTTAATTCAACTGGGCTAGGAGAGTATGGTTCAACATGACTTTTTAAGATGGTCTTAACCCTGATGGTCACCATAGTCTTGTATCTAGTTTTGAGTAACATATGCGACTAGTCTAAAGATAAATATCCACCCATATTTATCGTGAAGTCTCTGGAGAGGCAAATGGTGAAGTAGGGGCAAGTCAATGACTATGATATCTTGCACTATTGAAATGTTTGGGCATGCATACAGTGTAAGATTAAAATCCTTGATGATTTCCATAGTCTTGACTGTCATGCCATCTAATTAGACCACTCCCTTTGAAATAGGGGAATAGACAATTCTAAGCATATATGTGATATTCTTTGGCATCACTGAGTTGTTCATGCCTAATTTAGTCATATATTTATGCACCAGATGTTGGCCTATAATCGAGAAGATATAGAATGGATTTGGCTTGGTACTACTGTGCACTTGCATTTCTTCCACTTTGGGCTGGCATAGATTCGTAGAGATGGAAGGCATAAGTTGTGATGCCTTACATTCCTGAAATTTTCTTAGAGCATCTTGTAGTAAATTCCTCTGAGAAGGAATAGCAAGAGCATCCCACATGGTTACATAAGGCTCATCTTCTTCATTTGTTCGACTATGTTGAAGGGAATTTGAGATCCCTTTGGCTGTGGTTTTTAAATGTTAGCCTCTTCTCATATTTACACATTGATCTAAGCTAGCTCCTCTATTTGGACAACTTATTCTATATGCATTGATGGTTGCAAAAGTACCTTGGATTGTGTACCTACACACGTGACCTAGGGCATTAAAGGTAAAGGCCTTGAATTTGGTAACGCCTCATCTATCTATCTCTTTTTGAATTTTGTATTAAAGGCAACTGGGGTGCTTCTTGCATTAGATGCACCACTCTGATTGATGTAGTTGAAGTCATCCTCCTGCTAGTTAATAAGAGTACATCCATCTTATTACTATGCTGGTGCTTGAGTTTTTTCTTCATGTGGAGCTACAATATTTGTCAACCCCTATGGTGGTGACAAGGTTTGCACCATGAACTCTTGGTTCATGATTCTATTTGTGCATGTATCTTGATTATGCAATTGATCACTTTGCAAACACTATTCAAGATCAAACTTTTGTGCATGAGGTAGTCTATTATATGTGAGTTGATTTTGTGCTTGTGTGTTGCCTTGGTAGGGAGGTCTACTTGAATGGTATTGCTGAGTGAAGGGCTAATGGGGTATAGAATACTACACTTTCTACCTTTTGAGGTCTACAAGATCATTTTCAAAGCTTTACAAGAGTGCTTTAACCTTGATCAATTTGTTAGGAGGAGCAAAAGATGAGGTTAGTGGGCTTACTACGATGGGGATAGGTGCTAACATAGGCTGCACAACTATTTAGTTAGGAGGATGTTCTATTAATAGAGGCATAGGGGGTCTAGGCAT
This sequence comes from Torreya grandis, assembly GCA_037957365.1. Taxonomy (NCBI): domain Eukaryota; kingdom Viridiplantae; phylum Streptophyta; class Pinopsida; order Cupressales; family Taxaceae; genus Torreya; species Torreya grandis. The sequence continues at coordinate 1,524,929 of JARHVA010000975.1, read as the reverse complement.
AATTTTCCCTACTTAGATCAAGCAATTTTATTCATACATAATAACTTTATAGGCATTAGGTAGTATTGTACCTCCCATGGATTAAATCATCACAACTATATCACTGTTAAAAGCCTTCAAAAAATATAAAAATGCAGCATTGGGAAATGGCTTACACAAGGGTGGGATCCTATCCCAGACTCTCTAAAATTTGAATTTGAAATCAACCATCATCTCGTGTGGGGCTCTCTTTATAGTTATGAGTTGCTCTATTAGGGAAAAGTGGTCACTCCAATCCTCAAATTGCTTGCAGATTTCTTCCTCGATCTCATCCCAATTATGGATATAATTCAATCTCAAGCCTCAATACCATTAGAGTGCCTTGAATTTTAAAGAAGAGGAAAGTAGCCTAATCGTGACATTATCTTCGGTGACATGGGGCACTGAAAAAATATTTGTAATTTCTTGAATATGCTCCATAGGGGAAGTTGCATTCTCACCAATAAAGTAGGATAAACTTTTGAGCGTTGTAAATGGAATGTCATCATATTGGGCAAGAATTAACGAAATGCCTCCATTGAAAGGCATAAACAGTTGGTTCTATTGTGAAACCATGAATGGGACATCGAATAATCTCCCCTATGTGTAGGGAACTTGCCAAATGGGGGTGTAGACTGAGATCTAGGGGATGATTGTCTTGTCTTTCTTTCTTTCCTAAGAGGGGATGAAGATACTCTTACTCTTATTCTTCTGGAAGGTTCAAAGAGCTCAACGTAATGGAAATTAGTGCCCATTGTAAATGACTTGGTTTATCTTGGCATGTAGATAGGGGGATGATCTTTATGAACCATAAATGTTTGGAGTCACCAGATGTTTAAAATGTGTTTATAACACTATTAACTGAGGACCACCACCAAATACTTAGTAAAAACATTGAATTAGTCCCATTGGGCATGCCAAAAACTATTGTCATTTAAAACATGTACCCGTAGATGTTTTATAGCATGGGAGGTTTTGCAGTAGGGGTAGAGCATAATTGTCTTACACAAGGCACAAAAGTGTTCAATGTTGAGCATGGAAGTGTTATCACTCACCTACATGTGTAGAGCATCAGTTGTGTCATCACAATGATGGGAATGTCCCCAAAGTGTGAGACCCTTGTGCTCCTTGGGATGAGCCTCTAGAGTAGTCTAGATTCCTTCTATTCTAAGTGCACCTAGTTTAGGACCAATGCATAGACTTAAAGAGCAAAAAGGTAAATCTAATGCTAATCTAAACCTAATATTTTGAGGGAAAGGGGAGGGAGAAGTTAAGAATTTGCTTAAAAATAAAATGTGATGTACCAAGAATAGAGTGAACACTTTTGCTGCTTGGACACACTATGAATCTTAGAGGATAAGTCAATATTGCACAGAGTCTAGCATGGACACTTAAAATGCATAAGTGTTTCATATAAATGCATGAGAATGTTGTGAAACACTGAGAGGGATGATAAATGATCCACATACAATGTCTACATAGACCCAAATGTGCACACGATACAACCTGCAAGTGAGTTCCAAGTTCTACACAGACGTGTTCGGGATGGACAGTGATGAGAGGGGTAGACATTACCCACAAACAAAGGTCAACAAACACAAATAACACATATAATGTGAGAATAATAGAGGGATATTAACTCAATTCTCATTTTAAAACAAGGTCTAGCCAAGAAAAGTACTCTTTGAGGGTAATTTGAAAGCATGAGGTTGCCTAAAAAATATCGACTTGTTTACAAAAAAGAGCTAGGCTTTTATAAGGGAGTAATCCTTTTACAATTAATTCCCCCCTTGGGGTGGTAGATATAATATTTTAATTATATTATGGTGTTGTGTCCATGCTTCTTGAATTTTGTTTGATGATCCAGATTTGGGAGTAGGTGGCAGGACTCTTCTGGATCCACATGCATGTCTAATAATGGAAGATATTTAGAATAGTTAGGGGCATGGAATATGATCATATTCTGATGTTTGGAAACCAATTTTGCATTTAATTATCCTAATAAGGCCTCAAACACCACTCAACTACTTTTTAATCACCTCTTTATACTTCATTGCCACTTGTCAATCACTACGTGAGTCTCCCTTAAACTGCCACATCATTGTTGTGCGTCTAATAGAAAATAGTGCCTTACACCTTTTAGAGATACTACACACTGAAAGTAGTGTAGTTAGGCTACACAATGAGCTATGAGTTTGTGAAGGGTTAAAATATATAAATCCTCTATGGGGATTACATGAATTTTAATCCTTTTATGATAAATGCCCCTTGATAACTCTCTTAAGTCTTTACTCCATACCCAAGGCCCATATCAGTCGGTGAAGTAGCATGTGCGTAGCATAGATTGCAACTTGTAGTTTATGAGAGTGTAGAATTGGAATGGATTACTTCTTGTGCACCTCTTCGAACACTATTTGAAGACTGAGAACTCTACGCCTTTTGAACTTGTGTGCCATTTAACTTGTACAATGGAGAATCCTTGCATTGGGATGCATATTGGAAACTTTTTATGAGTGTGAATTGACACTTGGTCAATTTGTATATCTATGATGATTACTTTAAGTGTGAGTGTGGATGAGAAACATCAGCATATAACTTTACTTAAGGAACCCAACACTTTATTGACGCATAAGCCTTCTACATGATCTTTGTGAGTTTTACGCAAGCTAGGGCTGACTTAGAAATTTAACAGAATCATTATTAACCATAAAGCCATGTGTGTTTAAAGGATGTTAATCCACACTCCTATGTATGTAGGGAGGGTCATTATTTAAATCATCATGTGGAATCCCATGGTTATAAAATGTGATAGAATATGTTTTCTTTTGAAAGCACAAAACCATACTGATAATGTTATCAATCTCATGCTCATGCGAAATGGTATAATGATGTGTATATTTATTCATGCAAACATCATCTTGTTTCTCAGTATTATGATTTGCAAAAATATTATTTAAGATTATTAAGCATTGATTATTTGTTGTGACATATTCATTTAATGTAGTATTATGGCAATCAACTTGAATAGTGTTACTATTGATGACATCTCGAATATTATGATGTAGTTTGAAGCATTGATTAGTAAAATGTCTTGAAGCTTCATGGTAGTCATAATATTGGTTGGAATCATATCCTTTAGGCATAGGCTAATAAATATCCAATTAACATGGCTCAACTAGTGTAATCAAGTTGCATTGAAGTAAGTATTTAAGTAGTTTACGAGGACGATTAGGTAACCTTGTGAATAGTTTTGTGTTCCTAAAAGGTGAAAAGACTAGACTATTGGGAGGTTTTGAATATGTGTTAATGGTTTGGCGTCAATCTTACCTTCAAAATTTATCCCAAGTTTAATCTTAGCTTTGAATGTTGATTTTCCCTGATGTTTGGAAGTTGTATATGTAAAAGCAGTAGATGTATACTTGAGTGTACTGGCCTCTAAAATTTAAATCTCAAAGTTTCAAATCATAGGGAAAAATTCATAAAAATATTGATAAGTATTAAACATAACTTTGTCTTTGAGAGGTTTTAGCAATATATTGGTGAATATTATTTGAAGTTCACTAACAGGGATTTGATGCAATACTTTTGTAAGAATAGTCTTGAATATTAGCACACATGAATAAAAATTATCACAAGGTCCTTATTTAAGATGAGTAATTAGAGAAAATGTGACCTTGTGACTAATATTTTTATAAACATTTACTTGGAATATATCGACCAAATAATTAAATTGATGCATGAATCTGACAAGTAGGGCATATAACTAATATAAGGCATAGTCCTTAAGACTTATAGGAAAAAGGTTGGTCATAAGTAAATCATCATGAAGAAAACCAAAGCATTGAATAAAATAAGATCTAATGTGATAAGAAGGGCCATGTTTTCCACTACACAAGTCAAATTGAGTCACAGAAAACATGAAGTAAAGCTTGCACGAGGACCTTAGTAGTCAATGGGTTATGTAATACATCATAAGATGCAACCACATTATTATACTTTCTACATGCTCGAGATAGTTGTTATTGATTCAATTGATCTTGATATGCACTAATATGTATAAGAGTTGAAACATGATTAACATTACTATGCATGTATGTAGGAATGGGTGCCTTTGCATGATTAAAATTGGTAGGAATATAGGCATGATTGGTAGCTTGTATATGACCAAGACTAAGAGTCATAACATGAATAGTAAGTTGTGACTGTACATTAGTCTTTAGATTGGAATTAAGAGGTACCGAAGAATTAATAGGTTGTGAGGGCATGATAGGAGTAACCTAAGAATATATAGCACTAGGTGTAGGCATAGAAGGATTGGGAGCACTAGAATCACACCAAATATAGATCTAAAGCTTCAAATGGGTAGAATAAAAACATTCAAAGGATATATGGATTTATTCCCAGGTGCAGGTGCCTTATCCATAATTCATTATTTTAAACTCTACAACTTAAGTAACATATGTTTTAAGCATGCAAGATTATTCTAAACTATTTATTTAAATTTTCAAAATCTAGTAAATCTATTAGGATCAACGTCGTCAAAATGTCGACACTCAAAATTAGTCATTAAGTGCTTGAAAATGTTTGATCTTGACATCCTTACCTTACTCGACCTATTCACCATTATGTTAACTCACAATATCTATGAGACCCTTTACTATTATATTCACTATCTTGTAATTACTGAAAACATAATTTAGACATACCTAGTCTACTTACAGATTCTTGTTAACCAAAACCAAATAATCTTTGTCCTTTTGGGACAAGAATACAATAGGTCAAATAGGGCTGAAACCTAACCTTGTACACTAGTGTGGCTTTGTCGCCCAAAGTCTAATAGTTACTTTTCAAATTTGAGATGCTCCATGTCAGTTCTCTTGTGCATTTAGAAAAGATGGTTAATGAGAAAATTTCAAAATTACTACTATATAAGGACATCAAGGCCACTCAAGGCATCACTTAAAAAGCATCCGATAATCACTCAGTAAATTTTACTAAACATTGAGTAAAAGATCACTAATATTTTCAATTCAACTTGTGATTTATTTTAACAATCATAGACTAATTCTGAATCTATTTTATTATAGGTCAAGGGCATTCATTGTCAAGCAATTAAGTCAATTTACTAATTGCATCCATATGGTGAAATATCAAGATTCACAAACTCATTATAGGAGGGAGAACTACATTGGATTGAGTCCCTTTGGGATATGCAACCAAAATTCATATTATGTAAGGTTTTATTAGGATAACTCAGTTATTCCCCTCATCCAATTCCCCTCTTTGAATTTGTTATCTATTTGGTTTATGTATAAGAACTTAGTTTTGTCATTATAGGTAATTTCACATGACAACTCAACACTCGCATGTTGTTAATAGGCCATCTCTAATAGGCATAGGTACCAATGCAAGAAATCCTACCACAAAATTAACTCAAACATGGGCAGAGTAAACAGACAAAGTCATAGTATGCCCCTGTTTGTCCTAGTGTGACCTTATTTCAGTATATTGTAGGATTTTGTTGTTAGTTGAAATACACTTGAGAGGTCTTTCCAATTAGATCCACATTAGTGATATGTATGCACAATAAACACAAGTCATATTTGAGCTAGGTTTTCATATTTCATAAATAGTTACTATTTATAACTCATTTCAATTTTTGTAATTTACTTTATTTTACATTCATATTCTATGTATTCTATATTCTAAATAATATTTCAATAATTTAGTGTTTAAATTTATTGTATTAAATCAGAATAAATAAATTAAACATAAAAATAGTTGCATCATCGTAAACATTCCATGTAATTATCATCAAGATAGTCATTATGAACAATGCCTCTAACATTTTGATCTTTTAAGGATTCATATTAATAATCATATACAGAGTATCAACAAAATTAATTATTTTCTAATGTAAATAAGCAAGGATATGAAATAATGGAATCTAAAACAAATTGCAAGCAATACAACTCAATATAACACTTCTTTTAGTGGGATGTGTAAATGCAAGCTTCCCAGTCAACATAATATATAAATAAGAATAACATAAAGGAAGGTAGGGATAATGATTAAGGAATGAAATAAGTAAATCAATATCCAAATCTAAAAATTATATTTGAAGTTTAAAATAAAAAATGAAGCCCTGAGGGGAAACATTAGTAGGTGTAATCATTCAAAGAACATGGAAGTTTCTCAAAATTTTGTAGGCAATTGTATATGCAAAAGTAGAAATGAAGGTTAACAAAACACAATGTTAGGATAAATGGAAAAATAAAAAAATTAGTCATGAAAAATTTATAAATAAAACCTTAGGGATAAGGGTTTATGAAACCTAGGTTGGATGATGAAAAAACAAGTTCACCTATATGTTTTTATCAAAAGATATGCACAATGGTAATTAAATTGTGTACAATAATGTAAAAATAGGGCACAAGCAAGATCTAAGATATGATAATAACCTACAATAATTATATATGTAATACGCCTAAAACATAAAATGAACTTATGAAAAATGATTGTACAAGTAATGAGAAATAATGAAAAGAAAAGTAAGGTTGGAATCTGACACACCTAAGTTCTATTTTGAATTTCTAAAACTAGATTTTAACACTACATGTGATTTTGCTGCTTTTTGTGAAAGTTAATTCCCTGAATATATTAGGTCAAAATCAACATTGTGTCAAATCTGTACAAGGAAGATTTGGAAGGCTACCTAATTTGCACTGCATGTTGTCTCTTATATTTATAGTGCCACATAATCTATCATATTGTCAACTTCAGTATCTATAATTTTATGAGTATGTGTGTTATCATATGTCAAGTAGGGTTATGTGATTCTGATCATTATGGGCATAATGTATTATTTTATCTCCTCATCCACTCCTTGACCTAACCCCAAAAGGTATAAATAAAACAAGCATGTGCAAGGCTAGGTAACTCAGACTACCCCTTGAGGATTTGAAGCTACTTATCCCACACATTCAAAATCACAGTTAATGTAATTCTCTCATGTATGTGAGTGAAGTGTAATTGAGAGAAACGCACCATATTCTCTGCCTAGGAAAATTCAGTGTAACAAAATGAAAATTCATTTAAACCCTCTTTTGGTATAATTTGATCATGGTACAAGACTTGAAGTGATATGGATGATTTGTATATGCAATGTGTTAGCTCCCTCACAAGTGTATCAATAAATTTGATCAATGAAAGGCTCAAACTTAAGGAAGGATTTATGTTTGATTATCACTTGGAAAATCACTAGGGATGACTTTATATATATAGATCTTTAGGACAAGAGATATAATGGACAACCATGGAAGAATGCAATAAGAAAAATTCAAGGCATAAAAAATCAGGCCAATGTTGAAGGACCCACAAAAAAAGGTGAGGACAAAATCAGAGAGGCATTGATTTTGCATGAGATAAAATTGTTAGGCCATTGATATTGTACAAGTCAAAATAAATTCTCATAATGAGATGAAACTACTTAAAAATATCATTACTAAGATGCAAAAGCTTATGACATATGAATCATAGACTATCTAGGTGAAACAAGGCCAATTATAGTCTAATGTGGGCTAAAATATATATCAAAATATTCAAATATACACACATGGACCGAGTGTGATAAGACAGGATAAGATATAATGAAAATGGGGTTTGAACCAAAATTAGATGTCTGCAATAACATAATAATTATGTATCATGGAAACCATATATAGACACCTAAATTTGGTCATGAATACTTGATCGTATTACTTTTGGCCCCTTTTCACTTTAATCTATTTATGCACTTAATCAATACCTATTTTGCTTTCCCATCCTATCTCAAGCATATAATAGGACCTAATTATATTCAAAATTGTTATCTATCACATAAAAAAGTATTATGATGTCTAAAAACACCCTTATGCATCTGTATGCCAAAACCTAGATCCAAATTTTGCATATTCCCTTAAGGTATGAGAGCATCTAGTAAGGGATAATAGTGGAAGGCGTTCCTATCCCATGTTGCACTCTATTTTTCTTATCCCTCAAATAGTGAATTTTTAAAATTAACCCCTCCATTACATTATCTTCCATGTTTTTAGGCTTCTTAGCATGTGGTTTGCCTTTTGGATTGCTATAAAGCCACACTTATGTCACTAATTCTTTCATTTGGAAATTTCAATACAAAGGCATTTTTACACTGTTGCACATTGAGAAAAAAATTCTTTTTCTTTCCAGTTATTATTTATATCACTACAAACAATCTTTAACCAAGTCAAAAGCTTGATTTATCAAACCAAATCAAAGCATGATCAAGTATTCAATCCATCCTTAGATGCATTCATATAGTAAAAGGATCAGAATTGTAGAAAACACTCTATGTGGGAGAACTACATGGGCTTGATTTCCATCCTTGGAGTATTGGTTACATAGAAAACATTCATGCATTGTGGGGTTCATTGGGGTTAGCTCAACCCAATTACACTCCACCTTTTTCTATTTAGGATTTTCAATCTTTGCTAGCCCTATTAGGGCTTCAACATTAGAGAAGTTATTTACAAGTCTTCCACATACTTTCAAAAGTCAAATTTACACATACATACATAACTTAAGCTATTGCAAGTGATCATGCACTAATTTCCTAATTTTTAGTAAAAGGAAAGATTGACCAAATGGGATAGTAGTGGGAGAGTCGATCTTGTACTTACTCTGTCTATTTTTTCATTTTGTAGTTTCAATTTTGTTGTCATGGTTTTCAATTCTTTTAAAATTAATGAAAATTTAATATTTTTGGCTAATTTTTTCTTTGAGCTCAAAATTGCCAAATTTTAAAAAATTAGAGATTTTAATTAATTAATTAATTTTAAAAAACACGGGCAAAACCTTTTTTCAAAAATATGCAAATGTCCTTTCAAGCTTCCCTATGTAAAAATTCATTGTCCTTCTCACAGTTTACAAAAGTTCATTAAACATTTTTCAAGTTGTATAAATGCCTTTTGCTTTTCCCCGAATGGTGCAAAAGTTTCTCGACACTTTTTCAAGTCGTGCAATTTGCATTTTCAATTTTACCCACAGTGCAATTTGCAATTTGCTTTTTGAAACCCCGTTACCATGCAATTTCCTCAATGACTTCGCAGTCATGCAAATTAAATTTGAAACTCCCCAAGCCGTACAAATTTATTTTGGCACTTCCCCAGATCGCGCCAATGAAATCTTCCCTTCCTATTGTCATGCAAATTACCTTTTATTCTCCCCTCATCATGCACCAGACCAAAAACATTCTTAGTATTATTTTTGAGAGGTTGAATGTCATTGCAATCAATAGAGAATAAAAAGTGAAGTGAGATTTTTTTTTAAAAAAGATAAATCTTTTATTTGTTTGTACATGTTAGAAGAGGTTGTATGATGCCCTAGAGGAGAAGTAAGAGTTTTAAATTATTTTCTTTTTCTTTACTCACCAAGGGAGTCATACGACCATACGACTCAAGAGTAGTCTACATAAATAAAAATAGGAACATACCATATTCATTTTATTTGTTTTACCCTGTTGATTAAAACAAATCAAGCAGAGATTAGCTAGAGATAAATCCTATACTAGATATTTAATTGTTCTTGCACTGCTGGCAAAGGTCGTATGGTTGAGAAAAGAATAAAAGATGAAATAAAATAAAAAGAACAGATTTTTAATATGTCTTCATTTGTAGTAGGAAAACCATATGACACTGTACGATTAAGAAAGAGGGTAAATTTTTAAAAAAAATCTACTTGCAAAAGGAGGTTGTATGGCCATGTGGTATAGTGGAGGAGAGAGAATTTAAAAAGCCAAAAGCATACTTTGTTACTTTGTTTTCTTCTTTGGGCCAAAAGGTCATATGACCATATGACCTATGTGGCATGAAAGGTTTTTAAGAAAATAAAAAAAGATTAATTAAGTTTTTATTTGATTTTGGGATCATATCAAAAGGCCATGCGACCCATAACAAGCTTGGTGAGTTTGAAATTTAAAAACAAGGCAAATAACAAATCATTTTATTATTATTTTTGGCCCATAAAAGGAAGACTGTACGACTCATTAAAGAAAGAGAGTTGTATGCATAGACTTGGGAAGATAGATCAATTTATTGGAACATGACTCAAATCTCGACCTCGTGATAAGGTAATTTTGTCAACAAAGGTATGTGGCTTTTCAAAATAATTTAGCCACATGTGTGAGAATGCAACATTATGAGATGAGGCATCTAATATCAAAGAAAGAGCATAAAAGAGTTTGAATCATCTTGGAACAAATTACATAGACTTACTATATATCCATTGGCCTGATCGTTATGTGATGCTCTTTGGTGAGTTTTCATATGATCCTTCAAAATGGAAGGAAAGCCTACCATTTATCGAGCAACTCAAGGCAAATCATGTGGATATTCAAGAAAATTGTCTTGCATGTAATATAGTGAATATAATTATCTTTGAATATACTAAAAGGGTGGTAAGACATGAAGTGTTTGGCAAGTGAAGGTCGATGACTGAACAAATTGAAGGCAAATTTCTTTGAAGCATTTTATCAAACAATTGGTAGTGAATCGATTGGGAACAAATTTCAATAGGTATTTTGTTAAAGAGTTCTGTGCACTTTATTTCTTCACAAAATTCTATCAAATGGTTCTCGTGCCTTTTCTAAAGACATTACATACACAGATCAAGGTGAAAATGCAAATGATAGGTGTATTCTTAGCCTTGTATATGGAGTGGAGGAGTTTTCTTGTTTGTTCAGCTTCCAGTGATTTTAAATTTTGTATATTAGTGGAATAAGAATTGGGTAATAGAAACTAATACACATAGGTGTCAAGTGTATACATTAAGTGCATTTGATGTAAGCTTCGTTGCTTCAGTATTTGGTCTAATCATGATGTATATTTATTCTTCACCAAGGGTGTCATGTGAGGTCAATATCTTTCTTATCACGTGGAATTTAATACTTGTACTATCGTTGACTGTCATCTCTCTACTTTCAAAAGCTAATTTGGTTCCTGTGATTTTTGGATTGATCTCTCGATATACGGTCTTTCTTTGCTAGTATGTGTTGGTAAGTGAACTTGGTTCAAAAGTCTATAATATTCAACCATGATTAATTGGTAGAGGCAAATGGGTAACTTTTAGGATATTTGCATTTGGTGCATTTACGCTAATGATTATAACACTTTCAACAAGAATCGATCCCAAATCATTATTTTTGGCTATAAAAGAAAGTGATATAGATAGTAAAATACCATATGGATATGGTTTCTTTCATTTCATTTTTGGCTTGGCTTCTATGTATCTCATCATGTTGTTTCTTGGGTGGAATTTACAACACACTATTGAAAACTGGAAACTTGATTTTGGTTGGGCAAGTGTGTGGTTGAAAATAATAAATCAATGGCCATTGCAACCGATCTCTATTTATTGTGGAGAATCAATGTTTGATATAAAGAAAGCAAACATCAATAATTTATAGTCTAACTGGGAAGATAGATAACATAAACTTTCTACACAAGATTTTATTAAGTATGTGGACACTTGAGAAGATTCTACGCTTTGCGATTTCTAGTTTGAAATGTTATTAGTGCAAACTCACACATGTAATTCAAGTAAATGCACTGTGTCAACCTTGTAAATTTGTGAGTCCTAAGTGCATTTGGTTTAAAAAGCACAATTGCACCTGTACACTTTTCAAGTCCTTCAATCTCATTTTTACAGTTTTGCATGCAATGTAATTGCACCAATGCACTTTCACATCACTTAAGTGGTGTATTTTTGTAAACTCACTTTTGCACCATCTAAAATGCAAAAAAGGTGGTTACACACCATAACCACCTTCCAATGTTATAAATATGAGCATTTGGCTCATGAAAGGAGGATCTTTAAACAACATAACTCTAAGACATATTTTTAAAAAATGAAATTATATTACAACTCAACGAAGATCAATACAAAGGAGAAGATTTCCAAACTGTATGTTCAGATTCCCTTCACGAATTATAACTTTGTGTATGATTCAATTGTATTCAAATATTTACTTTCAAACTCTGTCATAACTGTTATTAATTATTATTAACATGGAAATTGCGCATTAGAATTTCTTTTTGAATCTATTTTTTTGTTATTTCCATGAATGTGAATTTTCAGTGGGGTTTAAGCAATATTTTAATTATCTTTTATAGGTAAATATGAGATGGTTGCCTTTAGTTTGTTATTAGTATCAGAGAACCATCTTAGTGTATGTTTTACACTATTAAGGGTCTAATTATGTCTTTAACACCCATTGAATGATAAGAAATTTCTAGGAGCACAATGTTTATCCTTCTTGGGCCATTATAGTGAATCTTTGTGTTTAGTCACTTAGAGTCATCCTTAATTTTTCCCATAATTTTCATGGTAACTTGTGTGTTTAACAGGCTATAATAATCCCATTCTCATTTTATTCTTTTCTTTTCTCTATTTCTCATTATTCCTTTCATTCAATTGATTTCCTTTCTATATCCTTTAAGTGCTTGTCGATTAAAAGTACAAAACCCCCAATAGAAAACATTTTTCCTGAAATTAGCTATGAATAGATTTTCCCTTTTTGGATTCCAATAAAGGTAGCTCTGCCTACTAATAAGAGGGGGAATTTTTCCGTACATTGTTGACTAATGTGAGGACTCAATTCTCACACTATTGACTCAAAGTCATCAATTTGTCCCCTTGACAAATTTTTGAGCCAACAATTTTTGTTGACTCCACTGGGGATCGAGGTGCTTTATGCACATGATTTTCAGACATTTAAAGGAAGCTCTCCTAAAATGGAGGTTATGGAATCCATTGAGATAAATTACCTAGTGCATGTATCTTTCTGATTAACGACATGGCATTAGTTCACCCCAACCCTAATGTTCCCCATGTCCTATGGGGAAATTGTTTTGGGCCATTAGATTTGGCCTAATAGAATGAGTTACTATCAAGCTCAAGGAAAAAAAATCCAAAATTTTTAGTAGACAATGTCTAAAATGCATATAACCCTAGACTTCACAGTATCCTATAGCATCTTAGGAGTTATGCATGAAGATGTCATTGTTAGGATTTTTATTAAAAATCTCATAGGACCTATTGTTGAGTGGTTTCAACACCTATAAGAAGGATGCATTGTGGATTGTAACTCCTTGAAGAATAAGTTCCTAAATAGGTTCAAATCAGCTACAAATGTATATACATTATTATTAGATTTCTTTCAAATCCAGAAGAAAAATGATGAGTAGATGATAGATTTCATAGCACATTTCAACAAATTATTAAGACTGATCCCTCAGACAAATCATCTAAGTCTCAATAATTAGCTCTGTATATTCATTCATTCTCTTCACCTAGAGATCAAGTTCATATTGATAAGGAACAAGGTAAATGACTTGGAGGTTACACAACAATAAGCCATTAAGATCGAAAATTATTTGATCATGTTTAGAATGTTAAAGAAAGAGGTCTCAAAAGGTGATATGACTATTGCAAATGGTAATGAAAAAATAGTGAAACTTGATATAATCAAGAGTCTACAATATTCATAAAAGATATTCTAAAAGTAAATTCTTGATTAAACATGTCAAAACTCTAATAGAGGAAAAGAGAAAGTGATCCCTATCACATATGATTGTTTCAGTTTCACAATTGTGAAGGAAGATGAACAGTTAGAAGAACTAATGATTGATCAGAGAACAAATAAAGAATTTAGTTTCCCCCTTGATAGAGAAAATAAATATGTACCTATTTCATAAGATTTCTCAAACCTCACAGTCATGGGACAAAATGAGCTATTTGAGAAACAACCGGTTGAACCACAAATATAAAAGGGTAATAATGTAGATTGTGATGTTTTACTTTCTATAGGTGAAAATGACATGAAATTAGTTTTTTATGAAAAAAAAGTTTCCTCATGTATTAGAATGGAAGACTTAGTGATCAAAGGTGAATATTCCACTGACACTTAATTTTCATGGCCCATTGTAAAATATTTTTCTAAAATATTTGAATCCAAAGCAATCAAGCCTATGCAGATTGGAAACCACAATCATGTGAAGGTTGAAATCCAAAAAGATGAGAATATAAAACAAAATGAATGGTGCCAAATATTCATTACAATCAAAATGGAAATTGTCAAGGTAGAAGAGATTGATGAAGGCGATGATAACGATTCATTCAATGATGAGTTCATTTCTATCATGAGAAGCAAATTGGAAACGAATATCAACCCCTGTTCATTTTAGAAGACAATCATATTATGGTTCTAGCTCAAAAACATATATGTGACATACTTCTCTTCAATTTAGATACTGTATCTAACACAAATGCATTTGAAGTCACCCAAGAAGACATTGAAAAAGTTTGGTATTACTCAGGAATGCTCACAAAATATTGGAGAGTTCATAATGATTTCATTTCAAAATAGGAAGATACTAATGGTTTGTTCATTCATGATCATCCATGTGTGAGTGATAACTGTAAGTTTCTCTTTCCATATGCTTGGTCACTACTGCTAAACATGTTCAAAATTCATAATTCAAATCTGTTGTTTTAAAATGACAGGTACTTTTCCCAATCAATGAATGATTTTGTATAATCTTATCAATTTTCTTTTCTCTCTATAAATAGTTTTGATTTCCCAATTTTGGCTTGTTTCCTTTTCCCATTTCATTTTGGTGTGTGTGTTATTTTTCAATATATGCAACAGCTTATCTATTGCTTCTTCTTCGCTATGTATTGGTCTTTATGCCTGCACATACTTGTAGATGTGATATCTATTTGTAAAATATCATGGGCAATCACATGATTTATAAGAATGTCAGAATGGCTATTACTTCAGGGTTGATGGAAATATCACATTCTTAAAAAGAAACATGGAAGTTCTTATGTTAAGTGGATCTACAAGACAAAAAATTGATGGTAGATTCAAAGAATAGATTTTGTAGTCATGAAAATGGTGATATGGATGTTTGTTCCTAAAATAATAGTATAGATGACTTTTTTTCATGGATCTCTTCAAGTGAACAGGGGGTAAACGTGAAAATTATCATGAGGAGATTTGGGTCTATAACGCATGTTCATTTATCATATGATTGAGATAGGTGACCTGGTTGTTAGTTGGTCAGATTAAGATATGAAAATAAGTATTCTAAGCAGGTGATCTAGCCCATGAATTCATGTTTATTTCTCATATGATTGAGATAGGTGAATTGGTTATCAGCTAGTCAGATCAGAATGTGTAAATGTGAGAAGTAGAAGTTTTTAGGAATCTTTCTTAATGACATGGATGGTAAATTTTTTTTAGAATGAGACATCAACTACGTAGCCTATTAAACAAGGCTTAGATCACTTACTAAAATATGTACTATCTTTAAAGCTTCTAAATGGTGAGTCATTGATGATTTTTAGAATAACATTTTGGATGGAAATATATTAGAAGAAAATATATTAGTCAACCCTAATTCAAGGATTTTGAGTCACAAAGTTGAGCATGTTGATAAGCCCTCAACTGTATCTCTTTTAGCAAAAGAAGGTTCATCACTCTTGAGTATATGAAGGAAAGGTTTCTTTCTTTGTATTTTAGCTTGTGTGAAAATGCATAATGAAAAAGCCCTCGCATACACTATCTTTTTTGGATATGTGATAGTGTAGACACTTAGTTTTGGCCACTTTCATGCCTAAACCAGGGATCCAATTCAAATTCTATCAAAAAACACATTTTAAGCATAAAAATCACATAAATTTCTCAATTTCATCTACATAAGGGATTTAATTCCCCATAAACGTGGTGAGACTAGCTTATTTGGTGTATTATCCTATATACATCACTAACATAGTTTAATTTTAACCCTGGTCAAATTTTGACCAAGTAATTTGACACTTTTAGCCTATCAAGCTATTAATTCATAACATTTAAAATAATTTCCAAAAGCCAAAAAGCATCAAGAAAGACTAATTATATTACAAATCTTAATTAACTTGCTTAAACAAAAATTCCAAATCAAATTAGTGAATTTCATCTACTAAAAAAGAAATTTTTAACCAAATATGAAGTCAAAAGTCAAATGAGCTAATGAAGTAATTTATTATCTCATAAATATTCAAAATTATGACTCACACCTCACAAATATATAATGTGAGTTGTCATGCCTCACAAATATCTAAAACTGAGGTGTCAATATTTCATGAGTGCCTTAACCCCACCTAGAGTTAGAATGGCTCAACCTAGTTTAATTTAGACTCAACCCAAGTTAAAATTTAACCTAACCTCCCTAAGGTTAGAATTAGTTCTTTGAGCTATAAATACAAGTTCCCACACCATTATTTAACAATATTTTGTTTATAAGGTTATTCTACTGGGTTACCTTCTTGAAGCCTTTGAGAGTTATGTTATAATGCCCAATTTATGCCAAGCTTCACACCAAGCCATAAGTGACTATTGGAGAGATGATACCACCATAGAAGAATGTTTCTAAAAGACTACAATGGTCATAGGTTGAGCATGAACATCCTTATGCCAATAAGTAATCATAAAATGCAATAAATGATAAGAACATTGCATTATCTTTATCTTTATTTTGTGCTCTTGCTTATTATGTTATGCTCCCCCCTGGTTCTTGGGGAAGAGTGCTTAGTCTTGGTGAATTATTATGCTTAATATTTTCTTATTTGAAATAAAAAGAGACTAATCTACATATTATTTACTCTTCAAACTCCTAAGGTACAAAATGTCATACCTAATGGGGCCAAGCATCTCATATGGCCAAGGAGATTAATATGTTATCTTTAGTTTGTCTAAAAATTGCATTTAAATCTACAAGTTTAAAGTTATAGCTTATAAATTCACATATTTTTTAACAAGGTTATAGGGATCAATGACGACTGTGTAAATCATCACCGATTGCAATAATTGGCCATGATCTATGGTGATCGATGATGATCTCTACATCAAAATAGAGCAAGCTGACAACATAGTGAAAATTCATTTTTCTTACTATCATTTTTGTGCTTATGGTTTTTTTATTGCTTGTGTAACCTTTTTCTTATAGGACTGAGAGAAATGTGATTTTTAGACTTGTTTATCAATCATTTCATTTAAAACACATTTGTTTTTAATTTGGTTATAGGAATGTCAATGATCAATTAGATCGATGTCGATTTCAGGAATCAACATCAATTTCTACTCTAATCGGTTATAATTTTTTATGAGATAAAAAACACAGAAACTTGAGAGCTCAAATTAAATTTTTTTTTGATCACTTGCTCTTGGGCTTCTAAGTAGGCAAACCCCCTAACATTTTACAAGACCTAAGGTGGAGAGAGACAAGTTTAAGCATTATTAAAATCTAGCATACATTTTGTTTAGTGCTTAAAAATCCACTTAGTTATATTTATGTCTTAGTTGTTTTAAAAAAAATTATAAGTGAAAACAAGGCCAAGGGGCCAAAGTTTCAATGACACTTCAAACTTGGTGCTATTAAAAGGAACAAACATTTTAGTTAGAGTTTTTAAGAGCTTTTTCACTTTATGTTTGTTTTTCGTTAGTAGTTCAATTTCAAAAGTTCATTGGAATAGTTTCTTTATTTGTGTCAAATTATGAACTATTGCATGTATGCTCTCCCTCCATCCCCTTTATGTAATTCAAGTGACCAAAAATGCTTAGTTTATTGTTGTTGTTTTTTAAAGTTATATCAGAAATAATGTCGTGTATGCTCTCCCCATGCTCTGAGTGACTTGGGTGACCCAGAAATGACCTCTAAAGTCTTTCTTTTTATATTTATTTCTTTTTATGCATTTGGATTGTAGGTGATAACTCATTGCCTCCTTACAAGTTTTTCATGGGTGCATTGACTTGGGGTTTCATCTCTCAGCATTGTACGAACCCCACTCCATGATGGAGTATATAAATTAGGTAAACCGTTGGATGGGATAGTGGTGAGCAGTTAACCTGACCATCTCAATGGGTACTTAAGCCATACAATAGCCAAACATTGGACTCTACTAAGTAGTGTCTAACTAGAGTTTATATGCAAAGGAATAAACCCTTGCATAATAAGCTAGGCAGTTTAGATTCATTTAATATGATTGTGCCTTTGTGTTAACAACACTTCATACCATTTAGTATGTTTGAGATTTATAGATTTTAGTCAAAACCCCACTTTTTTTCAAATTTCTTGCCATTTATCGAGTGTTCCTCACTCTAAGTTTGTGTCATGTATCAATGCTTGAGAGACAGAGGGGGGCATAAAAACTCTACGTACACTTGTACTTTAATTTTTCGATTAACACTTATTTCCTCACAAATATTGGTATATAAGTGGAAACTTTGGCATAAGCTATGCACACCCATGTTAGTTTTAGATATAGGATGAGTCATTAGTGCTACTTCTATGTTTATTTGATTTACATGTATGTTTTTAGACTAAAATTATTTGTTTGTGTTGTCATGGTAAAACAAGTCCAAAACATTCATGTGTTTTTAAACCCCTTTAGCCTAAGAGGTGTTACTCTGTTCATTTGTGTCACACTTGTTGTCTTGGAAGGATTATTTCAAAACCATTTATACATCTCTTGTTTAAATGGGGCATCATTATGTTGCTCATTTTCTCCCAAACTTTTGCCCTAGATATTCTAGTCCAAAACCATTTGTCATGACATGTGTTTGAAGGAGAGTTGTTATACTACCTAAATTATTCCAATCTCTTGTTGCTTTCAAAACCAAGTTCCAAACTAATATTATATCTGTCTAGTTTCAAACATGTGATTATGTTGCCCATTTTGGTCTAGCTCTTTTACCTTAGAACATTCAAGTCTTTTCGTATTAAATCTAAAACTCAACCTTTTAAAGTGTAAATCCTAAACTAATAAGTTTACACCAAAGCCTCATCTAATTTGGGATTAGGTTATCTACCTTTTGTGTTTGGATTGAGTTACTTAGGTTGATTTACTATTTGATTTAAAAGACCCCTTACCTAGACCTAGCAATTGTTGTTTGTTTTATACTTTGTTTGGAAGTCCTTTGAGCTAATTTGTTAGTACGTGCCTTGTTTAAAGTTTGTTGTGCTAAATTTTGAATGTCTTAGATATTTTTTTCCAATAACCTCTTGTGAATCAAATATCAAGTCTTAAGTGAGCTAATTATCAAGTGTCATCCGAACTAATTGCCTTAGTTTAGTTTATTTTCAAGTTCTTATTCAAGTTTTGTGTTTCTAAGTCTAGCCTTATTTTTAGCACGATTATAACTGCCTTAACACAAATCGTTGATATATTTTGATCCTAGTTCATAATTATTATACTTTATTTAAACACTTTTGTCACTAATTATAACTACCTTTGGGAAATATGTAATTTATCCATAAATGAGTTTGAGTCTTTGTGTTACTTTTGTTATTGATTATAATTGCCTTTGGTTAAATCAATATCATTTTAATAAATTGGTATCATGTTTGTTTTGTTCTACCTTTGCCTGGTTTAGTTGTTTATCCCTTTGTGCCTCCTTTACAAAGCCAAATGTCCTTTATTTTTAAACCTCATTTGTTTGATACCTTTAGACCCTTTATTTTCACATGTCCTATCCATGAATCTAAACTTGCCTTGTTACACATGAAGCGAGACTATGTATAATCCTAGATACGAGAACTTTGTGATCAATGGCCCTTTTGGTAAAGAGTAATATGATGGCGTAGCTTATGAGATGCATCCTTATCCATCTTACAACATCCCATATCTTAAACAAAGACACAACCCTTTAACATAATATTTGGTAAATGTGCCTCCTTATCCAGGGTAAGAACCAGAGCAAATAACACAATATCTTACTCAAACAATACCTAACATTGAACAAAACTAACAAAAATAGCCCTACTATGTTACAATGCCAACACAAACAAGTTATGATCCGTACTTGTTTGAATATCATTTATTAAAAAATAAAGACAAAGTGTTTATTAGAGCTATTGAAGTAGGCACAAATATTACACCATATTTCCCACAAGAAAGTCTGAGCAATTTTATTGGAACACCTAGTAATGAACCTTGAATTTAACCATTTGAATATACATCAACTAGATATAGTTAAGCTCTAGTCCAAATGCTACAACAAGACTAGAATACGCTTTCAAAAGGGAAAGGTATTGTGGATGAAAAATAAAATAGGTACAAAAAGTTTACCAAAAATATCTTAACCTAGCTCACAATCTTAATGTAAGGGCTATTTCTAACATGTCACTTATTAAGATAACTCCATCAACAGGGCAACAAATAGATGCTTCAGGCTACGTAATCCAAAGTATAGACCCCTTTATCTAAAGCACATTGGTTGGTGATATGTATAATGTCCATATTTTGATGAAAGATAATGTTTCTCAAATAGAAGACACCACTCAAAATATCATGGATAACACACAAGTGCATTTCAATTTAAACCTAAGTGGGTCTAGTTTACCTTTAAATAATACACAATAGATTCCTCAGAATAATACCATGAGTGGATTGTAATAACAAGGACTAGGTACACCTATTTCCCAAAATCAACAAGTAACCTCCACTCCCCAATTAGTAACTTCCTAAATGTGCAACAGGGGAAACAAGCCAATGATAAACTAAGTTACTACCATAACAAGTGCAAAACACTATGCCACTTCAACAGGTGATAATAATTATTCTGCCACAATAAGCACAAACCAATGTACCTTATCAATCATAGATGTTGCCTAACCAACAATGCATTCCTATTGGTCAAAAAGTGCTAGTTGGTAAACAATAACAAATGCCAAACCAATAGTTACCAAGCCAATAGTTGCCAAACTAGCAACAAGTGTTTCATCAACAACAAGTGTCGATCCAACAATAGGTGTTTAATCAACAACAAGGTTCTTACACATAGTAGGTATCAAGTGATAGACAATAATTACCTTTCACCTAATGGGTATCACACGTGTAACAAGGATCCAACTACCAACACCTCTAATAGCAGGGATCTATTCAACAACATGTTCCCTATATCCAATAAGGTTCAATAAGTAGGTAGTAATTTCCCTCTCAAACCTAATAATACCAACACATTTTGCAAAGCCAAATGCCATTACTACAACCATAATTCATTATCTAGGGTTATGTATCCAAACTGAATCAAAATGTGCTTTAATAACAACACATTTTGTACCCATAATATAAACTTAATGTATGGATACACATCCCTGGTCATCTGACCAATTCAACTAGAATATCACAATACACCTACCTCAGTTAGGGTAATCCACCTTTGGTTTTGCAGCCTCCATAGCAATAGACCACTCCTTATTTCCTTACCCAAGAGTTGTAATAGATGAAGGATGCAATACAAGCGATATAAGTTGAAAACAAATGAAGAAATTTAAATTAGAGGATATATGCTCTTACCCATTCAACATGGAGTATTTACAAATACCATTTCTACCTAGTTATGAGTCATTTAAATTCAACAAATATAAAGGTAAAGGTGACCCTAGAGAGCATTTGAAGGAATTCTTTATTGCCTACCATTCGGTGGCATATAGTGATATATAATTGCTTCTACTCTTCCCAAGGAGTCTAGATGGACAAGCCTTATAATGGTCATTTAAATTGCTTCAGAAATCTATATCCAACTTTGATGATCTCTCGAAGAAGTTTATACAACACTTTTCATATAATCTTGAGCATGAGATTACTATTGTGGATATAGGCCAAAATAAATAGAATACTGATGAGAGCTTTGTTGCATACTTACAATGTTTGAAATCCCTGGTAATTTGGTTTACTCACAATCTACCAGACAAATAGTTGGTCATAATATTTACTAAGAGCTTACACAATGAGATATCCTATCATCTCAAGCTGCAATGTGCTCAAATGTTTGAAGAGGCTATAGTAAAAGGAATATAGATTGAGAAGTCCCTTATCAACAAAGGCATAATCAATTTATCCTCTTCCAATTAGAACCAAAAGCAGAGTCAAGGTCAAAACCACAATCAGAGTCAAACTCAAGTACCAACTTCATGGCCACCTCAAGCTAGCAATAATAAAACACCTAAACCCTAAAACCATAATAAATATGTTGTTGGCAATGGGGTTATTGAATCATGACATGTGCAGATGTTGCAAACATTGACTATCCATATACTTCCACCCACTCAATAACCACTTCCTTTATGAATTCAACTAAGACTCCACAAAACCAACTACTATAAAGCCAAAACCAGCTACAAATCCCTCCTCTGAGGATAACCCCACCCATCACTTGACAATTTAGTGACCTTGGTGAGCCTATTGAGTTTGTGTTTCAAAGATTGGTTCAATCCAATATGATCAGTTGGGTGTTACCAAAGTCATTTCTTGAAGGGACTCCTTTTTCTGATTAATACAAGGAACATGGATTTTATGAGTACCATCATGTTAGAAGGCATTCCATTAGATGGTGTATCCAACTCAGACATCTCATTGAGAATGCACTAGAAAATAGAGAGATAAAATGAGACACCCATGCTCTTATGAATAATCATAACTTGGGTATCTACCAAAATCTGTTCCCCCAACATAATAATAACAATAACTAGTAATAATACCAATAACAACGACAATGATGATAGAGAACTCCATCATAGAATCAAACAAAAATAATACCATCATAACAAAAATAATATAATGGTTAGAACTAGGTGCAAAATGATCAAACCAACTAAGGAGGTCATTATGTAATTGTGTATACCTACAAAAATATTGTAAGACATGTTTTAGGTAGTCACATTACCACCATCACTATCAACCCTCAACCAACTACAAACATACCTATACCTTTGCATAATAATGCCTACCTGTTAAATGATACTTACCAACCTCCTTATGTCGATGATTCTTCCATGAACCATGTTGATAATCAGGTACCATACCATCAAAGAATCATCATTTTGAGCCTCCCTAGTTACCCAGATAACTACCAAAGCCAAGTTCCAGATTGAGATTACATAATCATAACTCGACGAGCTAGGATTACCATCAAAGTACTTTAACCAAATAATATGAATGAGCCTAAGCAACCTTTCATGTCTATCATAAATAAACCAATCGATAAAACTGAGGAGAAAACCTATGATATTATGGAACAACTGAAGAAAACACCTACACACATCTCTATCATGGATTTGTTGTGCATGTCTAATATCCACAAAGACATCATGAATGTGTATTTGAACCAATCCTTTATGCCAGATGACATCAATCTGGACAAATTTCAAGCCATGGTATGACACTTGGCCCCTAGACAATGTTTCACCTTTAGCCAAAGTGATATGTCTTCTCTAGGCCCTCTACATAATAACCCATTGTACATTGAAGTTAGTATAATGAACTATAGAGTTAAACCTATCCTTGTAGACAATGGTTCAGGTCTTAACATTGTGTCTCTAAAGTTGGTCAAACATCTCGAACATACAACAACTAACTTGCATCCAAATACCATTGTTATCAAGGCATATGGTAATGAAGAACAAGAATCTCATGGTACTACTAGCTTACTAGTGGTCGTTGGGCCATTGACCCATGATATTATGTGTCATGTTTTAGATATGAAACTATCTTACAATTTTTTATTGGGTCGACCTTGGATCCTTGAAACTAGTGCTATACATTCTACATTACATGGGTGTATAGAATTTCCACATTTAAGAATGGAAGTGACTATACCTGCTGATCCTCAGCCATATTAGTATTGTAAACACCTGGAGGCCAAGTATAAAAGCTACAACTACTATTTTGGCATGAATCCTATGCCTAAATCAAATGGAGAAAGAGATGATAAGGGTAAAGCCATTGAATCAGGCCCAAAAACTAATTACATTGATCCAAACAACTTAACCTCCACCTTAGTCATGCCTCCACTAGAAATTTCTAACCACTTCTATGTCACTGAAAAAGGTCTTGGAGAATATAACACTCATAATGCATTTCATATTACCAAATTACCTAAAAATTCTAAATCATATGAGAGACCTATGACCAAAACTACTCGTTTGGCATGGGAAATCAAAGGAAAATCTCAGCTGAACTAACCCATTATTTTTAAACTAGCCTTTGGCCTAGAACAAGACCCCTTAGCAAAAGATGATTAATGTCTATACACTGATGAGTTGGTTGATTATTTACAAAGTGCAAAGTATCCTATTCTCAATTGGTTTATAGATCACCTAGCTTATGAAGGTAGAGGTCTCAGGCTCCATCAACAAAGGTATGATCAAATTAGTCTTAATGACTAAATACAAGGGAACCCATGGTATCAGTTTTAAATCACTTGGGGGTGATCTCACATACCTAATTCATGTTCTAACACCAATGACTAATGACCAATGTTGATAGTGACACAAGGTCTGATTTTAGCATCTATAATGACCTTGCTATTACCAATTTTTTTAACCCCTGTGCCATTTGAACCATTAACCTTATTTATCAACCTTCACATTTAACCCTTTACCATACATAATTGATAGAGTGGGACCAACAAGAGTCAACAATGCCATTAGATGAGTTTGAAAATGATGAGGCCATATATGACTTTTTAGAATTGAGGAGTCACATAGCTCTTTGAAATCAAAAGCAAGGATTTGTTATTAAATTATATCCTATTGCCTACTTCAGAGAGCGGGTGAACTTCCCTAGCCAAAAACAAAAACAAAATTAAACATTAAGGTTTAAAATTGGAAACCTCATTGAGGTGCTTTCTGACCAGGGAAAAAGTAAAGAGAATGGCTAGTCTCTTGGTAAAAACTAGTTTTTGGCACCATTAAACGGGGATGTTCACCCCTCTTCCTATGAAGCACATGAGACTAATATCCCATAGTCTATTTATGGCTCAAATATTAGTATTGAGGAGTGATAGGATTCTGTATAGAATGTTTAAGAGTGCCCTGAGGTATTTGTTTCATGACTGATGCTAGCATTAGGAGATTCTGATTCATCCTGCTTAGGAAAAATAAATAAACTAGTATGTCTAGAGGATTTTTCCATTGCCAATCAGTTGAATTCCTTGACAATTATTCTAGATGATGGTTCTACACTTCTTGGGGAGGATACTTCAAAGGTAAATATTGGGACTCCATAGGACCAAAAGTGGATTAAACTAGGTGCATCCCTCACTAAGGAAGAATGTGAAGCTTTTACAACCCTTTTGAGAAAATTTGTTGATATATTTACATGGGCCTATTCAGACATGACAGGTTTAGACCCCGCCTTGGTTTTACACCATCTCATTATACATCTTGATGCCTAGCCTGTTAAATAGAAGTTGTATAAGATGTATCCTCGTATTACTATGTTAGTAAAGAAAGAGTTGAAAAAATCTTAGACGCAAAATGCATCAGCCTGATCAACTATTTAGAGTGGATTTCAAACATTGTGCTAGTAAGTAAAAAGTTAGAAGATATTAGAATCTTCACTGATTTTAGATATATCAATAAAGAGTGCCTAAAAGATGACTTCATTTTGGCTAATATTGACATGATAGTCAGCTCAAGGCTGACTCTGAAATGATCTCTCTAATGGATGGCTTTTCAAGTTATAATCGTATCAAGATAACACTAGAAGACTAGCACAAGAAAATGTTCTCCACCCGATGGAGAATGTTTTGTTATCAGCTAATCTCATTTGGAGTTAAGAATGTTAGAGCCACTAACCAAAGATCTATGATAATGATTTTTCATGACATGATGTTGTTCAGGATTACGTCAAAGATATTTTAAGTAAATCAAAGACCCGTGTTGATTACCTAGTTATACTACAAAGAATCTTTGAGAGACTTCATGATAAATATGTCAGGCTTAATTTGAATAAATATTTATTTGGTGTCACTTCTGGCAAAATACTAAGTTTCATTGTCTCTTGTATAGGAATTGAAGTTGACTTAGCCAAAGTTCGTGTAATTATAGAGATGCCAACACCATCCACTTTAAAACAACTCTATAGTTTGTAGGCAAAAATTTAATCTATTAGATGCTTCATCTCATAATAGCTAATAAATGCCATCCATTTATGCACTTGTTGAATAAAGATGTTACATTCTCCTATAATGAATTGTGTTAGAAAGCATTCAATCAGCTTAAAGAATATCTTTCCAACCTGCCTATTTTGTTACCAATAATGCTAAATAATCCATTACTTCTTTACCTATTAGCAATCAAGAATGCCCTGGTGTACTTTTGGCATAACATGATGAACAGGGAAAAGAACATGTCATGTATTTTTTGAGGTGAACATTGGTTACGTATGAGCATATACATATGCTAATTGAGAAAGCTTAGTAACGGTGTTCGCAACCCAAAAATCGTGTCATTATATGATAAACAACAAAACCATTATTATCACCAAAGTAGATCTACTCAAGTATCTACTTTCCATATCAATATTATAGGGCCGTATGACAAAATGGATAATTCTATTGAGCGAGTTTGAAATTGAATATGCCAACCAAGAGTCCATTAAGGGGCAAGTACTCACATATCATCTTGCTAAAGATCCTTTCCAAGATACTCAACCTCTTACATTTGGATTTACAGATGAGGCCATCATGACTATTGAAGAAGTAGATGCACCTCTTGAGACCAAACGATGGAAGATGTACTTTGATGGATCATTCAAGACTTGTGGATCAGAGTGAGAATATTAGTTGTTATGCCACAAGGGGATCTCATCCCCAAGTCCTTTCATATTGGATTTATTTGTACCAACAACATGGCTGAGTATGAAGCACACATTGTAGGGCTTTGTCAAACAATGTAATGGAACATTCAACATTTACTAGTGTATGGTGATTCTTAATTAATCATCAATCAAGCCACATATCAGTATCAGACCAAGCATGAGAAGTTAGTACCCTATAAAGGTATGATTGATACTTTCAAGTAGTAGATTTCCAACATCCCTTTTGAAAGAATACCTCATGTCAAAAACATAACAATTGATGCTATGGCCACTATTAGTTTCATGATCCATATCACACACAGAGAAAGAGATTATCAATTTCTTGTTGAACATATCTTAGTACTAGCTCATGAACAATCAATCATCAAGATGGTTTATGAAATTATTTGTTTCACATCTCCCTGGTACTCAGATATATATGCCTATCTTCAAGACTAAAACATGCCTCTTAATTTATCATGTAAAAACCAAAAATCCTTCACCCAAAAAGCCTCTCGTTATACCCTACTCAGACCAACCTGGTATCGTATAAGCTATGATAGAACTCTTCTTCATTGTTTACCTTTGAGAGAATTCAAACTAGCATTGAGGGAAGTCCACAAAGGAGTGTGTGGAGTCCATACTAGCAGGGTAATCTTTGCCAAAAAGTTACTACATATTAGTTATTACTAGCCAATAATGGAAGTAGACACAACTACATATGTGAAGAGGTGTGTCAAGTGTCAGAATCATGTCAATCTGATTCAGGCACCTGCCAAGACACTCAGATCATTGACAACACCATGGACATCCTCAACATGGCAACTTGACCTTATCGAGAAGATTAACCCAACATCTTTAAATGGCCATAAACACATCTTGACAATTACTAAGTACTTCACTAAGTGGATGGAAGTCATTCTCCTCACATCATTGCTAAGTAGATATCCAAGTTTATATTCAACCATTTCATTTGTCGCTATGGTATCCCCTATTGAAATTATATCTGATAATGGTGTATCATTCAAGAATAAGGATGTGAAAGCATTTTTTTCTCAATACTATATCAAACTACATTTCTCTACCGCTTACTATCCGTAAGGTAATGGCCAAGTTGAGGCTTCTAACAAAACCATTGTCAATATTTTGAAGAAGATTATTAATGATGCTAGTTATAATTGACACGTTTAGTTATTTAACACCCTTTGGGCATACCATACCACATTTCATACTCCAATAAGAGATACACCCTATTCACTTATTTATGGAACTGAAGCCATTCTTTCCATTGAGGTCAAGTTGCCTTCTCTCTAAATTTTGTTGCAATACATCATCAATGACAAAGAATATAGAGTGGATTGCTTGTAGGAGTTAGACCTACTTGAATGTAAATGTTTAGCCACATTGAATAATATTTAGGCTTATCAAAACCAACTAAAGGGCCAATATAATAGGCACATTAAGCATCATGAATTTGAGCTTAGTGACCTAGTACTAAAAGATAATAACAAATATATAAATGCTAAAACCAAGAAAAAGGGAATGTTCTAACCAAATTGGTTAGGACCCTATGTAGTTATTGCCAACTATGGTTCTGGGGCATACAAGCTCACTACACCAGAAGGAGATGAACTTGATAAACTAATGAATATAATATACCTTAAACATTTTTACGCTTAAGGGATTCAAATTATTGTTTACAAGGATCATGTAAGCTATGTCACATTATACCTATCCTTTATATTATACCCCTTTCCATTCTACCATACCCTTACCCTATGCCAATAAATTATTTCTTACCTAACCCCACATTTTATGTTTGGCCTTGGTTTTGATTCATTTGTACTTTAGGCATGCTCAATGGTTGATGACCTATTTAGTTCTAATAATTGTTTCAGAAATACACGTCCAAGTGGTAGTATATAAAAGTAGTATGACAAGGGTCATGGCAATTGCATCCTTCATTTGTTTTGAAATTTGACAGGTGGCACTAATTATAACTACCTTTGGGAAAATTAGTGTCCTACCTCATGCTAATAATTATAACTACCTGTGGGCAAATTAGTACCATTGACCCTTTAGTATTGTTTCCTAATTATAATTGCCTATGGGTAATGTTATCACCACATCTCGCACTGTAGAAAAGGGTGTTGAATCCTTTTCTAGATTTGGGCAACATGGGAACATTTACAGGTATGTGGGTATACCTATAATGGAAGTGAGCCTCTAGATTTAAGGGCTAGCTCCCTGAATATATCTTGAAGTGCTTTCACCTATGTTAATGCTTGCTTATGGGAAAGAGTTAGAATTTGCATGAAATGAACATAATCCAAGGGAGGTAATACACTGAGATGTCTTCCATATGACCATCATACTTTTCTACACTGTGAAACAAGGCACACAAAATAAATTCCAAGTCCTATGGATTCTAACATGAGTATATCAATATGGAGGTCAGGTGCATGAGAGCTATCCAAGGTAAGTGAACCATAGACTAGTTGTAAACACTAAGGCTCATTGTACACTTAAAAGATTGGCTCATACACTTGACAACACTTTGTATGACCTGTTAGAATAGGAACTCTTCCACAAACATTGAAGAATAAGGGAAGAAAGGATAGGGAATTAGCACTTCTCATCACCATACATCACTTGCACACTTAAACAATTATTCAAAACTTAGAAATAAACTTGTATTAATGTTCAAAGGCAAAATATGACATCATTCCAGTAGGGTTGTGCCATACATGGAGTGGAATTATTTTTCAAGGCCAAAATGGTAGCTACTTATATCATTTGAGAGAGAAGGGGGCAAAGACAAGTCCAAAGGGGATTCAAAATGAGTCTAACTTCATTTGAACCGCCATTACAACTGCTTCTATAAATATGATCATTTAAGCCTTCTGATTAGTCCAGGTCATCTCAAGCAGTTACAATAGTTCATTATTCCTTCACTGATGCTCCATACAGTTGCAACGATGGTATGAAGTGGTTCTAAGCTAAGTTTTGACATTATACGATTACAACAATAGGATCCATCTATTATAATTTTGTCTTGTTAGCTTCTCTTAACTGATTTATCATGGTGTGAAAAAGTGGAGAGAAGGGTCCCTTTCATGCAACTAGTTCTAGCAATGGAGCCATTGGAGTCTATGTGTATACATTTGTGGCACCCTTTGAAATACTAGCTTTAGTTCCAATTAGATCATGCTTGAACTTTCCCCCATTCTCAGAGGTCCACTATAAACAAAAAACTAATCTTAGACTATTATTAGTTTTCCTACAATCATTATATTAATGCACTCTACTTGATGCCTAGTTCCTATTAGGTCCACATAGATCCATTATGTCATTGCCAGGACCAAAAATTCATATATGCATGGACCTTTCTTTAAAGAAAGCAAACACAGTCATAAAGCAATGCTGTAACCTTTAAAAGATGGATCCTATATCTAATAAATCTATAAATCATAGATTCTTATTGATCTTCAATTGCATCCCTATATGTTCTTGATTGCCTGACTGTATCATTGTGTTCATTTCATGGCATTTTTTTGATCTCTAATGGTGGATCAATGATCCTTGAAAGCTTGACCTAATTTGAATTTGGTCATGTGTTCAATTTTCATGAAGTACCCTAACTTCTCAACATTTAATTTCATTGGTCATCGATATCTAATTTGGATCATTGACGCATTGACCCTTCTCACACTGTTGATCTTGCTCAGTACGATTGAGCGAGAGCCATCGATCTTACCCTTGACTTGTGAACTCTGTCTAAGCTTATGCCACATGGTAGCTCCATGTTTGATTTCAAGATCCACTGTCAGACTGTTAGCTTCAACATTTGTGCCATATGTCAATCTCTCGAGCTCTCTAACCTTTTGAATTATCTCACACCATCGGATCAAGATGTATGATGCAACACAAACTGTTAGATTTACTAGGAACCATTACTTGAAAACCAATGGTAGAGACAGGGCGGTCCAGCTTATGGCACAGCTATGTACTCTTTCTTGAAAAAGCTACAGTATGTTAAAAGGAAATTACAGATATGGAACAGGACTTGTTTTGGGAATTTGCAGTGTCAGAAGAAGAAAGCGCAAGACCAGTTGGACGGCATAACTAGGCAAATAAGAGAAACTGGACTCTCGGAAGGCCTTCGCCTGGAGGAAGCTAGAGCGGCTAATACGCTTGCTGAGTGGGAGCTTCGGGAAGAGATCTACTGGTATCAGAAGCCCCGCAATGACTGGCTCCAAGAAGGAGATAAGAACACGGCCTTTTTTCACAATTCAGTGCAAGGGAGGCGAAATGGTAATTTTATTACTTCTCTTATTACTCAGGATGGAACACACCTGTCCTCCTCTCAAGATATTAATAGAGAAGTTATCCGGTATTTCTCAAAACTTTTTGACAGCAACACATTCCCAGATGAAGGGGCAGAAAATGCAGTGTTGTCTTGTATCCCATCCTTGGTGGATGATAGAATGAATGAAGGCCTTATGCGCCCGATTGGGATGGCAAAAGTGGAGGAAGCATTGTTTAGCATGAAGAGAGGCAAAGCCCCTGGACCAGACGGATTTCTAGCTGATTTTTTTCAAGACTTCTGGGATATAATTAAGCAAGACCTGATGAGTGTCATATAGGAGTCCTATTCAAGCAAAGAAATGCTTCGTGCATTGAATGCTACTTTCTTGGTGCTAATCCCGAAGGAGCAAGCGAATAAGCTGGAGATGTATAGACCCATTGCGCTCTGCAATGTTGTCTACAAAGTGATTACTAAGCTTATTGCGCAAAGACTGAAAGGGCTCCTCCCCAACCTTATTTCGGAGGAACAAGGAGGCTTTGTGGCAAGTAAACAAATTCTAGATGGTGTGGTGGTAGCTTCGGAAGCTATTCACTCCATGAGAACCTCTCAAGAGAGGGCTATGTTTATCAAGCTTGACCTTGCCAAAGCCTATGATAGAGTTAGCTGGAGATTCTTATAGAAAGTTCTTTTAGCATTTGGCTTCAAGCAGGACTGGATTAGTTGGGTGTCAAGCTGTGTTACCATGCCTTCCTTTTCGGTTCTTGTTAATGGAGCACCAACGGAACTTTTTGGTGCGTCTAGAGGGCTTCGGCAAGGAGATCCAATCTCTCCATACTTGTTTATTCTCATGGCCGAAGGGCTTGGGCGGCTCTTCAAATGTCGAGTCTCTCAGAATGCTATACAGGGGTGGAAATGGGAGAGCGAGATAACCACCTTATCCCACCTCCAATTTGTAGATGATACTATCCTGGCTGGTAAAGCTCGGATTAGGGAAGCGGAAGCTTTCCGTATCACTCTGGATAATTATTTGGCGGCGTCGGGACAGCAGATTAATGATCATAAATCATCTATTTTCTTCTTCAATACTCTTGAGTCTATTCAGAGAAGAATAGCTGCCTTTCTCCGATTTCATATCCAAACTCTCCCAGTGGTTTATTTAGGGGTTCCCATTTAGTGGGGCGACAGCCTAGGGTATTTTGGCAGAATATTCTGGACAAGTTGAGACAGAAGGTAAGTCATTGGACTTATAGATGGCTATCTACAGCAGGTAGAGTGATTTTGCTACAATCGATTATTCAAGCTTTACCTATATATCGGAGCATGGTACAGAGTGCACCAGCTTACTTTCTAAAAGAGTATGATGCCCTGTCCAAAAAGTTTCTGTGGAGTGGCAATCTGCAGAATTCTAAATGGAGTCTCGTCAACAAGGACATGGTGTGTAGGCCTAAGCAGGAAGGTGGCCTGGGATTGCGCTCGGCTATTTTGGCTAGCCAAGCCCTTGCTGCCAAGCTTTACTGGCGTTGGTGCACTAACCAGTCTGCCCTGTGGGCCCGAATCCTGACTGCCAAATACTTTCCGAACATTGATCTTCATGATATTGCCAGATTTCCTCTAGAGGGGAGAGGGTCGATGATATGGGATACCCTCAAGCTTGGAGCGCAGTTGGTGAAGCAAGGCCTTTTCTGGATGTGCCACAGTGGGTCGGAGGCCTTATTCTGGAAGGACTCATGGGATGGTGCGCCTCCACTTTTACAGTCACACCCGCATTTGCAGACTCTTGCGGACTCCTTTCATGCTGCCGGATGGAGCACGGTGATGCATTACAAGGAAGCTTATAACATGGGAACGACCATTGGATACAGGTGGAAACACTCCTCTGACTGGCCGCCTGGGGGTTCGGAGGAGGAGAGAGGGGAATTAACCCATATCCTTGAGGCTAGAAGGTGTTGTGCGCTTCAAGGGCGTGAAGAACTAGCCTGGAGTGGTGATTCAATAGGGCAGTACTCTGTGGTTGCAGGATACCAGACTCTGCTTAAGCAAACGGGTGAAGAAGGACAGTTTCAGTGGGGGAAGAAAGTCTGGAATCGAATGGCGTGGCCCACATGTAATTTTTTTCTTTGGCTTCTTACGCACAACAGATACCTCACCTGGGATAATCTTTGTCGGAGAGGATTTCAGGGACCATCTATTTGTGTTCTGTGTTATAACAACGAGGAGACAGGAGCTCATCTTTTCTTCCAGTGTTCGTTTGCTAAACAGGTCTGGCACCTGTGGTGGAGTGCGTGGAATGCCCCTTGCAAGCATGCATCTTCTTTAAATGAGTTTTGGTCTCGGATGGGGTATGCACCTGTAAAAAGCTCCCTGTTACAGAATGCTTGGGCGGTGGGACCCTCCTTCATTCTGTGGAACTTGTGGCTGGAGCAGAATCGGAGAATCTTCAGAGGCGCGCAGTTGGAGCTGAGGATTTTGTGGAGCAAAATAATTAATGCGCTGCAAGAAACTCTTCTTGCCAGGTCTGCGCCAGATTAAGGCTTGGAACAGGAAGCTGCGGGAGTGTGTTGGCGCTTGGAGATGGACTTGTCCAAGGATGGCGCGGTGAGGAGTAACAACAGTTCGGCGAACGGTAGGTATAAGATGGCGCGGCCGGTCAGCAGAGCTGGGCATTGGACGCCCCCAGACAAAGGATTTATTAAATTAAATACTGATGGTTCTTCTCGAGGGAACCCAGGAGCAACTGGTATTGGAGGAATCGCCCGGGATAGCTCAGGGAATATTCAAT
Source organism: Torreya grandis (assembly GCA_037957365.1). NCBI lineage: Eukaryota > Viridiplantae > Streptophyta > Pinopsida > Cupressales > Taxaceae > Torreya > Torreya grandis. The sequence goes on along the minus strand of JARHVA010000975.1, from coordinate 1,491,120 downwards.
TCTTGTTTTCTATTCATAAACGCTGTCATATAAATAATCTGATGGATGCTGAGGCCATCCTGGATGCTGTGGAACGCTGTTGTAAAAGTGGTCATCTCAATGTCATTTGTGAATCGGATTCACAAGTAGTGGTTAATTTGTTGAACAAGGGTAATTCTGGTAAGATTGATTGGCATTTAAACGCTATTATCCAGCAGATTAGGCAATTAAGTTCTTCTTTGAATTCGATTTCCTTCCAACACATTCCACGGGAGTGGAATGAGGTTGCGGACTCCCTGGCTAAGTGGGCCTCGGAAAATGGGGCATCCTGGAGCATTACTGAGGAGACAATGCTTCCTCTGAATTTGTATCAAAAGCTGGTCCAATTGGTGGATCAGGAGAAAAACTTGTAATCGGTGTTTATGTGGTACTTAATAAATTTTTACCCCCGTTTTAGTTATTAAAAAAAAAGACGCTGTGTGCAGAATTACTTCCAGTGCATTTTAGGGAAAACAACAACATTCCAAGGAGAATATACGATAATAAACCTAACTCGGCAGATTTCAAAGCACTAATGAACGGAATCAAATTTTTAAAAAAACTTGAAGCTTACAAAGACAACAAAAATTTGACCCTGTTATTTTCAGATTTGAAGCAAGGTAGAGGAAGTGTTTTTTGTTTTCGAATTTGAAAACGCGGTATGCAATTTTTACATAATAAAATCATTTTAAAAATTTAAAAAAATCCGTTTATAATTTTTTCCAGTTTTGTGATCAGATAACAGAGCAAGCTGAAAAAAAATTCAGAGCACTAATAAAAGAAACTCTGAAAAATTAACAATTAATAAGACAAAATAATACACAACAATGGCAAATGTAAACCACATAGATGAAGGCGATTGTTGCCACATTTGGACATTTTTGTTCTCAGTACAATCCCTAACAGATCAACCATAATTGTGTAACAGTGTCTTAGATTGACACATACATTGTCAGTTCTGAGGCGCTTTATGATGAATCCTTAATCAACAACGTGGTTGCGTGCCTACCTATTTCATAGAGTCGGTCATCAAGTCATGAAAGGAAAAATGAAAGATGTGACCAACTCTTAACTATTCTTATCTGATGTAACCAAAAAGATAATGAGTCATATCATATAAGAATAGCTAGGAGCTGTTAGACATCCTTTCCAAATCAGCGGCATCTTCCTTCTCTCTCATTTCATTGCCCAACAACAGACTCCATAAGGCAGGTAAGTGTGGGACTATGTTATTGGATAAGAAAATTCGTCAATATATACGAGATCAGACAATGTGTGAGCAGTGTTGCAAAATCAAATTCAAAAGTGTATTCTTTTGCAAGCAGAATAATGTACAGTTCATACCTTCTTGCAACAGTGTCAGGAATCGCGCTTGCAACCTTAACTTCTTGTTCTCTTTCTTCCTCCACAATCTCCACCACGCTCTTCTTCTTCGACTCAATCAAATTCGTCTTCTTCGGCTCCGCTCTACTTTTCATCTTCGCCTTCTTATTCCGTGCAGGATAAACAATAAGCGGGTCATAATCCTCTCCAATTGGCCTCTTCCGCACCATATCTGAGCCACAACCATCCATAGTAATGGCCTCCTGCAGACAATGTCTAAGCAAAATCAGGCTAATAATACATCACAAAACGGAAAAAAAAAAAAAAAAAAACGCTAAAAAACGCCACAATCTAACAGAAAAAAGAAAAAGAAAAAAATCTCGGGCCGAAAAAACACCATGATCTGACATAAAAACTACTAAATAGCAAAAAACAGTTGCACTTCAAAAATTCAGCATGTCTGCAAAAGTATCTAAAAAAGTCTTAAATTTGATATGTTAGAGAGGAAAAATAATAATAATAATAATAATAAATAAATTCCATTACACACGCTGATCGTTGTTTCAAATTTAAAATCTCTAAAGCGTTTAGAAATTCTGCCATGGCGATTGGAAAAAACTGAAAAAAGATAATAAACAGAGAAAAAATATTTAGAAACCCTACCTGAACGATTCAGCTCAGCAACTGAGAAAGTTACGGCAAACTAAAAGAAGAAGCTTAAACTTAACGAAGAGACCCTGACTTCTTGCTTCTGTAATTCCAACAGTGCAATATTTATAGAAACCCCCATAAACCCTCGGGCCTTTTGTTTGTGTTAAAAATTAGCACCTGATCTGAAGTCTGAACGGTAAATCGGGATTATATGGAAGGCCTGCAAATTATTTTCCCCCTTTTTCTTTCCGGATTTTGTGATATTCGGGGACTGTACTATAGCTGTTTTGAATGCTCTGTTTTATTCCTTTTTAAAGTGATTGGATAATAAGTATATTCCAAATACCGGAATATTTTTTGTGGGGAAATTTTCTATTGGACCGCGTCGTTAGCTACAGCGGATTTTGGCGCCGAATATTTCGCAGATTTATTTTTTTGGCGACACATTTTGTTTTTCTGAAGAATTTTGATTGGTTATTATGGCTGTAGTTTAAGTAATGTGTTATAAATGCTCACGAGGGTTGCGGATTTAGCTGCCAAAGTAAAAATCGTAAAATTAGAGGGGGGATAAAATTAGAGGGAGAGATTTGACGTTGATTTGACATACCCTCCTCTAAAATTAGAGGGAGCTGATTTGGGGTAAGTTATTATGTTAAAATTTGAAATATATTAAAAGATAGTTGGTTCTACTTAGATATTAATATTAAAAAAATATGATATGTTATCATGTGATTGGATAAGGGTATTGGGTACGAGTTATATGATAAAGTGTTCAATTATTATAAAGTGTAAAGTATATTATTACTTTCTATTTTTGTTTTTTAAAAGTATTGAGAATTCCTTTTTCATTTTTGGGAAGAGGGAAGGTGTAACGACTACTCTTATATTTAATATCTTGATTGAGTGTTGTTCTCTACAATATTTAAATAAGTATAAGTTGTCTCTTCAATCATTAATTCTTTGTTCATGTGATGAAGGATCACAAGGAATGATTTGAAACGTTGAGGTTAATAAAAAAGACACCAAGTTTTACTAAAAATCATTTATTCACTACATATGGACTCTAAAAGCATAAAATATTTAAAGTGTATTATTACTTTTTTTTTTTTAAATAAGTATTGAGGATTCCTTTCTCATGTACCTTCACAAGTATTTCACCCTTCTCAACTCATAACAAGTGTTATGTAGCAGCTAGTCCCTAGCTTTAGTAGCAGTATTATTGTGAATTTACGATGTTGTTTGAAGGGTTAGTCTTGTAATAGGATAGTGGATGAAACAAATAGTAGATAAAGTGAAACGAAACAACGATGTTTTATTCCCAAATGAAGAAGCTTTTGTCATTGAAAGAAGCTTTAATTACGTATTTGGGTTGTTTATTTGCATAGTTTCGCAACAACCAAGTTGGACTATTTATTGGTCATATCATACACTTGCTTCCATGATTTAATGAACTACATAGTCATTGGAATCAATAGATTAAATTGTACTTGCTATCTTTAATTATTGAGTAATAAAAACTTTTTTTTTTTTTTTTTGCATTGACCAAGCGACCAAACTTTTTCTTTTGCATTACTCTGCAAAACATCCATGTTGTGATTGAATAGTTTTGCTTCTATTACTCACGTTTATTGGTTTGTGCTTTGCTTGCGTTAAGCCTTCACCCCTTGTCGTTGTCTTTGTTTATATGAAAGGAATGCATCATACAAATACATTTGGTATCAGTAAGTGTATCATGCATCAATTTACAAACAATGATATCGAATATGTTTGAATAGGTACATAATATTCCCGTCGAAGTTGGCCATATTTACTAATTTGAACTTCAATGTATTCTACTGGGTGATTTTGACAACGTGGATGCGCCTTAGTTGTGTTTGCTTAGCTAAAGGATCTCACTAGGTTAGTTGTTTTTAGGATCAAATTATGAGTATAGAGATAATTTAGGAAATGATCAATGCTACTATGCCTTCACATCAGAATAGATGGTGTCTCACCAGAGCGTTCTCGAGCTTTTATAGTTTGTCAACTTGTTAAAAAATAAATATTTATAAAGAATAATTTATCAAATATAAAGATAAACTGTAACCTTGAGAGAAAGTCATGATTTATCATTCAGTACCTAAATATGATTAATAAGGTATATCGTTGACTAATATATTATGTGTTATAAATATCTTGTGTTGTATATAAAAGTATAGTTTAAATGTAGTATATAAAAAGTATTGTTATTAATCATTTTTGTTGTAACATTCCTTTGATGTCTCAAAATAATTTGTACAAAATTGTCTCACAAATTAACATTATTTTTTATTTATAAAAGATTGATTTAATTTAGTTGAGCTATCAAATATGATTTTGTAATATGCTACCTATTTACCATTTCAATCAAAATAATATGCTTTCTACTTTCTTAAAAGAAACGACTATATATCTTCTTTTAAAATTTAGTTTCGTAGATACTGTGTAAATCATTGATGAGATGATGGGCAAAGTAATTGTGTTGTGATGCTCACGCTACGCTATGCTTCTCTACTCTACTCTACACATGGAAGCCCTAAAGCAATAGGCGATTGTATGTTGGGAGTGGAGTGATTTTATTTCCTTCCGAATAAGAAGGAAAGGCAAACATAGTGAACAAGTCATTTAACTGCATAATAAGTGGCACTCAATGCCCCTTCAAATTCTAATGTAGTGAAGGAACATATCTCCATCTCATTAATTAAAGTGTGTGGTGCACTTTTCCTTAACATAAATGTTTGTGGACCTCATTAATTAAAAACATAGTACAACACAATGTAAGCTCTTTCTCACCTTCATGTGACCACACCAGCCGCTCTAACCTTCACATATGTTATTACACTAGTTCCTTGTTCATGTGACTTGACTGCAATTTGGACTCTGATGGCGATCACTCCCGCCCGACCAAAAGCATTTTGTGCAAATATTTAACATTCAAAGAGCTTCATGCAAAGCTTCACATATTGGGTCATAGAGAATATAGAGACAACCATACTTTTTGTAAATAATAATTGTTTTTGTCATCGCTTGAATTTTCTCCATTGGTCTGCATAAACTAAATCCTCAGTCGTTGCCCAAAAAAAAATTTTCTGCTTTAAAAAAAATGTCATTAAAGTACCTTGTTGTTAATAATATATACAATTATATTAAAGTTGAGGAATATTCCCAAATAACACCCTCGACAAAATTTTCAAATTTATATGCAAAAACTTTAGAAATAAATACAATTATTAAAATCATATGCATTTAAAAAAAATACAAGTATTAAAACAATATGCATTTAAAAAAAATACAAGTATTAAAATCATATGCATTTAAAAAAATGTTTGGTTAAAGCAAAAGTGACTAATTGAAAAGCGAAACCAATAGTTCCTATATTTGTAGGGACTAATAAGTAGTGTATATAAGTAGATAAATTATTTAAATATTCTAAAATCATTAAAAAAAAATAAGTTGTAAGATTAAGGAGACCAATGACAAGCAGATTCAATGATTTGTTTTAGAGCCCTACCTAATATCCAAAATGTCATCACCCTTAGATACATGTTTCCAAACTAGTGTTTGCATTATTTTCTTCATTAAAATTCTTTGTCCCCAAGGACATCAACCTACTCACCTTCTAGATGTCCCTTGAAAAGGGATATGGCGCTAAACACCATATGCTAGAAATTATCATTGTCAGTTGGCAAAATTTGGTAATATCTAGAGATGCCCTAATGATCCGGTAAGGTCTAAAGATTCCCTGATGATTTGATAAAGTTTGGAGATGCCCTAAGGAGCTAGTTGACTCTATAGATGTCCAAGTTACCCTTTGAGATGCATGTATATAGCAATATGGTACTTGTACATTATTCTATAATGCATGGATACTGCTATTAGATTTGTAAAGTTAGAAAATAGATATTTATATTTTCTACTACTCTATTAATTCCTCTAAGATGATAAAAATTACTTTATTTAATATAAATTTTCAATATATTATTATTAAGTTGACAACAAACTCTTTTAAAATTAAATACCATGTAGGACTGACCAAAATGTGTTATTTAGTTATATATAGTTTAATGTCTTTGTTACAATGTATTATTGGAGTTGCTCTTATTGTTATTGTCATCCCTCTTATTACCCATATTGATTGAATTTTCACATGTGAAAGTTTCATCATTGTGATCATTCTTGATGTTGCAATTCTTATCTTTTTCTTTGTTCCTCTACCCCATCACGTGTGTCAAAATATTGCTAAAGAAGAAAAAGGATATAATATAGTAACCATTCATACATTTGAATTAAATAGAAATGATTATATAAAATCTCATGAGATTCTCCACAATATTATTTCTATATTTAAACGTGATGGAAATGAAGGTATTAAAGTCATTTTGATTCTTGCAAACTAGAATATCTTCGAGATTAGTCGAGTTATGGAATCGGGTGAAGTTGTTTCATACATTATTAAAGATAGGGCAAGTTAAAAGGAAATGGTATTCATCTTTGATTTTATTAATATCATAAATTTTACACATTCGCTCAGCTAAAGGTGTTTATGGGTTAGTTCAATGACAAGTTCATTGAGTAGATAGTGAGCATTAGTCCTTATTTTGACAATATTCATTTTGTTTTTAAGATCTCAATGTTGGAAAGTTGGTTCTGATCAGTCAAACTAGAATCAACAGGTTATATGATTTAAAACACATGTTGAATGATGTGTTCCTTTGTTACCTATATGCAGCAAAATTCTTGTGGGTTTGACATACTATCAAATAAAACTAGCCATAAAATTTATTAGGTAGTATATGCCCCTTTTTGAGATTTAGGTGAACCTGAAAAACTCACATCTAAAATAAATTATATACATTATTGAAACATGGTAAGAGTATCATCAAATAACACAATGTGCAAAGATATAGCAGTGAGAAGCATGTGCAAGGCAAAGAGCTACGCCCTTGTGTTGCCTCGATACATGTACATGATAAGGAACATGGCAACATAGCAGAAGCATAAGCATAATGAATATTTACATGTGTATAATTGTTTTATCAAAAAATGTGCATGAGGGTAATTAAGTTATGCACAATACGATAAAATTAAGACATAAGCAATATCTAAGATATGACATTAACCTACAACAATCAAATATATGGTATACCTAAAATAGAAACTAAAAGTATGAAAAACCATTGTACAAGTAATAAGAAATAATGAAAAGACAAAGAAAGCTGAAAATCGGCCACACTTGAGTTCTATTTTGAAGTTATTAAACTAGATTTGGGTTATTCAAATGATTGTGTTGCTCTATGTGAAGTTTGATTGTCCAACTATATTGGGTCAGAATTAACATTGTGCCAAATCCATATAATGTAAAATCAATGGGCCCCCAAAATCTACACCAACTATTGTCATTTAATATGTACCCTGTTCTCAAACATCAAGTATGGTTATGAGATCGTTATGCAAAATTAGTGGGCAGAATGTATTATTTTATCTTATCCTTTGCTCCTTGACTTAGCCCTCAAAATTATCAATATAATAAGTGTGTGCAAGGTTAACTAACTTGAGCTATCCCTAAAGGAGTTGTAGTTACATATCTTTCATGATTAGATTCAAAGCCAATGTGGTTCTCTTATGCACGTGAGTGAAGTTTAATTGAAAGAAAGTTTTCACCTTCTCTCTCTATGAAAATCTAATGCAACTACACAAACATTCACTTAAACCCTATTATGATACAAGTTGATCATGACACAAGGCTTGAAGTGGTTTGGATTCATTGTAAACTCAATGTGTAAACTCCCACACAAGTGTAGCAATATATTCGATCAATGAAAGGATCAAACTTAGGGAAGACTCTCTTTTTGATTATCACTTTAATATCTCTTTGTATATGACTAAGGATGACTTTGTATATATAGGGATCTCTAGGAAAATATAAGCGATGGTCAACCATGGAAGAATGAAATTAGTGAAAGTCAAGGTGCGAGAAATTAGGCCAAGGTAGAAAGACCCACAAAAAAGGCATGGCATAGAATTGATAGGTTGTTGATTTTGTACCGAGCATAATAAATGCTTATAATGAGATGAGGTTGTTCATAAAGTGGATGACCAAAACCCAAAATCTAGTGATAAATGAATATGAGACTATGCAGGTGAAACAAGGTTGAGTAAAGTCTAATATAAGTTGAAATGTATTTGAAAATAACCAAATAGACATAAGTTGACCAAGTGAGATAAGACAAAATAAAAAAGGGCGTGTACTAAAATTATGTGTTTACATAATGCCCCTACTTTAATGTGCATATGTGATGTGAATGCATGTGTGCGTCAAAGAAAAACAATAAATTAAATCATGTGTTTGCACTTATCTTGGGAAGGATGGATGATGTGATTGAAGGCAAAACTCTACCTACATGTAATGACAAATCTTGGTAACTCTAGATTATTACTACAAACATGTGCAAGAAATCGAATTTCATAACATATCGTAGTGAATATAGAAAATGAACTAAAAATTAAAAATAAAATGAGCATAGTAGTTAATAAACATGATGGTATACAATTTATGTTGCTATATTTGAAAACAACACCTAGCATATTTTTTTCTCACACTTTCTTAGGTACTATAACATTCAAAGTAAATTTTGATGACTTAATCTACTTCTTGATCATGAAGTAGATACTTGCCTTTTAGTCATTTTTGGCACATTCATTTTGCTCAATGTCACTCAATCTCACTCAATTCAATCAATCTTGAAAAATCTAAATGTATAATATGGAGATATGTATGTTCCCTTTTGAGGTGAGGGATTATAAAACATGTTCGTATGATCACTCATCTCAAAGTAAATATAAATGTGCACCATGTGTCATCAAGTAAGATATTTTAAGTAGTTAGAATCCTTGAAGAGGTCCACTATAGACAAAAAATTAATCTTAGACTATTGGTTTTCCTACAATCATTATATTGATGCACTTTACTTGATGCCTGGTTCCTATTAGGTCCACATAGATCCATTATGTCATTGCCAGGACCAAAAATTCATATATGCATGAACCTTTCTTTAAACAAAGCAAACACAGTCATAAAGCAATGTTGTAACCTTTAAAAGATGGATCCTGTATCTAATAAATCTATAAATCAGAGGTTCTTATTGATCTTCAATTGCATCCTTGTATGTTCTTGATTGCCTGACTATATCATTGTGTTCGTTTCATGGCATTTGTTTGATCTCTAATGGTGGATCAATGATCCTTGAAAGCTTGACCTAGTTTGACTTTGGTCATGTGCTCAATTTTCATGAAGTACCCTAACTTCTCAACATTTAATTTCATTGGTCATTGATATCTGATTTTGATCATTGACTCATTGACCCTTCTCACACTGTTGATCCTGCTCAATACGATTGAGCGAGAGCCATCGATCTTACCCTTGACTTGTGAACTTTGTCTAAGCTTATGCCACATGGTAGCTCCATGTTTGATTTCAAGATCCACTATCAGATTGTTAGCTTCAACATTTGTGCCATATGTCAACCTCTGGAGCTCTCTAACCTTTTGAATTGTCTCACATCATCGGATCAAGATGTATGATGCAACATAAACTGTTATATTTACTAAGACCCATTGCTTGAAAACCAATGACTAATTTACAAGATTAAATTTGACATCTACACTCTTGTTAAATATGTTCATATGACCATCATTAACATTTATACAAGCATAAATTTTAAGCTCAAAAGGATTTGCTTTGCTTGGGCTTTATTTTAACATCAGCGCAAATGTCTTACTTTACTGGTTCAATATTGAAGCTTCATAACTTGAGTCAGAGAGCTCACATGGACTTGAAACTTTTAGAGCATGTTCCTAGCATGAATAAATACCTTGTGCTAAAATCCTTTGGCTTGTGGGGGATTTTTGAGTGAAGATAAAAATTGCACAAATGATCTAGTTTGTTCATTCTTACGTGACATCCTAGATGGCCTGACTCCTTAGACTCGGCGAGTTAAACTTGGAAGGCTTAAATATTGAAATAAAAGACTCATCAAGATATGAAACGTATAGATCATGATATTGGTATTTAGGAAATTTATCATGCATGGTCTTATGGTCATGCGAGGCTTTCTGAGCATATTTATAAAATGCCCAAGTGAGTTGGTCCATTTTGGTTCCCATGTGACATCTTGAGGATGGTTTGGCTTCACAAAGCTTGTTCCTAAGCTATTACAGCTCTGAATGAATTCCTTGAGGCCACGTGTGGACCCTTTTCATGATCTTGGTTTGCATTGATCACCATAAAGACCTTCCACTTGCATTTATGACCCTAAAATGACCTTTAATACACCAAATGACACAAAAATCAAGCTAGACTATGACCAAAGCTAGAATGGCATATAAAATAACATCAAAAGAGTTACAACATATACCATGGCATTATAAAAATACCTTATATAAGATTTTTACTATAGGGGGATTGACCCATTTTAGCTCGAGGGGAAAAATGGTCAACAGGTAAATTAAGGACAATACTTTTACCATGCATTGTCGTATCACCTTTCCATTACTGTTATCATTTGCCTTGCCGTTTGCCTTTTACTTGAACTTGTTGGTACTTAATTGGATGCCTTTTGTGTAGACTGAAATATAATAACTTGAGATCTTAGGAGACTATGTAGGTAACACTAGATTCACATTGAGGTCAACTTAGTAACCCCTTTTTCTAAACTCTCAACATTTTTTGAGCTTGTAACATATTGTATCTCATCAGTCTTTATTGAATTGAGATACCAAAAACACTAAAACATTGGATGTAGCTCACCACCTTCACTGCTAAAGGCAAAAACATAGTGACTTTAGGTCCTCTGGGACTATGTAGGCAACAATCGATTCACGTTGAGGTCAACTAAATCACCTCTTTTTCACGCTGTCATCATTTTGTGAGCATTTAAAGTTTGAATGCTCTTGCCATTTCATGAGCAATTTAAGTTTGAATGCTCTCATTATTTTGTTAGCAACCTAAGCCATGCTCTTGTTGTTTTGTAAGTTGGACCATTCCAAGTCTCGTAATTCTTGATTGAGTTGAAATGCCTATAAAATTTTCAAAATATTTGTAATAGTTTCCAAACCCCTAAACATTCGTAAAGATCTAGAAAATCCTAAAAATCACAAAATCGTGAAAATTGGCTTAGAATTTCCATGCCAGATATAAAGCTGTCAATTTTTTTTGGGATGGGCCATCTTATCTATTCAATTTAATTTTAGACCACCTTGGTCTTTTCCCTCCCATTTCTAGGAGAACTACATCAGCTTGAGGTCTGCATGAACTATGTAGGCAACACCTGGGTACATGGTGTATCTTGAGTTAGCTAGACCGTACCTTTCTTTTGTTTAAACCACTTCTTTGTCTTAAAGATCTTGGAACTCCTAACTATTTCATGAGTAACCACTCATTATTTAGTTTCCCCATCCCTATTGGCTTGAGCTGTACACTATCACCATTTTGTGAGCTGACATTGTGGGCATGATGTATTCAATTTTGATACACTAATAATGACTTGGATTCATCTTATGTTCTCGTTGTTTTATGAGTTGATTCTCATTCCAAGCCTTAGATGTAGTAGATACTATGAATTACCAATTTAATTCATTTAAGGATACTCATATCTTGAATTTTAGTGTGGTTTTATCTTAAACCATACTCTTGTGCTCACATAATGTATTTGTGTTGACATTTTCATGATTGTGAAACATCATCTCCTCTTTTCTCATGCACTCACCATTTTGCGAGATCATTCATATTTTTCTCTACATGCCAATCATGTTTTCTAAATAATTCATTTTCTTTTATCCCATATCTTAGGAGAACTACATTTGTCTTGAAGTTCACTCTGGATCTTATGTACATAGAATTATTTAGGTAGTGTCCACTTATCTAGTGCATCTGAAGTCTTCTTGGTTACCCCTTTCTTTTCTTTTATTCCCCCTTATTTTGTTTGTTTTGTCTGTCATTGTCTCCTATGACTTGGGAACAATGTTGTTTTTTATTTGTGTTATTGTTTCCCTATAATCTAGGGGTAACCTTGTGCCAATTGTCCTTGTATTGTTTTACTTGTGTCATTACTACCTAGCTTAAGGGTCATCATGTCGTTAAGAGTAACACCTTTATTACACATACACAAACAATTTATTTTTTGTTTGCACTAATATTGCGATTAACCATTATTTTTGTATTATTATTTGTTTTTTTTTTTTTTTGTTTTTTTGTGTGTATTTAGAGTAGTTTGTTTAATGCATTATTATTTGCTTTAGATTGTTTAGTTGTTTTGTTCACTTTGTTTGTTTGTTTGTTTGTTTGTGTATTTTGTTTATTTTATTTTATTGGTATTTTGTTGTTTATATTTGTTGGTGTTTTCTTGTATTTTTGTTTATTTAAATTCTATTTGTTTTTATCTTTTTAATTGTTTATTTTTTTATTTGCTTCTCGGTTATCGTAAGATCATTAAATTTTATTTACACTTAAGTCTTGATTATCCATATCATTTATTTTAGTTGTGAATTTTTATATTTAGTCTTTTGCTTCATTTATTTTTTATATTTACACTCAGGATCTGATTATCCATATCTTATTCCTAGGTTGTTTATATTTACAATTGTTTATTTTTTTATTTACTTATCGGTTATCGTAAGATCATTAAATTTTATTTACACTTAAGTCTTGATTATCCATATCATTTATTTTAGTTGTGAATTTTTATATTTAGTCTTATGCTTGATTTATTTTTTATATTTACACTTAGGATTTGATTATCCATATCTTATTCCTAGGTTGTTTATATTTACATTTAAATTAAGTTTTTCATGCTGAAGGTATATATTGTCATTTTAGTTATTCATAACTATAATGCATAATATCACAAGCTAAAAAAAAACCATACTCACAAGGAGTTTATTCTAACAATGCAATGGTAGTATCTCTCTGATATATCAAAACTAGCCAACTAACCTGACACATGGCTAAATTAATGAGTAATAAACGAGAGAAACAAATGATTTATTATGTGTTTATATAGATGAGCATCTCTAAATAAGCATCCATATGAAACATACAACATAATCAGATGATAATAACCAACAACATCTCATAAAATAATACCCATCTTTTTAGGCCTCCCCTGAGACTCGTTTAACAAAATAATTTTTCAACCTATATCCCGTGTTTGTTCGAGCGTGCATATTCAAACTCACATTTAGGCTAGACATGTATTATTATCCTTTGCCAACTTATCGTAAATTTATTTTATAGTTTTTTTTACATAAGCTACTCTTGCCAATTTGCCTCGTCATGCCAAAATTATATTTTTGACCATTTTAATGATTACAACTGCCTGTGGGCAAATCATTATTTTTACGTCTCATGATAATGATTATAATCACTTGTAGGCAAATCATTATTTTTGCATCCCATGCTAATGATTATAACTGCTTGTGGGCAAATTATTATTTTTGTGTCACATGCTAATGATTATAGCTGCCTTTAGGCAAATTAGTGTGTTTCATGTTCTGTTCCTAATTATAACTGCCTTTGAGCAAATCAATATATTTCTCGTTATGTTCTTAATTATAACCACCTTTGAGAAAATCAATATGTTTTCCATTCTATTCTTGATTATAATTGCCTTTAGGCAAATTAGTGTATTTCCTATTTTGTTCCTGATTATAATTGCCTTTGAGCAGATCAATGTTTCCTATTATGTTCTTCATTATAACCGTTTTTGGAAAAATCAATGTTTTCCATTTCATTACTAATTATAACCACCTTTGGGGAAATTTGTATCCATCCCACTAGTCTAGTGGTGCATCTATCCATGCCACTATATATAAACATCTTTGGGCAAACCAATGTCACACCCTTCGTTACTGATTATAACTGTCTTTGGGCAAATCAGTGACTCCACTACCATTACTATTTATAACCACCTTTGGAAAATTTAATAATCCCACCCCCTATACCATTTAGATCATGTCATTTTCTTTAGTTTGATGGAATGTTTGATGATTCTATTTTTGCCATCCACTCCCTCGAGAGGGTATCAAGGGCTTATTGATCACCCTTTGGGGCATGAATCATTTAGATTAATGACTTTTTCATTCTTTGAAAAGTTGTTACTATGTTTATGTCTAGCAATGCTTTTTCAAATAGGGACAAATTATAAACACTTAGTTTTGGTCACTTTTATGCCTAAACTGGAGATTCAATTCAAATTTTAGCAAAGGACATATTTCAAGCCTAGAAATCACTTGAATTACCCAATTTTATTTGTGTAATGGATTTAATTGCCCAAAAATGTGATGAGATTAGCTTATTTGATGTATTACCTTGTATACACCACTAACCTAGTTCAGTTCTAACCCTAGTCAAATTATGACCTAATAATTTGATACTTTTAGCCTATCAAGCTATTAATTCATAACATTTAAAATAATTGTCAAAAGCTAAAGAGCACTAAGTAAGACTAATTATATTGTAAATCTTAATTAACTCACATAAACAAAGTTTTTAAATCAAATTAGTGAATTTCATTTACTAAAAAAAAAATTTAGTCAAAATGAAGTCAAAAATTAAATGAGCTAATAAAGTGATTTATTATCTCATAAATATTCAAAATATGCCTCACACCTCATAATATCTAAAGTGAGTTGTCATGTCTCACAAATTTATGAAACTGAAGTGTCACGATTTAATGAGTGCCTTAACCCCACCCAAAGTTAAACTATCTCAACCTAGATTAATTTAGACTCAATCCAAGTTATAATTTAACTTAACCTACCTAGGGTTAGAGTTAGTTCTTTGAATTATAAATACAAGTGCCCACACCATTTTTTAACAAGCTTTTGTGTGTAAGGTTATTCTACTAGAATACCTTCTTGAAGCCTTTAAGAGTAGTGTTATAATGCCCAATTTATGTCAAACCTCACACCAAGCCACAAGTGACTATTGGAGAGATGCTACCACCATGAAAAAGTATTACTAAAAGACTACAATCATCATAGGCCAAGTACAAACATCCTTATGCCAACAAGTAAGCATCAAATGCGATAAATGAGGTAAGAAAATTGCATTATCTTTATCTCTATTTTTTGCCCTTGCGTATTATGTTATGCTCCTGCTATTTATTAGGCAAGAGTGTTTAGTCTTAATTATTATGCTTGATGTTTTCTCATTTGGACTAACAAGAGACCACTTCATATTATTTACTCTTCGAACTCTTAATGTATAGATAACACCTATCACGCTGAGTACCTGATGCATTCACATACATTATCTTTTTGGGATATGTGATAACACTTATCAAGTTGAGTGCATGATGCCCTCACATACACTATCTATTGACATGTGATAGCATCATGATGGTTTGAGGACCCATCATTTTATCGAAGATTGATTATTTATCAATTGATCAAGTTGTAATCAATTTAAGACTTCATTGCCCAATAGATAAAATATTTGCTTATGAAATTAGAATCTAAGTTCTTTCTATCCCTTAAAGTTTAAAATCCCAATTGGAGGCAACTATTGTCATGGTTTTTCAAATTTTTAAAATTAGCAAAAAAATAATATTTTTGGCTAATTTTTGGTTTGAGCTCAAAATTGCCAAATTTTGAAAAATTAAAGATTTTAATTAATTTATTAATTTTAAAAATCACAAACAATTTTTTTTTTGAACTGTGTAAACTCCTTTTCACGCTGCCCTTTGTAAAAACCCATTGGCCTTCTCGTAATTTTTAAAAGTTCATTAAACCTTTTTCAAGATGTGCAAATGCTTTTTGCTTTACCTTAAATGGTGCAAAAGTTCCTCGACAATTTTTCAAGTCGTGCAATTTGTATTTTCAATTTTGCACATGGTGTAATTTGTACTTTGATTTTTGAAACCCCACTATCATGTAATTTCCTTGATCATTTCCCTGAGTTTTGTAAATTCAATTTGTCACTCCCCAAGTAGTGTAAATTTGTTTTGGCATTTTCCCAGATCATGTAAATGAAATCTTTCCTTTCCACTGCCATTCAATTTACCTTTTATTCTCCCCTCACCATGCACTAGACCAAAATCATTCTCTATATTATTTTTCAAATGTGGAACGTCATTGCAATCAACAAGGAATATAAAGCAAAGTGAGATTAAAAAGAAGAAAAGATAAATATTTTATTTGTTTCTACATGTTATAAGAGGCCATACAATGCCATAGAGGAGAAGTAACAGTTTTAAATTAGTTTCTTTTTTTCTGATCGTCAAGGGAGCCATACAACCCAGAAGGAGTCTACATAAATTAAAAAAGGAAAAGACCAGATTCAATTTATTTGTTTTAACCTACTGATGCTAGGGTTGTATGACTCAAATCAAGCAGAGATTAGCTAGAGATAAATTCCAGACTAGATTTTTAATTGTTCTTACACTGCTGCTAAAGGTCATATGGTTGGGAAAAGAATAGAAGATGAAATAAAATAAAAATAATGGATTTTTAATATGTTTTCATTTATAGTAAGAAAATTGTACAACTAAGAAGGACGGTAAATAATAAAAAAATATTAAATTATTTTCTAACTACAGTAAGAGTTGTACACCCATGTGGTAATGTGGATGAGAGAGAATTTAAAAAGTGAAAAGAAGATTTTTTTACTTTGTTTTCTTCTTTGGGCCAAAAGGCCGTATAACTATACACCCTGTGGCATGAAAGGTTTATAATAAAATAAAAAAAGAGTAATTGCAGTTATTTATTTATTTTTGGGCTCATATCAAAAGGCCATATGACCCATAACAATCTTGGAGAGTTTGAAATTTAAAAAAATAAGGCAAAAAAAAACATTTTTTATTATCTTTGGCCCATAAAAGGAAGACCATATGGCTCATTGAATAAAGAGAGGTGTATGCATAGGCTTGGAAAGACATATCAATTTATTGGAACATGAGTCAGATCTCAACCTTGTGATAAGGTAATTTTGGCAACAAAGGTGCATGGTTTTTCAAAATAATTAAGCCACATGCGTGAGAACACAATAACATTATGGGTTTATGCTTCTAATATCAAAGAAAGTGTGGAAAAGAGTTTGAGTCATCTTGTAATAGATTACATAGATTTGCTACATATACATGGGCCTAATCGTTATGTGCCACTCTTTGGCGAGTTTTCATATGATCCTTCAAAATGGAGGGAAAGCCTACCATTTTCGAGCAACTCAAGGTGGACCCTGTGGATATTGAGGAAAACTATCTAGCATGTAACATAGTGAATATAATTGCTTGTGAAGATGCTAAAAGGGTGGTAAGGCACAAAGTGTTTGGAAAGTGAAGGTTGATAACTAAACAAATTGAAGGTAAATTTCTTTGAAGCATTTTGTCAAACAGTTGGTAGTGAATTGATTGGGCAAAAATTTCAATAGTTATTTTGTCAAACAGTTTTGTGCACTTGATTTCTTCACATAATTCTGTCAAATAGTTCTGATGCCTTTTCTAAGCATGTTGCATAAATAGATCAAGGTGAAAATTCAATTGGCAAGTGTATGAGTAGGCTTGCATATGGGGTGAAGGAGTTTTCAGATTTGTTTAGCTTTTGGAAATTTTGAATTTTGTATATTGGTGGAATAAGAATTGGGTATTAGAAACTAATACACATAGGTGTCAAGTGTATATGTTAATTGTGTATGTTATAAGCTTTGCTACTTTAGTATTTTACCTAATCATGATATATATCAATTCTACACCAAAGGCGTCATGTGAGATCAATATCTTTCTTATCACGTGGACTTTAATACTTGTATTGTTGATGACTAGCATCTCTCTACATTCAAAAGTTGATTTGAATCCCATGATTTTTGGATTGATCTCTCGGTAGAAAATCTTTCTTTGCTTTCTACATTGGTAAGTGAACCTAGTTCAAAAGTCTGTAATATTCAACCATGATTAATTGGTAGAGGTGAAAGGGTAGCTATCATGAGCTTTGAATTTGGGGCATTCATGTTAATAATTGCAACACTTTCTATAAAAATTGATCCCAAATCATTGTTGTTAGCTATAATAAAGTGATATAGATAGTAAAATACCATATGGATATGGTTTCTTCGATTTAATTTTTGGCTTGGGTTCTATGTATCTCACCATGTTGTTTCTTGGGTGGAATTCACAACACACTATTGAAAAGTGGACACTTGATTTTGGTTGGGCAAGTGTGTGGTTTAAAATAATAAATAAATGGCCATTGTAGTTGATCTCTGTTTGTTGTGGAGAATCAACATTTGATGATAAAGAAAACAAACATCAATAATTTATAGGCTAGCTGGTAAGATGGATGACATGAACTTTATACACAATTTTTTATTGAGTATGTGGACACTTGAGAAAATTCATGCAAATGCACTGTGCCAACCTTGTAAAGTCATGAGTCCTGATTGCACTTGGTGTAAAAAGCACAATTGCACCTCTGCACTTTTCAAGTCTTGTAATCTCTCTTTTGCACATAGTGTAATTGCACCAACACACTTTCACATCACTTAAGCGGTGTATTTTTGTTAACTCACTTTTGCACCATCTAAAACACAAAAAAGTTGGTTATGCACCATAACCACCTTCCAAAATTATAAATATGAGTGTCAAGATCATTAGAAGAGGCTCTTTGAACAACATAACTTTGAGACATATTTTTGGAAGATGAGATTATATTATAACTCAATGAAGATCAATACAAAGGAGAAGATTTGTAAACTATGTGTTCAAATTTTCTTCATAAATTATAACTGTGTATGATTCATTTGTATTCAAATCTTTGATTTTGAAACATTTTCATAACTGTTATCAATTAGTCTTATTGTGGAAATTGCACAGTATAATTTCTTTTTTAATCTATGTCTATTATTTCCATGAATGTAATGTCTTGGTGGGATTTAAGCAATATTTTAATTGTCTTTTATGGGTGAATATGGGATGGTTAGCTTTGGTTTGTTATCAATATCATAGAGTCGTATCAGTGTATGTTTTTCAATCTTAAGGGTGTAATTATGTCTTTACCACCCATTGAATGAGAAGAGAATTCTAGAAGCACAATGTTTCTCCTTCTTGGGCCGTTTTAGTGAATCTCTATGTTTAGTCACTTAGAGTCATCTTTCATTTTTCCTAAGATTTTAATTGTAGTTTCTATGTTTAATTGGATTTAATAATTCCATTCTCATTTTATTCTTTTTATTTTCTCTATTTCCCATTATTCCCTTCATTCACCTTAGTTCCTTTCTATATCCTTTATGTGCTTTTCGGTTAAAAGCATGAAACCCCTAATAGAAAATATTTTTGTTGCAAATAGTCATGAATAGACTTTCCCTTGCTTTTCCCTTTATGGCTTTCAATAAAGGTATCCCCACTTGTTAATAGTAGGGGACTTTGTCTTTGCGTTGATGACTAATGGAAGGACTCAGTTCCCACACTGTTGACTCAAAGCCATCAATTTGTCTCCATGAAAAGTTTTTGAGCCAACAAGTTTCTACTTATGCACACTTGCAAATTGTGTTCATTTTTTCCTATTTTCACCTTTTGTCAATCAACACACTCATATTTCAGGCAAAAATAACTAAGTTTGTCTTTTTAATTTATAGTTAGCTTTCTTTCAATCATTTGTAATTTGTCGAATTCAATCTTTTACATCCATTGTGCTTGTCAAAAGTTCATTTACAACATTCTGAGTTATTCTATTCTATTTATCTTAATTAAGGTAATTCACCTTTAATCCACATTTAGACAAAACACCATCTTAGAAAAAAAAACATGTTACACATTGTATCATAACAAACCTATAGCATGAAAAACATGTTAGATGTAGTAACTTTGGAAGTATCTGAACCTTGTAGGAAAACCACATCTTATAAATCATGCATTGTAGAAAATATTAGCAAGAAAAACTACATTAAATGAAGCAATATTGCACCATAGATAACATATTAGAAATAACATTATCGAAACATATTGCATAAAGGTAAAGCAAGGAGTAACATGCATAAAAGTAAAAAAATTCCTCGTGTTTACCCAAGATAAGCATGAGATAGTAGGCAACATGGAATGGAGTGATGGTCGTGCATAAAGCCTCTTTAGATAGATGAATTTGACTAGAGCTTTCCATGGTTTTTATTTTAAGTTAGAAATGGAAATATCCCTTATCTAAATTTCATTATGAAGACAAAGGGTCTGTGCCAATTTGGTTGAAACTTGCATTTCTTATCAAAGTCAACTTTGTTTTTTTTTAAATTTACTTTGATTATTTCCTCACCTAGATATAATTTTCTTGGTCTTATCTTCTTGTGATAATTATATCATAAAAAGCATTTTTCACGGTAATTTCAATTTCATGTCACATGGTATGAAGGATAGTCATTTAATTTATTTTCTTAGCTTCAAAGCAAAACATGAAACATTGTAAATTTTTCAATTTCTCATAAAAGAAAATAAAGCATTTGCACTCATGTAAAATATTTTGTATTTGCATTCCATCAATCATTATTAGATAACCCATGTGTATAGTTTTATGACCCAACACTCCCAAACATCACTGTGTTTGGGGCCATGCAACATTTGTATGAATTTGTAATTTTTCCTTTAAAAATCCCAAGAATTTTATTCCCTAGGGTCATTTTTCAAAATTTATCATTTAAAACCAAAATTTTCACTTGCATCTTAGTTACCCATTTATTATTTCCTAATGTGTGATATCCAAAGTTTACAACACATAACCCAAGTACCTAATTCCCCAAACCCCCTGCACATTACCCATTGCATTTTTCCCTTTGCATATATTAAAACCTTGTTATCTTATGGGTGTGAAGTTCAAAGTGTGGGCACCTTACACCTTAGTGGAACACATATATTCTTTGATTGAAGTCAATGAAAGCCAACTGACATTTTGTAGTCCATTCAAACTTTGTGTGACAACATATTCCCATATAAACTTATATTGCAATCATGTTGATATTGCAACATATTCCCATATAAACTTATGATAGTACCTAGTATGACCCAAGAATGATCACACCTCATAAGAATTTGCACAAGGTTTCAATCCCACAATTGCTGTGTTTTTTTTGATCCATAAGTATTCCATTAGTGTAGATTACATTTCCCAATAGAACCCAAAAGGGTGTAAAGAATAAACATTTATTTAGATTCATTGCAATGCATAAAGCTCTACATATTTCCAACATCAGTCATAAATTTGAAATATGGTCTTTGAATAAAGAGAAAATAACCTAGTCATCTAGGTAAACCTCTAGAAAATCATGTATGAAGTCTTTAAATGCAGTGAACATAGCTCTAGAAAATTAGCAGAAGCATTTTTGAGACCAAACAACATTACCTTGCATGCAAACAATCGATACTTTATTGTAAACATGGTCTTATTTTGATCTTATACTATTATTAAAATTTAATGATATCCATTAAACATGTTTTTAAATGAGTAGACTTCATGTCCTACGATCGACTCTAGAACTTCATCTATGAATGGAATTGAAAAATGATCATTTACACATGTATCGTTCAGTACCCTACAATCACCATAGACATTGATTTCTCATGATTTCTTGGGTTACACCACCATGGGAACATGTTGTAGTTTCCTTTCCCCTTACTGCTCTTGAATATTTATGTTTCACAATTGTGTATCCTTTATTTTCTCTACAATATTGGATTTAGGATCCTCTCCCCCACTCTGGTTCAAATAATCCTTTTAGATCTAAATCCTCTTCATTATCACTAAATCATGCTTGCTCTATGTTGTCCAAAATTATATTACAAGATTTTAAGGGAAATTATTATTTCTCCTTCGAATCATGGTAATTTTTTATGGGCTTATGCAATTTTATCGTTGATTCCTCTCAAGAATTTTGATTTTACATAATAAGTAGGTCTTCCTAACGTTCATGACATAAAACATTTTTTTAATTTTTATAGAGCATTCTATAGCATGGGGTTCTCTTAAAACATAAATGTTTGTATAAAATCTTGTTGAACATACGACTAATGTTTGGTTTTGTATTTTCACTCTTAGTGCATGTACCATATGCTTTATAGAGGTGTAAACATACTTTGGGATATGTGTACCCAATAATTTAGTTCTACACCATGTGATGACCATATATATACACACCTATGGATATGCAACTTGGGACACTATCCTTACTGTAAAAATGGCCACTGTTATGAGATCACATAGGCCACATAGAATTGAGCTCGCATCATTTCACATGATTATTCCTAATGTAATGTATTTGATTGATGAACATCCTACCATGTCACAACAAAACCTTTAAAACATTATTCAACACATTGATGCTTTGATCTATGTTTGGGACATGTTTTTCCATATAAAAGATAAAATGCTCTAATTATTTCATTGAAAAGTATTACAACAATTGTCTCTCAATATCAAAGACCATTCTCATGGCCTTTACCTCACAGTCTCCACGTGCCCAATTCAACATATGTGCATCTAAGTCACTACTTACAAAAGATGTAGTTTCTAATGAAAAAGTGCCCTCATGAGTGGGTTATATGTAATCCATATTCTTATGAGTCACATAATACAATAAATCCACTTTTGACCTTGTTGGGGATCACACTGATAGAGATTTGCATTCTTCCATATGGAATTGTGGGACTTGCTCCATTATCTTAACATGCAAATTTGAAAATTGTTCTATTTGATGCATTTGTAGAAACTGTTGAGATTGCTATGTAAAATCAATGAACTCTCTACTTTGTAGATCCTATTGCTTTAATTATGTGCTAAATTTAAACCAGTTGTCTCCTTAATAAGCATACGATGATGCCAACTCTTTAGGAATGATGTAAGGCTTTCTTTCAACCTTGTTCACAAGTTTATAATCAAAATTAAGAAAAAGTTTATAACAAATAAATTGTAAAAAAAAATAATTAAATTTAAGGTTACCTCAAGGATCTCCTCCATGCATTTTACAAACACATCATCAAAAATGGTCTTTGCCACCATTTCCCCTTCGGCCTTCCTAGCATAAGAAGACTCCAACCATCAGTGACTCATAAACATTTGCTTAAGGGATTTTAGTAAGGTTGCAATGCCCTATAATGTGAGAAAGTTTTTGGTGAATTTTGTCACTCCCAATCGCACAAGCTTCTTTCCATTATTGTGCTCTCACATCAAGTTTAGTATCGAAGTGTGATTGTCTATGAACTTGGTGATGTTTCTTACCTCATCAACCACATTTTAACCCACAAGATATTTATTATGCCATTGAGGAGATAAATGCATTTGGGTGCACAAGAGGTCCAAAAAAAATAAGGTGCCTCTCCTTAAAAAGTCTCTATGTTGCTATATATGTTATTGCATTGGATGTCATAATTTGGATGACATTTTATAGACCCACTTCCATCACCACTTCATCTAGCATATCACACAAAGTTTTTTCATTTTTTAGTTGGTAGAAGGAATCAATTGAATTCAAAAATATCAACTGCCCACTTGAAATGATTATAAATTTAATCAATCTATGGGTTTTCCCATTTGTCCATGTATTGGTTAAAATGGTGCCACATTGTTTGTCATGAGTTCATGACATTATACACACCCACTTCCATGACCACCTTATCCAACATATCAAATTATTTTTTTGTATTTTTTACTTGGTGGAAGGAATCAATTGACTTTGAGAAGATCAATTGCCCACTTGAAGCCATTATAAAATTAATCAATGTGTGGTTTTTATCATCTGTCCATGTATCAGACAAAATGGTACAACCCTTTTTTTTCCATAATTTTTTTGGGCCTCTACAATAGATTGATTATGTTTGATGGTATCCTCGAATAATGGGCCACTTAAATCATGAAAAGTAAGAGCATTGAACCCCTTCGATCAATGTAATAACCAAGTTATCCTATTATGGAGTTTTTGCCACATTGAAAGGAATGTTGTATTATCAAAAGTAAACAGCAAGGGTTCCACATACTCATTGGCTTCTAGCCCTTTATAATTATACAATAGCATGCTACTCCATTCAACTTCAATGAAGGCCCAAGATTTATCAAGATTACATTCTAGTTTAACTCAAGGGAACCATTCTTGACTCAATTTTCTACATAAGAGGTCACACCATTATTTATCTAAGAAGATGAAAAGTTATATCAATAACCATTCTTACTTCATGGATGTAATGGCTCAAGGTACTCCTTTATAAACAGAGATCTCAAGCTTTGATGGTTCACCCAAGCAAATTGGTTTCTCTCACCCAATTTGGCCTTCCAGGCTTAGGTCAATCCTTGGTCTTCCCAAGGTCACAATGTTCTATGCATTTATTATCGACTTGCCTATACAAGTCAATAATGTATACTAAACATTATTTTCTTATTTTTAGGAGCATAGCTTTTACCACTTGTCCCCCATTGACTCACCCATACAAGTCAATGGTAGATAACCCAACCAAGGCTATGGGTGGATAACAGATTGTTACCATGGAGATTACAGATTTCCACATGACATTAACTCTAGGTGATGCAAGGATTTATAACACATTGGTGATTTAAAAATAAATCATTGTTCCATTCTGTCCAAAAGGTTAAATGCCCTTATAACTTATAATATATTCTTACTCAAAAGGAATAGTTTATTGGTTCCATGATAATACATTTCCATGTCCTAGATTTCTCGATACTCCTTATAACATAGGCTATAATACCAAATGAAAAAACCCCAATTTTTTTCTTGGATTGTAATATCAGAGTGCAACATCAGGGCATGTAGGGATCACTAAATAACTAGGTGATGCAAGACTACATCTACTTGGCCATACACAAGTGCCCAAGAGACTAGAATGCATTGGATTGATAGAGAATATTTATCCTGGGGTAAAACACCCTTAAAGGTTCCCATATAGTGTATGCTACCAAATGGAAGCTCTATATATTATTTGAGGCATATCAATGTATGGGTGCACCCTGATAAGGTCTAAACTTTATCAGGGTACAGGCCTCCTAATATGACCATTTAAGGGTCTATTATCCTTGAATGAATACTTCATTCTTTCTATTAGTTCAGATTTAGAGATTGGATGGGCAATAGTCTCTTTTATATGGAAATGCAAAACATAACCTTATATTGTAGACTAGGTTCAAGAGTAACTTCCCCAGTCTGAACCACCCTAGACCCATCATGCTAAAAATGGGAGTTCATTAGTCCATAATTCATAAGATATATGTTAGTACATTCATTATAAAATATTAATTGTCATGGATATCAAGAGATCAAATAAAATAAGAAGTATAAATATCATCACTAACATTCATGGTCATCAACCATCATGCACATAAGAGGTCAAGATAAGAATACATATTCATAAGAATTCTCATTAGATACTAACATGCAAAAATGGTCACCATGGCATAATTACCCAATGTAAGAGACCAACTCGATAAGAAGGGACACTAACACATTTGGAGATAATTTGTATAATACTACCCGTCGAGAGTTTATGAACCTACTCTATGATTTGGGTCTTGTATTTCATTACCCCTTCAATGTTATATTGAGATAAATAACAAGCCCAAATGAAAGGTAAATTATTAATTGTGAACATTAATTCTTTTCTATTTATAGCCAACTACCACCTTAAGTAGTGGTTGCACAAGTCTCAAATATACATAGTATGAATTTAGTTGAGAACTTGATAAAAAAATGTAAATGAAATATAAACCATACTTCTATAAATGGCGAGTAATCATGCTTAATTAGTACATAAAGAATTAAATTTAGAACAACAATGATATACAACACTAAACATCCCCCAAATCCATAAATTGAATTATACACAACTGTAGTACTTCCTTGCCAAAAAGCTTCATGTACACAATTGACAAGACTTATCATAGTCTTTAAATCTAACTAATTTGATTTCAACACTGAATCAAAAGAAAACTCAACCAAGGAACAAACTTACTATCCATATATAATTTTTGTAATAACAATTATAAGAACCTATCTCAATGCCTCGCCTACTCCATAAGTAAGAAGATATAATCAATTGGTAATAACATCAATACTGCCTTCAGCAAATAATTAAGAATGAAAACAAGGGCAACTGTCATATTGAATTATATAATTCAAACACACACAATTGAAACATCATTTTGACAACAAGTTCCAATGTACCAAATTATAAGATGAATGCTATTATCTTTAGCTCATGATTGAACAAGGTCGAATAACCACTTAATAGCATAAAGCCATCTAACTATGTGTAATTACTTCATGTAATCCAAGTACGCACAAAATTAACTCCAAAAATATTTAAAATGATATGCACCAATCGTCCAATGTGAAATCCAATAAAAATAAGCATGTAACCTATAACTAGTCTCCATGCTTCCAACGTAATAATCGATTATTAGAGCCTCTGTGAGAAATAGTAAATACTAACCACTTGCTAATTAGTGTATGTCAAGAGATAAAATAGTAGAATATACTTTGGAAAGAAATTGAATAACTATGAATAAGGTTGTACTAACTAATCAATCATCATACACATAATGCACCTATAGGTAGTATTATAAATCAAGAAGTAACACCACAATAATCCAATTTACAATAAGAATAATATAACATACAAATGTTTAGGAACATTAGTCCACTTGGAATAATTTTAGTAACCCATTTGTTAAATGACAACCATCACAATGACATTTCACCAAGTATAACATACTGACAGACATCAAGAGTTGATGCACACAATTGCACCAATCTACTCATAGCGAGAAGTAATAATATCGATAATGCTCAACACCAACAATCACATGGTTGTTCATACTTTTCAATCTCCCCCATATTTTAAGATCATACAACTCTAAATTGATTCACAAACATATAATTACAATCCACAGTTAAATGTACAATGGCATACTCATTAATCCACTTCTATGTGTTAAAAGAGGGTACATGGTTATAAGAATATAGTAAGATGTAAAATTTTAACATTAACACCACTGTAGCTACTCCAAAGAGCATCCAATACTGAAGTAATTCAAACACCAACAAATATCACCCACAAAAACCATGCCATAATATCCAAGAGAGAAAAAGTACATGTGCAACATGAGTAACCTCACAATTGCAGTCCAATGAGGCCATCCATATAGTGTCCCTAACCACCCCATCCATCAACTATATGGTGGATTTGATAATAGGATATACAAGGAGGTTGAGAACTCAACAAGGATTCTATCCACCAACGAAACTCAAAACAAAAGTATAAAACATGAAGATAATATCCATCAACAAAGGACATTAACATTACCATTCCTTCCAACCGCTTATTCTATTACAAAAACATGCCTCATTCTTAGCATACATCTAATTCAATGAATGCTAAAACCAAGTGAGGAGAGTAAAATCAATTATAATGATAAAATAAGAAAACACAATCTAATAAATGTCATTCCAAAATCCATGAATCAACCTTCAATTAAGAGTTGGGTGCTTTAAGGGACACAAGACAAATGCCAAGGTAAGAGAAAACACACTTAATCACAACCCACTAATCCTCTCATAAACCTAATCGAACATAGAATGAAGCGTATAATGGTTTTGGGTAGCTTTCCAAGATGAATGGAAAACCAAATCAATTATACTCGAGTTACAAATCCATTTTGAAGTCTTATGACTTCATAATGGATCTAAGGAATTTTGTTACTGAGTCCCATATACAACTCCAAATCAAGTTGTCATTCTATACATCAATTCTTTAATCATGCCACAATCAGAAGGTAAGGGATACAACTAATGTACATCTTGTGGAATCTTCCAACAAAATAATAGTTGCTATAATAAATTACATGCAGCTCATAATTCTATCAGTTATTTTTGACATTATTTCCAATGAATGAGAAATCAAGTTCACCCTACATAGGGTTTGTAACAAAAGCATTCATTCTTATACTTAAAACTAGTAAAATCTAACCATGGTAAAAACCCCAATTCAAATACAACTGAGAACATAAAAAAACTCAATAGTATCCCAATAAATTAAGTGAGAATAAAATCCACATTTTGATAAGAACAATTACGATAAATTCATAAAGGACCTTCCTTCATAATATAAGCTTCAGATTCTAACATTGTTCAAACCATGAAGTATCTATACATGCAATGCCTACCATGGTACAAGATGTAAACATAGGAGCACACATACTTACAAGGTCATCTAAGGAAAAGCAAGGTCATGTATAGAATATCCTATCAAGATGAATATAATAAAGTCCAAAAAGTTTTGCAGGACCAAAACCAATTCGAAGTGATAAAATATCAAAGTTGACCCTTCTAGGCTTAAAAGGGGAAACAACTTTAATTCACCTACAGTGATTAAAATCCACACAATAGAGTTCAACCCCAAAGAAATAATTACCATTAAAACCCTATTCTTACTCTTCTAAAATTATAGGTATACATTCATGTCTAAAACAACTCATAAATGCCCAAATCACTCAATGGAAAACTTGCATAAATTAAATAAAATCCATAAAATTAAATGGCAATATACTCATTATTTATATTGTGGGTTCATCATGAAGTCCCACAACTTCATAATGAAACCCCGATACCTTGAAAACTTCTTGCTCAGACAAAATCCACTTAAAACACCAAAAAAAACTTACATTTTATCAAAGAAAATTCCTTACTTGCAGACTGGCAGGCAACCATGGGACTCCCCTTTTGTTATTTCCATTGTAATATCTTTGGACATTAGATTTTCTTGGTCTAGAAAGATTGAATACAAAATTTATCAAAACATTTAGGGGGATATGTGTAGCAATCACGAAGATGTTGCACATAAATTGAAAAAAAATTACCTAGATAAAAAAATGGAGGACAATTTTTTAGGAGTTAAAGAAGAAAGAGATAAAGCAACTACTAATGGTAGGGCCAAACTTCAACAAGGTATTCCATGTTGATTTTGACGTGATTAGACTAGAAATATTATCATTAATAATCTAGGAAGGAAGGCTTGTATCCTAATTTAGTGAGAAGTTGAATGACACAAGGCACACATATTCAATCTAGGATCAATAATTCTATGTGATTGTGCAAGTGTTGAATAAGTGGAGGAATCAATTGTTACCAAATGAATTAATGTTATACACAAATCATCAAACACTATAGTCCATCAAAAATTTGGGTAAGTTAAATATTAGGAATGTGAAGTAGGTAAAATACCTACAGAGATATATTCTCATGTTGAATGACAAGAGTGGATGATAATAAAATGTTGCAAACACACTAAGTAAAATATAAAAAGTGATAAATAAGACGTGGGTTGAAGTATTGGGATTTGCCTTAGTAAATGAGATACAACCTAATGATGAATATTTTTAAGATGCATGGAGAGCCTGCATGAAGCAAACAAGCATAGACCAAACACCTTGATGATACTATGTAATTTAGGAAAGGTTAATTTTAAGAGGAACACAAATGTGTACACCTAAAGGGTCAATGAGCAAAAATATAATAAAAGTGAAGCAAGGTGGAGGATTAGAAGAGAATTTTGGTGTGGAAAAGATGATAACATTATTATACAATAGCTATTAGTGTATGAGGATGGGTGCAGGTATGTACAAGGATGTCAAATTTTCCATTTACCAAAAGGGAGGAATCAAAATACAGGGTTGTATCAATTGTTAACCATTCCAAAGAGGCCATGGGAAGATATCAATATGGATTTATTGTTTGGATTGAAAATAACATAAAGGGGTAATGACTGCATTTTTTTGTGGTCGATTGAGTTTTTAATATGCACATTTCTTTTCTTGCAAGAAGACCAACGATGCGACGAACATCATCAACTTATTCTTTGAAAGGAAGCAGTGAGGCTGCATGGGCTACCATGTAGTGTGATGTCAGATAGAGATAAAATTTTAGATCATTTTTTATGCGTATTGTGCAAAAAGTTTGGAATAAATTTTAGAAACAGTTTCATGTACCATCCACAAATCGATGGGCAAATTGAAGTAGTCAGCATGAACCTCAGGAATATACTAAGATGTCTAGTTAGAGATAAACCAACGTAGTGGAACTTGGTTTTGACACAAGATGAATTCACCTAAAATAATTATGTGAACCAGAGCATGATAAAAATACCTTCCCATATTATTTTTGGAATCAATCCTAGTGGATTTACAATGTTAAGGAAGATATGTGAAATATTTTTAAGAATCACAAGCACGAAGGATTGTGCAGAACATATGCAACAAATACACAAAAAGGTGAAGAAAAAACACAAAAAAGAGTAGCCTAAATTATAAATAATTCACAAATTAAAGACAAAGGAGGAAAGGATTAACAATAGGAAATTTGGTGTTAGCACATTTATGCAAAGATATATTTCCATGGGGCACCTACAAGAAGTTGAAGATGAAGAATATTGGACCATGTAAGGCATTGTACATGTTTTCAATAAATGCATATCAGATTTAATTAACATAAGGAATACATAACTCACATATGTTTTTTTGTAGCTTATGTGTATGATTCTCATGAGATGTAAGATGGAGAAAGAGAGAAAGAGGAACAAAATCCTGATTGGAGAGTTGAATTACTAGGAAATTAAAGAGAAGAAATAGAGACAATTTTAGACTCAAAGGTAGTGAAAAAGACACATGGAAAATTATACAATAAATATCTATTGAAGTAGAAGTATCACACAAAAGAAGATGCATATTGGTTAGACCTCACATAGATTGGTTATTATGGCTATGATCTCATGAATTTCAACTTGTAAAACATGGATCACATTATAGTTACCTAGAGTCTTTGATGCAGGGACATAAATAGTGCATTAACTGATTATTAACTAGGCATATGTTTAATTAATAGGAAAAGTAGTTTTTAAGCAACTTCTAAGGTCTATAAATAGGAACCTCAAGATCCATTCGAAAATAGGTGGAGAAATAAAGAGAACTCTACCAAAATTTATAGTTGAAAAAGTCTGGAAGGAGAGGGGTAGTGAGAGAGAGGGCAAGGTCCAATGAGATAGCCTTGCATAGATTTATGAGAGCTGATCATTGTAATTGCAAAGTTCCCTGAAGCAACTTAGATGCAATAGTGCCATAGTTCTTGTTGAAGTAAATCTTATTTACTCTATTTCTAAACTAAAGAATTGTATTTTCTTGAGTTTCATCAGTGTGTGATTGTTGTGATTGTGTATATTAATCAAGGGAGAGAGTATCACTGGGTGTGTGGTTTTGATCCTCTTAATTGGGAACCCTACCCATGATTGTATTGAAATAGTAGCAGTCTGAAAAAGATCAATATTATAAAAAAACATAGCATTCTAAAAAGGAGCACTAGTTGATCAAAAATAACAGGACATGGAAAAGAAATAAAAAAATCAAAGAAGCGAAAGCAACATTAAAAAAGAAGAATGAAGCAGCAATAATATAAATTTTGAAGAGGAGAATTTAGAATATAAATTTTGCATACATAGTTATATTTTCATCAATAAATTATACCTTTTTTGTGTATCTTTTGTATATGAAATAACATTTTTTTGGTGACAATATAAATTAGAATTTTCAAAAGATAGAATAGAGCTCATATTTTTAATAAAAAATAAAAAATAAAAAATAAAAAATAAAAAAAAAATTATCGTGCATGTGTCACAATAGAAGGATGATTTTTTTGATTGAAAAACACACTTTTAGTGATAGAATTTTTTTATAGTACAATGCTAGTTATACAAAAAAAAGATGGGTGGAAAAGTCACATCCTAAAGCCAAGCAAAAAAATAAAAGGTTGACAAAAAAAAATCATAGACGACCGAATTCCATATCTACCATATGGCCTTTTTTACCCCCTTTTTTTTAGGAGTCCAACACTCTGGATGACCAATATCTATCAAACTAGTAATAACCATCGAAAACACAAGATTATGCTGAGGTTCAAATAATGGTTGATCCTTGTCAAATTCAAAAGTTTCAAAATCATAAGAAAGATGATTTTTAATTCTTCGTGTTTTTGGTGGAATATATTGAATATGACTATTTAGCAAGACAATGTAAAAATATCAAAATGGTAGATATGTATTTCAAAATTTAATATTAAGAATAGAAGTCATTAATAATGTACAAATGGAAGAAAGATAACCAGGAAAACCAAAAAAAATATAATAAATATTATAGATGTTAAAGTACACATATTAGATAATAATATTTTAATGTTAAATATATATGTGTAATTTTTATCTTT
Organism: Torreya grandis; assembly: GCA_037957365.1. Lineage (NCBI taxonomy): Eukaryota > Viridiplantae > Streptophyta > Pinopsida > Cupressales > Taxaceae > Torreya > Torreya grandis. The sequence goes on along the minus strand of JARHVA010000975.1, from coordinate 1,458,833 downwards.
TTATATTTAGGTTTGTAATTATTACTACAAGAAAAAAATTGATTGTGGCATATCACACAATCAAGTAGTTATATAATGATATCACACAAACAAGTAGTTATATTTTTTAAAAAAAGGTTCATGCTTTTTTATGGTATTACTTTCTAAGAATATACTCAAAGATGGGATTTACATATTTCTACTGCTACAAACTTTCAGTGCCTCAATTTGACACCTAACTCAATGAGAATATCAAACAACGATGACATTTATTTGACGATAGAGCTGGCCAACCCAAGATTTCGACCCTGAGACCTCCCACTTGTAACACAAGTCCACTCAACCGATTGAGCTAGCTCATCGAGCTACAATCAAGTAGTTATATAATGACCATTGGAAGTCATTGATAATGTATAAATGAAAGAAAGATAACAAAAAAAACTAAAAACAATATAATAAAAATTGTGGATGTTAAATTATAGATATGAGATAATAATATTTTAATTGCAAATATATAGATGTAATTTTTATCTATTTAAATTTAGATTTGTAATTATTATTATAGGAAAAAAATTGATTGTGACGTATCATACAATCAAGTAATTATATAATGACCATTGTCTCATAAGCCAATAAAATTTGAACTTTCACACAAGATTTTGTAAGAAAGAAAATAAATAATATTTAAATTTTAACATTTGAAAAATAATAGAAAAAATTGATAAGTTAATTATTCAAAATTGGATATTAAGGTTGTGTAAATCACTATAATCTCTGTTCAATATAATTTTTATAAACAAGTAAAATATTATTTATTGATTAAAATATAATATATATTTTAAATATCAAAATTAAATATAATTTAAAAATATTAAATGAAAGAAAGATAATATAATTCTTTTAAATTCATAATCTCATAATTTTATATAAGTAAACAATCAAGTAATACCTCTACTTTTAGACAAAGAGATAAGAGTGCATATGACCCTATAAGAAATAAGGGCGTAGAGCGCCAAGTCCTTGCGGGAATAAATATTAGTTCTGATAGTGTTGAATCTTGTTACTATCAATAATGTTTAAAAAATTGTAAAGTCTAAGCATTCACAGTGTTTTGCCTCAACAAGAATTTGCTATCATTTAGTTTGAAGGTTGAATACAAATTAAAAATCACACAAATATTGAGTACAGATTAGAGATAAGACATTCAAGACATCACATAAAAAATGTATTAGAATCTTAAATAAAAGCTGTGATAGAAATAAAATTCAAAAATAGGTTTTTTTATCTTCAACTAGAAAAAGTACTCTATATTGGAATATTCGATAATAAGATTTGGATCAAAACCAAGTATTACCAAAGTAGCTACAGCCATCATAGGTCTTCAATCCTGTGGCAATCCAGAGGTGCATTGTGATAAAAAACCATAGTATTTCCCTCCATTTAAAATTGTGGATATCCATTCTTTTCCTAATGCTATTGACCAAAAATTAGAGATCTCTTTACTGCTGTAATTGTGTAAAGCTCAATTGCTTGGGAAGGAGTAGTTCGACAAAGCAAGAGATGCCACCATGAATAAAAAAAAATGTAGCTATCATATGGCAATGTAGATTTAGATTTTATAATTAAAATGTTTTAAGTTATCTTAGTTTACCTACATAACCTTAAAACAAATATCATTTTATCTTATATTACCTGCAATGACATTTGTAATAGACAAAGCCGACAAAGAATAAATAACAAGCACAATAATTTTGATAGTTACTATAAAGGAACACTTAATGGACTCCATTTCCTCTATCGTGACCCACAAATCATCCTTATAAGTCCTAACCACTGTAAAATCAATGTTAATCGAATAAATTACCTCTGCAACACCCTGTACAATAGCCTTATTTGAAACATTAAATAGTCAGATTAAATTAGGAGGTTCAATTACACGATTCAATTTTTCCTCCCAAAGAAGTTTAGAATCTTGTCCTTTTTATAGATAGAAATTCAAATGCATCATATAATCTTGGCCACACTATATGGCCATTGGACAATAAATGCCCACTCTCTGATGTGTAACCATTTTAGGTTAGGTATTTACTTTGCTACACAGGATGTCATAATACTTGGAAAAGGATTTCATGTTGTATTACCAGAAGCTCCAACCTTGAGGTTTCCTACGCAGAAGCATTTTATACTTAAGAACTTCTAAAAAAACATTTCTAGATACAATTTTTTCCAAAATGCCATAGAGACGTTCTTTGCACAAGCTTTTTTGGCCAAATTATGCAGCTTCCCTACCCCTGTAAAAATTAAAATAGCAAAACTCAAAGTAAATATAACACAAACTATAGATTTAAAAAATATCATGAAAGCCTATTGATTTTCATAAGAAACTAACCCTTCCCCCACGCATATCTTTTTAGGCTTGTAGATCCTATAACTATTATTTTTAACACTCAGATATCTAAATCTTGAAGATTTCATAGGCCTTTTTTAAATTACATGTTAACAAGTACTCCAAATTGAAGCCATTATCAAGTAAATGTTTTCTTTAATTTCAAGAAAAAGCATTAACAAACTCTTCAAAACAAAAATGAATTTTCCAATGACATCTATAACTACCAGTTCAGTGACTGAAGTAGTGGCTGCTAAGGAGAAAACAAAGCAAGCTGTTGTAAATGATTTATAGTCAATACAATCTTCTCCCTATGAATGGTTCATCTATGATGAAGAAAGCACTTGTACTCAACTTTTTGCTATTCAGGTAAATAGTAAATTCTTTTGAAAGAACTTTAGAATGGCTATTGATATTACAATCAAAACATGACAAAAAAGTTGGCAAAGGGGAAAACATAAGATATTGTTCCATTTCATAATTTATTTAACACATTTGCTTCTCCTCAACGTATGAAAAACATAATTGAATTAAATAATTATACACTTCTCCTCTGCATTATTTTGAAATATAATTTTTTTTTAAATTATTTTTTTGGTACCTAGTGGTGCTTAATGGATTGTAGCTATTGAATACATGAAGCTTGAAACAAAAGATGAGACAAAGATTCAAATACAATGTTTAGCTAAGAAAATAATGACAATATAACTTCCTTTAAAATTCACTAATTAAAATTTTCATTTATAGTACAATTATTCATTCCTGTACCTTCTTATACAAATTGATGGTCTTGGCAAAAACTGTACAAGATAACTGTGTGGGTCCAATAAAGATTTGTGGTGCAGGGGAGTATCCAGTATTCATGCAATTATTCTTCAAGGAAGATAACCTTAGAAAAAATAACAAAATTCTTAATCAAGCTTACAAAATATCTACCTAACTAAAAATAGCTACAAAATAGAAACTTAACTAGCCAAGCTTAATATAACATAGTGTTATATGTTTTATTTAACCAACTAATCTAACACTATATATTTTAATTTTCATCAATTTGATCTTTTAAAATCCCCTTACACTAACCACAACAAAAAGACTCCTTGCAAAGCTTCCATAAATTATCATATGTTAGTATTTTTTCATTAACAAATAGCAACATATCTTCGAAACTCAACACAACATGTTCTACTACAAAAAATGTTGTTGTATTCAAATAAAAACATTATTCTCCCAAATGTTTTTGGTAGATGATGATGATGTCGACGATCCTTCCATTGTTGAGGGCTATTGTGAAATAGGATGCGTTGCTACTGCTCTGAAACTTTGACCCAATCGATCTATAGGAAAGACTCCACTCCCAAGCTGACAAAAGTAGAGTGAGCATGAAAGCAACAACACCTACATTTGCACTGTGGCATTGGCACCAAGTCATTAAAACTCTGCTTTCACCTTCATTTTTGGTGGGCTTCAGGCGTTCCTCCACCTGCTCAGTTCTCCAAAACAACATCAGAAATGCCACCCCTGCCCTGCCCTGCCCGATAAAACAGGACCTCCTCATGTGCAAGATAAACCCCACAAATGCTGAGGGAATTGAAAATGCAGAGGCCATAACAAATGCCCATCCTCAGCAAAACTATAATGGCTACTGAAATGTAGGCTGCCATTATGATCAATAGGTTTAGCCACCAAAGAAAGGCTTTGGCACAAGAGCCTCGATATTATGATTATAGGCCTGGCTATTCATTTTTTGCACATATATGAGAATTGGGCAAAGAATTTGATATCCCACAAAGATCCACGATGGAGAAACCTAGAGAGGGCTTATTTTCCATGATGACGAATGCCCAGATTCATCCACATTATAAAATCAGAGTCCTACTAGCATTACCAGTGTAGCTGTGGTCTGCTAACTATTGACGATCATTATTACGTGTAGTTATTTCTACCTCAGGCCCTCAAGCTATTCACCACCCATCCGCTGTAATGAAAAACCACCACCATTCTAAAAACCTGCACTACATTAATGCACCTTGCCAGTGTGACAGAATGACTGTAAAGAAATAAATGGAGTGTGTTGAAAAACATGAAGGCAACCATAACATTATAAAAATCAAAGCAGTCAATTTTCTTGAAGTAATATTAATTTATTAGATAGTTAAAAATCTTGTTATTTACTTTGGTAAATGTTTTACTAACTATGGATATTGATCACCGTTTAAAACATGCCCTGCTTTGTTTAGTCGAAATTGCAAGGAATAATAATGGATTAATGCTAAGCGAAGACTAAAGTATTCCCTATAAGAATAATAAGTTTCAATTTATTTATTTCAAATATTATATTTTAAAATACTAATTAAAACTTCAAAATAAGTTCTAAAAATAAAGATTTTAAAAATATACTTATTCTTTGAAAGGAAGCAGTGAGGCTGCATGGGCTACCATGTAGTATGATGTTAGATAGAGATAAAATTTTAGATCATTTTTTATGCGTAATGTGCAAAAAGTTTGGAATAAATTTTAGAAACAGTTTCATGTACCATCTACAAATCGATGGGCAAACTGAAATAGTCAACATGAACTTCAGGAATATATTAAGATGTCTAGTTAGAGATAAACCAACGTAGTGGAACTTGGTTTTGACACAAGATGAATTCACTTAAAATAATTATGTGAACCAGAGCATGATAAAAATACCTTCCCATATTATTTTTGGAATCAATCCTAGTGGATTTACAGAGTTAAGGAAGATATGTGAAATAGATGTAAAAATCACAAGCACGAAGGATTGTGCAGAACATATGCAACAAATACACAAAAAGGTGAAGAAAAAACACAAAAAAGAGTAGCCTAAATTATAAATAATTCACAAACTAAAGACAAAGGAGGAAAGGATTAACAATAGGAAATTTGGTGTTAGCACATTTATGCAAAGATATATTTCCATGGGGCACCTACAAGAAGTTGAAGATGAAGAATATTGGACCATCTAAGGCATTGTACATGTTTTCAATAAATGTGTATGAGATTTAATTAACATAAGGAATGCATAACTCACATATGTTTTTTTTAGCTGATATGTATGATTCTCATGAGATGTAAGATGGAGAAAGAGAGAAAGAGGAACAAAATCCTGATTGGAGAGTTGAATTACTAGGAAATTAAAGAGAGGAAATAGAGACAATTTTAGACTCAAAGTAGTGAAAAAGACACATGGAAAATTATACAATAAATATCTACTGATGTAGAAGTATCACACAAAAGAAGATGCATATTGGTTAGACCTCACATAGATTGGTTATTATGGCTATGATCTCATGAATTTCAACTTGTAAAACATGGATCACATTATAGTTACCTAGAGTCTTTGATGCAGGGACATAAATAGTGCATTAACTGATTATTAACTTGGTAGATGTTTAATTAATAGGAAAAGTAGTTTTTAAGCAACTTCTAAGGTCTATAAATAGGAACCTCAAGATCCATTCGAAGATAGGTGGAGAAATAAAGAGAACTCTACCAAATTTTATAGTTGAAGAAGTATGGAAGGAGAGGGGTAGTGAGAGAGAGGGCAAGGTCCAATGAGATAGCCTTGCATAGATTTATGAGAGCTAATCATTGTAATTGCAAAGTTCCCTGAAGCAACTTAGATGCAATAATGCCATAGTTTTTGTTGAAGTAAATCTTATTTACTCTATTTCTAAACTAAAGAATTGTATTTTCTTGAGTTTCATTAGTGTATGATTGTTGTGATTGTGTATATTAATCAAGGGAGAGAGTATCATTGGTTGTGTGGTTTTGATCCTCTTAATTGGGAACCCTACCCATGATTGTATCAAAATAGTAGCAGTCTAAAAAAGATCAATATTATAAAAAAGCATAGCATTATAAAAAGGAGCACTAGTTGATAAAAAATAACAAGACATGGAAAATAAATAAAAAAATCAAAGAAGAAAAAGCAACATTAAAAAAGAAGAATGAAGCAGCAACAATATAAATTTTGAAGAGGAGAATTTAGAATATAAATTTTCCATACATAGTTATATTTTCATCAATAAATTATACCTTTTTTGTGTATCTTTTGTATATGAAATAACATTTTTTTGGTGACAATATAAATTAGAATTTTCAAAAGATAGAATAGAGTTCATATTTTTAATAAAAAAATAAAAAATAAAAATAAAATTATCGTGCATGTGTCACAATAGAAGGATGATTTTTTTGATTGAAAAACACACCTTTAGTGATAATTTTTTTTTATAGTAAAATGCTAGTCATATAAAAAAAAGATGGGTGGAAAAGTCACATCCTAAAGCCAAGCAGAAAAATAAAAGATTGACTAAAAAAAATCATAGACGACCGAATTCCATATCTACCATATGACCTTTTTTACCCTTTTTTTTTGAGGAGTCCAACACTTTGGACGACCAATATCTATCAAACTAATAATAACCATCGAAAACACAAGATTATGCTAAGGTTCAAATAATGATTGATCCTTGTCAAATTCAAAAGTTTCAAAATCATGAGAAATACAATTTTTAATTCTTCGTGTTTTTGGTGGAATGTATTGAATATGACTATTTAGCAAGACAACGTAAGAATATCAAAATGGTAGATATGTATTTCAAAATTTAATATTAAGAATAGAAGTCATTAATAATGTACAAATGGAAAAAAGATACTGAGGAAAACCAAAAAAAATATAATAAAGATTATGGATGTTAAAGTACACATATTAGATAATAATATTTTAATGTTAAAATATATATGTGCAATTTTTATCTTTTTATATTTAGGTTTGTAATTATTACAACAAGAAAAAAATTGATTGTGGCATATCGCACAATCAAGTAGTTATATAATGATATCACACAAATAAGTAGTTATATTTAAAAAAAAAAGGTTCACGTTTTTTTATGGTGTTACTCTCTAGGAATATACTCAAGGATGGGATTTACATATTTTTGCTGCTACAAACTTCCAGTGCCTCAATTTGACACCTAACTCAATGAGGATATCAAACAGCGACGGCATATATTCGACGATAGAGGTGGCCAACCCAAGAGTTCGACCCTGAGACCTCCCACTTGTAACACAAGTCCACCCAACCGATTGAGCTAGCTTATCGAGCTACAATCAAGTAGTTATATAATGACCATTGGAAGTCATTGATAATGTATAAATGAAAGAAAGATAACCAAAAAAACTAAAAACAATATAATAAAAATTGTGGGTGTTAAATTATAGATATGAAATAATAATATTTTAATGTCAAATATATAGATGTAATTTTTATTTATTTAAATTTAGATTTGTAATTATTATTATAGGAAAAAAATTGATTGTGACTTATCATAAAATCAAGTAATTATATAATGACCATTGTCTCATAAGCCAGTAAAATTTGAACTTTCACACAAGATTTTGTAAGAAAGAAAATAAATAATATTTAAATTTTAACTTTCTGAAAAATAATAGAAAAAATTGATAAGTTAATTATTCAAAATTTGATATTAAGATTGTGTAAATCACTATAATCTCTGTTCAAAATAATTTTTATAAACAATTAAAATAATATTTATTGATTAAAATATAATATATATTTTATTTATTTTAAATATCAAAATTAAATATAATTTAAAAATATTAAATGAAAGAAAGATAATATAATTTTTGTAAATTCATAATCTCATAATTTTATATAAGTAAACAATCAGGTAATACCTTGGAATTTTTTTAAATTCATAATCTCATAATGTCCTAATCATTGGAATTTTATTTTATGTTTTTAATTTTTTATCTTTAGATGTCGGGACTCACATTCAAAAAATATATTACTATGGACATGCAATCGTTACATCCCTTTTTAAACTTGATAATATTTTTAGGACATATAGACGAAAACAGATGCCTTTCTAGGGTTCTTTGTACTGACATTCAAGTGGATTCTGATCATCTGGGCTTTTCACTGCATTTTTAAGAGCATGAAAGGTTTTAACTTTTTGGGTTATGCTTGTGTGGAAAGAAAACTGAAAACAAAGAGAAGAATAATATGCGAATTGAACAAAGTGTTGAGAAAATTTAAAGGAAAGAGAAGAGCAATATATGAATTGAACAAAGTGCAAGGAAAAATGAAAAGAAAGAGAGGAACAATATACGAATTGAACAAAGTGAACAACAATAAACGAATTGAATTAAGTGCGAAAACAACTGAAAAGAAAGAGAACAACAATATGCCAATTGAACAAAGTACGGGGAAAACTTGAAGGAAAAAGAAGAACAATGGGGAGTTGAACAAAACTCATTATGGTTTGAGTTGCCCGAACAGATACAATTGAAGATATTTTTATGTCTTCCAGTGGAATCTGCTTGGGATTCACGCAGAGTTTGTAAGAATTGGGATTTTCAGCTGTCTTTTTCTAAATTCTACATTCAAGTTACAAATTCAAGCAGATACCATCCATGGCTGTTGGTTGTAACAAATCTAGTGTATTGCTTTTCAACAGGTGAATGGAAGACTTCGTCTCTCTCTTTCTTGCCCAATTCAGCATAAAAACTATCTGATTCTAAAATTTGCTAGTATGGTTTAGTGAAAGGGTTACTCTTGTTGAGAAGTAGATTGATGTCCAGAACATTCTTTGTCTACAATCCACTAAATGGAATGTTTTTAGAAATTCGTTCTATGCCATCAATGTTTATTCCATTAGCAGTTGGGATAATGGGCAGAGGTGAGAGTAGTAGTAGTGCATATTGTATGGTGGCTGTGGGAAAGATGGATGGGAATTCTGCTAGTTCATTCATGATAACAATCTATGACTCCTGGAAAAAAGACTGGAGGAATGCAGGTGAGGGAAATTTCTTGACATGCACTTGGCCAACATTGTCGCATAGGATTAAATCTAGTATTGTTTTCTGCAATGATTTATTCTTCATGCAAGGGGTTACATCCAACACAATGGTTTATAGCAGGCTTAAAGGAGGAGAGTGTACACCCATGACATAAATTATGATGCCTGGGAATTCTCCAGTGAGATACGAGCTGCTTGCATGGAAATTGTCTCTTCTAAGTGTGCGATATGAATCGAATGAGATGGAAGCTATTATTTGGGAATTCGATATAAATGCTCGTGCTAATGGAAATGGTGCAACTGAGGAATCAATTTTATTTTGGAAGAAAATTGCAAGAATACCTCCATATATGTGTAAAGAGATGGGGAATTGGTTGGATTAGTTGTGTAGTTGTGGTGGATCAACTCTGCATCATAAAGCAAACGGGTTATGACAGAATGTCATATGATTTAAAAAAGCGGTTGTGGAATTGTATGCCTGGTTGCCCTCCACAATATCTTCATTACAAAAGTATGATTAGTTTTGAGGTAAGGCGTGATATAAAGTTATAATTTGGTTGTTTCTCTGTGTGAGAGATCGACTGTAATTTTTTCTTCAAACATATCAATAATATTATAAAACTGTAGTTCAAGAAATGAAGTGTTTTTAATTATTCTATTTTGTGGGATATGACAATCATACTCAATTATAAATAGAAACTAGTATAGGTATGTTAAATATAATTATTTGAAATATGTTAACAGATATCTCAAAAAAATTATTTAAGATTTTTTTAGATGTTATATTAATGAATAATTATTATTTTTTTTTAATTTTTTAAGGATTAGTTATGGGAAACTAATTCAGTTATGTCAACATGTTTAATTTGAAAAAGTATTTAAAAAAAAAAAAAAGTTAAAATTTTATTATATGTCTAAGATATTACAAATTTTTAATTAATTTTTGTAAGAAAAAATAAAAAAATTATAAGTATTATTTAAATAGATATCAAATTTGAGGTTTACATTCTTTCATAACAATCAAATAAATGTTGTAACTCTAAACCCGAACCTCCTTAAAACCTTAAACCATAAACCCTCAACCTTAACAATCAAAAATTACTTTAGCCATAACTTTAGTTTGTAAGGCTCAAAGACCTTTCTTTCCAATATAAACCATTCTTGATGCCAAAGCATTATCCTTTATATAAACAACATAGAAAATTGATCTAATAAATTGTAAACCTTAAAAACAACAAATTTATTACATCCATCATTCCAATGTTCCAATACTCTTCAAACTATACAAAAATTGTTCAAAAAATTACATGATGATAATGCCCAATTACAATCAAGATGATTATCACCCATAATAAGGAAATAATAAAAGGTATTTATGGGGGACACTAACTTCATTCCAGATAGGTTTTTAGAGTGGAAACTTTCAATCCTACAAAGTGTTTAAATGAGATATCTTACTTTTAAATTTTGTTCACCTAACGTTATTCTTCATTTTCATGTTTTTTGTTTGTATGATCTGATATATATTTGTAGACGCTAATTTTTATAATACTTAATGTTCATAATATTATTAGCATAATTTTATACATATAAATTATTAATTCATATTAAATTTGTATTACCACTTATTATTAAATTTGTGAGACTTGTCAAATCTCTGATTTTACTTTGTAACTCTATTTTATTTTATGAGTAACAATACTATTTTATCACTTTTCTAATTTTGATCTTAGGATCCTTGTACTTTTAAATATTTCATTTTCTTAAATTTAAAATATTCACATATTGGTTTTCCCTGGTAAAATATTAATAATATTGTTTTTGGTCATCTTAGGTTGTTGGGTGAAGGTTAACATTGCATTGGGCATTCATTCTTTTTTCTTTTCTTCTTTTTCTTTTTAATTTTTTTTTTTCTTTTACCTTTTCTTTCTTTCTTTTTTCTTTTCTCTTCTTCTTATTTTTAATATTTAATATTTTATTATATATTAACATGTATATTATTAGGTATTTTATTTAAACATTATAAATTTATTTATACAAAAAAATTTAATATTTTACACACAAATATTAATCAATTACATGGTCACACAATTGCAAAGATTTGATATAATGATTTCTTATATTGAAATTAATATATTTCTTATATTAATTTTAATGTATTTACCATTTATTGAAATTTTAATGATATATAGTTATACCTATATAATGATTTGTAAAAGATAACATAGAAATAATTATTTGTTTCTATTAATAGTATAAGAATAAAGAAATAGATATCGGTTTTCACACCGTACTACTTATTAAATTATTTGAGTGATTGTTTCTAAATTTTTACTAAATAAAGGTCTGACTAAGGTAAGCCATTCATAACGATACCAATTTTATGGTCTTGCAACATCTCTTAAAGGAGACAAGGTCCTAAACAAAGTATAAATAATTTTGGCAATTACACACATCTAATTGATAATTTAAGAGAGGTTTTTTGAATATTCATTTATGATGGAATTTTAAAATATGCAAACCAATATAACTGATTAAACCACTATTGAAACCAGATTATTACTACCATAATAAATTATCACCATCAAAAATTCTAATACTAATTTACTTATTTATTAAAATAATTTGATTTTTATTTTTACTTCATATTATTGACATCTTTATGAATTACCTTTTGTATTCTCTTAGTACCTATTTCTTAGCTTTTTTAAGTCACTATCTAAATAAAAGTAAGTTAGAGATTAACGGTTTATCTATTATCTCTTTTCTTAATTCTTAATCTTTATTTGTACTTTCATTCTCTCATTTCTTAACACATTAAAAGGATGTATTTATTTATTTTATATTTAATTTGATTTATACCTTATTTTAAAGTTTATTATAAGGTTGTTTAGAATAAATCTTTTTTAATATAAAACATTTTGATGAGCATGTATTATTTTACCAAGTTTTGTGTTTTGTTTTCTTAGGCCTTATGATTCTTGCTATATCAGATCTAAATTTTGTTAGAGTTTAATTTTATTCTTCCTTTTTTAAAGTATATGATTTATGGTTATTAAGTTGTGCATTTGATTAATATATTTCATCTTTGAACATTAATGTTACAATATGGAATCATATCAATGAAACATTCCGTTTGGAAGAGAATATTCATGCTTTATATGATAATGATATTAGTTTTGAAATAGATGAACAATGCATATTGATGAATCTAAAAAATATAGAATAACTATTTAATAGAATTATTGTTGATAATAAATTTGATCATATTTATCATCCAATTTAGTTGGTAAAAATAACTATCAAATGTTAGTAATCTGTGAAATGTTAAGAGCATAAATGATTAGTTTATGTTATATGAGATAAAAATTATTTTTATTTTAAAATTGATTTTTAATTATATTTTTGAATTATTATGGAAAAAATAGATAAGTTCAAAAAGCAACATGTCATTTTGAGGTTGTATTCAAAAGTTATGACTTTTTGAAGTTGGCATACTCTAGTTCTGGGGCTTATCAGGAACATGACTATTAGACTTCAGAGCCAGGACTATTGGACTTTGGAGTTAGCTGAGAACATGATAATTTAAACTATTTTAATGCTTGGCTATTCATTTCAAGTGTTGAGTCAAGCATGAAGGAGTTTAAATACAGGTCTTAGAAGGTAGATTACAAGAGAAGAAATCAAGAGGAGAGATCAGAAAAGATCAAAAAATAATAGTAAGTGTAATGAGATAGATGTAAGTTGGATTCACGTATCTTATTTTTTAAGCTTGAGTCTTTGTTCATCGTTTCTTCATTGTTGCTTAGATGTAGCTATTAGAGTGAATAATACACAACTAGAAAAGGGTGAGTTTATTAGTTTTCTTTCAAATCTTCTAAAGAATATTACAGAGATCATTATGAGTGTATGAGGTTATTTTCTTTGTAAGCCCAAGAGGTAGAAAATATTGTAAACTGTAGAATATAATGGAGATGAAGAAGCATGGCTTAACTCTTTCTAATGTTTTCTTACATTGAGTTTCTCAAGGTTATGTCTTGTGTTATCTCTCTTTGTGTTTATTGTGTTTATTTCTTTTGCTTGCATATATACATTCCTTGCAACTAGGTTAATATATGTAATTAAGAGAGCTCATTATTCAGTCCTATGATTAAATAACTTCACATTTCACATTGCACCTCTATGTAATCATGTATTGAGTAGCATCATGTTTAGGGGTAAGTGCACCAACTTGGGGGACAAAAAAAGGCCTACCCATGGACATGATTTTTCTAAAATTTCAAAAATATGAACTTTTATAGATAATTAGAGATGGCTACACTCAAAATTTAAAGATGGTATAAAAACATGAATTGTAGCATTTTGAGTCTAGTTTCTAAAAAACTATTTTTTTTGAAAAATAGTTAAGTATAAGTAGGTCAAACATCTAAAATTTGAAGAGGACCTCTTTTTTTTAAGAAAATTTGAATCGTACCATTCAGTGTGGCCCACCATTTTTTGAGCATCATTAAATATTGTTAGAGACCCTTTGGTAAATATTTAGATAATATCTTCTAGTGTGCTATGAACTTTTTTTTATATATTTTTGATGAATATTTTTTTATTAATTTTGCAATTAAGTATATCCTGAAAACTGACAAAAAAATGGATAGCTATCCGTGTGGCCCGCCCTAACTACCTCAAAAAAAAAAATGTTTTTTTTTGAATGTGTGTAGAATTAGACCTAGTTTGTTACCATATAATTTGTTTTGCATTTGGATCAACGAAAAAAAATTTAGATAAACATGAATAGACATGTATGGGTGAGACATGTAGTGGCCTAAAAAGGTGTTGTTAGAAACAAATATAGTTTGAACCCTTAAAATAGCCCAAAAATTATAAAAATCATACATTTAGAAAGAGGACAATGTGCTCATCATAACGATAATAATTTTTCAAATTTTGATGTTGAAGTCCATAGTGTATTTGGTGATTGAAGTTGAAATTTGTTGGTTTTTCCTAAAACTCTCAGTCTCGACTAAATGAACAGTCACAAGCCTTTGGCTAAAAAATCCAAGCCATTTTTAAGCCTAAAAACTCAATTTTAAATTCAAATTGATATTCAAATAATGCGTATGCATTATATAATGCAATAAATAACATGTGCACGTTATTTAACATGTATGCGTTGTTTTGACATAAAATGAAACAAACAAATTTTGTGTTTGTTATGGGGGAAAGATCCCATTAGCCATACACCCTTATAAGGGAAATGCCAAATTTCATGTTTCTTATAGGGGAAAGGTCCCATTAGCTTTGGACAATGAATTAAGGTGCCATAGCATCGCATTAGACTTCAAAAAATTTATCCATTTCAATAGGTTGTCTTAATTACTTATAAGTAAGGTTTCAAGGTCTAACACATTATACATTTGACAATATAACTGATTTTATCATGAGAGGTCATAAAATGTATTTTTTAAACCTATGATCAAAACTTAACCTTTAGAGTACCATTCATTGTGCATTAGAGTATCAATACTTGACTCTTACTTGTCAAGATGTGATTGGTTACTTTTATTTTTATAGAATAAATGTTGAGCAAGTATTAGATATTACATGTTCAGTTTCTGGTGCACTCTAATATTTATATACACCAATATGTCTCATTAGTAGAACACATGTTAACAAAAGCCTTGTTCAACAATTGAAACATGCATAGCTATTAGGATCTTTCCCCTAGTAGGGCCAGGATATACCTTACCACCTTACTTGCTTAAAATCCTACTTACCCTTAAATTTTGTGTTTCTTATTGATATTATCCTACTTGCCTAAAATACTATCTTACCCTTTTGTTGTTTCTTTGATATCTTTGACTAAACCCCTTTATTTATAAATTATGAACTTATTTGTTTAAGTCCCAAACCTGTTGAATTGGACTATGTAGTATAGATAATCTCATGTAAGTAGAAATAAGAATTGAGCCCTTTGTGTAACAATATATCTCTTGGATATCTATTTCAAGAATGCTATCTAATGGAGCCCAATGCATGTGAATCATGCCTTGGATTTTCCCAAAAACATTCTTAAAATGTGTTGAATAAAATCCCTTAAGTTTCCTCCAAGGTCACTTAGTACATCTAATTCAATAGGTGCATTTTGAGGTCCCAATTAAAAGTCTAACAAGAGTCTTCTATTGTTACAATTATTCAAGTTTGATTCCCCTAATCTATTCAAATACATTATTTAAATTTTGCCTAAAATTAATATCTCTTGTGAAAATATGATTAATCCTCCATTTTGTGCACCTCCTTCATCTACCACTCCATCACTCATGGGACAACCATCAACCACTCCATCCATTCCCACGTCATCTGAAGAGTGTGGCTTTGACATGGGACTAGTCCTAACCACACCATGGATGCAACATTTGTAAGTTCAAAAACAAGCTAGACAACATTTGGTGCTTATCAATAATATAAAGTTCTATACCTTAATAAGTAATTGGGATGGTAAGATACGAAAGTAGGATGATGGACCTACAATGTATGTACATGTTTTTCTTAAATATTTTGGTCAAGTTGGGTACGCATTTTATTTTGTATAAGATGTGGTTTTAAGCTCAATACACTTGAAATGGTCACACGTGTCCATTAGTGATGATGTTGATTTAAGATGTCATGCCTATAGTGATGAATGCATAGCTTATAAACTATCTAAATGCACTAAGAACTTTGTTTGAAACCATTAAGGGATGATCATAGACTTGACATTGACCAAGTACAACATATGTATAAGTTACCCCAGCTCAAACTTTATTGAACTTATTAAAGATACATTAAACCTATGATAATGTCCTTTAAATCTAAGACCTACTTCCCCTCAAGGATGATGTTTAGCAGAGAGACCCAATAATTGTGGATGATGAACTACTCACCTCATATAGATGGTTGATTAGAATTGAATACTAGTGTGCACCCCCTCATCGAAGGTTTCAATATTATATATATATTGTACATATATATTCAATCATCTTGTTCATATTTCATTGTAATGAGCTTAAACCTTATGATGTGGACTGCAAGAAATTAGTAAATGTCTCAAAATTCTTGTTCTGACTTGGGATTTGAGGTTGAGGCTCATCCATTGCTGAATTTTATTCTCTTCTACATGTAGGACCTCATATGAATGCACTTTGGGATCTCGAGGTAATTCAAGGTAGAGGGATATAAATAATTTGAATACATACATGTAGAAAACTGATAATGTTTGGTGCTTGCTCAATTCAGATGGGACCTTAAAGGGCTCTACATGAAATTTTTTGTATAGTGATGGTAAGTCAAAGGCTCACATCATGTGAATTATTTACTAGACATGAGTTGATTGGATTGATGTCAATCTTTAAACATTATTGGCTTCTATATATGTATGATAAATTTATGAATTGGTCTTAGTTGGATTAGATGGCTCAGTGATGGAACATGTCTAAGTATCAAAGATGTGCATATCTAACAAATATAATACTTCTTCAGGTGTATTAAACCTACACATGTGGAAATCTTTGATTGGATTAGGCATCTTGAGGTTCTGACAAATTTGATTCTTCTAGGACAAGTGACAGTTAGATCTCAAACACAAATATATGTGTGTACAAGATACACACATGCATATATCTAATTGGATTGGGTCTCACAAGGATCTGATAGAGATATTTAAGGCTTTTAAGACCTAACACCTCTAATAATTCTGACACTTTTGAGAACGTATGAGGTACATGTGGTGATATGTAATTAGATTTGGCCTCCTAGGGAATTGTCAACTCTGAAACTTCTAGGACTTGATCCATCTCTAATAGTTTTAACACTTTTGAGTATATGAGGTACACACATGGTACAACAAAGTTCAATTATAGGGTTAATTCAATTGAGGAGGTATGAGAGACTAATTTGAACCCCTTCTTGACATAACTATAAAATCATGATATATGATTTGGGACAAAATTAAGTATGATTTTATCTATCATGAATTAAACCAATTAGTTGATTGGTTCAATTAGGGACGTGATTTGGGAAAAATTGAGCCCCCAAACCAAATTTATGGCCCAATCGATTGTATAATCTAGATGCACATATATGACTTAAATGACCCTAATTTAATCAAAAATGTAAATACGAATGCAAATGTGGCCAATTTCAACCCATTGAACCTAAATTGGAGTCCATGATGTGATTGAAAGGGATAAATTAGGTCACATTTCATGACATGTTGATCGTAAACCCTAATTTTATCACTTGAACATGTACATTTCCCCTAAACCCTAATTTCATGACATATACACATGTACAAACCCATTATAATAAACCCCTAACCCTAAATCCTAATTTTATAACAAACACAACCCCTAAATTCATTGATTTCATAAAAAATGCATAAATTCATGAATGTGATTAGTGTTAATTTGTGAACTTGTTATTAACCTAGTTTTGTAAGGACCTATGATGGGATTTTTGGTAAAATTAGCTTATTTCGTCTTACATATTGAGCCTTATTACATCATTCATTATTCTTATTGCTTCATAGTCTTATCAAGAGTATTATTGCATCATGTATTAGAGATTTATGCATCATATTGGGTATTTATGCATCATATTGAGCCTTATTACATCATATGATATCCTAATTGAATCATATTGGAGATTTATTGCATTGTATGATAGTCTTATTGCATCACATGATAATCTTATTACATCATATGATAGTCTTATTGCATCGTACGATAGTCTTATTACATCATATTTAGCCTTATTGCATGATAAGATAGCATTATTGTAACATACGATAGTCTTATTGCATCATATTATTGTCTTAATGAGTGTTATTGCATCATATTATAATATTATAGTGGAAAAAATGCATTGACTATGAGACTTTTTACTTGTTTTAATAATATATGCCTATACTTCAAGAAACATGTATGTGTTATAGGAATGCGTATGTGTTCCTTAAAATAAAAACAAAAACTCACTTTTCAACATCTATTTTTAATCCCTAATCGAAATTGTTATCCCTACAGACGTTCCTTGCATACTTTGTGTACTTTCTTAGTTGCAGTATTTTTGGACCCCAAATTTGAAGTACTTTCTTGGTTGATTTTGTCAAAATGGGCTTTGGTTAATGTTAAAGGAAGAGGAAGAAGTTGAAGAACAAAACATAAAAGCAATTAGAAGAGTTGAGAGAAAAAAACAAGGTTTGAATGCAAGCAATTCATTCCAGACAAGGTACAAATACTAACCTTGATGAGCCAAATGCCTTAGATAATGAGGCAATTGATAATAATCAATTGAATAATGATGAAATTTATAATAATGAATTGAATTATGATGAAATTCATAATAATGAATTGAATTATGATGAAATTGACAATATGAAATTAGATAATGTTGGAAATTCACATTCAAAGTTTAATTTTTTTTTTATGTTGATGAAGAGCCTATGCATGATACTTTACCCACAAACAATGAAGAAAATTTAATGGATTCAAATAATGATGAAATTAACAATGAAGAAAATTTCATGGAAACATATAATGAAGAAATAAATAGTGAAGAAAATTTTATGGAAACATACAATGATTTTTAAACACCCTCTGAACGGATTCCACCAATAACAATGTTGTCCCCGAAAAATGTCATTCATTTTTGGGACGACCTATGGACTATTTTGGCCCTTTACAGACCAAAATTGTCTCTTCCCTTTTCGAAATTTGTCTTGAGCATTCAAATTCCTCATTTTTCAAGCTTCTCAATTTCTACAGACTTCGTAGGAGGAAATCTATGGACTCAACATGCTTGAAATTAATAGGTTCAAAGGGTTTGATGGCTTTAATAGGTAAATTCATTTGAAAGAGAAAGTTGCCATCACTTATACATTTTCAAGCTTGGTTAAATTAGTCAATTCAATCAAATGGTTCAAATGAGCATGCGAAATAAAAAGATGAGCGGAAGCTGCCAAGTGTCGTCTACTGAGACACATTATGATTTGCTTCTCAAAGCAGCAGAACATGCCACGTATCCCTTGTAGAGTTCCATGGAAAGCAACAAGTGGCAGCTATGGAAGGTTTTAATATCTTTTTTCAAAGCAACAAAATGTGTCATGTGTCATCTGCAAAGCTCGATGGAGGTTGCCAAGTGTCAACTGTCACTGTATCTTCCTTTGGTTTCATTATCGAGTAAAGACTATGGTGGGCCTCGGGCAAGTGGCTAAAAGAATAAGCAGAGCGTTCCAAGTGTCATCCTCCATGTGATTTCTAAAATTGAGCAGAAGTTGCCACATGTCCCTGGTAAGACTCGATGGAGGCCACCAATTGTCGACATCCACAGTTATTGAGTAAAGACTGTGGTAGACCTCGAGTAAGTCACAGGAAAAAATGAAACATGCCAAGTGTCATCATCTGCGTGAATCCAAATGAGTCCCAAATGTTTCTGTAGTGTTTTTAGAGCTCAGTAGAAGCTGCCATGTGTCATCTCTCGCAGGACTCTCAAAGGTTTCTAAAGGCTCCTATAAGTTAGGCAGATGTTGCCAAGTGTCCTCACCTGTTCTAGTGGAAGATGCCACGTGTCACTTGCTAAAAGAAGTAGAATGTGCCACGTGTCAAAAATGGAACACTCCCAATACAAAGACGCAAAGCCAAGGAAAGATTTCCTTTGGACAAACTATCTGAAGGAATTCCTTCGAACATTTTGTCTGAAGGAAATAAAAGATCAAGCCTAACCAAAGAAATTAAAACTTGAAGGCCACCCAAAGGATCCTGAAGGGTAGGTACCCTTGCGGGGGGGCACTCAACACTCAGAAAGGACCTTTTCCAAAGACCCAAAGAGGCACTCAACACTCATCAAGTGGAAAAGACATGAAAGAATTGCTAAAGAGGATGACGGACCCACAACTGTCAAATTTAGGACAACCAATTAGTCGTTAGCTTTCAAGTGATGACGGACCCAAAGATGTCAAATTTGTGGCAATAAAATAACTATTGATCTTTGCAAGTTTGAGCACGGGATCGAATGCATTCAAAGGACAAAACTAGAAGGGGAAAAGGTAGCCTGAGGGCTCAAATCACAGTAGGAAGAGACATAGAGGGAAATATTTATAGGAGTTATTTCCAATAGGTGGAACAATTCATCGGGTAGATATTTGGGCCTACAAACATTAAAGGCGTAGCCTATTTGTCTCCTTTGGAGTAAAGACAAAATGGGTAGCTGCGCAGACAAGAGGAGATAGATGAGATGACCCAGACCCATGAGAAGACATTTGAGATGAATTGACACGCCACAGTTAAGGCACCTGCCCTGTTCTAGCATGGCCCCCAGACAGAACTAAAAATGCATCCAAGGCATTGAATGCACAGCATGGGCCATTCCATGAAACAAAGCACCAAGTCTTTCTTGGCTACTATATATTGTAATCTCTTTTATTATTTTAAAGGAGATCTTCTCGTTACTAGAAGCAAAACTCTGCCTAAATTGAAAGGCATCACTGAGACTTTGAGCTCAGATTGTTTATCATATTTCTTTGTTTGAATCAGAAAGCAAGTTACTTTCAAACTTTGTGCTGTTATAGCTTGTATCATTCTAGGAGATAGTTCTTATGTCTATTTCCTAAATGTATTCTTGTTTATGTAATTCAACAAGCAGAGCTGGTGGAAGTGATAAGGAAGGTGTCCTGAAACCAGTTACTTTCAAACTTTGTGCTGACATAATTGTTTTCAGTGTGTGTTTTTAGTTTCTTTCTATGTAAAGGACCTTGGGATGACTCTGTGCCCCCATTGTTCTTCATGTTTCACTCTTGGGTGATCAAGGTGGAACTTTGTGCTACATCTTAGATTGCTAGTTACTCTGCACTCTGTTACCAGTTACTTATCCTACTTGAAAGAACTCCTGTTGTCCCCTACAAGAACACTTCTAAAAGAAGAGAAGTGCCTTCAGTGTTTTCACCAAGATTTTCTCCTTTGTTTGTGAACATCATCTCTGAAAGAAGAGAGATGGATGGTGTATCCTACCCCTGAGTGTTATTTTTTGCTTGTATATATAGTATATATCCCCTTCATATTTTATAGGGAACCTCCCCTTGATGAGAGGAGAGATTTGTCCACCTCTGATGTAGTAAACCTACACACTGGGCTGACCAATCTCCCTATGTTGTGGTTGAAGAGACCTATTTTGCTCACTAGTTAGCTAGTCGACAAAATATTCACCCAACATTTTTTGGTGACTCCACTGGGGACACAGTAATTTTGTGCAATTTGAAGCCTCAAGCTTCAGATTGAAACATCACCTGTGTTTTATCCATTATCATTATAGTCTTATCCATCTTCCTTCACCCCCACACTAATTGGGATAGAATGCACAATTTGAAGCTTCAAGATTCAAGCTGAAGCAGGGCCAGTTCTTTCTCATTTTTGTCTTACAATTTGGAAGCTCCACACTATACAAGAAGCCAAAAATCTCAAGGTGTTGTTGACCCTATTTTCGAGTTGGTGCAACAGAGCAATTTTGATTTGTTTCCTCCACAACCTCACCTTCAACGAACTAGGAGTCTTCCTCCTACCCCTACTAGGTCACCAACACAAGGCAGAGCTTCTTTTCCTGTTGTTAGCAGAGCTTTGCCTATCCGTACTCCACCAAAGTTTGTTATCCCTCTTTTTCATAATCCAATTATGATAGTTCAAGGCCCCTAGGGTAACTCTTTTGGCCCACTTAATTTGACCCCACCCTTACATGAGCTTCCACGTAGTTCAAAGAAGAATTTCCCCAAATTTTTTGGTGATGGGAAAGTTCACCTTGATGAACATATTGCTGCCTTCAACATAGCTTGTGGTGTAATAGGTGTGGAGTATCAAGTCATAACAGTCAGGTTATTCATAGAGACACTACAAGGCATTACTACAGACTGGTTCTACCATCTACAAGCTTGGTCAGTGACTGATTGGAACACCCTTAAAGATAAATTTGAGGCCAGGTTCAAGCCTGTCAAAGATGCACATGCCTTGGTAGCCCAACTCACACAGATGAAGAAGGAGCCCCATGAACCTATGAGGCACTTCATTGCCAGGTTCGACAAGCTGAGGCACAAGATTCCCATGATCGCCTGGCCAACAGCTTAGAATCTTAAGTGTTTTTTCATCAAATCACAGCTTTTTGAAGTGAGTTTTTTCTTGAGACGGGATAGACACATAGAACTTGTTGTTGCTCAGGACTTGGCTATTGAGGTATAAGATGACCTTATCTTAGCAGAAAAGATCAGGAGAGACCAAACAGAGGTAAACCCTCTTCATCTTCTAAATACTCGCCTACAGTCACCACTGACCCAATGGTGCAAAAGCTAGCAAATGAAGTGCTAGCTCTTAGAAAGCAAATGGTGCAAGGGATGTCATCCACTCTTGCATACAGAGATATGCCAAGGAGGACATTTCAGAATCAGGCATATTTGTATAGTCTTTTGTTTTTATTTTGTGCTTTTCATTTTCATTTTTTGAAGCCTTTCTTTTTGGTTAGCATGACTCCATAGCCCAATGGCACACTTCAAAGGCATTGGAGATTCTAGTTTCTACTCCCCTCAGTTGTTTCAAGTTTTCAACTGAAGGAAGTTCTCCAATGGGAGCCAACTATTGTCCCCAGAAAATGTCATTCATTTTTTAGACGACCTATGTACTATTTTGGCCCTGCACAGACCAAAATTATCTCTTCCCTTTTCAAAATTTGTCTTGAGCATTCAAATTCCTCATTTTTCAAGCTTCTTAGTTTCTACGGACTTTGCAGGAGGAAATCTATAGACTCAACATGCTTGAAATTAACAAGTTCAAAGGGTTCAATGGCTTTAACTGTAAATTCCTTCAAAAGAGCATGTTTCCAACACTTATACATATCCAGGCTTGGTTCAATCAAATGGTTCAAAGGAGCGCGCGAAAGAAAAAGATGAGTAGAAGTTGCCAAGTGTTGTCTGTCGAGACACATTATGATTTGCTTCTCAAAGCAGCAAAACATGCCATGTGTCCCTTGTAGATTTATGTGGAGAGCAACAAGTGGCAGCTACAGAAGGTTTCAATATCTTTTTCTCGAAGCAACGAAATGTGCCACGTGTCATCTACAAATCTCGACAGAGGCTGCCAAGTGTCAACGGTCGCTGTATCTTCCTTTGGTTTCATTATCGAGTAAAGACTATGGTGAGCCCCAGGAAAGTGGCTAAAATTATAAGTAGAGCGCTCTAAGTGTCATCCTCTGTGTGATTGGTAAAATTGAGCAAAAGTTACCATGTGTCCCTGGTAAGACTCGGCGGTGGATGCCAAGTGTCGATATCCACATTTATTAAGTAAATATTGTGGTGGACCCTGGGTAAGTTGCAAGAACAAATGAAACACACCAAGTGTCATCATCCACGTGAATCCAAATGAGTCCTGAATGTTTTTGTAGTGTTTCTAGAGCTCAGCAGAAGTCACCACGTGTCATCTCCCGCAAGACTCTCAAAGGTTTCTAAAAGCTCCTATAAGTTAGACAGATGCTGCCAAGTGTGCTCGCCTGTTCTGGTGGAAGATGCCACGTGTCAAAAATGGATCACTCCCAATACAAAGATGCAGAGCCAAGGAAAAATTTCCTTTAGACATTTTGTTTGAAGGAAATAAAGGATCAATCCTAACTGAAGAAATTAAAACCCGAAGGCCGCTTGGAAGATCCTGAAGGGTAGGTACCCTTGCCGGGGGGAACTCGACACTCAAAAAGGACCTTTTCCAAAGACCTGAAGAGGCACTCAACACTCAGTAAGCGGAAAAGACATGAAAGAATTGCTAAAGAGGATGACGAACCCGCAACCATCAAATTTAGGACAACCAATTAGCCATTAGCTTTCAAGCGATGATGGACCCAAAGACATCAAATTTGTGGAAATAAAATTATTGTTGATCTTTTCAGGCTTGAGCGCGGCATCGAATGCATTCAAAATACAAAACCAGAAGGGGGAAAAGGTAGCCCAAGGGCTCAAGTCACAGCAGGAAGAGACAAAGAAGGAAGTATCTACAAGAGTTATTTCTAGTAGGTGGAATAGTTCATTAGGTAGATATTTGGGCCTGCAAACATTAAAGGCACAGCCTATTTGTCTCCTTTAGAGTAAAGACAAAGTGGGCAGCTGC
The DNA here is from genome assembly GCA_037957365.1 of Torreya grandis. Classification (NCBI taxonomy): domain Eukaryota; kingdom Viridiplantae; phylum Streptophyta; class Pinopsida; order Cupressales; family Taxaceae; genus Torreya; species Torreya grandis. The sequence goes on along the minus strand of JARHVA010000975.1, from coordinate 1,434,465 downwards.
GCATAAAAGAGGAGAGAGACAAGATGACCCAGGCCCAGGAGAAGACATTTGAGATGAATTGACATGCCACAGTTAAGGCAGCCACCCTGTTCTAGCATGGCCCCCCTGACATAACTGAAAATGCATTCAAGGCATTGAATGCACAACATGGGCCATTCCATGAAACAAAGAGCTGAGTCTTTCTTGGCTGCTATATAGTGTAATCTCTTTTATTATTTTAAAGGAGATCTTCCCGTTACCAGAAGCAAAACTCTGCCCAAATTGAAAGGCATCACTGAGACTTTGAGCTCATATTATTTGTCATATTTCTTTATTTGAATCAGAAAGCAAGTTACTTTCAGACTTTGTGTTGTTATAGTTTGTATCATTCTAGGAGATTGTTCTTATGTCTATTTCCTAAATGTATTCTTATTTATGTAATTTAACAAGCAGAGCCAGTGGAAGTGATCAGGAAGGTGTCCTAAAACCAGTTACTTTCAGACTTTGTGTTAACATAATTGTTTTTAGTGTGTGTTTTTAGTTTCTTTCTATGTAAAAGACCTTGGGATGACTTTGTGTCCCCATTGTTCTTCGTGTTTCACTCTTGGGCGATCAAGGTGGAGACTTTGTGCTACATCTTAGATTGCTAGTTACTCTACACTATGTTACCAGTTACTTATCTTACCTGAAAGAACTCCTACTGTCCCCTACAAGAACACTTCTAAAAGAAGAGAAGTGCCTTTAGTGTTTTCACCAAGATTTTCTCCTTTGTTTGTGAACATCATCTTTGAAAGAAGAGAGATGGATGGTGTATCCTACCCCTAAGTGTTATTTTTTGCTTATAAATATAGTATATATCCCTTTCATATTTTATAGGAAACCTCCCCTTGATGAGAGGAGAGATTTTTCCACCTCTGATGTAGTAAACCTACACACCGGGCCGACCAATCTCCCTATGCTGTGGTTGAAGAGACCTATTTTTCTCACCAGTTAGCCAGTCGATAAAATATTCACCCAAAAAACAACACCTCCAAGAATTGTGCATAGAAAAGATAAGTACTTAATTGAAGTTGATGAAAATATTTTGAAACCAATGCATAACAATTTTTTTGACCACCATTCAAGAAGATTGGCTCAAGAAATTTGGGATAGTTTCTTTCATATATTGGAGTATGATAGTCAAAGATGTCAATTATTTGTTTCGTTGATGAAATTGGTTAAGATGAGACCTATAATATACACATTAGGACTAAGAATGTATAACATGGATAATGAAAAAAATTAAAATCATGAAATTATTAAAAATCTACATGATGCATATCATATTGTAAGCCAAAAAATCAAGTAACAAAGATTGTAATGTTGTCCGACATATAATGACAACTTGTGGAGTAAGTGATCAAATAGGGAAAAAAAGATTAATTTTAAAAATAAGTCGAACACTTGATATAAATAGAAAAAACATTAATGAAAGTAATTGCAAGACGTGAAAGACTTAATGAACCCAATACAAAAGAGCTCTGGGCATTCTCTAGTAGACTTCCATATAAGGATGAGGCTGTAACTGATGCTTTGAAAGACTTACTTGCACAATTTTGGAAATATAATACAAGAGTTTTGCCCAATCCAAGAGATGTAGTGAAAAGAAGAGTTGGTTCTCATAATCGTGAACTACATTTGAAACATTTCTTGGATATGACTCGAACACAATCGTACTCTAATTTTTTGGAAAAACATCCACAAATTGCTATTAATCAAAGACTTTTTGAGATGACCAAACCTTTTTATGTAAAAATAAATCACACACACCACTTTTTGTAGGCAACATGTTGAATTTTCAATGCATTATGATATTTTTTGATATATTCATTGTACTTTGCATACTAATAACATTTTGTAGGAGTGTGGCATAGAAGTTCCACCAAAATCAGCCATGGAATTTATTTCAAATATTTTTTGTGAAAGACCAGATGGAAAGTTCTTTTATAAGAAAGCATGTTTAGATAGAAATTGTAGCATTTGTGGTGGATTGCCAAAATTGAAAAAATGTGTCCATGAGGAGTGTACAAGTAAAATTGGACATGAATTTGTTGGTTTGAGCAAATACAAATCTGTGACTTATCGAGTAAAAGATGGCAAAGAATGTAAAAGGTGTGAGCTTGTTATGAAAGAGATACCTATTTCAGAATTTGTGCTCGAATTCATGGAGAAAATTGTTTATGAGTATGCAAGGCACACACATAGGGTTAAATGGTTGAATGAACATTTCAAAATAAGCAAGGACACATTCCCACTTGATTTTATTTTTTCAGTAGTCGACTTTGTTGAAAATTACACATACAAACCACAAATGGAAGTTCAATCACAGTATTACAACTCAACACAAATATCCATATTCGTGCATATAGCATTCATGCATGCACCTAATAGTATAGAGAAAGATTGAAAAATATTAAGGGAGTACCATTTATATATTAGTGATGAACGATCACATTGTATAGAGTATGTGAAAGGTTGTTTTGATGAGTTCTATGGACAATTGACTTAGAGGAACATTATTTTCAAACGACATTACATTTGGTCATAAAATTACACATCGTAATTCAAGAATGCATGAATATTTTATTGGTTGAACATTATGTACGTTACCACTGGTGTAGAACATATTTAGAGTTTCACTAAGGTTGGCCATGTAAAATGGGAGCTTGATGGTGTTGGAACATGTGTAAAAAGAGCCATTGCAAGGGAGGATTTAAAATATGACAATGTTACTAATTTGATTGACTTAAAAACTGTGGTTGACTAGTGTAATGAGAACACATGTCATGGTGCTCAAGCAAATTAAACTATTCGTAGACATTTTTGGTTAATAGAGGAAAAAGACTTGGCAAACTATGAGGATTGTATGACTCTAACAGGTTCAAGTGAATTCCACTCATTTCATAGCTCAAATGCAGGTTCTTGGACTATTTATATGTGACACTTGACATGCTTTTATTCTGCATGCATGAACTTTATTTGGAATGAGTGTGATTCACAAAAGTGTGTGAATGACTAGAGTTCTAAACTTCTTATTCTAATCAACACATATTAAGTTCCACCAGCATTGCAACTTACTGATATGACATCTTCACATAACTTTGACCATATATCCAATCTAGTATAATCAGGTAGAAGATTAATCTTTATGTACTATTTATTCTCATAAGCTATCTTCATAATGTCATTAAAAATTATTTTTTATGATGCAAGCCATGATTTTACAGTTATTAAAAATGAGGACAATGAAAAGGGAACATATTACTTATGTCAATGTGTAGATGAAAAGAAAAAATTGACTTTCCCAGTCATAGATAGAGAAAACATTGATTATCCCACTAGGTCTGTGGTAGTCACTGGAACTTGGCTTCGATGATATCCTATAAAAAATTCAAATGTATGTTTGTTTAAAGACTTTGAAACTCACATGAAGATTTTACACTATTCAAATTTGGTTCTTACAACAAATATTCAATTACAAAAATATTATGGGAGGCCAAGAAACAAGAATCTATAGAGAGTTCATGAGTCCGACCATAGAGCTATTCTTAATACTATCAAGATTAGAGTAGATGTAATCTATTTCACCAAATGTTTTTGATTTTATAGGTAGTACATGTATAAATTTCATCTTTAATTACTAACATTTTTTATAGGTTAGTGGTACCAAATCAACTTCCACCTTCACATGGTTAGCACCGTTAGTAAATAATTTCATATTTTTGAAGCTAAGAGAAGATTACTAAAAGTACTTGGAATTTTTGTGCTCTTGAACAATTGCTCATGACAAGTTTATTTCTCCTTTTAGCCTTCCAAACACATTTGTTTTTAGTGTTTCTGTGCTCCAGAACAGTAGTGAAAATGAACTTATGAGTGGAAGTGGGTGTCATAGTTGTTAGAACACATGCAATTTTCCTATATAGACATGCTCAAAGTGGTGGATTTTCACCTCCCAGTCCCAGAGGCAAAGTTGCTAGTTGCAGGTCAAGAAGTTATCTCTTCATTGCCAAAAAATTGCACTTTAGGACCCTTTACTACAAATTTTGCCACAGATTGCTCTTAGAGATGCTTTAGACTAAATTTGGGGTATAATTAAAGGACTTTCCCATGCACATAAGGGATATTATGGTTTCTCCATTTAACTTACAATTTTGATTTTATGCATGCCTAAAGTTAGGCTAAAAATCAACATCTTTCTTGTATTGAGAAGGGTGCTCGAGTCCGAAATGGGTTGTGGGTTTATCATCTAGGCTAGATGGGAGGTCAGGAACCTGGCTCTAGAAATTATCCACCCCTTCAGATGTTTTGGTAGTGCCAGTTTTTAGCCAAGAAGCACAAAAAATTGAGTTCTTAGACCGTAGCTTTAACTTTGACAACATTTGTTCTTAGTGTTTCCATGCTCTGTAATAGAAGTGAAATGCACTTGCGAGTGGAAGTGGGTGTCATGGTTGTTAGAAAACATGTAATTTGCCTATATAGATGAATTCAAAGTGGTGGATTTACACCTGTCAGTCCAAGAGGCAAAGTTGCTAGTTGGAGGTCAAGAAGTTATCTCTTTAATGCCAGAAAATTGCATTTTAAGACCCTTTATTGCAACTTCTGCCACATATTTTTCTTAGAGGTGCTTTAGACTAGATTTAGGGTACAACTAGAGGAATTTTCCACACACATGAGGGATCTTATGGTTCCTCCATATGACTTACAATTTTGGTTTTATGCATGCCTGAATTTAAGCTAAAAATAAACATCTTTCTTGTATTGGGAAGGGTGTTCTTGAGCTCAGAATGGGTGGTGGGTTTGTCATCTAGGCCAGATGGGAGGCCAAGACCCTAGTTCTAAATGTTATTCACCCCTCCAGACCTATTAATAGTGATATTTTTCAGCCAACAAACATCAAAAATTAAGTTCTCAGATTGTAGCTTCAACTTTGATAATATTTGTTATCAATGTTTCTATGCTCTAGAACAATAGTGAAAATGCACTTGTGCGTAGAAGTGGGTGTCACAGTTGTTGGAACACGTGTAATTTGCATTTTAAGACCCTTTACTACAACTTCTGCCATAGATTTTTCTTAGAGGTGCTTCAGACTAGATTCAGGGTACAACTAGAGAACTTTTTCATACACATGAGGGATCTTATGGTTCCTCCATACGACTAACATTTTTGGTTTTATGCATACTTGAAGCTAGAATAAAATTCAACATCTTTCTTATATTGTAAAGGGCATCCTTGAGCCCAAAATGGGTTGTGGGTTTGTCATTTGGGATAGATGAGAGGCCAAGAACCTAGTTATGGATGTTATCTACCCCTTTAAATGTGTTGGTAGTGCCAGTTTTCATCCAACAAGCACTGCAAATTGAGTTCTTGGACTATAGCTTCAACTTTGACAGTATTTGTTGTAAGTGTTTATGTGCTCTGAAATAGTAGTGAAAATGCACCTATGGAGGAATTAGGTGTCATGGTCATTGAAACACATGTAAGTTATCTATTTAGATGTGTTTGAAGTGATGGATTTGCACCTATCGATCTCAGAGGTAAAGTTGCTAGCTAGAGGCTAAGAAGTTGTCTCTTCACTGCCAAAAAGTTGCATTTAAAGACCCTTTCCTACAACTTCTACCATAGATTGCTTTTAGAGGTGATTTAGATTAGATTCATGGTGCAATTAGAGGGATTTCCTATGCACATGATGAATATTATGGTTTTTCCATATGACTTAAATTTTTGGTTTTATGCATGCCTAAAGTTAGGCTAAAAATCAACATCTTTCTTATATTGGGAAGGGTGTTCTTGAGCCCAAAATGGGTGGTGGGTTTGTCATTCAGGTTAGATGGGAGGCCAAGAACCTAGTATTGGATGTTATCTACCCATTTGTATGTGTTGGTAGTGCCAGGTTTTAGCCAACAAGCATCTAAATTGAGTTCTCAAACCATAGCTTCAACTTTGACAACATTTGTTGTTAGTGTTTTTGTGCTCTAGAACAGTAGTGAAAATGCACTTGCGAAGGAATTGGGTGTCATTATCATTGGAACATGTGTAATTTCCTAATTATATGTGTTTAAAGTGATAGATTTACACTTGCCAGTCCCAGAGGCAAAGTTTCTAGTTGGAGGTAAAGAAGTTCTCTCTTCACCGCTAAAAAGTTACATTTTAGGACCCTTTACTACAACTTCTGACACATATTGCTCTTAGAGGTGATTTAGCCTAGATTTAGGGTGCAATTAGAGGGTTTTCCCACACACACAATGGATATTATGGTTTCTCCATATGACTTACAATTTTGTTTTTATGCATGCTTGAAGTTAGGCTAAAACTCAACATCTTTCTTATATTGGGAAGGGTGTTTTTGAGCCCAAAATGGGTGGTGGGTTTGTCGTTCAGGCTAGATGGGAGGCCAAAACTTGGTCTTAGACATTATCCACCCCTCTAAACATCTTGTCAGTGCTAGTTTTTAGCCAACAAGCATTGAAAATTGAGTTCTCAGACTATAGCTTCAAATTTGACAACATTTGTTATTAGTGTTTTTATGCTCCAGAATAGTAGTGAAAATGCACCTACGAGTGGAATTAGGTGTCAAGGTCATTATAACATGTGTAATTTTCCTATTTAAATGTGTTTGAATTGATGGGTTTGCAAATTAATTTGTCAAAGTTGATAGTTGGAGGTAGAGTACATTGTATCATTCAAGATATATATATTTTGGTTAGAATAGGCCTAATTAAGCCTAGTTTGGGGGTTTCCATCAAAGCAAGTGATAGCCAGGAGAAGAGTAAAGTGTTGTAACTATTGTAGCATGAAACTGCACCCTTGTGGGAGGGATTTTTAAGCTCTCTCACTCCTAGTTACAAAATTGGAGCAACCTCAGGCTATGGGTATCCTGTAGTGAGGTTGAACCTCTAGGATTTTTAATGAAGCTAGCTCCTCAGATGCTTCACTTCAGTTGTTCCCACACACTAAAACCTATTGTTGACGAAGGAAAAAGGAGAGAAAGGTTACATAAAAAGGGAAAACTGAACTAAGAAGGGTGATGCACCAAATAGAGAGTGATCTACATAAGCATGAAATAAACACTAATTCAACATAAGATAATTTTGCTTACACAACCTCACAACCAGTTAATTTGAATCAGTGTTTCATAAACTAGGCTCACTAAGCCATATATGAAGTAGAGAGGAATTTGAAAATTCACACTAAGCATCCATTAATGGCATAAAGAGCTCAATTTTAGACCTGCAACTAACCTTAAAATACCTAAAAATAGGTAAGAAGGAAGGATAAGGGACATGGAAGAACACTTCACGAGGCCATCATGTATAAGCTTGCTAAACATGATTTTTAAACAAGATATAGGTAAAAATAATCTTTATTGCTTCAAAATGTCTTTCTTATAAGTTTTGACAGGGTTCTTCCTTGTCAAATGATTATATCTTTTTTTGAAAAGAACTGAGACATATATAGAAAAGGGGAAGACCCAAAGAGAAGAGGTGAGCAAACAAAAATCAATAAATGAGATCCAACCACCCTCCATAAATTCTTACCCACACTTGGGTTAATTAGAATTGATCCTTCTCTAATGAAATAACTGCCATTAGCTCCAATAGTCTTCCAACCCTCTCATTGGTTGAGAAATGCACTAGAAGACATAACTCACTGAGGATGATGATGTCATGGTCCACCAAGAAGGAAAAGTCTAGGAACATCTTAAATGCCTGAGCTATCTTTTCTAATTGCTTGATCTTTATCTTTCATCTCCATGTCATCCTCCACTTGTCTGCTTATGTATAAGGACACAATTTATTACATCTATGAGCCTGACTGAGCCATGTTGCTTCTACATTTTTCAGCTATTTACTAGAGATGATGGCCATGTCCAAGGATGAGGACTCCCCATTATATTCACCTACCAGCTCTTGCCTTGAAACCTAGACCAGATCTTCCCTATAGATGGAAAACCAATCTAAGGACATTGGTTTTATTGAAGTTATCTTATTTATGTTAGCGTGAGTCCATAGGTTTCACAAATCCTTTTGGTCTTTTAAATGCCAACGATTACTTGCAAGGGCTCAAAATTGATGTTTTTAGGCCCATCATCAATTTATTTGGACTTTTTAAAAATGCCTTTCAGACTTTTGCAAGGTACCCTTTGGGTTTGTGAAATGGTCCCTTTCTGAAGGTAAGGTACCCTTCAAATTTATTGAAAATGAACTTTCACGAAGAGAAAGAGCCCTTCAGGTTTCTTGAAAAGGACTTTCTCGAAGGGAAAGATCCCTTCAAAAATCCTAAAATGATCCTTCAAAGTTTTTGTTTCAAACCATTTTCTCAAGAAAACCCTTTGGAAAATTTGTCTTGACCACTTCGCTTTAAAATATATATTCCAAAACTTTTACTTGTAACAATTCTTTCAAAACAATTTTCCTGAAGACTTGACCCTTCTCCCATAGGAAAGACCTCCTTCAGGAAAATTGTTTCAGAATAATTTTATCGAAAGATTTTTTGACACTTGAACGAAATAAACTGAGACAAGACTCTTGAAGAGAGAACACTTAGCTGAAAGGAGAAAGAATTCCTTCAGGGAAATTATCCACACAATTTTCTCGAAAGGAAAATGAAACCAAAATAGGCCCAAAAGAAATCACCTTTCACTTGTTCTCTGTAAGAATGAATAAGTAAAAGACTTAGCCAAATAAGAGATTTTTAATTTACCTATTGGCTTACAAGCTTATCTTCAAACACTTCTGCTGGATCCATTTCTAAGCCTTTGACCCAATGTTTCATCAAACCATGCAAGAGCTTCATATGTGGGCCAAAAATGGCCAAAAGTAACTTTGTGAGGAGTTAAAGGGTGATAGAGGGTGCCCTAAAGTGTTATTACATATTCAAAAAAGGACATAGGTTAATCAAACAAAGGAAAAAATAGGTTAATCAAACAAAGGAAAAAATAGTGAAAACAGGGCTACAAGCCTAGACAAAGTATTGTGACTTTAAGGTGTAGCAGGAATGGAACATAGTGTTTGGTCACTTGAGAAGGGTTTAGAAAAGTGCGTAATGATAAATTTAAGACCATCAATGTAATGAATTTTATTATTAGCAACTTAAACCAAGGGATGTTCGTGGAGACCTAATGGGCTACATAGTTTGAAGGATAGTAAACACCCTAGGAGAAGTATTGAAGGGTGAAGTAGGTTTGGACACTTGAAAGAGGTTTGGGTAGGCATGTTTTGACCATTTAAGACCATTCAAGCATTGTGATTATACTCTTGAAACCTAAAGTGAGATTTGATTTTTGGAACCCAAGGGGTTGTGCCTAGTCCAAAATAGTGAAGAGACTACAAGCATCAAGTACATTGACACCAGTTGCAATGATGAGTTGTAGACTTCTCCTCAATTCTCTACATCACAAACCAAGGTAATAAGATGATGATTCATTTGTGAAACTTGACCAAGTAGACATGTGTAACTATATTTTTCCAAATGGAGAGGCTCATTATGATCTAATCTACCCATTAAATATATTTTTATGGATTTTTGACAATGGAAACTATTCACTATTTTAGTATAGTCAACCTTATATCAAATCATGGTCAACATTGGAGCCTACCTTGGATAAATTGGTCAGTTTAGGGCATCTACAGGTTGAGTCAAAGCATGAAATTTGGTATGAATGGTATAAATGACCTAAAAAAATATCCCATTCCATCCTCAATCTCATAGAAAGAGTGAAAGTGCCCACTATTTTAACACAGTCCTCTTGTAGTCAAGAAGGCAACCATTGGAGATTTCTAAAAGTTTTGTCAATTCTGGATGCCAAGAAGCATTTTAGGCCTTGGAGAGCTCTTAAAAATATATAATATGATTTTTTAAACTTATATTTTCCTATATAAGTGATCACATTCATGTTTTTCATGATTTTTTTTGAATAAAGATAAGTTTTGGCATGAAGGAAGCATGTAGACAACTCAAGGTAAATTGTGGTAAAAAGGGTCTACAGGTCAAATTACATATCCAAATGTCTTGAAACTTGGTAATATTATTATTTATGACATAATATACCCATATATCATCTTGGGAAGGTTACATGACAAGTTTAAGTGCTTATTGTTTTGTCACAGTCCCCTCCATGTCTCATAATGGTCACTATTCATGCAGTTATAATTTTTAAAGTTTTAAGGTGTGTTTGAGGGTTTCAATATTATAGAAGTATTTTAGAAGTATTTTAAGATAGTTTTAAACCTATTAAACACATTTCAAGGGTGTTCACACTCCAAACTTTTTTCAATCCCCACAAGCAGGCTCAAATCCCCACATGTAGTCTCAAAGGCATAAAGGTAAAGTTATTTTTTTGATCATTAGAATGGTGTTATGAGATGTTTTATATGTAATGAGTATGTTTTCAAGAAAATTATATCAGTGTAAAGTTCAAATTGGTCCTTTGGAGAGTATGTATAGGGCATGGGAAACCCTAGATTAGCAAGCTTTGCGTATTTTTGAGAGATTTAACCATGGGAATTTAATGAAGCTTTGTAATATTTCTCCCCTATACATGTACAAGGTGAATCAACAAATTTCAACCTAATATTATATAGATGTGTGAGGATTCTAGGATTGAGGGTTTGGAATAGGGCTAATTAGGCCTAAATGAGGGTAGGCTAATGAAGTGATAGTTAGAGGTAGAGTTGGGCTATGAAATTTTACATAGACATGAAAAAGAATAGAGTGTACCTATAAATGATCTTGTAATCTCTTTATCAATCATAACATTTCTATACAAGGCAAAATATATTAAAAAAAGGCTATTAGCCTTGAGAGAGCATTGTGTCCATAAGGTGTGGAATGAGAGTATGCTATTTTTTGAGTAATTGAAGGGGGTTATTCTAGGTATGTTATGATCATCTAAGACCATAAATGACAATAGGTTGAGCTCTTGAAACATAGACCAAGATTTGGTCCTTGAGTCCCAAAGAAGGTGCTTAGGAAGAAACTAGAAAGAGATTGAGAGGAAATTTGTAAATAATACATGAATGGAATGAGGTAAAGGATGTATGGATAGAGGTCAATTATATCAAGGAGGTGCTATTAAGAGTACAAGGAATATGTACTAGGTGTAATAATCTAAATTAAGTCCAAAGAGTCAAAAGAGGAGATAGCTTGTGAAAGAAGATTCAAATCAAACCATAACAAGTGAATGTCATCACTTGGGTTTAGAAACAACTAATGATGTTTTTGTAGACTTTTCCTCCATACCTTTGCATCAACATACAAACATAATTCAAATGCAATCACTGATATTCTTAATTTATTATAAGGGTTTGATTTACAACATTATCCTAACAAGTTATTCTCAATCTCTTAACATTTGTAATCCTTAAGAATAATTAAAAACCAATCATTTATAATACTCTAAACACAAGTGATTCAAACAAGATTTACTTCATTGGTTTTCTTAAATATTCATGTAAAAAATAATAATGCCATGTACAAATGCCATATATAGGCATACAATGTCAATAATACATGCATTGCCATATAGGCATACAAAAAATTACATCATGTCTAACAATCTAGTATCTAATGTCAGGTGAATATATCATATACGCATGTATAATGCCAAAAATGCGTATATTGCCATATAGGCATACATAAAAGTACATCATTTATAACATCTTAATCATCAAATAGTCTCCCTCTCTTTGCCTTCTTCAAAGAAAACTCTCCTTAGGATGCCCTACTTGTAGATGGAGATATCCCGAATGCCTTGGATACTCCAAGGTTTGATTGTGGGTACTACACTCATATCTCGCTTGCAGTCAAACCTATTCAAATACAAAAAATATTATAAAATTAACAAGTATACATGAATCCAAGTTAAGAAACTAATGTTTTAAAATATAATAAAAAATCATTTAAATATGCACTTACTGCAATCTCATGGTCCTCCTCAATTTGTCATTGACGCTTGACTGGGTCAGTGCCAAGTTTAGATGCATGAATATGCGTGCTAAATGATGAAGATACATGAAGAATTATCATAGTAGTCATTTGAATCAGACTATCAAAGGTCATATGATAGCCTTGCATACACAATACATTCATACATATAAGTTATATTTTCCAAAGCATATAGTAAAATTATTAAAATAAAAGTACTAAATTGCAATTCAAAATTATAAGTGAATATACATACCTCGATAAGTGTCTGTGCAGATGACATTGCAACAACAATGCTCGAGTCTATCTCAACTTGCAATGTAGGGGTGTCCACCCTAGTCATCAACTGAACAAACAACCTAATAACTAATAAGTTGTGCAATTAATTTGATTAAACAAGTTTCTAACAAACTTAGTCGTGCATCAGATATGAAAAAATCTAATGAGGTCATGGGAAACATAAATGCGATAAGTGGATATGTGCAACATGTGACATGTAGCACCACACTAAATGCAAGAAATGTCAGTTTCATGAGGGAGAATGACAAGACAACGAGGGAGGATTTTTGAGTGAATTTTATGAAACTAAGTCATTGAATGCAAGTTAGGTGTTGAAACATCCTTGATATGTACCTATATACACTGGTTTGGGTGCTTGTATAACTTTACTAAGGTGTATTTTGGATTTTGACCTAATTACTTGGTCATTAGGCATAATAATCTTAAGGCAATGACTAGGTATGGTTGAGGACAATCCTATGAGTATTGGTGTGATCAAAAAGCCCTTAGAAATGGTCATTGTGATAAGACAAGTAACCTGTATAGGTGTTTATTGAGAAGTTTGTAAACTAAGTTTTAATCAGGTTAAGACACCTAGAGTGATAGGTTTCTTTTATGGGGGGCATCTATAGTTGAGACTTTTAAGAGTGTCTATAACCTTATAAAATAGGTCTAATCAAAATCTAAAGAAACATATAGAAAATAAAACTGAAAATTGTAGATATAAGAGTGAGTGGACAATCTTCTTTACAAGTGCATGATTTTGGTTGCCCTATAGGTGACATTAGGTTGACTATATATCCTTAGATTTCCCTCAATTTTCATAAGGGAAGGTATATATGTATATTGTGTAAGTAGATTGAGGTCAACAAAGGGTGATATAGTTTGTCGACACTCAATATTCATTTTAGGGAGACTTTCCTGATCTAAAATGTGTTGTAGTCTTACAGAGTCGACATGTCACTCAAGTGACAAAAGTGCATGGATATAGATAGGACCTCTCCCCCAACTAGATATAATAGGTCTTTGGGCCCCCTAAGTAGGTGGTGTTAACAAACTACTCAACCCCATCTATCTATATGGGGTTGAGGTCCCCTATTTGTATATGGTCACAAGGCCTATGCCATATACATATAGGCTATAGTTTATAGTCAACGCTCTCCCAAAAAACCAATGCGATCTAATGGACACTCTCCCATTAAACTAATGGAATTGAATAGGTACAATGGGATAAAGAGGCTATGGCATCTAAATTTATAACTCCATAGATAGAGATGAAATTATTATGCTCAGATGGAGTCAAGATGGGAATTGAATTGCTAGCTATGACCATTTTGGATATCTATTATAGAGATTGAACTGATATATGTGATTATAATAACAAGGAATCAAGTGCCTAGCTATGAGGCCAATATTTAAAATAAAGGAGTGGTGTGCATATTGATAAAGACATGTTATGCTCAATTGGAAAATTGATAGAAATATATTGTACTAGACCACTTTTATCAAATGAATTCTATATATATACATCCAATCCTACTAATTGGGATTGACCCACCATGGGAACTACATATAATGGGATATCAAGCAAATGTTCAACTCATTATTTTAGTTGTTGAAAACATAGTTGATATGGAGGATGAATTTCTAATAAGTTACGCCAATCCATGTTAATACATAAAACAATAAAAAGTCCAACAAAATTATAATAGGTATTTTATATTTTCTTACACAAAATCTACTAATGATGCAATTAATGTGTATGAATGTACATCTAGAGTATATAATATTCACTTGAAATTTTACCTATGTAAATGTATATGGTGTCGTACTGACATGGATAGATGTAGTAGGGATTGACCCAATACCTAGTTGTGATGTTGAAGGTAAGGTCTCCTCCTGGAACACAAAAAAATACATATATATTATTCAATTTAAACATGTAAATTAATTTTTACCTTTTTAATTTGCAAATATAATTTAAAAATTTAACATTAAATTTATATAAAAGATACCTGCATGTGTGTAAAGACTCCCAACGTATCCAAACTAAATGTGTGTGCCAATAACTCATCAGTTAAGACCATATCTTTTAAGTCCCCTAAAGTGCCACCATCATCATCTGAAGGTCCGGTGCATATAACACCACAATATCTATATGGGTGGGGTTAGGTATGACCACTAGCTGGAGTATCTCAAGCATATCTCTCTGAAAGTCTACTCATATGATGAATGAGTGTATCAGTAAGCATAGAAAACACATGCAAAGTGTCTATCTACATAACCTATATCATCATAGAGGGAATCTCTTGATGAAGTGGATTTTGGGTAGGGTTCCTTGCATGCTGATTAGGTGTATAATGTGCACCTGATTGATCTTGCATAGAGCCTTTCCCTTGACCCTGAAACTCACCATAGTCAAAGTAGTTTGGAATTTGATTGAGGACAAAATCATAATAGAGTTTCCTCAAAAAGTACAAAGGGACGTCATAGTTGTTATAAGGGGGATAGTCAAACACCATCCACCATCGCTCCCAAAAATTGGCTTTAATCAAATCATGTTGGCATTGATAGATTAGGAAATGTTTGGTTGTTATGGGAAATAGGGCATTGGTTGTCAATTCGATAAATAAGACATAAATTTTATCTTTTATTATATTTTTGTTCTTCAACTCAGATGCTGACAATTTGTTAGCATAGTAAGCCCAACAACTATCCCTATATGACCTTCATCTATCAATTTGACTCATTATCGAGTCAACTTGACATAATACTAACTCTACGTTATTCGCTAAATAGGTGTGGTGGGTGTTTGTGGAAGTGGGCTCCCTCATTATCCTAATTATTTTCTCAATTTTAATTTTGTTCTTCACTATGTAAGTATCTATATCCTTCTAACTGCCTGGGGGATCTAGAAGAGCTATAGGAGGGTTAGGATGGTTGGATAGAAGATTAGGTAGAGGTTTAGGTGAAGGGTTAGGTGGAGCATGCTGACCTGTTGCAAAAAAAACAAATAAACTATGCAATTCATATTCACAAAAAATTCAAAAAAAATGATTTAATGTACAAAAGACCTACCTCTTTTTCGCAATGCCATTGTTGATCTCGTGAATGGAAGCCGAAAGGAAGATCTGCAGGCCAAAAGATGAGCTGGAGGGCAAAATAAATATTTGGAGGCCAAAATGTGAATGGGAAGCACCAAAACATGATTACAAAGCATGAAAAAATGATAGAAGTTGAGGGTTTTTCTTTTTAATAGTTTAGTAAATGCGTACGCGTTATGTTAACTAATAAGAACGTGTATATGTTCCTATAACGTGTATGCATTTCTATAAGTTAAAATAATTTGCACATGTTATTGTTATAACACATATATTATGGTTCAGGAATCCTGAGCCATAATGCGTACGCATTATAACAATAACACATATGTATTATGTTATAAGATATACGCGTAGTGGGTTATGTCCACAAAATTATCCCCCAACTTCGTGCACATACCCTTAGAGTGTGGAGGTATTTTTTACAAGTTGTATATGATAGTCTTAAGAGCTAGATTACATATTAAAACAAAATTTTAGGTATTTTTATATGACAAAGAACTTGAGGGAAACACCTTGACTTGAAAGGGTTCATGTTGGTGAAACTTAGATTGCAATATACACCTAGTTTATGGATCATATTGGTATCATAGTATGTTATGTTTTTTGCCATAAAAAGTTTGCTAACATATTTTCATAGATGTTAATTTTTTTTTAAAAAATTTTGATGGTTGTTAGATGACCATTATGTAGATATTTCCCATTACCCAAATAATAAGTGATAGTGGACATATTATCTTGATTCATTGGTACCAAGGTGGTTTAAATTTCCACTATTGTTGTTGTTGATGCAAGACATTACGATATTTTGTGATGTGATGAACTTATCAAAATTAATTGATGGACCAACCATCTAAGGGACATGAAAAAGGTTGAGCATTTGGCTTCATATAAATTACTCTTCCAAAGAAAGAATGGTTAAGATAGTTTCAATGTGTAAAGAAAGACATGGTCAACATATATTTGAGCATAGTTTCCTTGAGATAACATGGTATTGTTGTAATTGAGTGAATAAAAGACTCCAAAGGTAACACTATGAAGCTCGAGGAAGAATGTTTTTACTTAGATATATCTTAGTTTTTTATTTTAAAATTTATGTTTCTTTGAGCTTTCCCTATTGAACAAAGAATGTATTTTTTACCTTTTATTATAGATCATTGGACCTAGTGGTCAAAAAGAGTGGGACAAAGTTGTTTCTATAGATGAAAGAAAGAGCATCAAAAAGTGCAGAGCTGGAAAATCCAAATGGCATTCAAAGGAGTGGGGTAAGGAGTACTCACCACTTGAGTTTATGAAATTGTGGGCTGAAAACCTTCTTATTGGAACCTAAAAAGGGTATTGTCCAAGAACTGATCAAATTGGAACTTTAGTGTAGTATTATCCAAAAGAAAATACGATTGGAACTTGAAATGGGTATTGTCCAAGAGGATGATAAGTTGGTTTGTCACTTGGGAAGATATGAAGTAAATCTTCATCTTTTTTTATAGATTTTATGGGAACCAAAAGCCTTAAAGTTTGGGTGTTTGATCAAAAATTTGATCATGATTATGCTTATTGATATTTTGTTTATCTAATATATGTTTTAATCACATTCACTCATGGCCACATATTAGCATGTAACTCAGACTTGACACACTTAACATATTTTCATTTTATTAATATTAAAAACTTCACAATGGAATAGATTCACAGTCTCAAAAAATACACACACACATACGTGACTATACAAGATTATTTCACTACATGAGAGTTATATACTTTCATATAGTTCTTCCCAAATTGATACAATTCTTTATTATTCTTTTAGAGATTTCTATTCCCTTCTAGGTTATCTTTCCCTCCAATAAACTCATTTTCTATCAATCTCATATTAATTTTAACATACCAAGATTTATGGGGCATCTCTTCAAATTTAATGACATTATCATAATTTACAAGAGTCATGTGGCATTTAATATTTAAACCAAATTGTTAGTAACTATCAGAAACTATCAAGTGATGTTTCAGTTTGAAATACAATTATAAAAACCACCATAACTTCAATGTTGTTAATCTTATTGATAGAAAATTTTAACCATAGTTTAAATAATACATTTTAAATCACCCCTCCAAATGTCACCATATAACTCTTAACACATTACCATAGGTGAAGAACAAAGTAACAAGTGTCACACAATACATAGATGATGTTTCTAGGGTGAATGATAGTTACTAAAACATTATAAACATTTACTACGTTCATCTACATGATCTTTAATTTGAAACATAGTAATATAAATACATTTTATAGCAACCCTCTAAATTCAAATGGTAACCTAATTATTATCACAACTCTTCCGCTTGGTAGTGAACCGTCATGCTAGATTAATGAATTTTTCTTGTTGAATGATAGTCACAAAAACTATTATAACTTTGCCTCCACTTCTCCAATTAAGTTGAAAGTTGAAACACATATTGTAAAATACATTTTATATCACATATCCAAATTGGTTACCTAAATATTAACTCAAATATTTTTAAATGTCATGAATCTTCTATAGACTAGGTAGATGCATTTTTTGGCTAATGATAGTTACAAAAAATATCATAACTTTGGTACCACTTATCCAATAGAGTTGAAATCTGAAACACAGATTGTATACTATAATTCTATCAAGTCATTCTAAAGTTTTTATCCTAATTGTTATCATAACTATTCTGTAAGGTTGTGAACCTTATGTTAAGTGATGTAGGCATAAAATAAAATAAATAGACACAAGGTTTCCACGGTAACTCCAAAAGGTGTGAAATTTGGTATAGATAATTTAGGTGTCATATATTATGAATGCACCAAATGTTATCATTTAATTCCTTCCACATAAGTACCAAAAGTAAGGAAACCTACTACTAGTGTAACAACTGGTACACCTCCACTCTGACTTCAAATGATATAAAATTTTGCACAGATCTTATATGTGTCATGCTTTATGATCCCACGAAGTTTATATATCTAGTTCATTATATAAATTATCAAAAGTAGAGAAATATCCTGCCAATGTAACAATTGGTACATCACATTGGTGACTCTAAATGATCTAAAATTTTGTAAAAATGTTGAAAGTGTCATATAATATAATGTCATAAAATTTTATCATTTAATTTTGTTAAGCATGGGATATACTAAGAGGGGGGTGAATCAATATATCATATAACTTATAAATCTTTTACTTAATCAAACTCCACTTAACCATACATTCAAGATATGCAATAAAACTGAAATAATATGCACCACATAAGAGAGAGAGAGACACACACCAAATGTTTACGTGGAAACCTAAAGTGGGAAAAACCATGAAAAACAATCTCAAGTATATGAATGAACACCAACTCAAATTACAAAGTTCGCAAGCACCAACTTACAGGATTACCAAACCCTTTGCTGAGCACCAACATAACAACTATTTGTGAGCACCAACCCACAGGAGCACCAACCCCTCTTGTGTATAAAACACAACTATCTCTCAATGTTGATTTCTCAACAAATGATAGAAATTTACAATATCTATTTCTATTATCTCATTTTTTCTTATATAAAACAATTACAAACCATGCACTCTCTTGCATATTACAAATGTCTTTCCAAGCCTTTATTTATATCTTTCCAAATGACCTTTGGCATTCACCCTTTGTGACTCTTCACTCCTCATGGAAAATGGTGCCAAACTTGCATGACCCTTCAAATCTTTATATTTGAAAAGTCACATGGTGACCCTTCATAATCAAATGCATCCTTTCTTCTTTTGTCTTTATTTTGATGACCTTTAGAATTTCTTAAGGTGACTTTTCATGGAAAATTGCACCATACCCTCTTTTGTCTTCACTTCATGACTCTTGAAATTCTTCAAGATGACTCTTCATGGGAAAATGCATCTCATTCTTCTTTTATCTTTACCCCATGACTCTTTGACTTCTCCATGGGTCCTCTTTTGAATTTTATGCAACCAAAAATATATATGTTAATATTAAATAAATATCAACACATTTTAGCCAAAATATGAACATTAAAAACACATTTAGACAATAAATGCTATGGGACCTTTATCACCAATGTTAGACCTTTGAAATCAATGATAATATTTTGAAAAATCTCCCCCTTTATCATTGATGGAAATATCAAATTAAAACTGTTACATCTTGAAACCTGTACTGCACATGGCAACCTCAAACTGAAATTACCACATCCTAAAACCTTTACTGCACATGCCAACTTGCACATACTCCCATCTAAAAAACATACAGTAACTCCCCCTTACTATAGCATCCTGTACCTATTCCATATACCTATTTATGCACCTATTCTTTGTACCTATTTCTATACATGTTTCTACACTTATTCCCTATACCTATTTTATGTACCTATTTTTGTTTTTCTCTCCCTTTGACATCAATGACAAAGGGCCTATCTTGAAGCTAAAACTTATCTCCCCTTCAATTGATGCTGAACCTCAATGGCAGGAAGTAAAATTAATTACTATTGTCAATTAGACTTACACCCTTGTGAAGGTAATTTTAGGCCTTCACAGTCTACTGAAACATGGAAACAATCCTAGGCTATGGGTAACCTAATCAATGGATTGAATCTCTAGATTTGAGGGCTAGCTCCCTTTGGTGTATCAATTAGGATCTCTAATCTAAGTTATAAACTGCCAGGGAAAAGGAAAGAAAGAAACTTGAAGGGAAATCCTACCTAATGATGGTGATACACCTAAAATTTGATTGATCCACTCAATTTAGCTTCTAAAAATACTGATCAGACAATAAAAAGATTGGATATTTTAACTCCGAATGACCTCTATGCATCAATATTTTATGAAAAAGTTTTATATTGTGATCAAATATTGAGGGAAATGATGGAATAGGCTTGATTCAAGGCACTAACTAGCCACTTATATCCACTGCAACTTCAGCCAAAAGATATTAAACATAGAACATAACCTGCATAATCTGATCAACTAGTAACTAGGTAAGAATCAAGACTTGACAAGGATGAAAAATCTATCACATATACAAATCACTGACATAAATACACTATACCAACACTTTGGAGTCTGAAAACTATCCTTCTTTTTATCTAACAAGGTTACACAACACAAATTTTGGGAGAGTCTGGTCTAGCCAAAAGAGGATACAATTCAAGGTTGAAAAGCCAACTTAAACAGAAAAGCATACACAAGCCAAGAGGTTGACACTGAAAATAGAAGAGGAGGTCAACTCAATCCAACTTGTGCTATCAAAACCTTAAATTAAAATCTATTTGTCTTATGACTTGCATGAAAAGCTCTTTGGCGTTGAAAATGATGGAGAGCCCAAGTCATAATCCTTATTTAGAATAAAGATTAAATTCTTAGAGATTGATCAACATGCATGGGTCTTTGGTAATTCATCCTCCTTCATGCATGATGCTATGCTAATATCCAATTATATAACTCCTCTTGAACTACTGTAAATAAGAGAATAATCTCCTTTGCATGAAATCAATGCCAAAACTAAATTTAGAACTCCACTTGAACTGCTGGAAATGTTGAAAGCCTTCAACAAGATAAACAAGAGCACATGCATGAAATTACATGTTTGTGTTGAAGGGATGAGGTGGACCCAAGTTTGACAAGTCAAACTCTTGCATGGAAAGCCACACCATAATCTTCAAAGGAATATGCCTCTTGAACTGCTTGAAGAGGAGTTGGATCATTGAATGCATGAGATGACTAGGAGAAAAGCCTGACTTCAACAGACAATCAATTGAAGATTTGACTAATCAACTATAGATAGCCTTTACTTGCATAGAAGATGACCTTAATGAGTGAGAGGTGCATTCAGATTGAACTCCTTATCTTCATTATGGTAATTTCTCAGTCTAATAATTTCAGGCTCTTTACTTTTGTGCATGTATTTCTATGACATTTATTTGTCTACAGTTATTTGTTTTGTCTACTCCTTTCGGCCTTCATATTTGTCCCAAGCTTTTAATTTCTATCTATTTCCTTCTATTCATTTCTTCAATGTTCTTCTTCTTTCATTTCTTTCAAAACTTTTCAAATCATTCATTTCCTTCAGACAAAAAGTCTAAAGGAATTATATGTCAGGTTTTTCCTTGAACCATTCCTTTAGACAAAAAGTTTGAAGGAATTTTGTCTTTAGGATATTCCTCTCAGAAAATACCTTCAGAGCAAATGTCTAAAGGAATTAGGTCCTTGGGATTTTCTCAATGCCCTGTTCATTTCCTTCCATTCATTTCTTCAATGTTCTTTTCGGTCTTTTATTTTCTTTGAAACTTTTCAGGTCATTTATTTCCTTCAAACAAAAAGTCTGAAAGAATTGTTTGCTTAGAACCTTTCCAAAATTCCCTTCAAGATTTTTGACAAGGACTTTCTCAAAGGGAAAGAGAACCTTCGAGATTTCTATATGTCCCTTTAGAATTTTTTCAAGTGTCTTTTTTTGAAGGGCAGATACCCTTTGTAAATTTGTGAAAAGCCTTTCAGGCTTTTAAAGTGCCTTTTAGAATTTTTCTAAGTGACTTTCCTGAAGGGAAAGTGACCCCTCGACATTTTGAAATAGCCCTTCAGGATTTTTGAATGAACCCTTCAAAATAATTTAGGAACCCTTTGTCTTTGAAAATACCTTTTTCTGAAAGGCAGATACACTTTGGAAATTTTGAAAGTATCCCTTCGAAAAAATGGAATGGTCCTTCTTAAATTTGCAAAGCTAACTTTTTTTGAAGGGATTCCACCCTTCAATTTTTTTGAAATTGAACCTTTTTAGAAGAGATGTAACCCTTTGAATTTCTTTAAAGTGTACTTTTTCCTTGGAAAGAACCCTTCGGCTTTTTGATAATGCCCTTCGGGATTTTGTAAATGGTCCTTTGGAGAAATCTAAGTGCCCTTCGAAAAAATGTAAAATGGACCATTGCCGAAGAAAAAGAGACTTTCAGACAAAGTGAAATGGTTCTGTCATCTTGTTTATTTCCTTCAAATAAAAAGTCTGAAGGAATTCTTAAAATGACCCTTCCTAAAGAAAATGACCCTTCAAGCTTTTGTTCTGCACCTTTCAGAGAAATTGAATAATTCACTTACCCTTCTGAAATGCCTTTTTTCGAAGGGCATATACCCTTTGACAAAGTTGGAAAGGAACTTTAGGGAAATGAACAAGCCCTTTGGAATTTATGAAAATGCCCTTTAGGAAACTGAAAGTGTCCTTCAAGAAATTGTGTGATGATCATTCGAAAAAGTTGTTTCGAACAAAAAGTCTGAAACAATTATGATACTTAGACAAAACCTGAAGTCTTCCTATCATGAAATCCTGAAGTATCTCTTGTGCTTATGAGATCCTGAAGTATTCTAACTGTCCCTTTAGAACTGTTATGAGCAAAAATAAATTGGCAATGACATGAAAAGCTTCGAATGATAAGGGTGGCAATTTGACCTAAGAGGTCCAAATTGTCAACATTTTGGTAATTCTACTGGGAAGCATGCTTGCTATGCTTGATAACTCAGACCATATACATAACATTTGAACTCATAAGACAATGGTAAATCTAGTCCATGACTGTAAGTACAACCTCTAATTTTTAAAAAGACAACCTTCATCCTCTAAAATAAGAAGGGAAACACACAAAGCAAGGAAAACTAACTAAAAAGCAAATGTACAAACAAGCACTTATTTGGGACAAAATAGAATTAAACTAATGTGCTTGAGCAAAACTTGGAGGAAAGCAAAAAAAACTATGTACAAGGAGCTTTGCTCTTCAATAGCAATGTTTTAGATGTATCCTATTTACTGGGATTGGAAACTCGTCACCATCCATCATTGCAAGTTGGAAGGCATTATGGGATTTGCAGTTGGAGATTGTGTATGAGCCACTCCAAAGGGAATCAATCTTTGTGTGCCTTGCTGGTTTACCTCTATCCTCATCCTACTTGAGGACCGAGTCTCCTTCTTTGAAACTTCATGAAGAAGCTCTCTTATCAAAAGCACTCTTCACTTGTGCTTGATAAATTTTCATGGCTAGCATGGACTGATTTCTTGTCTCTTCCAACTCCATAAGCTCAACATACCTGATCTCCATAGGGTCATTTTCCAACAACTGAAGTTGATGCATTAGTTCTAAAGCAAAAAACTCAAAAGAAATGGGTAACCTTACTTCCTTACCATATACCAACTTGTATGGAGAGTTGGATATTGATCTTTTGTAGGTGATCCTATCAGCCCATAGAGCTAACTTCAACTTGAGATGCCATGACCTCTGATTGTCTTCAATAGGTTCTTATTTGTAGACTCAGAAAGTCCATTGCCTTGTGGATAATAGTTTGATGAAGTGTTAAGATAAATTCCCTGTTGGACAACCTATTGACTGATCCTAGTTCCCAAAAAAGCCATCGTATTATCAAAAATAATAGTTAAAGGAACTCCAAATCTAGTAAGCAAACCTTCATATAAATCTAGAACATTAGTTTCATTTGCTTCCTTCAATGCCACTGCTTCTGTCTAATGTGTGAAGTAATCTGTAGCAATTAGAATCCATTTATGTTCTAAAATTGAGGGTTGATTTATGAGACCAATGGAGTCCAATCCCCATTAGAAAAAAGATTGATCCACGACAATTGGTTGAAGAGGTAAGGCTGCAAGTTTTACTTTTCCTAAAAACATAACACACTATTTGTACTTCGTAACCCATGCATGGCAATCACCAAATATACTAGGCCAATAATACCCACCTCTCATGATCTTTAAGGACTATAGTTCTTGAAAAAATATGTCCCCCACCATGTCCATCATGAAATTCTTCAAACAATCTCTGATTTGGCTTGGATCAATACATCTTAGCAACATGCCATTGATGTCTTTCTTAAACAAAACACTATCAACAAGCAAAAATGGAATTGATTGCAACCTGAAACATCATCTTTTTGAAGCACTTAGATGAGAGAGATAAACACAATCTTGGAGATATATTACCAAGTCATGAAACCAGCTGGAAGGTGAGGTAAGACTAGCTACAACTTCTTCATCATTTGATGTCAAAACAACCTCATCAGTCTCTTGTAGGTCTTGAGATAGATGCTCACAAAGTCCTTTGCCTCTAATCAGCTTTATGAATTTAATTTCCATATCATATTCCATTACCTTGATTATCCAACTAGCTCTCTTCTCAATTATATCTTTATTTAAAAGGAACTCCTTGATGCTTGGATGAAGAACCATTAGGTGTATTTTGTTGTTAGACAACATGTATCTAAACTTTTAAAGAGATATTATAACTAAAAGTAAATGTTTTTCAATAAAAGAGTACCTTGTTTCATATTCTTCCAAGCCTCGACCAAAGAAGGCTATTGGCAGCTCCAAAGCCTCATGATTTTACTAGATAAGAATGCTTGAAATGGTCTTCTTGATAAGATATATATAAAAAATAAAATATTTTGTGAAATCTAGATTTATAAGTGTAGGAGCACTAGCTATGGCCTTCTTAACATCTTCAAAAAAATTTATTCCTTCTTTAGACCAGCTAAAGCTTTGATTCTTCTTTAGCATGGCTGTAAATGGCTTAGCTAGAATGGCACAATTTAAAATACATGTCCTTATGAAGTTGAATTTCCTAAATAAGCTTTGCATAGTTTTTTTGTTTTTAGGCAAGGAGAGTGCAAGAATAGAGTCTACCCTTTCAGAATTTATGGTCAAACCAGACTTTGAAATTGCATGGCCAAGGAGCTTACCTTCATGAATTGAGAAGACACACTTTTTGGGATTTTGAGATATCTCAAATTGCCTCTGACTTTCAAACACTTACTTGAGATGAACCATGTGATCACCTGCACTCTTTGAAAACACTATTATATCATCTAAATAAACAAGTACAAACTTGTTAAGAAGGCCTTAGAATGGCATATCCATACCTCTCTGAAAGGTTACTCTAGCATTGGATAAATTGAATGGCATCTTTCTGTATGTAAATGTCCCCCACTTGGTTGTGAAGGCTGTCTTAAATTGGTCCTCTTCTTTGACCAAAATCTGATTGTAGCCACTATATCCATCTAACAAAGGAAACCTTTCTAAACCTGCAACCAACTATAAAATTTGTTTCATTGATGACAATGGCTAGTGATCTTTAAGTGAGGCCATGTTCAAATCATGGAAGTCAACACACAATATAATCTCACCATTCTTTTTCCATACTGGGACAAGATTTTCCACCCAAGTTGAGTGCTTGATTGGAAATATAATAGTTGATTCTATGAGATTGTAAAGCTCAACTCTCATCAAAGGCTCAAACTTATGATTGATGGGCTTTTGTCTTTGTTTCACCAGTTTAGTTTCAGCCTCTAACTCAATGGTGTGTTGAGCTAGACTTGGGTCAAATCTTTTGAGATCACTATATTTCCATGCAAATACATCATTAAAACTTGTGCATAACTCAATGAAAGCTTATTTTTGTGAAGGAGTACATACCTTACCCAACTGCAAATTTTTACCAGCGGTAATCTCTACATTGGCATAGTGCTCTTCCTTTGTTGACAAGGATGACTTATCCTTCCTTAACTCGTCATCACCACTAAAAATGTTTTCAAGTGTGACTAATCCCTTGGGAAACTTATTTATTTTTAGTTGCACAATATAATCACCATACTGATACAAATGATTTGCTTGATTTCTTGAAGAAAACTTAGCCTCTTCTTGCAAGAATCTCATAATTTGATTGTCATCTTCAAACACTTGCCAATTCTCACGATTATCTGGAACAAAAGGCCTTACAACCACCTTTATATGTGACTAAATTTTCTCACTTTTTATATTAGCTGAGATACTAAATTGTGATCCAATGGTAGCTAACCTATTTGCGTGTTTATTTTTGCCTCTTGGTATTGCCTGAATGTTAAAAGCTTGGAAATATTCAAGTAAGTCCCATATTCTATGCTTGTAAGACTTAAGCAACAAATTTTTACATATATTCAAACCTTTTACTTGGTGAACTATAAGTTCACTATCACAAAAAACTTTCAAGGTGTTGATTTTCATCTTCCTAGCCCACTGCAAACCATGAACTAATGCTTCATAGTCAACAACATTGTTTAAAAAACCAAATTGAAATTTAATAAAAGGGAAATACCTTTGCTTTTTTGGAGAAACCAACATCATTCCAGCTCTGGTATCATGTTTATTCCTTGATCCATCAAAGTAAAATTACCACAAACCTTCATTAGATTCATCATTCTTATCCATGGCTGGGATTGGTACATCGTTCTCAATAAGGCAATATACACCAAGTCCTTCTTCAATCAGCTTATAAGGATTGTGCTAATGTAAAGTGGAAGTGCACTCATCAATGAACAAATATATAACTCCATCCAATGGTGATTCACTTTCTACTTCACTAGCATCTAATACTTTATCCGAGATGATACAGTTAGTGTTCACAACACTTAGCATATATGGCCCCATATGAAAATGTGCAATAGGTTCAGAATGAATTTTTAGCTTGTACCATACCTAGTTCTAAATATTAAATAAGTTTAATCAGTTGATAAATATCCCCCAATCTTTGAGGTGATTCCCTTGAAAGGCACATAACAAAGTAAGGAGGCAAGTCTACCACAACAACATCCTACTGAATAGTAACATTGGGACAAACATTTAATATCAACTTCAGATATTTGATGATGCCTACGATTTTTTTTGGTGACCCATCCAGCTAAAATATCCCTTTAGTATTTGGCTCATAAAAAAGGTCAAGCTTGTCTGCAATCTATTTAGGCATGATTGTACTACTAGCTCCACTATCCACCATATAATTATGAATCAGAGTATCACCTACTATCAAAGAAAGATAAAAAGAGGATTTTTATTTAATTTTAGTACTTGCTATACCTATTATTTTGTTGGCTAATTTGAATTAGTCAAAACAACACCTTATTTCTCAATCAGTTTTGGAGACAATTTGAGAGCTGAAAGCTCTTGAATGAGCTTATCCTTTTGTCTTAGAATGGAAAGAGAATCCCACATAATAATTATGATGTTAGACTAATTCATCTGATATATTATATTGAAATGAGATCCACCAACCTTTGGTTGCACTTTTTTAAGAACTAGCTACTCATGAACTAAAGGTAGTTGATAAACTTTACTAACCTTCATATTCTAATTTATCTGAGTTGTAGGGGTAACAAGTTGTTCTTTCGTACTCTTAGAAATAATATTAGGAGTACTTGAAACATTTGTCACCTCTTGTAGTTCATTAATGTCTCTTCTTTTATATCTAGTTACGACTGCAACTTGACCACTCATACTATTAGTTTCAACACCCTGAGTAAAAGTAACATGATCATCCACTTGCCAATTTACATTAATGGCATCAAGATACCCTGGAAATTTTTGAGTCTCTCCTTGTGATGCTGAACTTATATCTTGGTGCTGACTTGCTTGAAAATAAAACTCTGCTTGTGTCATTTGTGGCATAGTGATGTTTTGTGATACCAAGGGTTGGTTTTGAGCATCATTGAGATTTTAAAACTGCCAATCTAAATCCTGCATCAAATTGATTTGAGGTGGGGTGGGAACAATGGCCTTTGAAGTGGAGGGAGCATTGGGATCAAGGGTATCATATGACTTAGCTGGAGTTATGGCTCCTTGTGTTAGATAAGGTGGTCTATTCTCTCTGAAACCTTGATAAGGAGGCCTTTGATCTTTGAAGGGATGATAGGTGGTCTAATTTTGTTGTTGATAGGGCCTATTAGACTAATATTTTTGTCTCTTGAGTTGCACTATTTCATTCCCAAATGATTGTAATAAGCTTTTCAACTCTCCTATCTCACTAGCTTGACTAGTAGGGGCTACAATTTAAGCCTGAGGTGATGGAATAAGATCTAAGAATGGAATTTGAGTAATTTGAATAACTTGAGGGGATGGTATAGAATTCAATTTTGGGAATATAGGCATTAGAGGTCTTGGAGAAAGCTTACCATCTTGTATCAAATTGTTCTCTACCCTAATTGTAACCTCATAAGCATCTAGCAAAGTAGTACTACCTATTGACTATATCATCACACACTAATGTCAGAATTAAGGGCTTTCAAATAGTACAAAAATACATATTCAAGGGATGGCCTTATCAACACATGTATTCTGGTCTATCTTTTTGAATCTGAGGTTAAAATCAGACATGAACTCATGAAGAACACTTGTTATGGTAGTCAATTGCTCAACTAAAGATAGGTGATCAAATTTGTCCTCAAAATTCTTGACTAAGGCTGCAACCAATTCATCCCAGGTAGAAATGGAGTTTGGTGGGAGGTTTTCATACCATTGCAATGCTCCTTTAAAGGAAGAAACAAACAATCTAATAGAAACATTATTCTCAACAACATTATGAACTAAACAAAGATTAGCTACATCTTATATATGCTCAATAAGGGTTGTTTGATTTTATCTTGAGAAGAATGGGATGATTTTAAGGGTAGATATAGGAATATCATCAAACTAGGCTAGATTCAATGGGCTATCTCTATTGATTGGAAAAAACACCTAGTTTTTTATGGCCATTTGAATAGTGGGTTTTGTAGTGGTTAGAACAATATGATAACTAGGAGACAAATATTTTTTTTGAGGATATGGTTTTTCCCTCGTAAATATTGATCTTTTATATGATATAAATTCAAAAGGAATACCTTTACTTGTTGACCTTGTGGTAACCTTTGGCATGAACAAATTGCTTGAATGATGTTATGAGTTCTGCAATTGGATGTTGATGATAATGAATATCTTCTTCTATTATAAAACTTATTTAGATATATAAAGAATTTATTTGAGGTCCCATTGGGCATGTAAAAAAATATTGTCAATCAGACTCGCACTCTTGTGAAGGTAGTTTCAGGCCTTCACAGTTTGCTGAAACATGGAAATAATGCTAGGCTGTAGGTAGCCTAATCAATGGATTGAATCTCTAGATTGTAAGGGCTATCTCCCTTGGGTGTATCAATTAGGATCTCTACTCTATGATATAAACTACCAGGGAAAAGGGAAGAAAGAAACTTGAAGGGAAATCCTACCTAATGATGGTGATACACCTAAATTTTGATTGATCCACTCAATTTGAGCTTATAAAAACATTGATAAAACAATAAAAAGATTGAATCTTTTAACTCCAAATGACCCCTACGCATCAGTATTTCATGAAAAGATTAAATCTTGTGATCAAAGCTTAAGGGAAATGATAGAATAGGCCTAATTTAAGGAACTAACCAACCACTTATATCCACGGTAACTTCAACTAAAAGACATTAAACATAGAGCATAACCTGCATAATCTAATCAACTAGTAACTAGGTAAGAATTAGGACTTGACAAGGAAGAAAAATCTATCACATATGCAAATCACTAACATAAATACACTATACCAACACTTTGGAGTCTAAAAATTGTCCTTCTATTTATCCAAAAAGGTTAAAAAATATAAATTTTGATAGATTGTGGTCTAGACAAAAAAGGATACAATTCAAGGTTGAAAAGACAACTTATATAAAAAAGCATACACAAGCCAAGAGGTTGGCATTGAAAATAGAAGAAGAGGTCAAATCAGTCTAACTTATGCTATCACAACCTTCAAATAAAATCTATTTTTGTCTTATGCCTTGCATGAAAAACTCTTTGGCATTGAAAATGATGGAGAGCCCAAGTCATAATCCTTATTTAGAATAAAGATTAAATAATTAAAGATTGATCAACGTGCATGGGTCTTTGGTAATTCATCCTCTTTCATGCATGATGCTACGCTAATCTCCAAATATATAACTCTTCTTGAACTGCTATAAATAAGAGAACAATCTCCTTTGCATGAAATCAATGCCAAAATTAAATTTAGAATTCCACTTGAACTACTGAAAATGTTAAAAGCTTTCAACAAGATAAACAAGAGCACATGCATGAAATTCTATGTTGGTGTAGAAGGGATGAGGTGTACCCAAGTTTGATAAGTCAAACTCTTTCATGGAAAACCATGTCACAATCTTCAAAGGAATATGCCTCTTGAACTCCTTGAAGCTGAGTTGGATCATTGAATGCATGAGATGACTAGGAGATAAACCTGACATCAAAAAATAGTCAATTGAAGCTTTGAAAAATCAACTCTAGATAGCCTTTGATTGCATGGAAGAGGACCTTGATGAGTGAGAGGTACATTCAGATTGAAATTCTTAGCTTCATTATTGTAATTTCTCAGTCTAATGCTTTTGGGCTCTTTGCTTTTGTGCATGTATTTCTCTAGTAATTATTTATCTGTAACTATTTGTTTTGTCTACTTCTAGCCTTCATTTTTGTCCTGGACTTTTAATTTATATTTATTTCCTTCTGTTCATTTCTTCAATGTTCTTATTTCATTTGCTTTGGAAAATTTCAAATTGTTCATTTCCTTCAGACAAAAAGTATGAAGGAATTCTATGTCGAGATTTTCCTTGAACCATTCCTTCAGACAAAAAGTTCAAAGGAATTCTATGTCTTCAGGATCTTCTTCTTGGATAATTCCTTTAGCGGAAATGTCTAAAGGAATTAGGTCTTCAGGATTTTGTTAATGCCTTATTCATTTCCTTTTGTTCATTTCTTTAATGTTCTTCTCAGCGTTTTATTTCATTTAAAACTTTGCAAATCATTCATTTCCTTCAGACAAAAAATCCAAAGGAATTGTTTCCTCAGAACTTTTCCAAATTTCCCTTCAGGGTTTTTGACAAGGACTTTCTCAAATGGAAAGAGACCCTTCAGGATTTTTGTATATCCCTTCAGAATTTTTACAAGTGTATTTTTTTGAAGGGCAGATACTTTTTGAAAATTTGCAAAAAGCCTTTTAGGCTTTTAAAGTGCCTTTCAAAATTTTGCCAAATGGCTTTCTCAAAGGGAAAGTGACCCCTCGACATTTTGAAATATCCTTCGAGCTTTTTTAATGAACCCTTCAAAAAAATTTAGGATCCCTTTGTCTTTGAAAATACTTTTTTTTGAAAGGCAGATACCCTTCAAATTTTTTGAAAGTATCACTTCAGAAAAATGGAATGGTCCTTCAGAAATTTGCAAAGTGAACTTTTTTGAAGGGATTCTACCCTTAAATTTTTTTGAAATTGAACCTTTTCTGAAGAGATGTAACCCTTTATTTTTATTCAAAGTGTACTTTTTCCTTGGAAAGAACCCTTCGGATTTTTGACAATGCCCTTTGAGATTTTGTAAATGGTTGTTTAGAGAAATGTAAGTGCCCTTCAGGAAAGTCCAAAATGTACCATTGCCAAAGAAAAAGAGCCTTCCGAACAAAGTGAAATAGTCCTATCATCTTGTTTATTTCCTTCAGAAATTTTTTTTGAAGGAAATCTTAAAATGGCCCTTCTTGAAGAAAATGACCCTTTGGGATTTTGTTCTGCACCTTTCAAAGAAATTAAATAGTCGACTTGCCCTTTTGAACTGCCTTTTTCCAAAGGGCATATACCCTTCAACAAACTTGGAAAGGAACTTTGGTAAAATGAACAAGCCCTTTAAAATTTAGGAAAATGCCCTTCGAGAAACTGAAAGTGTCCTTCGATAAAATGAAAGAGTCCTTCGATAAACTGTGTGATGATCCTTTGGAAAATTTATTTTGGATAAAAAGTTTGAAACAATTTTTATAGTTAGACAAAACCTAAAGTCTTCCTTCTGTGAAAGCCTGAAGTATTTCTTGTTCTTGTGAAAACCCAAAGTATTCTAACTGTCCCTTTAGAACTGCTTTGAGCAAAAACAAATTGGCAATGACATGTAAAGCTTCGAATGATAAGGGTGACACTTTGACTTACGGGTTTAAAATTATCAACAATTACTCCCAACCTCTCCCACATATACTCAAATGTGTCTTTTGGTAGTGCCTTTGTGAAAATATCTACAATTTGTTTTATAGTACTGATATATTCTATCTTAACTTGTTGATCTACAACCTGTTCTCTCAAGAAGTGATATCTGATAAGAATATATTTTGTTCTTGAATGCATCACTAGATTCTTAGAAATATTAATAACACTTGTGTTGTCACAATAAATAGAAATAGGTTTATCATATTTTACCTTGATATCTTCTAAAGTTTGCTTCATCCAAAGCACTTGAGTACAACATAGTACTACTATAATATATTTTGCTTCAGTTGTAGAAAGTGATACTGAATTCTAATTTTTGGTTAGCCATGATACTAAGCTATCATCAAAGAAGAAAGCTCTTTCACTTGTACTCTTTTTGTTATCCAAACAACCTACCCAATTTGAAATTGTATAAACAACCAAAGTAAAATCTCTGCTTGTGAGATACCACAATCCATAATCCAATGTCCCCTTGACATATCTGAATATTCTCTTCACCTGCTGAACATGACTCTCCTTCGGGGTTGCTTGATATCTCAAAACCATGCTTACTACATGCATGATGTTTGACCTTGAAGCTATCAAATATAAAAGACTACCAATCATAGATCTATACAAAGATTGATCTACAATAGGTGAATCTTCATCCTTACTCACCTTGTTCCCTGTACCCATTGGTGTGCCAACTGGTGCACAATCCTCAAAACCAATTTTTTTTAACATTTACTTTGATAAATGAAATTTATTTTATCTGACTGAAATATTTGCAACCCTAAGAAAAATGACAATTCTCTAAGCATAGACATTTCAAATTCTTTTTGCATATTATCAAAAAATTCTTTTGTCATCTTTTCAATGTTTCCTCCAAATATTATGTTAGTTTTTGTCCCCCAAAAATATCACTCATTTTTGGGACAACCTATGAACTATTTTGGTTTAATAGACCAAAATTGTCTCTTCCTTTTTCAAAATTTGTTTAGAGCATTCAAATTCCTCATTTTTCAAGCTTCTCAAAAAATCTACTGTCTCTGTAGGCTTGAATCTATGGACTCTGCAAGCTTGACTCTACGGACTCTACAGGAAGAAAATCTACGGACTCTGCAGGAAGAAAATCTACGGACTCTGCAGGCCAAGTTCTACGGGCTTCGTAGGTTGATTTCTATGGACTCCGTAGGAAAGAAGCAAGCTCTCAACACTTAGGCAATTTCAAGGTTCAAAGTTCAACTACTTTAACAGTTCAACGGGTTCAACGTGCTTGGTGCAAAAGATCAAAAAGACTTAGCCAAATAACAAAGAATGAGCTGATTGAACCATTGAACTGTTGATCCAAAGTTGGTTCAATCGGTAGGTTCAAGGGGCTACCCCAAAGTGAAAAAGGCAAGTGTCCTTGCGGAAGGCAGGCAACATTGGTTCGAAGGTCAAAGAAAGGACAAAATTCCTTTAGATTTGTTTGAAGGCCCAAAAGGAACAATTCCTTCGGAATTTTTATCCGATGGAAATGACTAAGTGAAGGAGGCCAAAGGAATTCACTTGGGAAGGAGCCCAAAGAAATTGAAAGCAACAAATGGATAAGGAAGAAGCTTTCTTTCAGACATTTTGTCCGAAAGAATTCCTTCAGACTTTTTCTCCGAAGGAAAAGCCCGACGAAAAAAGCCCATTGAAGAAGCAAGAACCCGCCAGGGAATTTTAATCCCGAAGGCCACCTGAAAAATCCCGAAGGGTAGGTACCCTTGTGGTGGGGTGCTTGACGACAAAGAAAAGACTGTTTTAAAAGCCTGAAGGGACACCTTTCCTTCAGGGCGTCTTAAGAGCCTTCAACAACTTAGACAAAGAAAGATAAGGGAAACATGATTGAACAGAACAAAGGATGAACCAATGAACCGAAAGAGTTCAAAGTTCAATGGTTCATGGGTTCAAAGGTTCAAAGGCGGCCTCAGTCAAGGAAAGAAGCAATAAATAGTTGGTTTAACCAAGGAGCGAGAAAGCGATTAAACCAAAAAGCGATGGAACAAAAGAGGCAAAATGAACCAATGTACTTTCAGCTCAAGTGTAAAGGTTTAAGGTTCAACATGGTTCAAGCGGCTAGTGACCATTGACGGCCTCGCAGACGTCAAATTTAAAGTAAGGGAATATCTGTTGAAATTCAAATAAAGCATGAAACTTGAAGGAAGTGCCAAGTGACTGGTTGAAAAGATAGCCCAGGAGCTTAAATTTCAAGAAGAGACAAAGCTAGAAAGGACAAAAGTGAAAAGAGGGAAAAGCCTGAAATATTTGTGCAAAAGTTATTCCAATAGGTGGAACAGTCTGCAAAGTAGATATTTGAGCTTGCAAACATTGAAGGCATGGCATGTTGGTCTCCTTTGGAGTAAAGACAATATGGATAACTGCACAAATGTTAGAGGGAATAGAATAGATGATCCAGACTCAGGAGAAGACATATTAGATGAATAGACATGCCATAGTTAAGGCAATGCACTGTTCAAGGCATGGTCCTTCCAGACAGAACTGAAGGTGCATTGAAGGCGTTGACTGTAGCATGGGCCGTCCCATGGGAGAGAGCACCAAGCCTTGCTTGGTGGCTATATATTGTAATCTCTCATTTGTTACAAAGGAGATCTTCCCCTTACCAAAAGTGAAACTCTGCCCAAATTGAAAGGCCTTATTGAGACTTTGAGCTCAGATTGTTGTTCATATTTCTTTGATTGAATGAGAAAACAAGTTACTTTTAGACTTTGTGCTGTTATAGCTTGTGCTACTTTAGGAGATTGTTCTTATGTCTGTCTTTTGAAAGCATTCTTATTTATTTGATTTAACAAGCAGAACTAGTGGAGGTGATAAGGAAGGTGTCCGAAAGCCAATTACATTCAGACTTTGTGCTATCATAGTTGTCTTCAGTGTGTGTTTTTTCTTTTCTATTTCTATGTAAAGGACCTTGGGATGACTTTGTGCCCCCATTTTTCTTTGTATCTCACTCTAGGGCAGTCAAGGTGGAGACTTTGTGCTACATCTTAGATTGCTGGTTACTCTGTTACCCTGTTACCAGAAAGAGTCCTACTATTTGCAAGAACAAGCACTGATAAGAGAAGAGAAGTGCCTTATGTCACTTCACCAAGATTTCTACTATCCAAGAAGGGATCTGGCTCTTCGTTGAATGTTACTTCTGAAAGAAGAGAAGTATGTTCACCAATCACCCATGATTTCTCCTTTGTTTGTTAGCATCATCTTTGAAAAAAGAGAGATGGATGGTTCATTCCACCCCTGTGTCTTACTTTCTGCTTATATATATAGTATATAGCCTCCATATATTTAATAAGGAACCTCCCCTTGATGAGAGGAGAGATTTGTCTCCAGTTGATGTAGTAAAGCTGCACACATTGGACGACCAATCTCCCTATGCTGTGGTGATAGGAACTATTTTGGTCACCAGTTAGCTGGCCGATAATATATTCACCCAACATTATAAACATATACCACAACAATCAACTTATGATTACCTTCCATTTTGATGTGGAGATTACTATCAACAAAACCTCTCTTGAAACCTCGATCTTGCAAGTATTTATCAAGTCTTACATACCAAGCTCTAGGAGCTTGTTTCAATCCATATAGTGCTTTCTTCAATCTACATACATGGCAACTATCATTTGAGAGAATAAATTTCTTAGGCTGCTCAATGTAGACCTCCTCTTCTAGATTTTCATTCAAGAAGGTAGATTTGACATCCATCTAAAACACTTTAAAATTTTTAAACACTGTATATGCAAGAAACATTCTAATAGCTTCTAGCATTGCCACAGGTGTAAAAGTTTCTTCAAAATCTATACCCTCAATATGAGCATATCATTTACATACTAACATTGCTTTATTTATGGTAACTTCACCATCTTCATTCAACTTATTTTTGTAAACCCAATTTGTTCCAATCACATTTTGATCTTTTGGTTTAGGCACTAATTCTCAAGTATCAATCTTTTTTATCTGATTTAATTCTTCATCCATTTCCTTAACCCAATAATCATCATGTTTAGACTTTGAAAAAAATTTAGGATGAAATTTGGATAACAAAGAAAAATTTACTTGCTCATATTCACTTACCATCATCTTTCTGGTACAAACTCCTTCATTTATGTTCTTGATGATTTCACTCTTGTTATGATTTCTATGAACATATTTCGATGGGGTCTTGGTATACTTTTGCTCCTACTTCTCATCCTCATCTGATTCTTCAAAATATTCTTCCTTAATGATTTAAGGACTGTCCACTAGATCACTAGCTCTTTGGGATACATCTTCATCTATCCTGACACTTGCACTTTCAACAATCTTTTTGGATCTTTTGTTATAACATTTATAAGCTTTACTTTGGCTAGAATATCCAAAAAATATACCTTCATCTGTTCTAAATTCAAACTTACCTAATTTTTTATCAGTTCTCTTTGTAAAAGATTTGCTATCAAAAACTCTGAAATAATCAACTGTAGTTGGTTTGTCTTTCCATAGCTCATAAGGAGTATTTTCACTATTGACTCTAAATAATGCCCTATTCTAAATATGCACTGCTATACCTACTATTTCTCTCCAATATTTATCTGGTATCTTGGATTCATTTAGCATTATCCTTACCATCTTTTGAATTATTTTATTTTTTTGCTCAACTACTCTATTTTGTTGTGAAGTTATAGCTATTGAATAATGTATCTTTATCCCATGGTATTAACAATACTAAATAAAATAATTTGACATGAATTGTCCTCCTCGATCTGATCTTAGGCACTTAATCTTCAAATCAGTTTCATTCTCAACAAAATCCTTGAATGCTTTGAAGTGGCTGAAAGATTTTGATTTTCTTTTAAAAACATCACCCAAGTCATACATGTAAAATCATCAATAAACAACATGAAATATTTCTCACCTTGAGTACTTTGAGTTCTCATAGGTCCACACAAATCAGAGTGAATAAGCTTTAACATCTGAGTGGTTGAGTATTTTTTTAATTTTGAACCATCTTCTAACCTGGTTTCCATGTTGACATGGTTCACAATGTGTGTTGAAGGGCTTTGTAATCTTTGGAAGATCTCTAACTTCTTACTTCTTGCTAATGTTGACAATATTGCCAAAATTTATGTGTTCCATTATCCTGTGCCATAGCCAACTTTTCTCAACTTGACTCAAACAACATTTTTGACCTGTGATATCTAATAACATATACAAATTATTGTCCATTCTCTTAGCATCTGCAATCAACACATCTAAATCTTTTCTCCTAATTTCATAACCTTCTGCATAATTTTTTTGTGTGTCTTTGATCACACATTTGACTTACTCTCAAAATATTATGCTTAAGACCTTCTACATACATAACATTTTCAGTCTTAGTTTTACCA
This sequence comes from Torreya grandis, assembly GCA_037957365.1. Classification (NCBI taxonomy): domain Eukaryota; kingdom Viridiplantae; phylum Streptophyta; class Pinopsida; order Cupressales; family Taxaceae; genus Torreya; species Torreya grandis. The sequence continues at coordinate 1,396,881 of JARHVA010000975.1, read as the reverse complement.
TTATCCAAACTTAGTGTAACTTTTTTGGCGATTTCGGCAGTAGTATCGTCTCTAAATTTCACTTTGCCACCATTGATCTTCTTCAAGGTTATAAACTTGCTCTTATATCTCATCATGTGCCTCAAACATCTGTTGTCAATGAACCATGGCTTTTCTTCATTTCTTGCATGCAAAGTTATCTGGACCAACATAGACTTTTCAAGTTATTTTTTCTGCCATGAACCTATTTAAACTTTCTTCTTGATGAATGGAGCCTTGAAACATTGATCCTTCTTAACTGACTCAAATACGCTTCTAAGTAATGGGTTATGTGTCTGAAATTATTACACTTGTAACATATTATGGCTTCTTCATTAAAGCCTGATAGAGGAGCAAAATAGTTGTGGCTTCTGCTTGACTTTGCATGAGTTTTCTTCTCTTTGTCTATGAAATTGTTAGCCCTTTTCTGAAATTTTATTTTCTTATGACCATATCCATTACAATAAAAATAGTAACCATAAAAAATAGAACCTGTTTGTGTATCTTTGACCTGATTGTCTTTTGTAGCTTTGTTCCTTCCGACCTTTTTTTTGAGATGTTCTTTGTATTCTTAACTTTTTCCTTTTTTCATTTCCTCTTTTGTAAGAGCTTCAACACAGCTCTTTCCTTTTTCTATGTTAACCTTGTCTGTGAAAGTAGTGGCCTCTCCTTTTTGTTTTTCAAATCTGATACCTGTCTTATCTGACATTGATCTTTGATTTTCTAATATCTTATTCAACATATTAGTGCTATTCTCAAATTTTGAATCATTGGCTACTCTATTATTAACTACTTTATTTGTTTTCTCAAGATCTGCTTTTAAAGAGGTAATTTCAACAACATACCTTTCACATTCTTCACTTACTTTTTGTAACTAAGCTGTTAGATCTTCTTCAATCTTTTTGGCTTCTTCAATCTGTGTGTATAGATCTTCAATCATTTCTTTTAATTCCTTTTCATTTTTCTCAATTTGGTACTTCAATCTGTGATTCTTCTTCTCAAGAGCTTTTAATTCTTCTAAGGCACAAATGAGTTCTCCTCCTATATTCACTTTAGCTTCATCTTTTTCTTCTTCTTGATCATCTATTCTTTTGCTTGCGAAGGCATCTTCATGTATGGTCCTGAATAGAATCTCTTCTTCATCTGAATCACCGACTCCACTATCTTCGATTGAGATAGGATATTTAGAGTATAAACTCTTGTTCTCAAATCCCTTCTTGAATTTGCCTTTAAAATTCTTCTTGTATGTAGACCTTTCTTCTTCATTGTCACCATTACTCTTATCTGGGCACATATCTATAAAATGTCCAATTTTTTCATTATTAAAACATTTAAAAGATAATTTTTCTTGATATTTACCTGTGCCCTTTTTCATCTTGTGGATGAATAGAGATTCATTGTCATCTTCATCATCGCTAGAGCTATCACTTGATTCTTGAATCTTAGCCTTGTCTTTCTTTGATATTTTGAAAGCAGATTCCCTCTTTGAGGGTTTCTCTTGTTTGGTCTATATCTTATAGGACGTAAGAATACAATGTAGTTCATCCATCTTTAGCTTGGCTAGATATTTCATCTCTTCGATTGCCGAAACCTTTGCATCATATCTCATTGGTAGAGATCTCAAAACCTTTTGTACCACAGTTGATTATTCTAAATTTTCTTCAAGGCCTTGAACATGATTAACTATTTGATCAACTTGTAAAAGATAACTCACTATATTTTCTTTCTCTTCCATTTTCAAACTCTCAAACTGTCTTCTGAAAGTTTGGAGCTTAGCTTGCTAAAATTTTCAATCACCTTTGTAAATATTTTCAAGCTTTACCCAAGTCTCATGAGCAAATTGGAATTGCATAACTTTAACAAATTCTAATTCACATAAACTACATAAAATAACATTTAAAGTTTTATCATTATTTTCACTTACCTTCTTTTTTACCAGAGTAGTCACAAGTGACTGTGGCTCTTTGTATTCCTCCACAACTACTTCCCAAATGTTGAATCTAAGAGATATCAAATAAGTCCTCATCTTTATGTTCAAAAAAACATAATTTTTCTCATTAAACAAAGGTTCCTTATTTGTAGAAAAACTTTCATGTGATCCAACCATCGTGCTTTCCCTGATCTACCTTCAAGCTATAAAACTCTTTCCAAAGGAATCTGCTTTGATACCAATTGTTAAGCATGAGATATACTAATAGGGGGTGTGAATAAATATATCATATATCTTATAAATCTTTTACTTAATCAAACTCCACTTAATGATACATTCAAGATATGCAATAAAACTAAAATAATATGCACCACACAAGAGAGAGACACCATATTTTAATGTGAAAACCTAATGTGAGAAAAACCATGTAGAATAATCTCAAGTATATGAATGAACAACAAATCAAATTACAAAGTTCACAAGCACCAAATTGCAGGAGCACCAACCCCTTTATTAAGCACCAACACAATAACTATTTGTGAGCACCAACCCATAGGAGCACCAACCCCTCTTGTGTATAAAACAAAACTATCTCTCAATGTTGCTTTCTCAACAAATGATAGAACTTTAAAATATCTCTGTCTATAATCTCCTCTTTTCTTATATAAAATAATTACAAACCTTGCACTCTCTTGCATATTACAAATGGCTTCCCAAGCCTTTATTTATAGCTTTCCAAATGACCTTTGGCATTCACCATTTCTAACTCTTCACAGAAAATAGTCCCAAACTTGCATGACCCTTTGAATCTTTGTATTTGAAAAGTCACATGTTGACCATAAGCAAATGTATCCTTTCTTCTTTTCTCTTTATCTTGGTGACCTTTCGAATTCCTTAAGGTGACTCTTCATATAAAAATGCACCATACCCTCTTTTATTTTCACTCGACGACTCTTGAATTCCTCAATATGACTCTTCATGGGAAAATGCGTCCGATTCCTCTTTTGTCTTTACATCTATTTCGAAAATAAAAATAATTTTCTTTTTTAAAATTATACTTTTTAAAATATAAAACTATAGTTAAAAGATAAATTAGTTTTAGATATTTTATTGTACATTTTTTTGGTAAAAAATGATATTATCACATAACAAGAATTTAAACTTTGGTCACTAATTAACTTAAGCGTCAAATTGCCATTACATCTAAAATGCCATGAACAAATATCAATAATCTAGTTGAACATAACTTTTTAAAATAGATTAGAAAATAGTCATTATAAAAATATTTATAAATTATTTAAGTATAGATTTATACAATATTGCATTATTCTAATCCATCATGATTAAATATCCATTATTTCTAAAATAAAAATTGATTTTATATATATATATATATATATATATATATATATATATATAAAATATGTAGATAAATATTAATTTTGAAGTTTTAGCTTGAATTTTTTATGTGTAATATTGATTAATAATTTTATAATATTCTTGTTTAATTTCTTATAGATAAATATTAAATTTGAAGTTTTAGCTTGAATTTTTCATGTGCAATATTGATTAATAATTTTATAATATTCTTGTTTAATTTCTTATTAATTAGCTGCATTAATTATTTTTTCTAATGATATATATATGTATAATTAATTAATGTAGGAGTCAAATAAATTTTAGATTTAAAGATTAAATTGACTTGTGATGGTTAAATAGTGGTCAAATTTAAAATTAAATATAAAAGTGAACTACTCTTTCCTTTACACTCCACCCTACTCTGATTATTGCAAAACACCTATCAACGTTATTAGAAAATATTATTATCAAAATATTTTTAAATTATTTAAATATAGATTTATGAATATAGTATTGAAAAATTAACTCACCCTATTAATCAATATTTTATTATTGAAATGTATCAATGTAATCAAAATATTAATTATAAAAATATTGTTTTATCAAAAATATTTAAATGTAAACTAGGAAATATAACGAGTGTTACACTCAATGTCTAACATGATGAAAAATTTTACTTATAACTTTATATCAGGGTTTACTTCAAAGCTAATCATTCTTCCCCTATGAAGATATGGTTTAGGGAAATGAGGTAGACAATTCCACAAATTCTGGTTTAAATCATATGATATTACATCATCATCAATTTTCCTTATAAAGCAAAGTTGATCCCCCACAATTACGCAATTCGTCTAACGAGTTCACCATATTTCTTTGCACATACATCGAGGTGTTCTTTTAATTTGATTCCAAAATAAAATTGATTCCTCCATTGAATCATTTCCATTAGCACAAGCATTTATTTCCATCTCCCAAATAATAGTTTCCTTGTCAATCAATTCATATTCCACAGTTAGAAGAGATGAGCCCCATGCAAGTGGCTCATATTGCACTAGAGATTTCTAAGGTATCATAATTTGTGTCATGGATGTACACTCCCCTCATTTAATCTTGCTATAACACATTATCTTAGATGTAATCCCTTTCATGAAGAATAAATCATTACATAAAATAATCTTGGCATAAATCAAATGCTAGTATACTGTCTATTACGATCCTGCATTTTCATAATCTATTTTGTTGTTATGACATTGATATTATGTTGTTAAACTAATTATTGACTATTATTTTAATTGGATTATATGTGGTATTGGTTGCAATGGTATTGGGTTGCGTGTTTAGTTCTATACTTAATGATTTTATGGACTTATTAATCCAATTGATGATGTTTATAATCTACATTTAATTATTAATTTTTGATATGATATGATTGATGTCCTTTTTGGTGGTTGTAGGTTCTATTTATGAGCTAGGTAGATGTTGAAGGTTGTACTCCCAGAACTAAATGAATTCTGAGCACGTCAAACATATTTGACAAGTATACTTATTTGATTTCATTTTATCCTTTAGACAGCTTGATTGGTCATTATGATTGTCGACTTTGATCCTTGTACATTATCTTATCATTTTTTGTGTACCTTGCTTGATATCATTATTTACTATTATTTTCTATTATGAGTTTTATGACTACAATATTTAATTCCCCCTTGCGATCAACTCCATTTTATTTCTCCTGCACATGTTTATGATTCATTTCATTTTCCCTTAGTTGACCCTATTAACCTATGTAGACATGTTACCTAGACCTACCCTTGACACCCCCCTTGGAACCCTTGGCATCCCAATTCCTTGGTCTAACCCTTCGACCCTATAATCCCTTATACGAAGGTGATGGCATGCCATTTAAATTGCATGGTTTTATATTATGGCATCAATTTAGTGTTACATGGTTTATTTAAAGGTTTAAGTCTTTTATTTAATCAACTTACATTGATTATGGTCATGCTAAATGTCATTTAATGAGGCAGGTGTCATGAACGGTGGATGTTATAATGCTAATCTATTTGGTTTATGTTTAACACTAAGATCAATTCCTAATCTACCTTTTTATTGGTCGGTAGTTGGTTAATGGCCGAGTCTTTCAGATGAGCCATTAATGGTGAGGTTGGTGGGGGATTTAACTTGAGATATATAGGAGGATTTATCTCTCCTCCCATTCAATGCATAATTGAATAGGGTATGTGAAACTGGATGGAAGGAATGGGAGCTGGGACGACAGATAGAGGAAGTTAGAAATTTGGAAGAATGAAGGAGAAAACAATAGATGGTTAGGCTAGTTTTAATGGTGGTCATGATGGATTTTAATTACACCGCAGTTGTTTGGAAATATATAGATGTTTTTTAATCTATCTTGGTTTCTTAGAGTTTTATGCGATATCGAGTAAGTTCTTTTATTTTTTGGTTTTTCTTGTTGACTGTGTTAAATAATAGTAAGAGACTGCTTATGCAGTTATAAGTCTTAGGACTTCCAGGGGTATACACAGACCCCATAAATGATATATCAACATATATCATTACATATGCACTTGTAATGGATATATATATAAGATATATGGTTGTCTGGATCAAATCTTTTAGTTTTGATTTATGATTCAACTCTATGTATGATTATTTTCATTGGCTTACCTGTTATGTGACTTGTCATGGATTTATGTGTTTTATATCATGAACTATGTGGCTTCATTGTATGTGGGTTTTGGGATGAATCCAAATGTGTTCATGCACCCATTTTAGATGGGTTAATAAAGAAAACTTGTTTGATGGGTGGCATCTGCATGTATAACCTTGTAGAATATTTTAAAAGTGTTGATTGTATTTTATTTTGTATAGTGACTACATTTTTAATGGTGATTGGATGTCATGATTTGGCTATTCTTTTTGTGTGAATCCTTGAATGTGTAACCTATTATACATTTGGTGACTCAAACCTTTACCAAGGGCCGAATGGTTTTATCTTTGACTATGTTATATTTGGTCGAGTAGTAGAGTTGTGGGTGATTGTGCGATATTTTATACTTATTTGTATATATGCTATAACGTTGAAAATACTGGACCACTTTTTGGTCACTATCTTTTGATAATTTTTATTCGAATTGTGTTCATTATTTAGCTTGAAGCTTAAGTTATAATTGGTCAAGTTATTATTATTGAATTGCATTTGACCATGGTATTTTGGTTATATCATCACGTTCCATGATTATATCATATTGGGTTATTACATCAAAGCCATGGTATATATATGCGTATATGTTTTATCGTAGCTTGAAGCTTTATTTGATTATGGTTGTTAGTAATTTGGATTTGAGTCCATGTTTAAATAATAAAAGGGGTCGTGTCTTTAAATTAAGGCCTCTTAGTTATATTGACTATGTTCTATGTTATGTCATGACCTTCTAATCTTTGACTACATTTATATTGCATGATTGACAAGATTGTTGATGACGAGGTTAAATTTTGTATTTTGTCTATGTATGTCAAAAACTATCCATCCATTTTTTATCACTACCTTTTTATAATCAATGTTTGTTTTTTATTATATGGCTTAAGTTATGTATTGACCTAGATTTAATACTTGTGACTACTGTATTCTTATTTGACTGGGTTATGATGTTTTTATTTTATGGTTATATCATATCATTTGCATTAACGTTGTTGTTTTTTATACCAAAGCTGCATAATATACATATGAATGTGTGTTGGCTATGAGTACATATGTATATATATACATTATAGCATAAGGTTACCTCTTGAGTTATGACCATTGGGTCTTATGATAGTATTGATCTATTATTGATAGTGTCATTTTGTTATTTTGACTAAGTCGATTTAAGTTTTGGAAATAAACTTAGTGGTGTATGAAAATATGGAATCTGTTGCTCTTGAAGGCATCTCTGATTGATTTTATGTAGTATTTGAGACTTCAAACTACCTCAGTTGAATGACATAAATATATCTAAGAAAATATGGAAGGAGTCTGAAGGAGTTTAACTGTTTGTGTTTAAATAACTAGTTTTGTGATTAAGCTTATGTTCTATTTTGTGTCATTATTTTTAATTGAATACTTTAAGTTTTTACTTGTATGCTTTGGTTACTTCTTGGGATGTGTTGATTATCATTCCTAAATTAGATAGTAAATGAGTATATATTGGGGGTCTGGATGGTTAAAGTTGATTGTAACTTGGACATATATCCAAGAAGGATAATTCAAAGGATATTTAATGGATTAAATTTAATCCATTCTATATCATTTGATAGCCAAGATTAACCTTTCCCGCTTCCGATCTATACTACATATGAATTAACCATTCTCATTTCACCTTAAAATGATATAGTTGTGTTTCATGTATCTTTTTATTTTGAAATGTCTTTTTTTGTTAGAATCTGATTGTTCAAAATTCACTTCATATTTCTGGTTATCATAACCACAATTCTGCTAATGGTTGGGATGGTGAGGGCCATCGATGGTTGAGTTCATAGGGCTGATTGGGTGAGTTTATCCTAATTATTTCATCCATGTTCAACTTCATGCTTTAATTAATTGCACCCATATGATAAAATATGGTAATAATTTCATTTAATAATTAGATTAATTATTGATATATCTTGCTAGCATCGACACTAGATTAGATAGTATTCAATTACTTAGTATAATTGTGAGTATGGATATTGAATTAATTGATATGAAATCTTTGTTAATGATCATGTTAGCTACTAACCTGTATTGTGAATGGATTGTTGAATTAAAATGGAAAGTTGAACATTGTATGAGGTAAATTGGCTATTGACTGAAAAGTGATATACATTAAGTACATTGAATTATTATTTCTAGTTTTAACTTCGTATTAATTTAACATTCTATTATAGTGTTAATTATATCCAAGCTAGATTTAATACTGATGCGCAATCAATCTTTATATATATTCATTGGCATATTAATTATTGTATACAAACAAAATTAATATATGAATTTTATCTTGGGACCTACTTGGTTGGTTATACTAGGTTCTTAATTCTGAAAATTTGTTTGAATTAGAATGATCTTATTTATATTAGGTAGGAAATTAGATAAAGTTATATTGTTAACTCATATTGACTAAGTTTAATAGTTCATTTGGATTATCACCTTATGTATACAAATACATAGATGCATATGGATCTCTTAGTCATTTTAGCAATGCTTAAACTTTTGTTGGTTGGTTCATGGGGAAAAATAAACCAAATCTTTCCTTATAAACATGAATTTCATACATACTTGGTTGCGTGCAAGGTATGTACTCTACATATATTTGAACTTAAGGTTATTACTTCCATTTATTGAGATATGTATGTTACACATACGTAATCTAAAATTTAATATGTTACTCTAGCATTACATAATAAATGAAATAATAGTTAACTAGATCTCATGATTTAACCATATGCATGTATAGTATTTCTGTATAGCACAATCATATGATTAAGTAAACAAACTTGAAGGAAATTGATGTAATTCTTATGATTCAATAGAAGATTATACGCAAGTTACATGTCACCTATATTATATTTGATGAGGCATAATTGATTAACTAATATTGGCACACTTACTGATCTCTTTCATGTTGGGCTGTATGTGTTTCACTTCATATTTTGATAACTAAACTTAGCTACCTCATTGCCCTAGCTTCCCAACAGATAAATTTGTAAGAGTTCTTTAATTGAAACATTTTATTTGGGTTTCACTTGTTTTGAAACTTGGATGAATTTTGTTTGCTTGCTGATGTTGAATTATGTGCTTGATCAATTTTGTTATATAAAAACACTTGCTACCTTTTTCTAGTCTAGCTGAATTATAAATTTATTCATAACATAATGATTTATTTAGGCATTCATTTACTTATGTGATTATAGAATATGGTATGAAAAGAAATGAATCATTTCTTAATAGTTAATTGAATTGGCTTCACTATGGAGTAATTGCACGAGTTTACCTCTCTTAAAATAAATAAATATTTAATGTTTAATTGATTAAATGTCTTAGACTCTTTTAATATCGCATTGGCTATGCCAATCTAAATGGTTATATGATTTTATTTCTTTACTACCTATAGAATAACGATGTTGATTATAACTATATAATTAATTGTTATTCTAGTAATGGCATCCATGTTGGTAAGTGAGTAATGTATGAATTATACTAGTGCGGTAACCTTAAAGGCTTTAAGGTATTTATGACCTTGATTGGTAGCACTATGTAACCTTATATTCTAAATTTTATTTTCTCTTTATGCAATAATATATTCTACTGCATGAATGATTAAAAATATGCATGTGTTGAATTTTTTTTTAAATGCTGAGTATGTTTACTTTTCTGAGTTATATTTAAACATATGACTGACAACTTGTATTTTAAAGCTATGCTTAATTTGATTGATAACTTAGGGAAGTAGAGTTATCCTTCTCGGTTAATCAAATCCTTTAACTTAACCATCCTCGAGTGGGACTGAAACCCATCAAGTAGAGTGAGGTATTTACCTAGGGTTAAGGACCTATAAATGATGCTATGTGGAAGTATGAGTGCCACATATGGTGCTCAAGACCTATCCATGTATGTGTACATCGATATATCCTGAACCCCATAAACCATCTAATACAATAACACACTTCCCCATACAACTTTTTTTATGTGTTTACCTCTTGCTAATTGCCTCAGTTCACCTCTTTCAATTTCAATTATGCGTACATGAGTGCATTATACATTTATCACTTGCATTAGCAAGTAAGGTAAGTGGGTCTAACACGCGTCCAAAATGTACTCTAATATACAATTCTAATTTTTTTTTGGTTGTTTCACTATCCAAGAGCAAGTCAAGAAATTTTCTTCCCCTGCAATCCTCCATTTTATTTTTCTAAGAGTCGTAGATTGTTACCATGAATGATGTAGCGGAAGTCCCATCCATGTTGCCCACAACCACCACACTATATACACCACTGCTACTCTCACCTCTGCTCGTTATCCTAACTTTCAATGGAATAAACATTGATGGCATGGGAGGAAGTTCTAAAAATGTTCCATTCGATGGATTGTAGAAAATGAATGTGGCCGAGATCAGATTGGTTGCTAGTAAGAGTAACCCTTTTGCTGAACCATAGTAACAAATTTTTGATTCATATCAGTTTTGTGCAAACTTAGGCAGGAAAGAGACAGATGGAGTCTTCTATGTGCCTATTAAAAAGTACACTATATTTGTTCTAACCAACAACCATGGATGGTATCTACTTGAATTTTTAACTTGATTCCAGAACTCACGAGAAGAGAGTTGAGAATCCCACTTCTTACAAACTTTGTGTGAAGCCCAAGCTGATTCCAATGGAAGACTTAAAAAAATATTCTCTTGTATCTACTCAGACAACTCAAACCATAATTCCCCTATCATTCTTCTCTTTCCTTTCAATTTTCCCTACGCACAAACATAAGCCAAATAAATTGAAACCTTTCATAGTGAAAAACATATGATCAGAATCCACTTTAGTGTCAGTGCAAAGAACCTTTAAATAAGATATATTGAAATTTTATGGATGTAACTATCACGTGTAGAATAAGATATTTAAACCATATACTACATACTAAATTTTTACATTTTCAAATTATATTAAAATTTAAAAATAGATCTAATCATTGCATATCTTTCTTACAATAAAGTAAAATAAAATTAGAATGTGACTTCTTATATAAAATGTATGTGTATAATATAAAATATATTTAAAATTATATATTATGATATATAATAAAATTAAAATTTAATTTTTCACATTTAAAATTATTTAAAAATAAATAGATTTAACTCTCGCATGTCTTTCTTACATAGTAAAAAATTCGAATATTACTTATTACATAAAATTGATATAATTACATATACACATTAAAATATTTTTAAAACTATAAATTACTACAATAAAATAAAATTGGAATATATCTTTTCACATTTAAAACTATATTGAAATTTAAACATAGGGACATGTCTTTCCTACAATATAATAAAATAAAAATGCAAATTCTTAGACCTAAAAATAACAATATACACTTGGAATATAAACTTTACACATAAATTTTATATATTTAAAATATAACATATATATTTTTAAATATTTTTCTCTCATTTCTTTTAATTTTAATTTAAATTTTAAAAAAAAATTATATTAAAACAAATGTAATTCTATTCGAGTTGAATATGTTAAATTGGATACCTTCTTGAGTGCATTATGTTGAAACAAATATTAGATAATATAAATAATAAAATTATAATATTTTTATATATTTTTGATAAATTATAAATATAAGAAATCGAAGTCTAAAACATAAAATAATTATTTAATTGAAGTGACAAATTTTTGTTCGCATTCAAGTTGGAGGGGATTGAGGGTCTCATCTCTCGTAGGTCATTTAAGCCTGTTTGTTCCCTCTTTTCGTCTACTTCTCCTTGCAGATGAGTGGAGCCTCATTTCCTTCAATGGCGATTGGCGGTAGAAATGTTTTTTTTTTCCATTTTTCCATTTTATTTTTAAGCATGTTTCCCTCTCTCTGTGTTTCTTTTTAATTGAATTATTTTGTGTATAGGATTTACTATCAGAGTTAATGAATAAGTGAATAACTGTATTGGTGGCAGGTCGTTAGAGTGCTAGCAATAAGAGTTTCAATAGAAGTCTCAGTTTGAGTCCAAATAAGAGTCATAGTTTACTAGATAGGTGGCTTATTTAGATCTAAATTTTTAGGAATTATTCATCAGTTAAATTTTTATATATGCATGTATTAATTTATTGATAATCAACAAGTAGATAGTTCTGTACTCTGTTTTCTTTTAGCTCCTCCCGTCCTTGCTCTATTTTGGTATTAGAGCCTGCTACTATTTGGATATAGAATCTACTGTTGTTTAGAGAATGCGTAAGTGTTTTGATTAGAGTGCTAAATAAAAGGCCCATCAATCTGAATCTTCTTGGAGAATAAGAGAGCGTACCACCTGTAAAACTTGTGAGTGTGTGCATACATAACTTGTGAGTGTATGCAATAAACTAGTAACTGGTAATCTTTATCTGTGTATCTATACATCATGTCTAATATGTCTAATTCGACAGATTCTTACATCACTAAAACAAATAAATTAAATGGTGTTAACTATATGAATTGGAAATTTAAGATGTAAACATTAATCGAAAGGATTAATATGTGAACCATTATGAATGGATTTGAAGTTAAGCCATCTCGCCCCAACCTATGTTCAAGTTTGGGAGAAAAGAGAGCAAATAATATATTCTCTTGAAAATGTCTGTAAAAGAAATGATAATTCCTTATATAAAGGAAAACAAGACATCCACTGAGACATGGTCAATATTGAAAGTTTTGCATGAAATAGTGAATACAAATATAGTTTTATTTCTTAAAAGTGAACTCCTTTCTGCATAAAATGAAAATATCAATTGCTATTTTTCGAGAGTAAAGGAATTGAGGGATAAACTAGATGATATTGGGGATAAAGTATCAAGTAGTGATGTATTCACTATTTCGTTGAATGGTATGTTGCATGAATATCAAGTTGTTATCACCAAATTATTAGCAAGAGAAAAGGCACATTCTTTTAATGATTTAACAAGTATCTTTCTACAAGAAGAGGAAATGAGGAAGCATGTATACATCATACATCTGAGTTCAGATTTGGCTTTGATGGCCAAAGGTAATCAACCATATCAAGGAAAGTCATGGGTGTAGACTGAAAGAGGCAAACTTGACATGAAGAAGTATCAATAAGGGGTATCACCAAAGACAAAATTCCAATGTAAAGAAGAATAGGACCGAAAAATATTGTTGTAAGTTTGGACACTATGCTTATGAGTGTAGTAAAAATAATTTTAATGAGTTCAAATATAAGAGACAAGAAGGTAATTTTGTTAATGGAGATGAAAAGATAAAATATGATTTCAAATTGTTTATTTTAGATGTAACCCTATTTGTTAAAACAAATAAAATTAATTCATGGTTTATAGGTTCAGTAGCTTCCATTCACATGAATTGTAATAAGAATTGGTTTAAAACCTTTCACAAGAAAACATTTGGTACTAAAATCTAAGTGAGAATATATCTATTGGAATAAAAATATAAGGTGATATATGTGTTAAACTTCTAAGTGAGAAGGTGAAATAAATTAAAAATGTGATGTATGAACTAGGGATTAAGAAATATATAATCTCAGTTTCAATAATTATTGATCAAGGATTTAAACATGAATTTGCAAAGTCAGGGTGTTATGTGAAGGATACAAAGTGTCATTGCAAAGTGGTAGAAGAAGGGATTGGAGCATGAGGACTATACAAGCTTAATGTGATTGATGAAATTACTCTTGAGCACTAACATTAATAAATGTGTTCACAATGGAGTTATGGCACTTAAGGTATGGTCATTTAAATTTTAGAGATCTAGTTTCTCTACATGGTGATAGGTATTATAGTTTTTAATAATGATGTTGAATGTGAATGGTTGTACATTAGAAAAACAACATTGAAATGAGTTTTCAATAAAGATGTATAATAGGCAAAAAAATGTTATTTAATTAATGCATTTTGATGTGTGTGAACCAATAAAAACTAGATCATTCGAGGAGTTTACTCTTTTTTTTTTAATATCTTTATTGATGATAGAGTTACATTTCCATGGGTATATCTCATAGCAAAGAAAAGTGACATTTTTAAGTACTTGAAAGAGTTTATAAATATGATTGAAAAACATACAAGTAAACACATCAATATTCTTAGGTCAAATCAAGGCATGCACGTGGGGGTGGGGCAATGGGAGGGAACGAGATATGCACATGGGGAGGATACCTTTCAAAATAATTCTTGACATACTGATAGGATGTGCATTGAAGCTATATGTACAACTATGTATTTATAAAACAAAAGTCCAACCAAGTTCTTAGAGCCTAAAACTCCTTATTTAGAGTTAATTTGTCATTAACCAATTGTTAATCACTTGAGAGTTTTTGGGAGTAAAGCATTCTCTCACATTCCCAAAGAAAAAAAAAAGGAAACTTGATCCAAAGTCAATCAAAAGTATTTTCATTTGTTATTGTGTAGACCATAAAGCTTATAAAATATATAATCTTGTTACTCAAAGTATTTGCAATTGGGAATGCTATATTTCATGCAAATGATATTTAGGAGGAAGATGTCAAGGTTGTCAAAGAAGAGGAAAATAGTTAAGGTTTTTGGAAAGTTTTTGAAGAAGAAAAATAAATTGCATTAGTGATTACAAATCAACAAGATGTTGAAGTTTAAAGTAACTTTAAAACTAAAATCAATAATAATATATCAAGTAGTGAGGGACTAATAAGTTTAATTAGACAAATTAAGTTAAAGAAAATTTTAGAGGTTATTTATAGCCAAAAATTTATAAGTAGGTTTTTTCGATTTTGAAAATGGTTAATTCTGTGAAAATATATATAGGTTAAATAGCTTCAATTTTATACAATTTTTTATACATGTGTTTCGAATCGCCTTATAAATTATACTCGATTCTATTTTGAAACACAAATTCATCAGAGTTACTATGCATGTATAAGTCTGATTCACCAAAAAATTATATGAAACATATATCAGCTTGGAATCCCCAAATATATATATATGTATATGTATATGTATGTGTGTATATGTGTATATATATGACAAGGACCATCTATGACACAATAGGTTTAAGGTAATAGTTATATTTTGATTGTCATTGTTTGTTAATTGAAATAAAAAAATATTTGAAAGGTTAATTATAGATATGGTTAAGACATTTTGGTAGACTTTATTATATAGTTTATAATTTTAAAATTATGAAAATGTTTTAAATATTTTTTTGGGGTCATTTATAAAATTGAGTAAAATAAACATGTTTTTCTTTATATGGTAATATTTATTTTATTTCTAGTGTTAAATGAGGTGCAGGTGAAATTAAAACTATAGGAATTGAGGTTGAGATATTGCTTCATTTTTTAGTGAATTGGTATTGGTAATCAAGACAAACTTTAATGTTGGTCAAACACATCACCCACGATATTAATATAAATTGCTCGAATACATATATGACAATTCCTTGATTTTTCTAATCATTTATACAAGCTATTCGCAGAAGCAAGGCAAATATATAGCTTAACAAAGAGTTGTTTGACAAAATTGTATATCTTAAAAACTGCCTCCACACTAAATGGCTCACTCAATCCTGCAACCTTCCACTATCAATAGCTCTCTCCACCTCCAAACGATGTTGTGACTTCTTTAGCATCCACTCTTGGATCCTTAAGCTGTCGTCCAAGCTTTTCCAACCACCACCCACAATTTTTACAATAGTTTTTTTAACTTCATCCTGTAATTTTGTATTGTATTTGTTTTTAGTACAAGTCCGTAGTTTTTTTAGGTATTGTTACCAGGGTATATGTTTTATTTTTTAGTTTATTGGTTTTAAAAATTGCACATGGTTTTAACTTTTTCTATTAAGTGGTTTAGGTTTTAAATCTTAGTTTAAATTTTGATTTTTGTTTTTGATATATTATTTTAGTTTTGTTTATTGTCTGGCGTTAAGTATTTTATTTCCTGTTTTTAAATGTGGTAAGTGGTTTTAATTTTTTTAATTCGTGGTTTAATCTTATTCATGGTTTTGTTCTTTGATAGTGGTATTGAGTCTATGGTTTAGTCTTTCTTTTAAATTTTGGTTTTGTTTTATTTTAATTTTAAGTTTTTGTTTTTTATTTATTGCGTAGTATTTAGAATATTGTATTTAAGTTTTTTAAATGAAGGCGTAAATAATTTTTAATATGGTTTTTTAGTGATTGTAAGGTATGTATTTGTGTTTCTTTTGTTCGAAGATTGATCGTGTGTTTTTCTTGTATTTTTTGATCATGTTACATACATTTATTTATTAATTTTGACAAGATTGAAACATGATCCATTAGTTGGAAGACTTGTTAACTTGTTCTGGTAGCATTCACAGTTGTTGTATAAATCTTTAATAAAGAAGATACAGATGAATTGACTGTGAGGCTTACATTTTGAAAACATAATCAGCGATAGAAAATATAGAGCGATTTTCATATTGTATTTTGTTTTAAAATGTTTAAGGTGATAATTATATTTTGGTTGGTATGGTTTGTTAATGGAAATAAAAAAATATTTGAAAGACTATTATTGATTATGGATATGATTAAGACATTTTGGGAGACCTTATTATATAGTTTATAATTTTAAAATTATAAAAATGTTCTGAATATTTTTTTCAGTTATGTTAGTCTCATTTTCTATAGTTGTCTTACCCTTGACCCTATAGTCAATTTATACTTTATACTCTGATATTTTGTTACAATTTTTGTTATACTCAATTTATTATATCATCTGGTTGGTCTTTTAAGAAATTTACAAATGTATTTACTCAATTTATACTAAATACTGCACACGATCTTACCATATGTACTACACAAAAAGAGACCTGGAGAACCATGTTTTTGGGACAAATGATTTAAAGAAAAACATTATTGATTTCAACCTCTCCCTCATGCTCATATTGAATCTTGATCATGTTCCATACATTTATTTACTGATTTCGGCAACGCTAAAACATGATCCACTAGTTGGAAGACTTTCTAACTTGCTCTGACAACTTTCGCCACTATTATATACAGTCTTAATAAAGAAGATACATATGAATTGACTATGAGGCTCACATTTTGAAAACACAATGAATCATAGAAACTGCAAAGAAGTTTTCATACTGTACTTTGTTTTTAAATGTTTAAGTTAATAATTATATTTTGGTTGACATAAATTTTTAATTGAAATAAAAAATATTTGAAGGCCATTATTGGTTATGGATATGATTAAGATATTTTGGCAAACCTTGTTATATAGTTTATAATTTTAAAACTATAAAATTTTTTTGAATGTGTTTTAGCTATGTCATCTTCGGTTTTCATAGTTATATTGTCCTATGGTCCCATAGTCATAGTCAGTTTATACTCTATACTTTGATTTTTTGTTATAATTTTTTAATACTCAATTTATTATATTAGTTGATTCTTTTAAGAGACTTATAGAGGTCTGTACTCAATTTATACTAAGTACTGCATATGATTTTACTGTAAGTACTTCACAAAAAGAGTCCTAGAGAACCATATTTTTGGATCATAAAGAATAACAAAAAAAAAACATTATTGATTTCACCTTCTCTTTTAAATTCATCTTGAATCTTGATCATGTTAAATACATTTATTTATTGATTTTGGCACTTGGCTAAAACATGATCCACTAGCTGGAAGACTTGCGGACTTGCTCTAATAGCCTTCACAACTTTTGTATATAGCCCTAATAAAGAAGATACAAATGAATCAACTATGAGGCTCATATTTTAAAAACACATCCATAAAAACTGCAAAGGGGTTTCCATATTGTATTTTATTTTTAAATGTTTAAGGTAATAATTATATTTTGGTTGACATCGTTTGTTAATTAAAATAAAAAATATTTGAAAGACCAATATTGATTATGGATATGATTAAGATATTTTGACAGACCTTGTTATATAGTTTATAATTTTCAAACTATGAAAAAGTTTTGAATATATTTTTTAGTTATGTCATCCTTGATTTTTACAGTTGTCTCGCACTATGGCCCCATAATCAATTTATATTCTATTCTCTGATATTTTGTCATTTTTTTTGCTATTCTTAGTTTATTATATTATCTAGTTGGTCTTTTGAGAGACTTACAAAGCTCTGTACTCAATTTATACTAAGTTATATGGCCATCAAATTTAGTCCTTAAAAAGGACAAATTTAATCATTAAGAAAGAATCATAAATAAGATCTCAACTTTAAAGTTTTCATCCTCTAACCTTTTTTTCCATTGGTTTTTTAATCAACATAAATTATCTCTTATAAAATAAATATACATAAGTGCTTCAAATTGCATAAAATTATAAAACCACGAAACCCTAAAACTTAAATTCATATAATTTCATTTTTGTTAAAGTTTTATTCCATTATGGTTGTGAGAATATCAAAGTGAGTGATAGTTGCAAGTGGAGGCCAAGGAGGAGTCTAAGCAGCCAATAATGAAGTACAATCCAATGAATAAATACAAGCCCTACATATATGTAAATGTTCACACACTTTTAATGAATTTTGCCTATTTTTAAAGGGATTCGAACCATTTTCATGTTATTTTTTAATTAGATCTTTACTCTCAATGTGAAAACCCTTTTTTTTCATATATCAAAACCCTTAATATTAGACACAATTTGGTTATCATGCGAGATTGTTTGTTTAGTAATAAGGTCATTGAAATCTTTACATTTGTTTGGGATTTTTTGTTTAGTAACGAGATCATCAAGACCTCAAAAATATTGTGAATGTGTGTTTAGACATTGATGTGGTGATGACTTTTTTTTAGAGTTGCACACACCTGCTTAGGGTTTAGGTTAGGAATGGGTTTGTAGCAGTTCTTATTTGTGTTGTCTCTCATGTCCTCCTTGCTTGAATTTATTCATTTGGGCAAGTGTTTGAAACGGTTATTCTGCCCCCAATTGCATAGGGCAAAACAAAATAATTGTTCTATAAAACTTAGGGTATCTAGTGATCATAATCGTTATTCCACCTCAAACATATTTGCCCCATGAATGTGTTGGGGGAAAGGGGTTTAAATATTATTTATTTATATTATTTCTTGATTTGAATATGAGGCTTGATTCTTCAACTGTTTATAAGTTTTTAAAAAGAGCTAATAGAAATCACTAATCAATTTATACCGGTATGACGATTTTGCCAAAGATTTGCCAATGAAATTATATTTGAAATCAAGGATTCATCAAGATTTAATAGTAAGCTTTTAGGTGTCCATTCTTAAAATTATCCCTCATCAAGATACCATTTGAGTATAAGGACTATGTTATAATGTCTCATGTAATTAGTGTAGATGAACCACCAAATTTTGAAGAATATACAAGTCATAAAGAATGGATGACTGTTATGCTAGAAGAACATGAGTCTGTTGTGAAATTTGACACTTTGGGACTAACTAAATTACTTGAAAATAACGTTCCTATAGTCTCCAAATGGTTTTTCAAGTCTAAGTTCAATGTTGATGATAGTATAGATAAATTTAAAGCAAGATTGGTTGCAAAAGTTTATTCACAAAAGGAAGGAATAGATTCTGAAGTCATATTTGCACCTATAGCTAAAATAAACACCATTATACTTATGATTGCACTTACTAATAAGTATGATTGGTTCTTAAAATGAATGAATGTTAATCTAGCATTCTTAAATGGTGACTTAAAATAAGAGTTATATCTTGTTCAACCAAGGACAAGAACAAATTGTATGCAAGCAAAAAATAACACTATATGGTCTAAAATAGGCACCAAAATCATTGCATGTGAAAATTTACAACTTCTCTCAACAAGGGTTCATCATAATTAAGAATGACCCAAATATGTACATAAATAAAGATAAACATGTCAATGTTGATTTAATTTCATTAGGTTTTGATGATTTGATAATAACAGGGAGTGTTACAAGATTGATTGATGAATTCAAAATAGATCTATCAAAATAATTTGAAAGTAAGGATCTTGGACATATGCACAATTGCTTAGGCATTGAGGTATGGAGGGAAGATGGTTAGAATTTGATTACCCAAAGTAAGTATGCAAGGAAATAGGTCAAATGATTTAATAAGCATGAGTGAAAATCAATCTCTACTCCATTTCAATGAAATGCTAAGTTTTGAAATGAATATGATACAAAAGAAGTAAATAGTACTTTGTATAGGCAGCTAGTGGGAATTTTAAACTAAACCAAAACAAGCCCTGATATTGCATACATAGTCAACATACTTAGTCAATTCATGGCTAAACCATATGAAATCCATTGGAAAGCTACCGAGAGAGTTTTTAAATATACACAAAGAACTACCAATTTTGATATGGAATACACTAAACGATTGAATGTTGAGTTGACAGGTTACTTATATTCTGATTAGGTAGTTGATCCAGATGATAGAAAATCCACCACTAGATATGCATTTAATATAGGATTTTGCATTGTGGCTTGGAGCAATACGAAGTAACCAACTTTTTCTTTGTCCTCTATTAACACTAAGCATAAAACATTGTGTATTGCTACTTATGAATTTGTTTGGCTAAGACACATATTTTAAGACATGATAGAAAAGCAACAAGGACCAAAACCTATCAAGCACGATAATAAAAGTTTAATCTCCACTCTACAAGATATTAAATACAAAATACTTGATCAAATGAGTGATGGATAAAATTTGAGAAAGAGAAATAAGTTGAATAACAAAAAACTTGATCAAATAGAAGAGGTGAGAGGAAAAACAAGGTATGAATGCAAGCACTTTGTTTAAAACAAGGTACAATAACTATCTCTGATAAGCCAAATGCCGTAGACAATGATGCAATTGATAATAATAAATTAAATAATGGTGAAAATGAAAATAATCAATTTAATGATGATGGAATTGACAATACTATATTGATTAATTATGAAATTAAAAATAGTGAATTATATAATGTTGGAAGGTCACATTTAAAGTATAGTGTTTTTTATTTTGTTGACAATGATTGGATGCATGATGCCTACCCCCCAACAATGAATAAATTTTCATGGAAAGAAATAATGATGAAATTAATAATGAATAAAATTTCATGGAAGCATGTAATGAGGAAAGAAACAATGAAGAAAATCCCATCCCACCACTAATCACTGAAAGTAATGATGATTTTGAAACACCTTCTCAACAAGTTCCACCAATAACAACACTTCTTATAATTATGCGTATAAAAGGTAAGTACTTAATTGAAGCCCATGAAAATATTTTTAAACCAATGTCTAACAAAATGTTTGACCGCCATTCGAGAAGATCGGTTCAAGAAATTTGGGATAGTTTATTTCATAATTTGATTCATGATATTGATAAATGTCAATTGTTTATTTAATTGATGATATTAGTTAAGATGAGACCCACCATGTATACATTAGGGCTAAAAACATCTAATATGTATGATGAAAATGCATAAATTGTTAACAGCTTACATGATGCATATCATAATGTAGGCCCTAAATCATGCAATGAAAATTATAATGCTGCCCAACGTATAATCACAACTTGTGCAGTAAGTAGTCAAATAAAGAAAAATAATTGGTTTAAAAAATAAGTCGAACACTTGATATAAATAGAAAAACATTAATGAAAGCAATTTTAAGATGCAAAAGACTTAATGAACCCAATACCATTGAGATTTGGGCATTCTCTTGTCGACTTCCACAAAAGGATAAAACTATAACCGATGCTCTAAAAGAGTTACATAATTTTGGAAGGTCAATACTAGAGTTTTGCCCAATGCAAGAAATATGGTCAAAAGAAGAGTTGTTTGTCATGTTTACTCTATGTTTTGGTTTTGTAGTTTTGACATGTGTTTTTAATGGTGTTGGCATCATGTTGTGAAAACCAACCAATCATATTTTTGTTAAAGCCATCTATGCAATATTGTTTTATGTGATCAATGGACATATATATGAGTTCTAGTAAAAAAAGAAATTGTTGATTCATAGTTTCAATCAACTAGGAGAGCATATTGTGATTCTGTGAATTTAGCTAAGTAATTAAACTTAGGAGTTTACACATCACAAGTAAATCAACAATAAGCATCTCTAACCATAATATCTCATTCATTTTTAGTTTGGTTAGTATTATGGATGTTGCATGTCTCATGCATTTTATAGTTTAAGTATGTGCTTTATTGTTTAATGAAATTTTAGTTCTTATAACTTTTACTTTACCGCCTAGTGGCACCCCTAGTTATATAATTCTTACTTTATCATTTGAATACACCTAAATATATAAGGTCCTCCACCCTCTATATTTTCAGATAATGTACATAGAGGTTCCCCTTATAGATCCATTCCAATCTCCTTTGCACATGACCCTTTTCAATGGCCTCAAACCACTTTGTGGACCAACATTTTGCATTGTGTTGGATATAGAATGGTATTCTACCCTTTTCCTATTTAGGCCCAATACATTATGTTGAACTTGACATGAATCTTACCTAAACTTGTTGATTGGGTTATCTTCATGATTTTTTTTCAATCTATTTGGAAATTATCTCTTGCATTACAATTCTCTCCCACTTTAGAAACAAACCCTAAAGTTTATTTTCTCATTCTTATAATGTAATAACTTTATGGTACTCAATCAACGACCACAAAATGTTCTCCCTTCTCCCAAGCACAACCTCAAACTAATACAAATTGTAACATTATTGCTTCTTTGAGGATATTGACAATGAAGGAGAATAAGATGACTATGTTGATGTTAATCCCGAAATGCCATAATCTATAATAGAAATCCCTCAACGCATGAGGAAATCATTCAAGGAGATCCAAAATCTTATGAAATTTTACCTTAATACCCCCACCACTAGGGAAAACCCTTTCTCAAGCATGGGAGCAATCCATGCTAACAACATTATTTTTTATACCTCTTCTTCATCCATAATTCTTGTAATTGCTACCACCATGGTGGGTGATATAATTAGTACCATGCCCCCCTCAAACTAACACCAATGTTCAAGAAAATCAATCTACTCCAATAGATCACACATGAATGAACATGCAAATGTTGTATCAAATGGCCACCATACAAACATCAAATACCAACCAATTCATACAAATGAAAATTTAACTTAAGAAAATTTCAAATAGACCTCAAAAAATTCAATGGGGATCAACTAATCAATATACCCTATGCCACTCCCCTTCCTCCCTACCCCCATATTGACCCCCACCTCCCAACGAATTGTAATGGGAGCCATATCCCACAACCTCGCACTGATAATAAAGTTCTTCAAAACCTAAAACAAGCCCCTAGCTATATTGCATCCATGGGCATCAGAGGAATAAATCCAACCATTTCATATGATGGGTCCACCGACCTCGTCTTGAACCTTAAACCCTTCTAAAATATTTATAAATATGGGATTAAGACAAACATCTATGTTGTTACCTATGGATGTTTTAGAATGGTATGGTATAATTAATCCTCATTTCATAGTTGTACTGGAATGTTTGGGAAATTCTTTAGTTCAATAATTCAAATATCATGACTTATTTGAAGATAATTTGGTTAAATTTGTCAATTTCAAACAACTAGATCATGAATTTGCCCATGACTTGATCAAATGACATAAATTAATTACCCATAGAGTCAACCATAGTATGAGAAAATAACAACCTCTTCTTATTATTTACAACTATCTTAGAGCCTAGATTTTAGTGTAAAATTTGGTTCTTCTCTCCTAAAACATTGGAGGAAGTCTTTGACCAAACCAAAAGATATGACCATCTTATGAGACAATTTGAGATTCTTTAACTTCTAAATCAAGGCATTAGATTTCTAATATGACCCAAAAATTGGCATGCCACCAACGATAGTGTATAAAAAGCTTATGGTCATAGCTTTGATTATAAATGAACTATTCATGTTATCATATGTAATTCCCCTCAAACATATCTCTTTCCCAACCATTCACATGAAATACATTTCACCCATATCCTCAACTAAGATTATGTAATCATCAACCTACAAGAAAATAAGAGTTTAGACAAAAACTACCTAAGCCTCAACCCAATCATTTAGACCCCACTAAGCCAACTCCTCAATGGTTTTATACTATAAAAAAATTGGTTAGAAACAAAATTGTGGCATTCTCATGAAAACTTTTGCTCCCTTAGAATCTTGGCATATTCTTCCCTCCTTGGAAATAAATTTGGTCATGACAAAATGTCTAAAGAAAGATACCAAGAGTTTTTCAAATGCAAAAAATAATCATATGATCAAAACAAACATCAAGAAATACATCAAACTAATGTACAACTAGGCATTTTCATAAACCATTATCGAATCATTTCAATAACAAAACTCAAGCTCTTCAACCTCAACATAATCAAAACCCTACCAATTCTAGCCAAGTAGATAGCACAATTGAAAGTACAATCAACCCTATTGTTTCTAATAACAAAGAAAAACTAGTCCAAATGCAATCCAAGAAATGCATCATTGTTTGTGTTGATTAGGTTACACAATTAAATATTCCCCTTCAAATGTTCAAAAAACCTATAAGAATGTACAAGCATATCTAATGTTGCAAATAGTTGTTGAAACTCCCTTAAAAAATACTTAATCTTAAAATCTATCAAATTGTGATGTCAATGATCAGGTTGATGATGCAAAAAACTTAGATAGTCATCTACCAATGTCATAGGTTGTTTTCCAATGTCATGGATCAAACAAATGACATTGAAAGCATTTTTAAAAAGCCTCATACTTATCCCTTCTGGAATCCCAACCTAGTATCACTATGGCCACACCTCCTATGGTACAACCCATATCAGACCAACCTATCTCCAACGAATGGGGTTCTTACATTAGTACTCCACCCAAAGAATCATTTCAGAAAGATGAAAACAACCTACATTTAACTAAAACATCTATATGGTTAGTCTTTCCTCTTGTTTCAAAGAGAGCGACTATGACTTATTATCTTAGTACTCTTAGTGACATACCTAATGATTCTAACATGGGTATGGTCTGTTAAATTATGTCTCCATCTATGAATTTTGTTTCCTCCAACACTAACCCAACTTCGACAACCGAACAATAGTTTTCCCATTCTTCTTCAAGATAAAGTTTGACTTCATATGATCACTCACTATATTACCAATGGTGCAATGTCCTTGGGCATTGCATTGAGAATTCTAGAGCATACCAGAGCCATGTGGAGAACTTAGCTTTGCAAGATAATAATAATAATAATAATAATAATAATAATAATAATAATAATAATAATAATAATAATAATAATAATAATAATAATAATAATAATAATAATAAGGCAATGAGAGGGAAAGCACACCCAACTTATCCACATAAGTATTTTTGTTCAAGTTCCATGGCACTACCACACATTATATAACAAAGCTTTGAGCATATTGATAACATCAATGACAACTATGAAACCAAAGGAGTCATCCACCTTCTCCTTGTCATCACATGGAGAGTAATTCACCTCCATCAATGTATTCATGTACACACTTATCCAAGAAATGGGACCAATATTGTTATTGGAACATTGTAGTTCTTATTCATACTCCACATACGAGTGTAAATATTATCAACAACACATTAGAAAACATTCACATGTAGAGGAATAGCCTCCTCATGAGCATTATTTCCATATGGAAGACCAACCTCCCTATGAGAAATCATGCATAGAGTACCATGATAAGAGTGCAAAATCACAACATGTGCCAAATCCTAGAGATTCATATCAAGGTCCACCTACATTCTTAGCTAAGGCCAATCGTAAGATGATCTCTAATAGAGTCGAGGAGACGATGTTAGTAGTGGGATACAACTTGTAGTGGAAGATCTATGTCATCATAGAAGAGGGATATGCTTAGATTCAAAGGCATTTGTGAATTACTATATGTCTTATCACTTGTTTCATATTATTACCTCAATATATATAGCATGTCATTAGTTTCATTTAATTTTACTTGTTATCATTTCCTTATTAGTTTTATCTAGTTATTTATTCCCCTATGTTATTTTTTGGTTTCCTTGGAAGTTCATTTTTTCCCTCTTGGGTTTATTCCCCTAGGTTTTTATTTGGTTCCCTTGGATGCTTATTACTTTCTTCCCCTTCTTGGGATGATTCCCATAGGGTCATCTTTGGTTTCCTTCGATGTTTATTACCTTCCTTTCATCTTGGATTTATCTCACTTTACTAGATTTCCCTCTTGGGTTTACCTACACCCATGCTTGTGTTAGACCTATCATATGCCTACATTAATCTTTTAATGACATTATTACTTATTTATTTCCATTTCATAACCCGCTTGCACTTACCTCCATACCATACACCTTATTACATTACATTATACACACTTCCAGGAACCTCTAAATCTCATATTCCTTGTATTTTTGAAGCAAAAATTACCTTATAATGGTCAATTTATGGCATGACATCATTATACCAACACATTTTATGCACTAACTATTCAGTCCCCATTTCTTGCTCATATTTTACATCTAAGGGACACTTAGGTCAGAGATAAGATTGTACTCTTTGATAGGGTACACACGAGGAATATCTAAGCAATTTAGGTTTTACATTCTCTTCTATTCAGCTAGGTGCAAACTCTCTAGTGTTGTCATATTATAAACCCATTGTTGGCCTTTTGAATCAATATGGAGGATCATAGAAAACACAAATATAATAGAAACAAAAATAAAAAAATAAACTATCAAATTCAATATATCAAACTCAAAAGGTAAAAACCTCAAAATCTAATAACAACCAAAAAATAAGTAATCAAAAGAATTGACATGCTCCCCTACTCTAACTAAAAGCTCAAACTCCACAATTGGCCTCACATTAGAGATAGAGGTCCATTGGAATGTGATAGCCTAGAAAACTAGGGAAGAAGATTTTTTAAATTTCATCTATGTTGCTTGCATTTTCACACAAGTACCCAATCCTTATAATAATAGATGGCTCTGATGGGTCTTGAGAAACAAGGACATGTCATGGAAGAGTAGGCACCTTTTCTTTTATGCATATAATAGCCTTCATGGGATATATTTGCTACTTCATAAAGGTTTCAATGTCATAAAATCCTAGTCTTGCCAAATTGATTAAGGTTTCTCAACTTTGATAATGATTTCAAATCACCTTTGTAGTTGTTACATCCAAATTCCTCGCTAAACAAATTTACTTGATTATCTATGAATTTTTTATAGTTGATAATTTGATTTGATTATTACTAACTAAGTTGTAAGTCATATGCTATTATGGGGTAGTGTTATGTTGGTTTGGTTTCATGATTTCACTACTATGAGTTAGTTGTAGTATATATTCTTTACATTGTGTTCATGTTGACTTGTTATTCAACAGTATTTTATGATATACATGTCATGATGTTATGGACTATCTACTTGTTTGTTGTGATTTTGACACAAGAGAGACTCATCTCTCAGATCATGACAGAGGGAGAGCATCATTGGAGAGGGTGATATAGATAGAGTTGTTGGGGGATAATAGAGGAATGGCTATAACCCTACACATACCATGTTAAATAACACTTATTATATGCATAGTTGAATGGTTAGCGTTAGTGCATTTTTGATGCTATTTGCATTTATATAATTATTTACGCATGATTAGTTGTGTGTTAGCGTAGTTTAATGCTTATATGGAATTTATCTTGTGTGATTATGCTTATGTTGTCCTAATGTGTTCATGTTATCAGAAATATAAAATTGCAGGAACCTGTATGTAAACTAACCCTCATGACTTTGGAATGTTTTGGAACATAAGCTACCTATTTTTATGATACTTTGGGAATGTTAATTAATTTTGAATAGACATAGATAATTTATGAAATGTGATTTATCATTTTTGGATTAAAAAAAATTATTGACCATTTGTTAACCGTATTGTTAAATAGGTCACTATGATTATTATTGATTATCTATTATTAAGACATATTATTATTAAGTAATTAGAGAAAGTAAAAAAAGGTGTAAAGCCTCATAAAGGAAATAAAAATGAATAAAATAATAATTACATATTTATAAAAATATATAATTAGAAAAAAAAAGCGGGGGGCAAGCTTTAAAGGAAAAATATATTCATAAGGAAGGAATAAAGAAAAGAAAGGAAAGTGGTCACAAAGTAGAAGAATAAGAATGGAATAAAAGAAGAGTAGAAAGGAGGATAAGATAAGAGAGGAGTGCACAAAAGATAAGAGGAACAAAGTTGCAGAGGATGAAATGGGAAAAGAGGAGCAACATGTTGAGAAATGGGAGGTCAAAACCAAGCAGAGGACTTTCAGATCATGTCATTTTGATACCAAAAAACCTTTACTAGGTAGGTGATATTTTTGAATTTTGAAACTATTTATAGAAATTGTGTGCAGTTACCGTTAATAGCGTTGGGAATATATGCTTATTATAAACTACATAAGGAAATTTTACTTATGTTATTTTCATTGAATGTTAATTATATTGATAATATTAGTGACAATATTAACAATAATCTCAGTAAATGTTGACTTATATGAATTCAGATTCTATATAATTAATATTCTGTATAACCTAATGTCAGAATTGTATCTATTATTATATGAATCTGAGTGAATATGAATTTATAACCCAATACACTTATAGTCCCATTACCAGGTAGTTATCTGATTCTTGCTAATAATCCATAAATAATTCTAATTAAGATGCATCATTATGATTAAAATCACAAATCTGTGTATATATGAAGCAACTTAAATGATCTGTAGTATATATACCAAACACAAATCACAAGTTAATTATAGCTTGTATGTGTTGATATGGGGCGATCTGTGTATATATATACCAAACTAGGTATATATGGCAGTTCCAATAGAGTTTTAATAATTATGTGCAATAATTTTATTATGTATATGTACCAAGCTAATTAGTTAAAATGTGTTACGAACCATGTGTTCTAACAATGATTTATTTATAATAACAACAAATTTATTATAACGATGAATTAATGTGGACTGCTTAGATGAGCGATCTGCTTTAGACGTATAGGGAATAATATTGTATACATGGTTATTTATATCCAAAAAAAAAAAAAGAGTACATCGACATAGTTCTAACATCCAAATGCAATCGCCAACTTGTCTTTGAATACAATATAATTATACAATAACAATTATAATTTTATAGGCTATGTATATTGTAGTTTAGAAAGTAATCGTGGTATAATCATTTTAATAGTTTAGTTATGCCACATATAATTGTTATTGGATTGATACACTACAATTATCACATAGTTATGTATACTAAAGACCTTAATAGTTATGGTTATTGGTCCCAAAAAAATGAACTATATTAAGTATATAGTTATGAACATATGGATAACAATATGCATAGCGAACGTATATTCATTAAACGTTTAGTGGTCTCTGGTTGAATTACAATGAGTATATGGTTTTATTAAAAAAAATATAATCTTTATATACAAATTATATTATATGTCGTATATTCATTAGCCACATGGGTATGCACAGGGTATATACTATAGTTTATATACAAGATATATACTTCAATTTATATACAGGTTATATATGAAAAGGACCATTGTACGCATTTGATATACGATATTCTTGATGGTTCAACATGGTAATATTAATACATAATTAACATTGCAGTATAAAACTACAACCATAGCTGATTAGATTCGATCAGATAATTATACGTTACATGATTAAATATTTTTACATCTGAGTATTGAATCAGAGAAGCGATTGTGAAAATTATAAATGATATACAAATTATCATTTACAATTGATTGGTTATTAATTTCTTTGATTTAATTAGTATATGGTTACTAGTGGATGAGGGCTTCACCTCATAAAGTATTATAATTCATTTAATAAGGGTTTCAGAAAAAGTAGATAACCCTATATAGAACTTGGTGAGTTTTTCATGAAAGGTTGAATAGTTGTTAGAAGCACATAAGTCTTCTTTTAGAAAAAATGAAGAATAAGCTAAGTATGTCAATTTTCTTATGTATTATATGTTATGCAAGGTGCATAAATATATAAAATATGTCTATATAAGAATATATATATATATATATATATATAGATGCATGCTTGAAAACATACATTCTGACTAGCATATTGTCACGATTTTAGTGATTTGTATATTTGTATATTTGATGAAACTTTAGTGTATCATATAAGGTAAAATTGTATGTTGTCAAGTACTTATATGCGAATCATAATATGAAAGACTATGTCATCTTGAGCAATTATGTATGGATTTATACATGCTTTGAATATTTTAAGCTGAAGATCTATTTAATTAGGGATAAATACTATGAAGGAGTATTACATTATTGAACCCCTTACCTTATAAAAGATCATCAATATGTCTTGTGAATGGGAAAGTTATAATGGTTGTTGAAATAATATGAAGTCATTGTCTAGAATTTTAGATGACTGTTGACGTTTACAGTATTTTTATATTGAGGGGTACTTGTATGTGATACATAATATGAATACAATTAATATGTACAAGGTTTTATATATATAAAATATATCCACATATGGATATAAGTATTCATATAGATATATAACTTATATAAGTGCATTGGGTCATATGCCTATATCTATAGTTAATGGATTGTTAACAAGTTATAGGATTTTGAGGGATAGGAAACTGTAACCATCTGAATATAGTCTCCTAGATACGCAATAAATTATTTGAATTATGTTCATATGAGGTATGACTTGATTATGAGTTATATGATTTTTTAAAAAATATTATGACTGACTGTTAGTATATATACATATAATATTGAAAACTTATGTGTGGTACATATTATGAGTATATTAATATGTACAAGTGCTTATAAATAAATAACATATATTAGTACATCGTGATGTGTACTTATAAGTTATAATTTTTTTAATTGGTAAAGACTAAGTTATAGATTCTTGAAGAATGAAAAAAATATTTATATATGCATACAACTTTCTAAAATATAACAAATTATTTAAATGAAAGATTATGTTCTTGTAAGAATTATGACTTTATTTATTGTGACTGGTTGTTTAAAATTGAGTAGTGAGTACACAAAAAGATGGACTATGATATTGGTGTTTTTCATAGAATGTATTGCATTTGAATCTATTTATGTAAATTAGTACTACGCAGTTTGAGCATAGATTATACTTGGTTGATATAAACTGTATTTGATGCTTATTATATGGTAAATAATATTGTAGAGATTCATTCATACATTTTATGGACTAAGTGTATACATTTTGGTTATTCCTATGTTTAGCATGTTTCATGATTGATAGTAGAAAGTAATCTATATGAATTTGTTGATTGTTTATGGTAACCAAATCTTGCATTGCTGGTACTGAGTAAGTAGTGAGATGAACTTCACTAGCTTACTAGCATTATCAATGACAAATTAAGATAATCTAATCAAGTGATGTGTATAAAATTGATTGATCGTAGAGATCAATAAATATTAAAAACTTTAGTCAAAATAATGTTAGTTAGACATTGTCATTTTATGTGTATAATTTACATGTTTGTGTGATATCATGTTAGAATAGATTTCTTTATGGTACACTACATGTTCTTAGAAATCGTATAGTACATGGGCACTTACTTGTCTCTTTATATTCCCACACCATCACTATCTACTCATTCATGAAGAGAGAAATATTCCCTGATGAAAGATTATGCAAGAGATCGATGGTCTGTGGTTGGTGTGAAAAAACACTCGAATGATGCTCTCCCTCTTTATAATAGTACTTATTTGGGAATGACACTTCAGATTGCCATAGATACTAGAGTTTAGGGAATTCATGGTCTATGGAGCCTTATATCTTGTACATTGTATTGCATTTATTATTATTTAGACATTATCCTTGACAAGATGTAATTATTTATGTATTGTACATCAACAATAATGGTTATATGTTTGTACCAACCATGGTTGGATATATGTAATTGCTTTCTATATTTAGTTATGATGTGTTTCATATGATGGTAGTGATCATTGATGGATAGATTTCACTTGCTTATTCTGCAGTTGACTTATTTAGCATGTTCTATCTATATCACTAATTAGATTCTTATGGTGAAGTCTAATAAAATAATACGTTGTTTTTTATAAGACTTAATGAGTCCACTAGCATTTTTGTATCCTTCTGTTTATCATAAAATATAATGGTGGAAGCTAGATTATCCAGTGAAGGTTCTTTAAATGTCAATGACTATAACTTTTCATTTGATTCTAATTGATTTACCCTGAGAAAGCAACAAAAGTAGATCAGATTCTCATAGCCATGAATGAAACCAGGGACCAAATTTCATCCCTAAAATATGAAGTTTATGGTCATGAAGAGGAAAAACACCAAGGATGAACTTGAAGAGCATCCTGTTGAGAAAAAAACCCTCAGAATGCAAGAGTACAATTAGTATTGTATTAGTTAAGTGAAGTGTATTTTAGACTTGTAGTGCCTCAGTATAGAATCACATTACACCATGATTGGACTTGAGATATTTAGTATATCTTCATGTATGGATTGGTAACTAATTTAGGTAATAAACATCCATGATTCATGAGAATTATGTTTACCTATGTGGATGAAATGTTGTGTGTAACATTGAGTGTGTACCCTTAAGAGAACTCATATCCTCTTAGAGTTGTTAAAGGGTTGGTTTATCAAGTGTATCGATGGTGTTGGTTATATACGATGTTTTGGTAGGTGAGTGCATAGTGTAGTTCATGAATCATGAACAAGAGATTCTTATAATATCATTTTTTGATCACTTAGATCGAACCCCTCGAGAATGATTACATCCTTGCTTGGTAATCAAGTCATCTCTGCCTCTTGTGTTTTATATTGTGAGTGTTCAAAAATCATGGGATGCTTCTCACTTGAGAATATGTGAATTTTAGATAGAGTTTTGTGTCTTATGGGAGGGAATCTTAAAAGATCACTTATGGATTGGCATCACCTAGTGCAGTGGAAATTCTCCTTGTAGTGGAGTATAATTATATTTATTGAGAATTCTTATGTGTTATTAGTTTGCTCATGGATTGAAACCCCATATGTTTATGTGGATTGGGAAAGTGGTGTCATTTCTCATAGTTATCATAGAGGTGAGTTGTAATTCTTTCACCCTCCTTTGACATTATTATAAGCCACTTAGTGGATTCATATTTTCATGATGTTGTTTAAGTGTTCCCTCAATCGAAAACTTGTTTTTGAAATGTTGTTTTGATAATATTCCTTGGAGTTAGTGGAATGGATAGTGTCTTATACTTCATGTTGATGGAAAAGTTGTAGGAATGGAATGGATTGA
This sequence comes from Torreya grandis, assembly GCA_037957365.1. NCBI lineage: Eukaryota > Viridiplantae > Streptophyta > Pinopsida > Cupressales > Taxaceae > Torreya > Torreya grandis. The sequence goes on along the minus strand of JARHVA010000975.1, from coordinate 1,363,490 downwards.
TGCATCTATGTGGTTAAAATTTTTCCTTCCAATTGTGGAAACAAGTTATGATACTACACTTATAGGTTTGGTAAATGTGTAGTGATTTTGGAAACTTGGGTTGAGGTATTTTCTTCATACCATGTGAAGGTATTTAAGAGTTTTGTTTTTGAGATGTGTATACACCTAAAATTTGCCACTGATGACCTCCAACCAAGCTTTTGACCAATTTCTATCAAAATGCATAGTTTGGCGTAAAACACTAAAACACATTAAATGAGTTGAAATTGATATATTCAAGAGTTGATTTTGGCTAAGGTATTATTAAATATGAAAATGAAATTTATGAAGCAACTAACTTTGATCAAATCATTTCGAGTCAAAATGCCAATTTTGCCCCTGAGTGTTCGAGATTGCTCTTTTCTATTAAATTTCTTGCACACGATGCGTGCCTTTGTTATTTTATGTTAGCAAAATCCTAAATGGGATAACTAATCCAACACATCTGACATTGCATCCTAATTCCAATCTAGTTAAATTTAAAATCAATAATATGACATTTTGATCAATTTGATTAATTTGTGCACAAATTGCCAATGTTTTGCATCAAAGTTGACTAATCATGTTTAAGGCTAATTAAACCAAATCAAGAGCTTAAGTTAATTTTCCATGGAGATTTTTGAATATTTATTTTTACAATTTCATATTGAATAATTGCATCATCAAGTGACATCATTTCTTGGAAAGACATTCCTAAGCCATAAATGCATAAAATATCTCATCAAACCACCCCATGCCTCATTAAGACCCTCCATGTCTCTTTATTGCCTCTCTATCCCAAATATTTATGAAGGCATTTATTGATTTTTGGCCTAAAAAATTGAATAGATTCTTAGCCACACATCTTGAGATGGACGGTTCAGGGTCATTCTAACCATTTTGCAAAATATATAAATAAGAGGCCTTGCCTATTGAATTTTAAGCTCCTTTAAACCAAAGTTATGATGCTAAATTAATTACAAAAGACATTAAAATTAGTGTTATAATTCCCAATTGTTGAAACAAGCCAAGCCATAAGCCAAAGGTGCCAAGAGAAGATGAAATTAGCCACAAGATCTCTTGAAGCACAAGCCGAGCAAGCTAAAGAGGGAGCCTTTTAGAGCAATCAAGGATTTAATAAGAAATTAGTGTTTTATGTTCTTATTTCTAATTTATTTCTATTTATAGTTATATTTTCAAATGGTTTTCCCTCACTAAGCTCCCCCTAGTAATTAGGTTTAGAGATATTATGTTAGTTAGTGTGTTTCTTTCTTTTTGTTTTCATTTTGGAACTAACATGATACTAATCATCCTCTCTTGAGTCAAATTTCTAGTTCATATAATAGCATGTTTAGTGGGACTCTAGCTTCATAAATTGGGTCATAAGGATCTTAAAAGAAAACTAATAACCTTTGTTATGCAAAATCTTGGAGTGGGAGGCCCAAAAGAGTGAAAAAATTAGTAAAAACACGTCTTTCTAGAAGTAACAAATTTGTTCTCTAGACTGCAATCTTGCAACTCCACAATCATGGTATTACAATCCTACCACTCCAAAGTCATGGTATTTCAACCCCACCACTCTAAATTCATGGTATTATAATCTCATCACTTTAAATTCATGATATTGTAATCTTGCCACTGACTCAGTGGCGATATTGCACTGTGAGTCACGATATTGCAGTGTGCATAATAGGCCATTTTTCAAAGCTTCATTTGGGGTCATTCGGATTTCATTTTTTGATGATTTTTTTCCTAAAACCATTCATTTTTTTATAAATTTTCGTAATGTGCCATTATTTTATCTTGAAGTTGCATATTTTTTTTTTCAAACTTGAGTCATGGGATTATCAACCCGAGTAGTGGGATTATCAGTCTGAGTAGCGGGATTGTCAACTTGAATGACAGGATTGTTGGTCAGAGTAGTGATATTGTGTTCCCTATCCAACTAACCTAAATGATGATATTATTTGTTTGACTCATGGTTTTGTAGAGTCATAGGATTGCTTTGTGGAGTAGTGGGATTGCACTATGTGAATTTGAGACTTCATTTTCCCAAGTTAATTGTTTCAAACTTAAAATAAATTCGAAGCTAAAGGACATACTCACTTTTTCATTAAAAGGATAACTTGAAATTTTTTAAATCATGATTTTCTAGATAGCTTTTGAATGTTTAAAATATATTAGGAACCTTATTTTGGGCTTAATAAAAAATTTAGATGTTTTAAGTGAATGCTTTGATAATTGTGCTTTCAAAGTTACAACTTAAGACTAAGGGGTCAAAAGAACACCACCCAAATTTTCATTTGGTGTTTAAAATTGAACTTATTTGTCCAAGTTTTATATTCAATAGTTGTTTAACTGTATTTTTGATTGGCAAAAAGAGGGATGTTGCATGTATACTCTTCCATCCGTCCCTTTTAGGGAACTTTTGGAATTAAAAGTGTCATCCTTATTGCAAACATGCCTAGTCCAAGGCATAGAAAAAATGTCATTTAAAACGCTCCCCAAAAACTTGCAATAGTATTGGGTGACCTTGAGATGACCATAAAGTCTTTCTATTTTAAGTCATTTATTTTATGCAAACTTGGTTTGCGAGGGGGACTTCATTACCTCCCACAAGTTCTATAGGGAAGCTTTGACCTGGGGTTTCATCTCCCAGCATCAACTTCATCACTCTCATTAGGATTAGAGGTTTGAGTAGTTAAACCACCTTCTAGTGTTGGAGTTGCACATGAGATGTATCTAAGCTTTGGACATTGCACTACACTGAGCAAGCGATGGATGTAGTGGTTACAAAAAAAGTAAAACTTTTTTGCAACAAGCCAAGTGATGCGGACACCAAATTAAAGTGACTTCATTTTATATCATGGCATGAAAGTCATTATGTAATTGATCCATCTAGAAATGTTTAAAAACTTCTAGTTTTTATCAAAAACCTCACTTGTCACAAAAGTATTGTTGGTGCAAGGTGCGCCTCAAGGTCTATGTCATAGTATTTTCATTTAAGAGAAGGCAAGGTATAAAAACCCTAATTTATAATGCACATTTATGTTTGACTTAAAATCCTCTCAAGTGATGTATATAGACGGATTCCAACAATACCATGCAACCTTATCAAATTAGGACCTAGAGCAATTAATTAGTTGGTTTTGTCTTAGATTAATTTGTCTTGTTTGAAGTCAAAACTTGGTGTTATAAAAATGACATAAACCAAACACATGGTCCCCAATTTTATTTGAGTAAGGAGGTACTATGCTGCCCATGTGAATCATCACTTTTGCCTTATTCAAAACTATCATAAACTTTGAGTCATATCATCCACTTTGGCACAATTATGCTACCCAATTGAGTCTAGACCTTTAACGAAAGTTTGTGTAAGTCCTTCATTTATGATTCACATTCGAATTTTAACCTTTCGAAGTTCTAAGGGTTGATGTGTCAAGTGGGTTCACCATTTTCACATTAAACTTGTTTCGACTTAGGTTCAAAATTCAATTTGAATTGAAGGTTGTTTAAGACTCATAATCATTATCACCACTTGGTAGACTTAAATCATCTTGTGCAACCATTTTCACTCTAAGTCTATAAGCAAACTTTTTTTATCCATTTTACCTTGAATCCGTTTGATGCAAACCTCTTTATCTTAGAAAATTTATCAAAAATTTGAGAGTGTGTATATCGTTTGCGAAGGGTAGTGTTACGCTACCAAAATTTGTGAAACATATTTTCCTTAGAGTTTTTGAAACAAACATTTTGTTACATCTTTTTGAGTAGTATAACATTGTTACACTGCACAAAACATTTCAAACATTGTTTCTTAGACCTTTTTGCATAGATTCCAAGTTTTTTCAGAATTGTCTAAACAAATTTTGAGTGTACCTTGTGAATCTTTGTCTAGCACAGTTATGCCATTTACTTTTGTCTAGCTTATTTGTCAAAAGGAATCAAGTTTTATGCGATTAGTCGAGAAGAAAATAACCTATCTCAAAAGTGCCTTTTGTTTCATACCTTATACCTATTTGATTGAGTTTATATCCAAAAGTCAAATGCCTAGTTTTTGTTATAAGTGTTTCAAATCCATTAGATTAAAATCTCATCTATTTCAAAGTCTAGCTTTTGACGTTATTTAGCCAAAAGTCCTAGTACATGCCTTTTTTGAGTCTAGATTTTGATGCCACGTTTGGCTAAAAGACCTGACAACTTTTATTTTCCTATATTAGACTGATTTGAAACACTTTGACCTTAGATTTTGGCATTTTGATTTTAGGTCCATTTAATTGATCTTTTTATATAAAACATGTAACGTTAGACACTTAATGTTAGCTTATTTTATCACAAATATTTGCATAAGCCTTTCTATCCTTTTGATTAAATCTAGACCACGCTTGAATCATCTTTCTTTAGACATTGTCTTTTTCTAAGTTTGTGGAACTCTTTGTAGCAACACATTCACTATGGATCCCAACATGTTTTTCTACACTCCTAGTGGACTCATGTACAATATGGGGATTAGTCATGTGGCCATGCAAGAATAAATGGTGCAAGACCCCTACATAGATAATGTTGCTTATGAGAAGGGTCCTTATATCCCTCATAACACTCAAAACCAAGATCCATTAGCTAACTATTTGGATAATACACCATCATATTTAGAACAAGATCAAGAACAAACCGCACAATACCTAGCTACAATACCTATAGTTGAGGAGCTTTTTCCCCAATAATCATACTATGTTAACACCCCTTCCACGTATGATCCTTATTTGTTTGAGCGTCATTTATTGGAGATCACAGATGAGATTTTGGTTAGAGCCATAGAGGTAAGGGCCAAGTTTTCAATAGACTTCTGCAATGAGAATTTACCAAGTCTAGTAAGAATGCCTCATAACATACTATACAATCAACAGGGTTCTTCTACAAATCCTTTAGTTCTAGTCTAAATAAGTAAAGTAGGCTTCTCATAGATTTAGTCCCCTCATTTGGAGTGTTAATACAGTTGACTAGTCAAGATAATTAGGGTATAGACCCATTCATATAGAATACTTTGATCGATAACTTATTTCATACACCAACCATTGAAGAAGTATCTTCTGCTTCTATGCAAAATAGTGGACAAAACGTAATGGATAATGTGCAAAAAACGTACCATCTAAACCAAAGTGGTGTTAATATGCAAATAACTAGCCAAAAAAGTGTGTCTTTAGTTAACACCACAAGTGGTTCTCAAAATCAAGGAGTAGGAGTTTCTATATCCCAATCTCAACCAACTACTTCTAGTCCTCAGCCAATTGCTTCTTCAAGCACACAACCAACATGATTGGGTAGTCAATAAGTAACCAATATTGTGCCTCAATAATAAAATGTGATGAATCCTACTCCTCCTCAACAAGTGATGAGTGGTATTCCACAACAACAGGCACAATCTAGTGTATCAATGCAATATAGGCTGGATATGTTGGTGCCTCAAGAAGGGGCAACTAATGTTCCATCACGTTAGGTAGTAGTAAACATACCTCTTCAATTACAGGTTAGTGTGCTCATTCAAAATCAAACAATGTCTAACCAACAACATATAAATATTGTTCATTGACAAATGTTGAATCTTTAACATCTATTCACTTTCCAATAGGGATTCGTGCAACAAGGAGGTTCCAATGTTTCTCAAGTACCTACTAGGTAATAATTGCCTTTTGTTCAAAATATTTCACTCATTCAGAAATAGGGTCTTGGTTCACAAGTTCCCACTCAACAACAAGGTTTGATTAGTCAACAACATGTCCCTTTTCAACCACAATAAGTGCAATATGGTTATATCCCTTCATCCCAACCACAAAATTCTCAACATGAAACCTTTATAACCAACCCTAACCAAAATATTTCATCGTAACACATGTAATTCCAATAATCAAACCCTAATCTGTGTATGCATATTCTCTGTCTATTTCCCAACCAATCCATCATACCCCAATAAATATCTCCATTAGACCTTGGTCTAAGTGCTCCACTCGTAACCACCCAACCATCTACCTAGGCTAATATTTCCACAAGTTTTCTAGAGAAAGAATTACAATAGATGAAGGATGCAATCACTACCATCTAAGCTGGAAAATAGGGTAAAAAGTTTAAGTTCGATGATGTGTGTTCTTATCCTTTTAACATAGACTACTTACATATTCCATTTCCTCCAAGATATGAGCCCCCAAAGTTTGATAAATACAAGGGGAGAGGTGACCCCAAAGCTCATTTGATTGAGTTCTGTTTTGCATGCTAGCCAGTGGCATATAGTCACATATACCTGTTGTTGTTATTTCCAAGAAGTCTAGCAGGACAAACCTTGGAGTGGTTTTTGAAGTTACCTAAGAATTCAGTATCTGATTTTGATGACTTTCAGACAAGTTTGTGCAACACTTTTCATACAATCTTGAACATGAGATTTCTTTGGTTGACTTAACGCAAGCCAAGCAGAAGGAATATGAGAGCTTTGCAAATTATCTACAGTGATGGAGAGCCCTTGCAAGCTGATTCACCCATTATTTACCAAATAAACTATTAGCCATTGTGTTTACCAAAAAATTACACAATGAGATATCCTATCATCTGGAATTGCAATGTGTGCATACTTTTAAAGAGATCATTGACAAAGGTTTATTAATCGAGTGAGTTAACAAAGGGATCATCAAGCTTACCTTGTCAAATCTAAATCAAGGTACTAATCAGGGAAATGACTAAAATCAAAATCAATTACAAACACAAGCATCATAATCAGCACAAGCCAATAACCAAGATAGACCAAAACAATTCAACTGCAATAATAATGTTATATAAAATGGATTAATCAAGTGGTGCCATGTCCAAATGGTACAAACATCATCTGCCCAACTTGTGCCACCTTTTCAAATTAATCGTACCTGATAACCTCTTCAACCAACACACCAAGCACAACAACCTAGGCCCATATAATAAATGCACCCACCTTTCCCATTGTAAGTTCCTCCTCCAAGGAGAACAATACCTACTCGTCATGTCTTTAGTGACCTTGGAGAGCCTATTGAGTCTATATTTTACAAACTTATCACTGCTAATCTAATTAGTTGGCCTATACCAAAGCATTATCTATAAGGTATTTTTTATCTTGATTGGTACCATGAAAATGAATTTTGTGAGTATCATTGGGATAATGGGCACAGTTTATGAAGATGTGTGAAAATCAAGCATTTGATTGAGAATATGTTGGAGAATAGGGAGATAACATTGGATAATGGTGCTTTCACCTCCAATTAGACTATTGGGATTTATCAAAACCTTTTTCCCTGACATAACAACTAGCAGTAACAACATCAATAACAATGGAAACAACAACACCGACCAGTGTAACAACAAAATCAATAGTATCAAAATCAAAGGCCAAACCAACAGAACCAACAAAATAAACAACATAATTAACAACACCAAAATAATGAATAAAACCAAGGTCAGAACGGTAGCAACCAAAAAACCTACCATGTAGTTGTACATGACTAAAATAGAGTTGTAGGCCATATTGTAGGAGGTAGTATTAAAACCATCACCATTAATCCTAGACCAAATTCTAATCAAATGAGATCATTGATAGCCATACCAAACCATTCCAATCACTTCAATAATCCTTCCTTGACTTAGGATAACACATAGGCAAACAAAAAAATAAGGATTCCCACTTCTAGACCGTACATCAATAACTCATCCTTGTCTCGTGACCACACACAAGTGCACCAATAACCAAGACTTGTCCGATCTGGTCCCACATCATCACCATCATTTGTTATCAATCATGGTCCTGTACAATCACAACTCAGAGGTCAAAGATTACCATCCCAGGCCCATAACCATCTTCCACTTCACCCATTATCCAACCAATTGTTTAACCTTGGAATAAATCATTTAACATTGTCCAAGACAAGAAGTTTGATATTGTGGAACAATTGCAAATGATGCCCACACAAATATCCATTTTAGCTTTGTTGTATACATCAACAATCCACAAAAACATTTTGAATGACTTCTTGAGCCAATCCACTATTTCAAGTGACATATCCGTTGATAAATTCCAAGCTTTGGTTGGACACCTAGCTCCAACCCAACAAGTCAGCTTCAACCAAAGTGATATGTCATCCCTTGGCCCATTGCATAATAACCAATTATACATATAAGTTTGTATAAAATGGCACAAAGAGAAGCGTATCCTTATAGACAATGGATCAGGGCTAAAAATAGTGCCTCTTAAGCTCATAAAACTTCTCAAGTACACAATGGTAGATCTTCAAGCAAAGACAATAACCATCAAAGTCTATGACAATAAGGAATGAGAATCATAGGGCACCATCTATTTGCCAGTTATCCTTGGGCCTTTGACCCATGATACACTTTTCTATGTGCTCGATCTTGATTTACCATAAAATATACTTTTGGGAAGACCTTGGTTACATGAAATTCATGTAGTCCCATCAATATTACACCAATGTATCAAGTTCTCCTATTCAAGGATGAAAGTCTGTATACGAGGAGATTTGTATCCATAAAAGCACTGCAACCACCTAGAGGCTAAGTTCAAGAGTTATAACTATCACTTCGACATGAATCCAATGGCCAAGTAGGATAAGGGAAGATCAATATTCCTTGATCCATCAGAGGACACTTGTATTGATCCTAATACCCTTGATTCCCTTTCCCACATGCCACCCCCCGAAGTATCCAATCATTTTATTATCTCACCTAATGGCCAAGGGGAGTATGTGACCCATGATACCTTTCATATTAAAAACCTTTCATAGAATCCAAAGTCCTTTGGAAGACCTAAAGCTAAGCCACTCCATCCAAAATGGAAACAAAAGAGCAAAGGTAAAGCACCTGTCACATTTGTACCAACATCTAGCCTAGAACCAGACCCTCTAAAAGGAGACAAATCATGGTTATACAATGACAACCAAGTTGTTTGTTATGAGAATGCAAAGTATCCTATTCCTAATAGGATCATGAAGAATCAAGACTATGAAAGAGGAGGCCACAAACCTAATCAACAAGGAACACTTGAGCCAATTTCCATGACCAAATACAAAAGACCCTATGGACTTGGATTTAAACCACCTAGGTGTTACTCCATATACCTTACTCATGTTCCATCACCATTAAATAGTGATGAAGATGCTGGCATCAAGGTAGAGTTTGATCATAGCCTTTTTGATGACCTAGCTAAAACCAACCTATTTAACCCTCATTTTATTTGTACCCTTACCCCAGTAATTCATCATAACCCACTGCCATTTTATTATCCCCAACTGATAGACTGGGACCAACAAGAGTCCAACATACTGATTGATGTGTTTCAAAATGATGTAGCTTTCTATGATTTTCTAAGCCTTAGAGACAATGTTCCATTGGAGGAAAATAAATTGGGGTTCTCAATCAAGTTGGATCCTGTAACATATTTTGGACATAGGGTGAACACCCTTAACCAAAAGCAAATAATTAAAACATTGAGGTCCCAAAGTGAAAACCTCTTTGAGGGACGTTCTGACCAAGGTATAAGTAAAGAAAAAGACAAGTCTAGTGGTTAAAACCTGTTTTAGGTACCATAAGATGGGGGTGTTTAACCTTCTTCAACCTTAGCTCAAGAGACCACCAATGACAAACTTGTATGTGAGTCTGAGTTTAGTTTTCAAGATTAAACTTTTGATCAAATCATTTAGGATTTTCCAAATTTTTTTGTTATATGGCCAAACCTTCCATTATAGGACTCTAATTCATCATGCGTAGGGGAACTTGAAGAGCCAGTCCTAGTAGAGGACTCTAAAATTGCCAACCAATTCAAATCTTTTCCCACTATATTTGAAGATGGTTCGACCCTTCTAGTGGAAGATACAACAGAGGTTAACATCGGGTCCCCAGATGACCCAAAGTGGATCAAGATAGGTGCTTCCCTTATTGAGGAGCGTGAAGTACTTCCTACCCTTTTGAGGGAGTTTGTAGATATTTTTGCATGGACATATTCTAGCATGCCAGGTTTAGACCCCACCTTAGTTTTATACCACCTTGTGGTCAATTTTGATGTCAAACTAGTAAAACAAACTTGCATAAGATGCATCCTCACATTGTTATATTGGTAATAAAAGAGTGGGAAAAACTATTAGAAGTAGGATGTATTCGATCTATTGACTACTCAGAGTGGATTTCCAATGTTGTATTAGTTAGTAAAAATCCAAAAAGAATCAAAATATGTACTGATTTCCATGATATAAATAATGTTTGCCCTAAAGATGAATTTCCCTTGCCAAACATTGACATGATCATCGACTCCACAGTGGGTTATAAAATGATTTCATTAATAGATGGCTTTTCAGGATACAACCAAATCAAAATAGCACTAGAAGACCAACATAAAACAATGTTCACCACTCCATGGGGAACATTATATTATTAGGTTATGTCATTTGGTATTAATAATGCAGGGTCCACCTACCAAAGAGCCATAACCATCATATTTTATGATATAATACATGATATTATTGAATACCATATCGACGACATTCTTGGTAAATCAAAGACTAGGGCCGATCACCTAGCAGTGCTATGCAAATTTTTTGAAAGATTATGTGAGTACAAATTCAGACTTAATCCTATGAAGTGTGTCTTTGGAATCACCTCAGGGAAATTTATAGGCTTCATTATGTCTCATCGAAGCATTGAAGTTGATTTGGCCAAAGTCTAAGCTATACCACACATGAAACCACCAACTATTTTAAAGCAGCTCCGTAGTTTATAGGGCAAGATCCAATCTATCTGACGCTTCATATCTCAATTGGTTGATAAATGTCATCCTTTTATGCATCCTCTAAATAAAGGAGACATATTTCACTAGGATGATCACTGCCAAACAACTTTTAAACAACTCAAAGACTATCTAGCGAATCCACCTGTTTTGTTGCCTCTTATACTGAGAAAGCCATTCTTCTTGTATCTATAAGCTATTGATAATGCTTTGGGGGCACTTTTAGCTTATCATGATGGCAATATAAAGGAGCATGTCATGTACTATTTAAGTCATACACTAGTCATGTATGAACACAATTATATGCCCATAAAAAAAGCATGTTTAGCCATGGTTTTCGTAGCTCAAGAGCTACATCATTACATGTTAAATAATAAGGCCATGATTATTTTAAAAGTAGATATGTTCAAGTATCTACTATCTAAATCAGATTTACAAGGTTGCATGGCCAAGTGGATCATGTTCCTAAGTGATTTTGACATCGAATATACCAATAAAAAAGCTATTAAGGGCTAAGTTATTGCAGATCAACTTGCTAAACACCCCTTGTGGATACATATCCACTCACATTCCAATTTTTCAAGGAATCCATAATGACCATCATAAACACACCTCTTGAGGAGTAGCATTGGAAGTTTAATGTTTATGGATCATTCACAGCACATGGATCAGAGGTAGGACTTTTATTTATTACACCACAGGGGGATCTAATCCCTAAGTCATCCAGAATCAATTTTTCTTGTACCAACAACATGGATAAATATGAAGCACTTGTTGCAAGACTTCACCAAGTGATAGAATGAAATATATCTCATCTCAAGGTTTATGATGATTCTCAATTAATCATCAATCAGGTTACGGACCATTTTCAGACCAAAGATGACACATTGATTCCATATAAGGCCATGGTTGACACTCTCAAATGATAGATCATCAACATTCAATTTGAACGTATACCAAGGGCAAGTAATAGAACCACAGATCCTATGGCTGCTATTAGATCTTTGATTTGACCAATAAACATAGTTAAAGAGTATCAGTTCCTTGTTGAGAACTTGCTAGCTCCATCTCATGAAACTTCAACCATTGTGATGATTTGTGATATTGTTGGTCCTATTTCTATCTAGTACTCAGACCTTTATAACTACCTCCATGACCAAGTTTTACCACCTGACCTATCCCAAAAACAAACCAAAGCCTTCATCCACCAAGCCACTCGTTATACCTTACTTGGATCCACCCTTTATCGTCATAGTTTTGATGGAACTCTACTTCATTGTTAACTTTGATAGAATCTATGCTAACATTATGAGAAGTTAATGAAGGCGTATGTGGAGCCCACACTAGCAAGGTCATCCTATCCAATAAGCTCTTGCTTACTAGTTATTATTGACCTATAATGGATGCAAATGTAGCTGCATATGTAAAAAAATGTGATAAATGTCAACGACATACGAATTTGATTCATGCCTCAACAAAGACTCTAAAACCAATGTTGAAACCATAGCCATTTGCTACATGGTCCTTGACCTCATTGGGAAGATCAATCCCACTTCATCTGATGACCATAAACATATCCTTAACACCATCAAATATTTCACTAAGTGGGTTGAAGCTATACCCCTCACATGATTGGAAAACAAATTTTCAAGTTCATCTTCAACCATCTCATTTGATGCTACGATATCACCTCTGACATTATATCTGATAATAGAGGATCATTCAAAAATAAAGATTTTGAAAAGCTATGTGTCGAATATAACATTACACAACACTTTTCTACGGCATACTACCTTCAAGGTAATGGTCAAGTTGAAGCATTGAAAAAAATCATTATCAACATTCTCAAAAATATTTTCAATGATGTCGATCACGATTGGCACCTTCATATATTCTATGCCCTTTGGGAATACCGTACCAATCACTATACACCCACAAGAGCCACTCCATATTCACTTATTTATAGTACAAAAGCCATCCTTCCCATTGAGGTTGAGTTTCCATCTCTATGCATCTCTTTTAAGCATGTCATGGATGACAATGATTATCAAGTAGCTCACCTACAAGAACTAGAGTTACTTGATGAGAAATGCATGAATGCAGTGAATAATCTCCAAGACTATCAGAATCAACTTCGAAGCCACTACAATCGGTGCGTGAAACATAGAGAATTTGAACTTGGTGATCTTGTCCTTAAATAAAACCAAAAAATACCACAGCTAAAAAGAAGCATAAAGGTAAGTTCAAACCCAACTAGGTTGGTCCTTTCATCATTATAACAAACTTTGAAATCAGAGCATACAGGCTTTCCACATCATGTGGCCATGAACTTGATGAACTGATAAACATTATCCACCTCAAGTGATACTACGCTTGAGTGACTTGGTGTATTTTCTATAAGGACCATTTCAAGTTGTATCATTTTGTTAATCTTATTTATATAATATATTTTTTACCAACCTATCATCGTACCAACTTATCACTTTTCATATCACATGTCTATTTTACCATACCTTCCCTATCAACCGAGTTCATTTTTCCCTCCCTACCCGGCACTATGACCATTTTGGTTTCATCATCACTTTTAGCAAGAGCTTTTAGATTTGGTTTTAGCAGTTGTTTCATACATTCTAGATAGAGGTAGTATTTTGGAGCAGTACGACAGACATTTGGCAGTTGCATCTTTTATTTCTTGTTTCATTCTCTCTCATTATCTTGATTCTAATTATAACCACCTATGGGCAAATTAGTCTCAGTGACCTATGCCATTGTATCCTAGTTATAACCATCTATGGGAAAACTAAGGACAACACTTGTTTATTGTGCCTTGATCGTACCAATTAGCCATTCTCTATGTCGTACTATGTCTTTATCCCAATTGTGCTTATTTTATTTGAATTGGTTGTTATACTAGTTAGATTCTTTCGCTGTAAGGTGAAACTATAGTGACTTAAGGTCCTAATTTGGGACTATGTAGACATTGCTTGATACTTGTTGAGGTCAACTCAGTCACCCTAAGCCATGCTCTCACCATTTTGCAAGCAATTTAAGCCATGCTCTCACCATTTTTAATGAGCTTGAACCATTTAGTGTCTTGTCATTCTCGATTGAGTTGATATACTCCAAATATTCTAAAAACATTTGTAAAATCATTAGAAAAACCCAAAAACATTGACCACTTCTTTGCCTTAAGGATTTTGGAAACCCTTACTAATTTTTACGCAAATCACTTGTCACTTATTTTGTCCATCCTTTTTGGCACCTTTTTTTTCATGCACTTGTCATTTTGCAAGACCATTCTTATTTTTCTATCACATCCATTCTATTTGTTTTCATCAGTTATCATTTTCTTCCCATTCCCTAGGAGAACTACATTCGATTTGAAGTTTTTATTGGATATTACATCCATGAAACTATGTAAGCAACATCCACTTGCCTAGTGCATATGGAGACAACTCGACCACCCCCTTCCTTTTCTTCTATTCTCCCATCATGTTTGTTTGCTAAGTTATCATCTATTTTTTTAGGGGTAATGTTTGTCGTGTTGTTTGTACTAACATTAAGACTAACAGTTAATTATTTATTTGCTTGTTTTGTTTGTTGTTTGTGTGTCTGTTTGCTTTCAACATTGTTGCCTTGATTCGGTATATGTGCATTCATTGGGTGATTTCTTGTGCATTTATACCTAAATCTATCCATATTTCATATGTTTACATTATCATCATGTTTTTTTATCATTGGTACATTGTTTTCTATATAAGTATTGCATCTTAGGAGTCAGTCCTTATGTATATTTTGGCCTAGTCCTCATGGTGTTCTATCATGATACTTATCATCAAGTGCTACAACACAAATTATCTTCAAGAAGTCTACTTAGCAAGGTGGCATCAAAATCTCCTCGGCACCAACATCCCAAACAGAGTAATTAACCACGAAAGAATTTCAACCTTTGTTAATTCGAATGAGCGTCTCCTTACTAGAGGTTGTTCTAATTCATCATTACCCTCTGTGTTAAGTTACCATCATTATCAGCCAATCAATCATGTTTTCCACCATCGGGGTCCAATGATTATAAGCACATATGGGCAAAGCATTGTACACCATCCCACCTGCATTTCTTAATGATTATAACCATATTTAAGCAAATCATTGTATTCTCACCAAATTTACTTTCTTTTACCCAAACAGGGGCATATTATTATCTTTTTTGTCTTTCTTAATTGGGGTAGCTCCATCTTCTCAATGATTATAAACACCTTTGAGAAAATCATTGTGTTATCATACCACATTACCACTATTGAGGTACAATGCTTATAACCACATTTGGGCAAACCATTGTACACCATCCCACTTGCATTTTTAGTGATTTTGGACTTTTCCAAACTCATTGTGTTTTCACCCTATCATCTTCCTTTCTTTAGTTCTTTCATTTTGCTTCTTTTTTTTTGAGGGACCGTTTGCTAACCTACTTATGCCAACCATTCCCTCGAGGGGAAATCATACAGTTCATCAATTGCCATTGAAGTTCTAAGCATACATGACCTTTTCATTCTTTGAGAAGACGTTACTATGCTTATAGCTTGCAACATCTTCTCAAGCAAGGGCAAACTGTAAACACCTAAAACTGGCCATCGATGACCTCCAGCCAGGTTTTAACCAATTTCTATCAAAATGCACAATTTGATCTAAAACACTAAAACACATTAAATGAGTTGAAATTTATATATTTAAGTACCTATTTTAGTTAAGGTATCATTAAATGAGGCAATGAAATTTATGAAGCAATTAACTTTGATCATATAATTTCAAGTCAAAATACCAATTTCACACTTGGGTGCTTTGGTTTGCTCTTTTCTATCAAATTTATTGCACAAGACATGTGCCTTTGTTATTTTGTATTGGTAACATTCTAAATGAGATAATTAATCCAACATATCTAACATCACATCTCAATTATAATCTAATCAAATTTTGAGTCAATAATACGACATTTTGATAAATTTGATTAATTTATGCATAAATTGCCAAGGTTTTGCATCAAAGTTGACGAATCATGTTTAAGGCTAATTAAACCAAATCAAGAGCTTAAGTTAATTTTCCATGGATCTTTTTGAATTTTTTTTTTAGAAATTGATATTGAATAACTGCATCATGAAGTGACATCATTTCTTAGAAAAACATCTCTATGTCATAAATGCATACAATATCTCATCAAGCCACCCCATGTCTCATTAAGACCCTCCATGTCTCTTTGTTGCCTTCCTATCCCAAATATTTATAAAAGTATTTATTGATTTTTTACCTTAAAAATTGAATGGATTGTTAACCACATGTCTTCATCTTGAGATGGACGGTTCAAGTTCATTCTAATCATTTTGCAAAATCTATAAATAAAAGGCCTTTCCTACTCAATTTTAATCTCCTTGAAGCCAACGTTATGATGCTAATTTCATTTTTAAAGACATTGAAATTAGTGTTATAATATCTAATTGTTGAGCCAAGCTAAGCCAAAAGCCAAAGGTGCCAAGATAAGATGAAGGTAACCACACTCCATTGAATATCTTTTGAAGCATAAGCCGAGCAAGCTAAAGAAGGAACCTTTTGGAGCAATCAAATATTTGGTAATAAATTAATGTTTTATGTTCTTATTTCTAATTTTTTTCATTTCTAGTTGTGTTTTTAAATGGTTTTTCCTCACTAAGGTCCCTAGTAACTAAGTGTAAAGACGTTATGCTAGTTAGTGTGTTTCTTTCATTTTATTTTTATTTTGGAACTAACACGATACTAACCATCATCTCTTGAGTCAAATTCCTAGTTCACAAAATGTTATTTCACTACCTTTTCCTTATGGATTTTTAGATTTACACTTTTCAGTGCTACTTTATCTACACATATGAACTTTGACCACGTGAAGTGGCAAACTTTGAATTTATATTAGTTCTGGATTAAGATTTATAAGTTGAAAATAATCATTATGTTATGATTCACCCTTGATTAGATTGGTATTATTCTCATCTTGTTTATAACATGTTTTGATGAGACATATATATACCTTTCACTTAGAGCGAGTATGGAATAAGATGTGTGGAGCATCATGTTAGTCTAAGGGGTTGAGATAAGTCTATAACTTGTTTCACTTTTTCCCATTATAAGGTTTTAAGGATGGTTTGATCCTTGGTCTTTGTTTGTTATAATAGTTTTAACATTATTTCCTTTTAACTATGAATATGATAGAATAGATTAAGTTGTGAAATATGATAATAGTTATGTTTGACTAATGACAACTTGTACATATGAAATGATTGTATGATTTTTCTTGTGATGCATGTTGATGCATCTTAAAATATTTAGTGTATACCATTGCACTCTATAATTTTGTTAGTATCGATTTGTGATTCATTGAACCACATGCACATTTTGAAGATCATTGGGTCGTAGAAACCTAAGGGATGAGTAGTGAATTAGGAATGTGAGTAATAAAAGATGGGAATGGATCCTAGTTAGTCTCTCATTTAAATGATAGTTACTGGGTTTGGATCTGACCATGGAAGCTTATCGAATTTAAGATTTGTCAAGCGAAATTTGTAAAATTCAGTCGTATGGTCATACACATATATATTGGGGAATGTTTATTCCATAATTTTGTATATAATAGAAATGTATTATTTTTAGTGCTTACTCATGTCATACTTATCAAGAGCTATGTAGAATAGTGATGGGATTGACTTATACGTATTGTTCTTACCAGGTTCTCTAAACACTTTCCTCATGAATGAGGAAAATAATTTTTATGATAGAGAGGTGTGCAAAAGGGATGAGAGGCTTGAGAAACTCTTTTTATCCATTTATTTTTGGATTTTATGATGATTTCATGTACTTATGGTTGATGATTAAATTTATGAAGTTAACGAAACTTTCACTGAGATATGTGGGACCTTCGAGGTGTTAGAAGTGGTCAATCCTATATCGTATAGGCTTGCATTGCCACCAATCCTAGCTCTATTACATAATGTCTTTTATATTTCTTATCTTAAAAAGTATATAGCTAATCATTTACATATATTGGATTAGAATACTTTGTAAGTTATAGATCCCGGGGTGGTCATGGTAGAATCAATCGAAGTAATTAACACTCGCAAATTTTATTTGCATAATATGGAGATATCATAGTGCGAGGTCTTGTGAGACCAATACTCTGAAGATAATGCTACTTGGGAGGGCTATGATGAGTTTTATAAGTGATTTTCACATACATATGATTGATTTGATGCTTCATAATATGCTATTTTTTTGTTGAATAATATTTTTAATTTAGACATTATGTTTGAATAAGTGTCATCGAGACGATGACAAATTTTAGGAGGAAAGAATGTTACATCATGATATCTCGTTAAACAAATTTACTTGATTATCCATGAATTTTTTATAGCTAATAATTTGATTTAATTATTACCAACTAAACTATAAGTCATATGATGTTATGGGGTAATGGTTTGTTGCTTTGGTTTTATGATTTCACTGCTATGAGTTAGTTGTAGTGTATATTCTTTACATTATGATCATGTTGCCCTATTATTCACTATTATTTTATGATATACATGTCATGATGTTATGGATTAACTATCTGCTTATTGTGAGTTTGACGTAAAAGAGACTCATCTTTCAAAGCATGATGAACAGAGAGCATCATCGGAGATGGTGACATAGATGGAGTTGTTGGGAGACAATAGAGGAATGACTAGAAACCTGTACACACCATGTTAAATAACACTTATCATATGCATAGTTGAATGGTTAACATTAGTGCATTTTTGATGGTGTTTGCATTTAGATAATTGTTCACACATTGTTCGTTGTGTATTAGCGCAATTTAATGTTTATGTGAAGTTAATCTTGTGTGATTATGTTTATGTTGTGTTAATGTGTTCATGTTTTCAAAAATTAAAATTGTGTGAACTTGTATGTAAACTAACCCTCGTGACTTTGAAATATTTTAGAACATCAACTAGTTATTTTTTTGATACTTTGGGAATGTCAATTACTATTGAAAAGACATAAATAATCTACGAAATGTGATTTACCATTTCTAGATAAAAAATATTATTGACCATTTGTTAGTCATATTGCTAAGTAGGTTATTATGATTATTATTGATTATCTATTATTCAGACATATTATTATTAAGTAATTAAGGGGAAAAAAATCAAAGCCTCATTAAAAAAAATAAAAATGAATAAAATAATAATTATATATTTAAAAATATATATAATTAGAAAAATAATAATAATAAAACACAAAAAAAAGGGACAAGCTTTAAAGCAAAAATATATTCATAAGAAAGGAAGGGAAAAAAAAGTGTAGTGGATGAGAAGTTTTAAGAAAAAGAAAAAAAACCAAAATATTATATATATATATATATATATATATATATATATATATATATATATATATATATATAACAAAATAAAGAAAATCAAGAAAAGGAAAAAGAAAGTGGTAAAGAAGTAGAAGAATAAGAAGGGAATAAAAGAAGAGTAGAAAGGAGGAGAAAATAAGAGAGGAGCGTGCAGAAGATAAATAAGACAAACAAAGGTGTAAAGGATGAAATGGGAAAAGAGAAGCATTGTGTTGATGAAGTGGGAGGTCAAAATCAAGCGGAGGACTTCTGAATCGTGTCATTTTGATACTAAAAACCTTTCCCAGGTAGGTGATATTTTTGAATTGTGAAACTATTTATATAAATTGTGCATGATTACCTTTAATATCATTGGGAATATATGCTAATTAGACACTACATATGGAAATTTCTTTTGCATTATTATCACTGAAGGTTAATTATATTGATAATATTAACAATGGTCTCAATAAATGTCGACTTATATGAATTCAGATTCTATATAATTAACATTTTGTATAACCCAATATCAGAATTGTATATATTATTATATGAATCTGAGTGAATGTGAATTTATAACCCAATACACTTATAGTCCCATTCCCAGGTAGTTATCTGATACTTGCTAATAATCCATACATAGTTCTGATTAAGATGTATCACTGTGATTAAAGTTACGGATTTAGTGTATATATGAAACATCTTAAACGATCTGTAGTATATATACCAAACACAGATCACAAGTTAATTATAACTTGTATGTATTGATATGGGGTGATCTATGTATATGTATACCAAACTAGGTATATATGGTGGGTCCAATAGAGTTTTGATAATTATGTACAACAATTTGATTATGTATATATATCAAGCTGATCAGTTAAAATGTGCAGACTGTTGGGTGAATATTTTGTCAATCAGCGTACTGATGAACAAAATAGGTCTGATCAACCACAGCAGGAAGATTGGTAGGCCAAGTGTGCAGCTTTACTACATCAACTGGAGACAAATCTCTCCTCTCATCAAGGGGAGGTTCCCTATAGGTACGTAGGAGCTATATGTAATATAAATAAGCAAAAAATAACACATGGGGGCAGGATAAACCATCCATCTCTCTTCTTTCAAAGATGATGCACACAGACAAAAGAGAAAATCCTGGTGTAAACACTGAAGGCACTTCTCTTCTTTCAGAAGTGTTCTTGTAGGAAACAGTAGGAGTTTCTTTCAGATAGTAAATTGGTAACCAAAGGGTGTAGTAATAGCAGGATGAAGCAGAACGCAAAGTTTCCACCTCAACTGCCCAAAGAGTATATCACAAAGGATAATGGGGGGCACAAAGTCACCCCAAAATCCTCAACACAAAAAGAAAAGAAAAAAACAGACTGAAAGCAATTGTGAAAGCACAAAGTCTTCCCACAGTTGGTTTCAAGATACTTCCCTATTACCTTCACTAATTTTGCTTACCAAATTAAATGAATAAGGACACCTTCAGAAGACAGACGTAAGAATGATCTTCTAAAATGTCACAAGTCAGAACAACACAAAGTCTGTGAAAAACCTGCTTTCTCATTCAAATAAAAATGAAAATAAAATTACAACCTGAGCTCAAAGTCTCAGTCTTCCTCTTTCAAAATGGGCAGAGTTTCACTCTTGTAAAATGAAAAGTCTCTTTTACAAATGAGAGATATTACAATCTTATAGCAGCTACGCAAGGATTGGTGCCTTTTTTCCATGGGACGGCCCATGCTGCAGTCAGAGTCTTCAATGCGTCTCCAGTTTTGTCTGGAGAGACCATGCTGAGAACAGTGCACTGCCATAACTATGGCGTGTCCCTTCATCTGATATGTCTCCTCCTTAATATGGATCGTCTGGTCCTTTGCATATTTGTCTTTACTTCATGGAAGAAAACAGGCCGCGTCCTTGATTTGGTGCGCTCAGAAGTCTACTCGATCCACTGTTCCACCTACTGGAAATAACTCTTTCGAAGACATTTCTGGTCCTTTGCATCGATCTTCTCTCTTTGAGTCTTCGGGCTCTCTTTTCAGTCGCTCGCTTGATTTAGGGTGAACGTTGAACCCGTTGAACCACTGAAAGTTCATCGGTTCATTGGTTCATTTTGTCTCTTTTGTTCTATCGCTTCTTGGTTCAATCGCTTCTTCGCCCCTTGGTTGAACCATCTGTTGAACCACTTGTGTGTCGCTTTTTCTTTGACTGAGGCCGCCTTTGAACTTTTGAACCATGTTAAACCATTGAAATTTGAACTCTTTCGGTTCAAAGTTCAATCGGTTCATTGGTTTATTCTGCATTTCACTCAAACATTGCTTCCTTTATCTTTCTAAGCTCTGGTTGAACCTTTGAACCTTGAACCCATCGAACCTTTTGGTTCAACAATTCAATGGTTTATTCGATTTATTTGGTTCATCCGTTGAAGCCCTTTTTTTGTCTAAGTCCATGAAAGTTCCTTTCTATGTCTTTGTTCGGGCTTTTAAAACGGTCCTTTCTCTGTCGTCAAGTGCCCCCCACAAGGGTACTTATCCTTCAGGCTTCAACTTCCCCATCGGGCTCTTACTTCTTCGGCAGGCTTTTTCCATTGGGCAAAAAGCCCAAAAAAATTCCTTCGAACAAAATGTCTGAAAGAATTTTGCCTTAAAATTTTTTCGAGAAAATCTTCTCGAGAGAATTCTTTCGGCCTCTTGGACTTAGCCATTTCCATTAGACAAAAAGTCTAAAGGAATTGTTCCTTTTGGGCCTTTGAACAAATCCGAAGGAATTTTGTCTTCTCTTTGACCTTCGAACCAATGTTGCCTGCCCTCCACACGAGCACTTACCTTTTTCACTTTGGGGAAACCCCTTGAACTAACCGATTGAACCAACTTTGGTTCAACGGTTCAATGGTTCAATCAATTCATTCTTTGTTATTTGGCTAAGTGTTGAACCCATTTCTTTCCTGCATAGTCCATAGAAACCAACCTTGAGAGTCCGTAGATTTGAGCCTACCTGCAGAGTCTGTAGAAGCCAAGTTCATAGTTTTCTTTAACCCGAAAAGAGTCCATAAACATCTATTTGTGGAGTCCGTAGAAACCATCTTTGAAGTTCATAGTTCCAAGCCTACAGAGTCCGTAGATTCAAGCCTGCAGAGTCCGTAGATTTAAGGAAAAGCTTTGAAAAATGAAGAACTCGAATGCTCAGAACAATTTTTTGAGAAGGGAAGAGAGAAATTTTGGTCTGTGCAAGGCCAAAATAGTCTGAAGGTTGTCCCAAAAATGAGTGGCATTTTTCGCGAACAACAGCTGGCTCCAGTTGGGGAACTACCTTTAGTTGGAAACTTGAAACACCGTTGAGGGGAGTAGAAACCAGAATCTCCAGTGCCTTGACATGTGCCATTGGGCTATGGAGTCGCGCTACCCAAGAAGAAAAGCTCCAAAAAATGAAAATGAAATGAACAAAATAGAACAAAAGACTTCAGAAATATACATATGTATAGGGGAACTCATCGATATTTCAAGAGTTGAAGTGCTTCAGATGTTGCCCATTGTGAGGTAGAGAAAAGAGAGTGCCATCTTGATACTTCAACAAGAAACTATTTTTACCATTGAGCTGATGAATAGTAAAAGGGCCCCTCCACAGAGAATCAAACTTTTTGTGAATCCCCTTAGGTTCTCTTCTCTTGTCCCATAGTAGGACTTGATCTCCAATCTGGAAATCATGATTCTTTGCTTTCTAGTCAAAGAGCTTCTTCACTAGGCTTTGATGGGTGGCAATTCGATCCACCACTACAGTTCTCTGCTCATTCAGCTTAGCAAGGCACAAGATCCTCTTCTCAAGTGAGCTCTCATACGTTTGATCTTCAATCGCCTTAGCCAATTTCAATGCTGGCAATTCCAAGGTGATTGGTATCTCAGCATTGACACCATACAGAAGTTGGAAGGGAGACATACCAATTGCTCTCTTTGGTGTAATTATGTCTGCCCATAGAGCATCAACCAATGCCTTATGCCAAGTCCTTTGGTTGTCATCCATCAGCTTCTTGATGATAGTCACCATGTTTTTATTGCTTGACTCGGCCTGTCCATTCCCTTGTGGAAAGTAATCAGAGGAGTGGGAGAGTGTAATTTCATAGTAGAAGTAGAATTGGGTAATCTCCTGAGAAGTGAAACAGGCTACATTATCAGTGACAATTTTGACTGGGACCCCAAACCTGGACATGATGTTCTCTTTGAGAAAATTGCATACTACTTCTGAAGTAGCATGTTTGGTTGGAACTGCTTCCACCCATTTGGTGAAGTAGTCTGTTGTCGTGAGGACATAGTCATGTCCAACACTTGATGATGGGTTTACAGCTCTAATAAAATCAATTCTCCATTGCTGGAATGGCTCCTCTATGATCACTGGTTTGAGAGGCAGAGCAACTAGCTTGGGCCTTCCAACAAATTGCTGGCACAATTCACATCTCCTGACCCACTTGTATGCATCTCGAAAGAGAGCAGGCCAATAATACCTGGCTTGTAGGATCTTATGGGCAGTCACAGGGGCAGAAAAATGTCCTCCATAGGCTGAATTATGGAAGGACATCAGAAGTCAGCTTTGTTGCTTTTTGTCCACACAGCGAAGGAACGCTCCATCAAGGCTCCTCTTGTACAGGCTGTTGCCTCAGAGGACAAAATTAGCAGCTTTCAGCTTGATGGTTCTCCTTACTTTATAAGATAGGTGAGCAAGACATTTGCCATAAGTAAGGAAATGAGCAATACCTAAATACCACTCATCTATGGTGGAGACAAAGAGGACTATTGGTGTGTCACCCACTTCTGGTTCTTCATGCTCTATTCCTCTTGGCTTGTTATCAGCAATTAGTTAACATAGCCCCTTTTCGCATACCAGCTTTGTTGGCTTGATGATTAGATCGAACTCCTAGATCTTTGCAACCCAATTGCCTCTTTTCATCCCAAACTCCTGTTGAGTCAGTATAGATTTCACTATGGTGTTAGGGACCAAGGCAGTAACTCGAGAATTGAGGATGTAGAAATGAAAATGTTTTGCAGCCTTCACCACTGCGTAAGTGTGCTTCTCCATATTTGAGTACTTCAGCTCATGAGCTTTGAGAGGATAGCTCATGAAGGAAATGGGAGATTCTATACCTTCTTTATTCTATTGAACCAGAATTGCTGAAAGCGTATGTTCTAAAGCATAACTGTAAATGGTGAACTCTTTGCTATAGTCTGGACAAGCCAGAATTAGAGCATGGGCAATGGCAGTCTTGATATCCTCAAAAGCTGACTTGCCTTCTTCAGTCCAGCTGAAGGTGGCCTTTCCCTTCATCATGTTTACAATGTGCCTGGTCTTCTCAGCAAATTTGGGGATGAATCTCTGTAAGAAATTCACCTTTCCAAAGAAAGAGTGAACAACAGTCTTGCTTGTGGGCAAGGAAAGTTCTTGGATAGACTTGACTCTGTTTGAATCAATCTTTATGCCTCCTTTAGACATAATGTGTCCGAGAAGTTTCCCCTCTTACTCTAAAAATTGACTTCTTGGGATTTAAGGAAATGCCATTCTGGTGACAACATTCCAGCACTTGCTGCAAATGGCTCACATGATCCAGGCGATGCTTAGAGAAGACAATCAAGTCATCAAGATAAACTATGATGAACTTACCCATCTCATCCTTGAAGGCAAGGTCCATTTCTCTTTGGAAGGTGGTGCCAATGTTTATCAAGCCAAAAGGCATCCTTTTATATGTAAACGTGCCCCAAGGTGTGGTGAAAGTGGTCTTATGCTGGTCTGCTTCACCAACTTTGACCTGATTATATCCTGAGAAGCCATCCAGCATTGATAACATCTTCGAGCCTGTCACTATCTGCAGCACTTGATCCATGATTGGCAAAGGATAATTATCCTTCAAGGATGCCTGATTCAAATTCCTAAAATCCACACAAAGGTGAATTTCACCATTCTTTTTTCTTATAGGCACTATATTGGCAATCCATGTGGAATGATGGATTGGGAAGATTATCCTGGCATTTAGCATTTTTTGTATCTCAGATAAAATAGTACTTGATATTTTCATATTATAATGCCTAGTCTTTTGCTTGTAAGGTGTTGAATCAGTCTTGAGAGGGATGTTGTGTCAAATTTCATCAGGCTGGAGTGATTTCAGGTCAACATAGGAGTACGCTAGGACATCCATGCATTCGTTGATCAAAGCGGTGAACTTGAAATGCTCTTCAGGAGTACAACATTTTCCAATGTTCACCATCTTGGGGTCTGCCTTGGTTCCTAGATTCACTTGATCAAACTCCTGAGATGAGCTTGAATCCATTGGTTGTTGTCTGATGAATCTATCGTGCTTATCAAACAACTTCTCAAGGGAAACCAGGCCTTTGGGAATCTTATTCCCTTTAAGTTTCAAGAACTCCTCACTTGTGTCTGCATTTGATTTAGGGGTTGTTTCACACTTCTGAGGTTCACTGCCTTCAAAATGCAATCATTCAAAGCTATCTTTTTGCTCTAAGAAGGCAATGATTTGGTCGTCATTGTTAAATACCTGCCAATGACTGGCATTATTAGGTACACTTGGCCAAAAGACTAGCTCAATCATGTACTTGTCTCTTTTGAAATCTAGGTGGGGGACCAAGAGAGTAGCTAAACCAACCAATGCATCCACCCAGTCATTGAATTCTTTGGGAACTGCAGAGATGCTGAAAGCATCAAAGTCTTCAAGCTGGTTCCAGACTAGATTATGGTAATGACGTAATCTTTCATTTTTGGTTTGGTACAGGTTCCTTACCTGACAAACCACTAGTTCAACATCTCCTTTAGCATGAAGGAACTT
Source organism: Torreya grandis (assembly GCA_037957365.1). NCBI lineage: Eukaryota > Viridiplantae > Streptophyta > Pinopsida > Cupressales > Taxaceae > Torreya > Torreya grandis. Next base: position 1,337,447 of record JARHVA010000975.1, on the reverse strand, counting down.
GATGCCTTTGTCTCGAGCGACTCTCAATCTAAGCAACAGGGACTCATATTCAGTTGTGTTATTCATGTTGCTGAATTGCAATTTATAAGATGAGGGAAAAATATCTCCTTGAGGTGATATTAACACAACCCTGGCTCCTGAACCAGTAGAAGAGCAGCTGCCATCAAATTCAAGAATCCATACCTCATTGGATACTAATTTTTTTTGGATTCTTCTTCATTCAGGGGTGGAGATACTTCCACACTTGCCTTTTTCTGAGCAAATTTCTCTGTTGTTCCAACTGAATGCATTTCTAGGTTGTCATCTACAAGAGCTACATTAGAAGTCTCATGAACTCCATCCGTGTATAGAAAGTAGTTACCCATGCCTGAAGGCTCAAACATAATTTGAGCTTCAGGTGCTGAGGTTTGGGTAACCACATATTTGACTTCCTTCTCAGGGAGCAACCTTTTCATAACACCTTTGACTGGAATCCTCACCTCTGATAAATCTATGCTTAATTCACCACCAACATTTTTGCAAAAATTTCACCCAAGAAGGATGCCATATGATGTTGGGATGTGTACTACCAAGACAGTCATCTTGATTCTTTTGTCTGGAAAGGCAACAAACGCAAATTGGGCATCTTTAATTTGTCCCAGCAAAGGCACTTGCTTGTTCTCCATGGAGAAGCATCTATCAAAATTTTTGGTCAATGTGAGATCAAGGGATTCGGCCACTTTAGTAGGCATGACATTGTTTGAAGCTTCAGAATCAATGATGCAATTATTCAGTTGATGTCCATTTATCAGCGATGAGACATAAAAAGGTTCAGTCCTGCCAGGAGCAGCAGGGGGAGCGGTGACAAGGTTGTTCCTGGTGGGTGCATTTATGGCAGCATCATGTGTCACTTTGGGAATTGCTCATTCAATAGGGATGTTATGGTTTTTAACACATTGAACCAGTTTGTCTAATTGCTCGGGATGGGACTGCAGAAATTTAAATTTAGACATTTGAATTTTGGTTCTCTTTACATGGTCAATGATATCAAATGTCTGGAATGAGCTAGAAGCAGAGGATGGAAGTTCATCCTTTTGATTTTTGAAAGGGGGAGGACTAGACTGCAGAATTGAAGTAAAAGGCATAAGGGCATTTGGGATACTCACCTTTCTTGAAACCACTGGGTCCTTTGGCTGGAAAGGAAGAGTAGATCCCTGCTTAGCAATTGAAACTACTGGTTGAGGTCACTCCTCTGCTTTCTCCTTATCAGCTTGTTAAGTTGATTAATTCTTAGACCAGGTGAATACAACATATGACCCCTCAGCTGCATGGCCTTCACTTCTGGGTTCATCTTGATAGTTCAGAAAACCAATATGGAAGTCACCAACTAATTCTTCTTCTTCTTCAGTGAAGAGATTAGCATCATCTTCAGGATTTAACTCAGGTTAGAATGAGAAATCTGCTTCAGCTTCAAGATATCCAACTACCGAGTTGTTTAGAGGTGCTTCAAGGGCGAGGTTCCTTTGTGGGGGAGGAAGGCAATTTTGTTGTCCCTGATTCCTGGAAGCATTGCCTTGGTACGCCTGATTCTGGAATGTCCTCCTGGGCATATCTCTGTATGCAAGAGTAGATGACATCCCTTGTGCCATTTACTTTTTGAGAGCTAGCATTTCATTTGCTAGTTTTTGGACCATTGGGTCAGTGGTGACTCTAGGGGAGTACTCAAAAGATGAAGATGATTTACCTTTATTAGGGTCTCTCCTTATCTTTCCTGCCAAGATAAGGTCATCTTCTACCTCAGTAGCCAAGTCCTGAGCAGCAGCAAGGTCTATGTGTCTAGCCCGTCTCAGCAAGAAACTCACTTTAGGCAGTTGTGAGTTGATGAAGAAGCATTTGAGGTTCTGAGGTGTTGGCTAGGCGACCATGGGAATATTGTGCCTCAGCTTGTCAAACCTAGCAATAAAATCCCTCATAGGCTCATGAGGATCTTTCTTCATCTGAGTGAGCTGGGCCAGCAAGGCATGTGCATCTTCTATAGGGTTGAATCTGGCTTCAAATTTGTCTTTCAGAGTGTCCCAATCAGTCACTGATCCAGCCTGCAAGTGGTAAAACCAGTCTGTAGTAGCACCTTGTAGTGTCTCCATGGACAGCCTGACTGCTATGTCTTCAAATTCCACCCCTATTACATCGCAGGCTATGCTGAAAGATGTAATGTGTTCATCAAGACGAACCTTCCCATCACTGAAGAATTTAGGGAAATTCTTCCTTGAACTGCGTGGAAGCTCATGCAGAGGTGGAGTCAAATTTAGGGGACTGAAAGAATTACCCTAGGGGCCTTGAGCCATGATTTGATTATGCAAAAGTGGGATCACTAATCCAGGTGGAGCGTGGGCAGGCAAAGCTCGGCCAGCAGCAGAAAAAAAGCTCTGCCTTGTGTTGGTGGCCTGGTAGGGCTAGGAGGAAGACTCCTAGTTCGTCCAAGGTGAGGTTGTGGAGGAAACAACTCAAAATTACTCTGTTGCACCAACTCAAAAGTAGGGTCAACAACACCTTAGGATTTTTGGCCTCTGGTATAACGTGGAGTTGCCAGATTACAGAACAAAAAATGGAAAAGAGCAGAATTTGCTTTAGCTTGAAGTTTGAGACTTCAAACTGCGCGCTCTTCCTCAATGGAGTCACTAAAAATTGTTGGGTGAATATTTTGTCAATCAGCATACTGATCAACAAAATAGGTCTGATCAACCATAGCAAGAAGATTAGTCAGCCAAGTGTGCAACTTTACTACATCAATCAGAGACAAATCTCTCCTCTCATCAAGGGGAGGTTCCCTATAGGTACGTAGGAGCTATATATAATATAAATAAGCAAAAAATAACACATAGGGGCAGGATAAACCATCCATCTCTCTTCTTTCAGAGATGATGCATATAGACAAAAGAGAAAATCTTGGTGTAAACACTGAAGGCACTTCTCTTCTTTCAGAAGTGTTCTTGCAGAAACAGTATGAATTTCTTTCAGATAGTAAACTGGTAACCAAAGGGTGTAGTAACAGTAGGATGAAGCAGAACGCAAAGTTTCCACCTCAACTGCCCAAAGAGTATATCACAAAGGATAATGGGGGGCACAAAGTCACCCCAAAATCCTCAACACAAAAAGAAAAGAAAAAAATAGACTGAAAGCAATTGTGAAAGCACAAAGTCTTTCCACAGTTGGTTTCAAGACACTTCCCTATTACCTTCACTAATTTTGCTTACCAAATTAAATGAATAAGGACACCTTCAGAAGACAGACGTAAGAATGATCTTCTAAAATGACACAAGTCAAAATAGAACAAAGTCTGTAAAACACCTGCTTTCTCATTCAGATAAAAATGAAAATGAAATTACAACCTAAGCTCAAAGTCTCAGTCTTCTTCTTTCAGAATGGGTAGTGTTTTGCTCTTGTAAAATGAAAGTCTCCCTTACAAATGAGATAATTAACAAACTTATAGTCATTATGCAAGGATTGGCACCTTTTTGCATGGGATGGCCCATGTTGCAGTCAATGTCTTCAATGCGTCTCTAGTTTTGTCTGGAGAGACCATGCTGAGAACAGTGTGCTGCCATAACTATGGCGTGTCCCTTCATCTGATATGTCTCCTCCTCAATATGGACCGTCTGGTCCTTTGCATTTTTGTATTTACTTCATGGAAGAAAATAGGCCACGTCCTTGTTTTGGTGCTCTTAGAAGTCTACTCGATCCACTGTTCCACCTACTGGAAATAACTCTTCCAAAGACATTTCTGGTCCTTTGCATCAATCTTCTCTCTTTGAGTCTTCGGGCTCTCTTTTCAGTTGATCACTTGATTCAAGTTGAACCTTGAACCCGTTGAACCACTAAAAGTTCATTGGTTCATTGGTTCGTTATGTCTCTTTTGTTCTATCACTTCTTGGTTCAATCGCTTCTCGCCCCTTGGTTGAACCATCCATTGAACCACTTGTGTGCCACTTTTTCTTTGATTGAGGCCGCCTTTGAACTTTTGAACCATGTTGAACCATTGAACTTTGAACTCTTTGGGTTCAAAGTTCAATCAGTTCATTCATTTATTCTGCGTTTCGCTCAAACACTGCTTCATTTATCTTTCTAAGCTCTGGTTGAACCTTTGAACCTTGAACCCATTGAACCTTTTGGTTCAATGATTCAATGGTTTATTTGGTTCATCCGTTGAAGCCCCTTTTTTGTCTAAGTTTGTGAAAGTTCCTTTCTGCGTCTTTGTTCGGGCTTTAAAAATGGTCCTTTCTCTGTCACCAAGTGCCCCCCGCAAGGGTACTTGTCCTTCGGGCTTCAACTTCCCCGGCGAGCTCTTACTTCTTCGGCAGGTTTTTTCCGTCGGGGAAAAAGCCCAAAATAATTCCTTCGGACAAAATGTCTGAAGGAATTTCGCCTTAACATTTTTTTGAGAAAATCTTCCCGAGAGAATTCTTTTGTCCTCTTGGACTTAGCTATTTCCATCAGACAAAAAGTCTGAAAGAATTGTTCTTTTTGGGCCTTTGAACAAATCCAAAGGAATTTTGTCTTCTCTTTGACCTTCGAACCAATGATGCCTGCCCTCTGCATGGGCACTTGCCTTTTTCGCTTTGGGGCAGCCCCTTGAACCAACCAATTGAACCAACTTTGGTTCAACGGTTCAATGGTTCAATCGATTCGTTATTTGTTATTTGGCTAAGTATTGAACCCATTTCTTTCCTGCAGAGTCCGTAGAAACCAACCTTGAGAGTCCGTAGATTTGAACCTACCTAAAGAGTCCGTAGAAGCCAAGTTCATAGTTTTTTCTAACCCCGAAAGAGTCTGTAGACATCTGTTTGCGAAGTCCGTAGAAAGCATCTGTGAAGTCCATAGATTCAAGCCTGTAGAGTCTGTAGATTTAAGGAAAAGCTTTGAAAAATGAAGAACCTGAATGCTCAGTATAATTTTTTGAGAAGGGAAGAGAGAAATTTTGGTCTGTGCAAGGCCAAAATAGTCCGTAGGTTGTCCCAAAAGTGAGTGGCATTTTTCGGGGACAACACAGCGAACCATGTATTGTAACAACAATTTGTTTATAATAATAATGAATTTATTATAACAGTGAATTACTATGGACTGTTTAGATGAGTGATCTGTTTTAGACATATAGGGAATAGTATTGTATACATGGTTATTTATATCACAATAAAAAGTGCAATGACATAGTTCTAACATCCAAATGCAATCGCCAACTTGTCTAGGAATACAATATAACTATAAAATAACAATTATAATTGTACAAACTATGTATATTGTAGTTTAGAAAGTAATTGTGGTTTAACCATTATAATAATTTAGTTATGTTGCATGTAATTGTTATTGGATTGATACATTACAATTATTGCATGGTTATGTACACTAAAGACCTTAATAGTTATGGTTATTGGTCCAAACACAACGAACTATACTAAGTATATAGTTACAAACATATGGATAGTGATATGCATAGCAAATGTATAGTCATTAAACGTATAGTGGTTTCTGGGTGAATTACAATGAATGTATGGTTTTATTAAAAAGAATATAATATTTATATACAAATTATACTATATGTAGTATATTTGCTTTCCACATAAGTATGCATAGGGTATATACTACAGTTTATATAAAGGGTATATACTGCAATTTATATACAGGGTATATATGAAAAGGACCGATGTACACATTTGATATACTATATTCTTGATGGTTCAGCATGGTACTATTAATAGATAATTAACAGTGGAGTATAAAACTACAACCATAGCTCATTAGATTCAATCAGATAATTATAAGTAACATGATTAAATACTATTACATCTGAGTATTTTATCAGAGAGCGATTGTGAAAATTATAAATGATATACAAATTATCATTTATAATTTATTGATTATCAATTTCTTTGATCTAATTAGTATACGGTTACTAGTGGACGAGGGTTTCACCTCCATAAAGTATTCTAATTCATTTAATAACGGTTTCGAGAAAAGTAGACAATCTTATATAAAACTTGGTGACTTTTTCATGAAAGGTTGAGTAGTTGTTAGAAGCACATAAATCTTTTTTTAGAAAAAAAGAAGAATAATATAAGTATGATAAAAACAATAATTTTGCATTATGTAGTATATGTTATGCAAGGTGTGTAAATATACAAAATATATCTATATGAGAACATAGGTACATTTATACATATACATAGCTCATATACATTTAGATGCACGCATGTAAACATGGATTATGATTAGCATATTGTCACAATTTTAGTGATTTGTATATTTGATGAAACTTTAGTGTATCATATAAGAGTAAATTATATGTTGCCGAGTACTTATATGTGAACCATAATACGAAAGACTATGTCATCTTGAGAACTTGTGTACGAATTTTTACACGCTTTGAATATTTCAAGATGAAAATCTATTTAGTTAGGGATAATACCACAGAGTATTACATTGTTGAACCCCTTCCCTTATAAATGATCATCAATATGTCTTGTGAATGCGAAAGTTATCACAGTTGTTAAAATCATATGAAGTCATTGTCTAGAATTTTAGATGATTGTTGATGTTTACAGTATTTTTATTTTGAGAGGTACTTGTATACGATACATAGTACTAATATAGTTAATATGTACAAAGTTGTATATATAGGAAATATATCTACATATGGATTTAAGTATTTATATAAATATATAATTTATATAGGTGCATTGGGTCATATGTCTATATTTATAGTTAATGGATTGTTAACAAGTTATAGGATTATGAGGGATAGGAAACTATAACCATATGAATATAGTCTTCTAAATATGTAATAAATTATTTGAATTATATTCATACGAGGTATAACTAGGTTATGAGTTATCTAATTCTTTAAAAATATTATGACTGACTGCTAGTAGATATACTTACAGTATTGAAAATTTGTGTGTAGTACATATTATGAGTATTTTAATATGCATAAGTACTTATCCATAAATAACATATATCAATGTATTGTGATGTGTGCCTATAAGTTATAGTTCTTTTGATTGATAAAGACTAAGTTATAGATTTTTTAAGAATGGAAAAACTATTTATATATGCATACTTATCAAAATATAACAAATTGTTTAAACGAAAGATTATGTTATCGTAAGAATTATGACTTTCTTTATTGTGACTGGTTGTTTGAAATTGAGTGGTGTGTACAAAAGAGGATGGACTATGATATTGGTGTTTGTAATAAATGTATTGCATTTGAATCTACTTACGTAAATTAGCAATAAGTAGTCTGAACATAGATTATATCCAATTGCTATAAAATGTATTTGATGTTTATTATTATATGGTAAATAATATTGTAAAGATTCATTCATACATTTGATGGACAAAGTGTATACATTTTGATTATTCTTATGTTTAGCATGTTTCATGACTGTTAATAGAAAGTAATATGTATGAATTTGTTGGTTATTTATGGTAACCAAATCTTGCATTGTTCGTACTGAGTAAGTAGTGACACAGACTTCACTAGCTTACTAGCATCATCAATGATAAGTGAAGGTAATCCGATCAAGTGGTGTGTATGAAATTGACTGATCCTAGAGATCAATAACTATTGAAAAAATTGATCAAAGTAATGTTAATTCAATATTATCATTTCATGTGTATGATTTACATATTTATGCAATATCATGTTAGAACATATTTCTTTATGGTACACTTCATATTCTTAGAAATTATATAGTACACGCATACCAGCTTATCTATCTAGACTCTTCCATTGTTGCTATCTACTCATCCATGAAGAAAGGGCCATTCTCTGATGATGGATTGTGTGGGGGATTGATGGTCTGGGGTTGGTGTGAAAAAATGTTTGAATGATGCTCTCCTTTCTCACAACAGTGTTGACGTTGTGGATTGCACCCTTGAGAGAAGGCTGGGCTTCTCTCTTTCACGTGGCACAATGGAAACTCCTCTCTTTCCTATGGGTCTGGAAAAACTGAGGGGAGAGTCTCTAGATAAGAGCTAGTTCTCTCTGATGCATCTCTAAGTTATTCCAGTAATATTGCTAATACATATATATAATGGGGGGGTTGAAAAGAGAGAAGGATTACTGAAAAACATAACCTAACCTAAGCTGGTGATACACCAAACAAGTTTGATCTACTCATACTCACACTTTGAACCATAAGAACACATACATACACTTTATCTGGTAAAAGGACCAGACTGCAGAGAACTTAATAGAAAGGCTTAATGAAGACACACAAAAGATGAACTTACCACAGGTGTTGTAGGAAGGCACATTGTCTGATAACTCTCTCTAATCTATGTGCTCTAGATACAGCTCTTTTTGCTATATGTAAGAATGACGCTTTGTCTATACCAGGTGTGCTGGTATCAAGCATGTGAAAGCATCATGAAACAATGACTGAATACAAGGTTAACACTTAGACACACTCAGAGATATACCCAACCAAAATAGAGGTAAAAATGCATATTCTCTTGATTCCAGGTGAAAATTGGCAGGGCTTCGCCTTACAACATGAGAGATATTTTCTCAAATGAGAAATTAAAATATATAGAGAGAGAGGAAGTAAAGGTGCCTCCTTGGAAAAGACTTTGATGCCCTTTTTTACAAGTGGCCCATGTGCATTGAGAGCATCGAGAAGAGAAAACCGTTGAAAGAGAATGTTGTGTTGGTTTTCAGTCTTGACTTTGGCATTCAAATATTAATGTGAAAGCATGGGCTTTGCCTCTTTTTCTACAAACAAGACCGCTCCTTCAAGATATTCACGTGATTTATCTGCTCATCAATGCAAAGTGTGGAAAAATAGGTCGCGCCATTCATTGTTTACACTCCTTGATGACCACTTGGCGGAGGCTATTCCAACTGCAAGAATAACTCGCCTCCCCTTTGCCACCTGGGCTATTTTGTCCATATTCATTTTGTCTCTTCCTGGCTTTGTCTCTTCTTGGTTTTGTCTTTTCCTCTCTTGACTCTTTCTGGCAATCTGAGCCCTCGGGGCTATAGCTTCTATCAATCTTTGGCTCTTTGGGCTCCCTTCTCAGTGGTCCCTTCATTTTGGCCTTAAGGTCTTTGAATTCCTTCAGGTTCACGCTCAAGAATTTAAAGGTCAACGGCTATTTCATTGGCCTAAATTTGATGTCTTTGGGGACATCATTTGACATCCAGATTCCAACAACTAGTTCATGATACCCAATTTGACATCTACGGGCCCATCACCCCTTTGAATTCCTTCGACTTTCTTTTCTTCGACCTTTTCCCCGAAGTGTTTCCTCAGACTTTCTCCCAAAGGATATCTCTCTCTTCTTTTCTTCTGTCTGGGCCTTTGTCGTTAAAACCTCCCAAAGGGAAGGTGTCCCTTCGAGGCTTGGGGAAGGTCCTCCTTTTGGCAGCTGAGAATCCCCCACAAGGGCACCTGCCCTTCGAGGTCCTTCAAGCTACCTTTTGGTAGTCACATCCTTCGGACAAAATGTCCAAAGGAATTCCTTTGGGCATTTTGTCTGAAGGAATTCCTTTGGAAATTTTGTCCGAAGGATATGTTCCCTTCAATCCTTAGCATTTGCTTTCCTTCGGTCGGGCTTCTTGCAGACAAATTCCTTCAGACAAAATGTTTGAAAGAATTTCCTTATGAATTTCGCTGCAAAAATCTTCTTGAAAGATTTCCCCCTTTTTGGTTCCTTTTGCCTCATGAATTTATTTAGACAAAATGTTCGAAGGAATTCCTTCGGGCATTTTGCCTGAAGAAATTAAACTTTGTCTTGTTTACTTCATGGATTTTCTTTGGACATTTTGTCTGAAGAAATCCTTTGCTATTTCCTCACAAATTTCCTTTGGACAGAAAGTTTGAAGGAATTCTCTGCCTTGGTTTTTCTTTCGAAGGAAAACTCTGCCTTTTTGGCCCTCTTTCTAAGTGTTTTTCGCCCTCCTTTGGCCCTTTGAACCTGGTTCATTTTGCCAATAAAAGTCCTCTGAAATAGTTTGTTTGCTCTATCAAACCTGAGAACACATCATGGAGCTCCTTAGACGTTTGAGACATGGAACTTACACTCAACTTTGGGAACTCTCACGAAGCTATCACCTTTTGTAAAGTCCTGTATAATCGCTCCTTCCAACCATACATGTTGTTGCAAACGCTTGAAGTTAAGCCTTTTGCATGCCAAGAGAAAAAATGAGTTGCAAAAGTATACTTCTGCATTATCCTTCATGTCTGAGCTTGGAAATGGAAGGAAAAGAAAAGGGAGATCAATTTTGGTCTGTAGGACCAAAAATGGTCAATAATTTGGTGATTCCCAGGGGAAGCATGCCTGTTATGCTTAGAATCCAGTAGCCTCAGAATCCATTGGGCATGGAGTCAAGATGTAGCTTTGAAAGAGTTAGCAACAGCCTCGAGAGATCCAAGAATCAATCATGAAGCTTTTACCCCAAACACAAAGGAAAAAACACACAAGGCTAAAAACACTACCTGTGCAAACAACACTTAGGGAAAATAGGGAAAAAAAACTGAAAACCAACTACTATGTACAGCTAACCCGGTATATTTGCCCTGGATCAAAGGGAAAACTTCTTAAGTCCCCTACATGGCAAGAAAACTTATGATGCCGGGCAAGTGGCTGAACGGAATGGAGACTTGGTGACTTGCTCTTCTTACCTGCCACCTTGATTGGCTCATATCCAAATGAATCAGGGGCAAGCATGCTTCCAACATATATGTATACTTGTTCTTGGAAGCTTGCCACCTGTTGGTTCTTCATGTTGGTGTATTTCACCAAGAAATCCATGGCTGGTAGCTTGTCACCATAAGCCCTTTGATATGCATAGTCCCCTTGACACACATTATGGTTTGACTCATCCCCTTCTGCTTTATTGAAGAGACTGTTAGACTTATCTTCTGCTTGATCATGGATTTCTTGAAGAAGGGTGTCTGTTGTGATGTCTGAAATGAGATCACAGATTGAGTGCTCATCCCATAGAACATCACCTTCTTGTTCAAGGCTCTCTTCTTCAAAGCTTTCCTCAAGATAGACATGCCTCTCCTTTTCCTGCTCAAAAACTAGAGTCTCTAGCTGTTCAAAGACATCCTTCTAATCCTCCTCCAACTCGGGTTCCATGGCATGGTCATCCTCCTCATCAAAGAAACAATGAAGTTCATCAAACAAGGGGGAGAGAGCTCACCATGCTTACCTTCGTCTTCATATTGTTAGAACATCCGCATATATGCATGACTTGCATCTTCTCCATTGTTGATGATGTCTTCAAAGGGACCATCCATGATGATTTCATCTTCATTGTCACTCATGATAGCCTCCTGGGTAGCTACAAATTGGATCCTCTCTTCTTCACTTGCCTCAAGCAAAATAGGCTCCTCCTAAAGAAGGCATGAAGTGGAAGGCTGATGGTTAAACCCATGTGGAAGAGGAGGTAGTCCTTGAGCTAGAATCGAATGATTCTCCTCCTTCCATTTGGCCAGCACCTCATCTATATAAGATGTGGCCTGATAGCTCTCTTGACGGAGTGTAGATGGGGTGTGTTCAAATGTAAGATCTTATATTTGATCTGAACCATCCATCACACTTTGGCTAAGGAATCTCATTCTAGACTCCAATTCTGTAATTCGCTTGGCTATATTCTCTTGAAAGAGTCTTTCTTGGAGGTCATAAGCATCATCATGATGAGTAGGAGCAGCTTCATCTTCTTCAAGGTTTTGAGCAAAACCTTTATCCTCCTCCTTCCTCCCCCATGATTCCATTGTTTGCTTCCAACTCATGACCTGGGATTGAAACTTTTCCCCTGTGAACAAGAAGCAACTTTATCCTCTTCAAGGCCCTGAGCTGGTTGATGGTATTCCCTCTTCCAACTTGGAATCTTGACATCATGTTGAGAGACCTGAGGAGGTTGAGGAAGATTAGGAAGAGACTGTTGATACACAGGAAGAATTTCCTGAGGAGAGACGTGTTGGTTCATGGTATTCCTTTCAAAGGAGGATTCACATTCCAAGGAATTGACAAGGTTCATCTCCATGAGAGGTTGCTTTAATGCCTTTTGATATTGGCAAGCTAGGTGTAAGGGATTAGCAGTAGGAGTGATTAAAGCATCAGATGAGCTAGAGTGAGTAAGTGCTATCTGGTAGAAAGGATTTGGTGCATAAGAGGGAGCTTTCTTTAGAATAGGAAGGGGCACACAAGACTGACTACCTTGAATTCTTGAACTCTTCCATTTAGCTACCTCTTCCTCCATGAATTGTAAGGCCTGAGCTTCCCTGAACAAACACTCCTCTTTGTAGATAAGCTCTTGCTGATATCTATACTACTCATCCAATCTATCTATCTCCATCACCTGCGTCTCAAATTCCAGTGTCACTTCCCTTATTGTTGAAGGGCAACTAGGAGAGCTGTTTGAGGTGATTCCATGAAAAACCTGAGCTTGATCAAAACCATCTAAAGGAAAACAAGGCCCATGATTCTGAGCAATGGGATTATACATACAAAAATAATATTTCTTGATGGCACCAAAACTGCTTAACCAGCTGATTCAACTTGGAGTCGCCATTGGTATTGATAAAAAAGCCTCCAAACACTGGTTAGTTGAAGAACACACCAAAATTCTTCAATTCTTTAGACATAACTTGTCCCACAATCACCTAATTAAAGGTCAAATGCTGGATTAGTGGTTCGTTCTTCTTGTAACAGAACCAACACCAATCCTAGAACTTTTCTGAGTGTTAAAACATTCTCCCACTAGGCATGCCAAAAACTGTTGATGCTAGGGATTGCACCCTTGAGAGAAGGCTGGGCTTCTCTCTTCCACGCGGCACAATGAAAACTCCTCTCTTGCCTGTGCGTCTAGAAAAATTGAGGGGAGAGTCTCTAGATAAGGGCTAGCTCCCTCTGATGCATCTCTAAGTTATTCCAGTAATATTGCTAATACATATATATATAATGGGGGGGTTGAAAAGAGAGAAGGATTACTAAAAAATAGAACCTAACCTAAGTTGGTGATGTACCAAACAAGTTTGATCTACTCATACTCACACTTTGAACCATAAGAACACATACATACACTTTGTTGTCCCCCAAAAAGATGGCTTCAAATGCAAGATTGAACCATTGAATCGTTGAACCAAAGATAGTTCAATCGGTCAGTTCAATTGACAGGTTCAAGGGGCTACCCCAAAGCCAAAATAAAAAGTGCCCTTGTGGAGGGCAGTGAACCAAGCCGAGTGCCCCTGTGGAGGGCAATGAACCAAGCCAAGTTCCCTTGCAGAGGGAAGTGAGCAAAAGCAGACAAAGAGAATTCCTTCAGAAAAGTGAACCAAGGATAAACAACCCTTGCAGAGGGCAGGTGAGGAGCAGATGGACCGTTGCAAAAGCCCAAAGGATAGTTCCATGCTTGAAAAAATCCTTGTGGAGGGCACAGTTCTCTTTCAGGAAAAGAACATGGCAAAATGTTAAGGCAAAAATCCTTCAGACTTTTTGTCCGAAGGAATTCACCCGACAGAAAGCTCGACAGAAAGTAGAGACAAAGTGAAGGAAAATTTCCTTCAAAAAAATATTCTAAAATAATTCCCTCAGACTTTTTGTCTGAAGGAAAAACCCACCGAGGAAATAAAAGCCCGAAGCCCACCCGAAAGATCTTGAAGGGTAGGTACCCTTGCGGGAGGCTCTCGCCAGGGAAAGTGGACCGTTTCTCAAGACCCCAAAGGGCAAGTTCCCTCTGATAAATCTCAAACCTCAGGTTGCATCAGAAGTCACCATGTGTCCCTCATAAAGTTGCAGTGAAAGCCACCACGTGTCCCTTATAAAATTGCAGTGGAAGTTGCCAAGCGTCATCTTTCGAGACATAGTTTCTAATAAGTTTAAAAGCTACGAAACGTGCCACTTGTTCCATTATAACTCGGTGGAAGTCACCACATGTCAACATCCACAGCGTCTTCCTTTTATTGAGTAAAGACTGTGGTGGGTCTCAGGTGAGTGGCTAAACTTGAGCAAGATGTGCCACGTGTCATCGTCGGTGTGAATCCAAAAGAGTCCTAAATATTTTTACAGTGTTTCTATGAGCTCGACAGAAGCTGCCACATGTCATCCTCTATGAGATTCTCAAAAGACATCTAAAGCCTCTATAAGTTAAGTGGATGCTGCCACGTGTCCTCACCTATTTCACAGCGGAAGGCGCCACGTGTCACTTGTTGAGATCAACGAAAATTAGCTAGAGCAAGTGAGAAAGACATGAAGGAATGGCTAAGGAGGATGATAGGCCTGCAACCATCAAATTTAGGGCAACCAATTAGCCATTGGATTTCAAACAATGATGGACCCAAACATGTCAAATTTGCGGCAATAAAATAGTTGTTGACCCTTGCAGGCTTAAGCACAGATCCTATGAATGAATTCAATGACCGGCCAAAGAGATGTCTTGAGGGCTTAGATCACATAGATAAGGATGAAATACAACCAGGGAAGGGGGAACGACGGAAAAAAATAAAAAATATCCATGCATTGGATATGTTTCTAGAAGGTAAAGTAGTCCACCAGGTAGACATCGAAGAGCACAAATATTTAATGGCACGGCCTATTTTTCTACATTGAGTAGAGCGAACAACTATGCACACATAAGGAAACACATTAAGTGGCCCATATTTAAAACTGATGCTCGATTCTAGCATAACCCATGGACAAAATTTAAAATGCATTAAAGGCATTGAATGCATCGTAACACATTTTTGTGAAACAAAGTGCCCAAGTCTTTCTTGGAGCACTATATATTGGACTTTCTCTTAATGTATAAAGATCTCTCTCTGTTATCAGAAACAAAACTCTGCCAAAATTGAAAGGCATTACTGAGACTTTGAGCTCAGATTGTTGATCATATTTCATTATTTGAATAAGAAAACAAGTGACTTTTCTAACTTTGTGCTGAAATAGCTTGGTTGTTGGGGAAATTGTTCTTATGTCTATTTCCTTAATATGTTTTTTGTCTATTTAATTGAATAAGTAGAATTAGTAAAAATAATCAGGAAGGTGTCTTGAAGCTAGCTGTGGAGAGACTTTGTGCCCCCACAATTACCTTTAGTGTGTTTTCTTTCTATTCCTGTGTAAAGGATCTTGGGACGACTTTGTGCCCTCATTATCCTTCATATTTTGTTTCTGTATAAAGGACTTTGGGACAACTTTGTGCCCTCATTGTCCTTCATATTTCACTCTTTGGCAGTTGAGGTGGAGACTTTGTGCTACATTTCATCTTGTTGTGTTACTACGCCCTATTACAATTACTTGTCACCACCCGAAAGGTTCCTTTTGTCTGTTGAACAACACTTTTAAAAAAAGAGGAGTGTCTTCTGTCATTTCATTAGGATTTCTCTTTTGATTTATGAACATCATCTCTGAAAAAAGAGAGATGGATGGTTTATCCTACCCTTAAGTGTTATTTTTTGCTTATATAAATAGTATATAGCTCCTGCATATTTACAAGGAACCTCCCCTTGATGAGAGGAGATATTTGTCCCCTTTTGATGTAGTAAACCTGCACATTTGGTCGACCAATTTCCCTATGTGGTTGAAGAGACCTATTTTGCTCATCAACTGATTGACAAAATATTCACCCAACAGTTTTTGGCAACTCCGCTGAGAATTTATGCGCAATCTGAAGCCTCAAGTTTCAGATTGAAGCAGTCCCTACCCTTATTCATTATAGACTCTGGCAACTCCATTCTGTGTCTTACCCATTATCATTATAGCCTTACCATCTCCCTCCACCTCCACGTCAACTATGATAGAACATGCAGTTTGAAGCCTCAAGCTTAACGCTGAAGTGGGGCCAGTTCTTTTCCATTTTTGTTCTGCAATCTGGCAACTCCATGCTATACACGAAGCCAAAGGGATAAAGGTATTGTTGACCCTGTATTCGAGTTGGTACAACAAAGTAATTTTGATCTCTTTCCTTCACCATCTCACCTCCAACGAACTAGGAGCTTTCTTCCTACTAAAGTCAAGTCTCTATTACTGAACAAAGCCTCCATTTCTACTATTAATAAAGCTTTGTCAATACTTAAGCCTCTGAGATTTGTTATTCCACCTTTTCATAGTCATACTATGGTAGTTCAAGGTCCTTGGGGTAACTCTTTTGACCCACTCAATTTAACTCCACCTCTACATGAGCTACCACACAGTTCAAGGAAAATTTTTCCCAAGTTATATGGTGATGGAAAGGTTCATCCTGATGAACATATTGCAGCCTTCAACATAGCTTGTGATGTAATAGGTGTAGAATATGAGGATGTAGCAGTCAGGTTGTTCGTGAAAACTTTGTAAGGTGCTTCTGTAGACTGGTTCTATCATCTGCAGGCCCAGACTGTGACTGACTGGAACACCCTCAAAGCCAAGTTTGAAGCCAGATTCAAGCCTGTAGAAGATGCACATGCCTTGCCGCATCAACTCACACAAATGAAGGAGCCTCATGAACCAATGAGGGATTTCATAGCCAAGTTTGACAAGCTGAGGAACAAGATTCCTATAATTGCTCAGCCTACACCAGAGAATCTCAAATGTTTCTTCATCAACTCTCAGTTGCCTGAAGTAAATTTTTTGCTGAGACATGCTGGCCAAATAGATGTTGCTGCAGCTCAAGATTTGGCTACTGAGGTAGAAGATGACCTTATCTTAGTAGGAAAGATAAGGAGAGATACTAACAGAGGTAAATATTCTTCATCTTTTGAATATCTATCTACAAGTACCACTGATCCAATGGTGCAGAAGCTAGCAAATGAGTTGCTATCTCTCAGGAAGCAAATGGCACAAGGGATATCTTCAGCTCTTTCGTACAGAGATATGCCAAGAAGGACATTCCCCAATCAGTGATACCAAAGCAATGCTGCCAAAAATCAAGGACAGCTAAATCATCTTCCTCCCTCACAAGAAATACTTGCCATTGAAGTACCCCTAACCAATTTAGCAATTGGATATCTCGAAATAGAATATGATTTCTCTTTCTAGCTTGAATTGAACCAAGAAAATGATGTTGAACTCCTTGCAGAAGATCAAGAAGAGTCAGCTGGTGACTCCAACATTGGTTTCCTGAATTATCAGGATAAACCCAGAAGTGAAGGTAAAACAAATGAGGGATCATACGTTGTATTCACCCGGTCCCAGAACCAGTCAGCCCAGCAAGCTGACAAAAGAAAAATAGAGGAATGTTCTCAACCTGCAATCTCAATTGCCAAATGAGGAACTTATCTGCCTTTCTAACCAAAGGACCCAGTGAGTAATAAAAAGGTAAGTACATCAAGCATTCCTCCATCTTTAACTTCAATTCCACATACCAGTACTACCCCTCCTAAAAACTAGAAAGATGAACTCCCTTTCTCTATTCCTAGTCTATTTTAGTTATTTGACATAATCAACAATGTCAAGAAGACCAAAATTCAAATATCAGAATTTGAATTCTTGCAATCCAATCTCGAGCAGTTGGATAGGTTAGTTCAGTGTGTGAAGAATAAAGCCGTCCCTACAGGACAAGATGCTAAAAAAGTAACTCATGATCCCCCAAGGAACATGTCCATCCCAAACAATCTTGTCATTACTCCTCTAGTTGCCCCTAAAAAAATAGAGCCTTTCTATGTTTCTCTGTTGATAAATGGTTACAAACTGAGCAATTGCATCATAGACTCAGGTGCATCTGACAACGTCATGTCTGCCAAGGTGGCAGAATCTCGTTTAGAGTTTGGAACTACACATTAAAATTCCACTACCTTTGTAAATTATATCTCTAACTAAGTTTCACAAGTAAGAAAAAAGTCATGATCGTCTTTCTTTTAATGTACAAGATTAAGGACAACCGGGTGTCTATCAATTAAAATTTTAAATTAGATTTTAACTTTTTCTCCTAACATTTCCTAAAGACCTAGAATACTTGAGTGGAGTAGTCACTGCAGGAAAGAGACCTAACCAGGTTAAAAACTTTGAATCTACTAGTTTACATTACGAGGAGGTTCATTATTCACATTGAGACTAAAACCTTAATAAATTTACGCCTGATTCAGAACTATGAAAACTGTCCAAGTGGGGAAGATGTAAAGCATAAGTATCCCACAATTATAACAACGGCTAAGGAAATTGTGGGTGTCATAATAATATGGACCATGCACTATTGTAAAGAATATTTCCAAAGACATATAAGAAACCTAATTTCAAAGTCGATTAATAGTGTGAACCTTATGCCCCACTTGTGATTTTAAAACATAAGACTGAAAGCCAGACTGCACAACAGGAGTGAATAGGCAAGGAAGAAGACCAACTTATACTAGATAGCATTCCAAACACTTGAATGATACATTTTTATACCTAAAAGATTTTGAACTTGATAGTCATCAATTTTGTAATGTCCCCAATTTTAGCCCGATGCTCTTCTTTTGGATTTAGCCTATTTTTGGGAACTCGTAGGTTAAGCAGAAGCTCGAATCAGGGTTTCCAAACTTTTTGGAGGACGTTTTCATCTTTTTGCAGAGCTTGCACTTGGAAATGTTGAACTTGGATTGTGGATTCCTTCTAGGTTTTCTGAAAACTTCACGGTGATATGTTTTACTTGGCACAGAGCACTTTCAGGGACTTTCTATTTTTAGTAAGTTCAGGTTCGGTGTCAGATCAGAATTTTGAAAATGGGGTTGGATTCGTCTCGTCAAGAACTTTCCAATGAGCTATAGATCTTCGATTTCTGACATCATCTTGGCTTCCATTTTAAAGTCCGCAAAGTATATATTATTATTTAAATTGGACCTTGGTGCCTAGATTTAACAACTTTAAGTTGTTTTAAAAAGATGTTCTTTATGGGGTGGGCGCCTCATTAAAAGAATTAATTATAATTTTTATTGAATCTTTAATCCAAGCTTAATTTGGACGCCACCTATTGGGGGAGGGTTTCTAGAAGGGTCAAAAAAAAATTATAAAAGGAAGCCTTTGGTCCTCACTTGGATCATCTTGAACTACAGGAACGTTATGCTGTCGGATTGGCTTGGGATTGCTTCGAGGAATGAAAGCCTCCTAGCTTGGCATTGCTTTTCGCTTGAAAGATAGCGACTAGTGGTGAGATAGTGTAGTTTGATTGTTTTGTATGCAGGATTTGTGCATGGTATTCAGTGTGTGTTTTATTGATCAGGTTACGAGAAATTTAGGACTGTCATATTCATTACAGCAGACTATGTTTTGTTCATAAATCGAAAAAGACCAAAAATTTCATTGTGGGTATTGGTTAATCCTCTTTGTTGGTATTGGACGCCCCTTTTCTGTAATTTGTGGAATTTTTTAGGACTGCTGTGATTTTTAAAAGCAAATCGCCCCTCTTACTGGGCTGTACCATTTGCCCTTGCATTGATTTTTGTGCATAAATTAAATAGAGGGTTTTGATCAACTTTCAGTGTTCTAAGGGGTTCGCCATCATACTAGGATCATTATGCAATCCATCTCATGAGATTTGATTAAGTTTGGAGCAAGTTGTGAATGAATATGTGAGTTTTAGGGCTACTATTCGTGCTCAAGGAATCCAGGACTGTCAAAAAATTAGATTATCAGGTTGGCCTCAATATTGCAGTTTCTGATTTAACCTTATTATTTCATTGAACAGAATCCTATAAATATTGTTGCAGATCTATTACTTTTCGATTGTATTGATAGTAAGGCATTGTTGAACATATTGTAAGCTAGCAGCAATACTGACAGCAGGTTATGATCTTGCTCTATCAAATTGTAATGTTCAATTATACTTTCAGTATTTGCTATTGTATTTACTTTATCTCCGCCCTATGGTAGCTACTTTCCCACTCTGGGTTAGAAACCACATTCTGGGTGTTGATTACTTTCAGCATCACAGTTATTTTCTTCAAGCATTGTAATTTGTAATACTCCGCCATATGGTCGCCTCAACTCCATACTGGATTGGGTAGCACATACTTGTTGTTGAGTTTCTTTTAAGCATTGTAATTCTTAGTACTCCACCATATGGTCGCCTCACTCCATACTGGATTGGGTAGCACATACTTGGTGTTGAGTTTCTTTCAGTACTTGTAGTAGTAGATCCTTTGACCATATGCTCGCCATCATCGACGCCATTCTTGGTTAGAGTTCCTTTCAGCTCTGTTTCTGCATTCAGATCCTCTGACCAATGCTCACACCTTGGCCTCCTTGGAATCCTGGTGTACATTCTGGTTAGAGTTGCTTCAGTTATCGTTTTGGTTTAAGGCTAATCTTAACAATTGTGTATTACTCTGTTGATTGTAATTCAAAGTTTAAAACAAATTGGCTCGAAATATTTTAGTGGTATCAAAGCCAAGATCCTGCCATCCTGTGCCCAACAATGTTTAGTTGATAGTTGAATGATAGAGAAATCAGTTTTTACACCAGAGATCAGAATAGAGTTTCGCTCAGTTTAGAAGTGGCAGTTAAACATGGCTAACAGAGAAGAGATAAAGCTGGAACAAACACTTTCTGAGATCGAAAAAAGACTTGGCAAAGAATGTAAATCAAGGGAAGACAAAAAAACTAATCTTCAAATATTGGAACAATGTTTGAGATAGGTGGAGCAGTCACCTTCTGAATGGATGCAATTGACATTGTCACTTGCAGTTCACCTTTTAGTTCAGCCCTATTGGCTGGGACATCCAAATGAAGAAATCAAGCTGCTAATTTCTTCTTGCTTCATGGAGTTGATGAGAATGATGGCCCCCATGACACCCTATGATGATGAAACCATGAAAATCATTCTGAATATGATTGTAGAAAGTTTCCAAGATCTTGATGAAACTGGAAGCAATCTATTTGCTAGAAGGGTTGCTATCTTAAAGACATTTTCAGATCTCTGGGTAAGTAACTCGCTATTCGCCTTGGAAATGCATACTCAGATTTATCACTTGTTCCATTACCTCTTCATATCCACTTGGAGCGAACAATAAGAGGATGTCATTGTAGCTGTGAAGAAAATCCTTATTCTCACCATTAATGAGTCAGATGAAATTCCACCAAATGTCTAATCTCTCCTCTTGGACACATATGAGTGTGAAGAAAAGGATTCTCCTATTACTTCTATGCTGATTAAGGAATTGTTTAATCAATGTGAGGAAAAATTGAAGCCACTTTTGAAGAAGTTAGAGCGTGATGAAGAAAAGATTAGTGGACATGATGTTGGAGATGATTTCAAAGAGCTCATACAAGGTCATGTTGAAGATTTGGTAATGAAGGATTTTCCTCTTATTGCTGTCCCAACTTCCCAAGAAGTTCCAAATGAAGAAATCAATGACACACTTCTTCTTGATGGAGATAAAGATGTCAAATTTTACAAAACATCAAGCATTGAATATTCTTCATTTCATTATGATGGCGACATTGGGTTCGACCAGCAAATCGAACCTTTTGAAAGAAATGTTTTTGAAAATATCAGCTTAAGTGATTTGGGAGTTAACTTGTTCAAAGAGTGATCACTACGAGAAGAGCATGATAAGAATCTTTCTCCTGACAATTTCAATCAAACTGTTAGCATGTGGGATCCAGGGGTGTTGGCTTCAAGATATGACAAGGAACCTGTGTGGGATAAGTTTCCCTTCGATCCCGATGAAGACCAAAATATTGTTTGCATTGCAAGCTATGAGGAGGCAGAAGGAGAAGTTGTTTTTGATGAAGAAGCTTACTTTGAAAAGCTCCATGGTGATCCCTTCAAGTTGGTTGCAGCCACCAAGGGGGATGTTGTTGCTTTCGAAATGTTCAGAATGACATTCAATGATTCTTCGTTTAAATTAGGGGCTGCCATAGCCTTTGAACAAGAAGACGGTGAGATGGATGAAGAGCTAGAAGACCTCATGACTCTTGAAGAAGAAAGGTTTAAAGTGGTTTTAGAACACACGGCTGATTCACCAATTCAAGAAGTTGATGGCAAGCTTAAAGTAGAATAAAATGTGGAGTATGTTCCTCTCCATGACACTGAGCATTCTCCGTTAGTTGAGGATGAAAGACAAGAAGGTTGGAGCAACTTTGAGGGTGGCAAAGGCAAGAAACAAAGTTCTGATTTTTAGTTGCAGCCTATCAACAATTCACCATCTTCACATTCTTATGAGTGGGAAGATCAATTAAAGGTGTTCATTAACAAGGAAGTGCAAGCTCTATCCCTGTTTGATGGCACACATAGCTTGGTTGAAGAGCTTTACTAGAAGGCTCACCCTGAAGAGAGACAAAGAGGAGTGAAAGATGAAGTTGCTCTTCCCAATTTGCAACTTATCAGAGACTCATTGGAGACATTGAAGTCTGAGTACATGCACTTGATTGGAGATAGAGATCATGCCTTTGAAGTTGTAAAGAAGACTATTTGTGCTTTCCAAGAAAAGGAGAGTGTAGTTGATGAGCTCACTCTAGAGCTCGAATCAACAAGGGACAAGTTGAAAGAAACTTAGTTGGGTCTAACGGAGGTTGAAGACCAGTTTGCTGATTTCAAACTTTCCAAGGAGCAAGAGAATGCATATAATGCCAAAGAAATCAAGCAAGTAATAGGTGAGCTTGATAGTCTTCGAGAGGAGTTTGACCTCGAAGGTTTCAAAAGAAAGACTGAAGTTGCAAGTTCAGATTTGGATTAGCAAGATGGAAAGGAGGGCTTCCAAGTTTATGACAATCCTCTCTTTGATTTGCAAAAAGAGTCATGTAGGGAAGAAACCAAGCAAGAGGTTGAGTATAAACCTCAGGCTAATGGTGCTTTGTTATCATTCCATGAGAATATGCCAAATTTGTTGATTAGTAATGAATGCATGAGTGGGTTTGAGGATGAAGAGTGCATATGGGAAGTGTCAAAGCAAGGTATTTTCAACATCTATGACATCAAGGTGTTGATGAGACAAGTTGTGATAGCTGCTAGTAACTTCATTACAGCAGCAAGTAGTGAAGTTTTCAGACCTACTACTCATTAGCAATGGGAGAAAGGTGGACCTGAGCTTGGTGTTTGCACTGTTGACGATCCATCCCTTAGGTGGAATGATGTTTGGGCTCATACTAGTCAGCTTTGGGAGTTGAATTTGAAGTCATTCTATGTTTCATACTCCAATGTTGTTGAAGCTCTCATGTTTAAGCTTCAAAGATTCACTAGAGGGGACACCAGTTTCCTGAGAATGCACTTGGTTCTCACTAGCACTTGGGTACGCATTGAGCTTTATTTGCATTGTGTTGAAAATCAAATTCAGTTGGGTATCCATGCTTGGGATTCTCAATTTGGGTTGATGGAATTTATGGATTGTGGAAAGAATAATTTTTGGTGGGACAGTGATCAAATTTTTAGACCTTTGGGTGATGTTCTTTTCTTTACCAACCACTTGATGGACCCATTTGTTCATCAACCAATCAATTGGAGAGAAATTTTGAGTATGGGTTGGAGAGATAAATCGATGGTTGCTCATGGGAGTGATTATCAGCTTAGACAAAGGCAGATTTTGAGACATGAGTTTGTTGGTTGGAGACAGACCAGCCACCTTACATGGGGAGTTACTCTCATTCAAGAGAACTGGTTCTTCACTTCTTGCCAAAAAGGTGGTAATTTTTGGTTGGACATTGCTCCAGTTCGTTTTTCAGCCACCTTGGAGGTGTCAACTTGCAACTCGATGCTCATCTCACAAGCTCACATTTGGGAATTTGATTGGTGTTGCTATTTTTCCTTGTGTAGGACTATAGAATCAGATTGCACTACGTTGGTCCCAGCCTTGATCAACAACAATTATTTCTTCCTTCACACCTTTCCTACACTTGAATGATAAATTTGTATACCTAAAAGATTTTGAACTTGATAGTCATCAATTTTGTAATGTCCCCAATTTTAGCCCGACGCTCTTCTTTTGGATTTAGCCTATTTTTGGGAACTCATAGGTTAAGCAGAAGCTCGAATCAGGGTTTCCAAACTTCTTGGAGGATGTTTTCATCTTTTTGCAGAGCTTGCACTTTGAAATGTTGAACTTGGATTGTGGATTCCTTTTGGGTTTTCCAAAAACTTCACGGTGATATGTTTTACTTGGCACAAAGCACTTTTAGGGACTTTCTATTTTTAGTAAGTTTAGGTTCGGTGTCAGATCAGAATTTTGAAAATGGGTTTGGATTCGTCTCATCAAGACCTTTCCAACGAGCTATAGATCTTCGATTTCTGACATCATCTTGGCTTCCGTTTTAAAGTCTGCAAAGTATATATTATTATTTAAATTGGACCTTGGTGCCTAGGTTTAACAACTTTAAGTTGTTTTAAAAAGATGTTCTTTATGGGGTGAGCGCCTCATTGAAAGAATTAATTATAATTCTTATTGAATATTTAATCCAAGCTTAATTTGGACGCCACCTATTGGGAGAGGGTTTCTAGAAGGGTCAAACAAAAATTATAAAAGGAAGCCTTTGGTCCTCACTTGGATCATCTTGAACTACAGGAATGTTATGCTGTCGAATTGGCTTGGGATTGCTTCAAGGAATGAAAGCCTCCTAGCTTGGCATTGCTTCTCGCTTGAAAGATAGCGACTAGTGGTGAGATAGTGTAGTTTGCTTGTTTTGTATGCAGGACTTGTGCATGGTATTCAGTGTGTGTTTTATTGATCAGGTTACGAGAAATTTAGGACTGTCATATTCATTACAGTAGGCTGTGTTTTGTTCATAAATCAAAAAAGACCAAAAATTTCATTGTGGGTATTGGCTAATCCTCTTTGTTGGTAATCGGCGCCCCTTTTCTGTAATTTGTGGAATTTTTTAGGACTGCTGTGATTTTTAAAAGCAAATCACCCCTCTTGTTGGGTTGTACCATTTGCCCTTGCATTGATTTTTGTGCATAAATTAAATAGAGGGTTTTGATCAGCTTTCAATGTTCTAAGTGGTTCGCCATCATACTAGGATCATTATGCAATCCATCTCATGAGATTTGATTAATTTTGGAGCAAGTTGTGAATGAATCTGTGAGTTTCAAGGCTGTTATTCGTGCTCAAGGAATACAGGACTGTCAAAAAATTAGATTATCAGGTTGGCCTCAATATTGCAATTTCTGATTTAACCTTATTATTTCAGTGAATAGAATCCTATAAATATTGTTGCAGCTCTATTGATTTTTGATTGTATTGATAGCAAGGCATTGTTGAACATATTGTAAGCTGGCAGTAGTACTGACAGCAGTTTATGATCTTGCTCTATCAAATTGTAATCCTGGTGCTCACCATCATCGGTGCCATTCTTGGTTAGAGTTCCTTTCAGCTCTGTTTCTGCATTCAGATCCTCTGACCAATGCTCACACCTTGGCCTCCTTGGAATCCTGGTGTACATTCTGGGTAGAGTTGCTTTGGTTATCATTTTGGTTTAAGGCTAATCTTAACGACTGTGTATTACTCTGTTGATTGTAATTCAAAGTTTAAAAAAATTGGCTCGAAATATTTCAAATTTCAGGATGAATTTTCCTTAAAATAAATGTGGATAAAACACACTGTGTTCCCTATATATGTTTCAAAAATGAAAACCTGTGGAAAGAGTCTCAAAACTCTAACCTTTCAAGTGTTTAAATTGGACGGATTTTGTGCACCAAACTTTTAGGCATAACTCACTCAATTTCACTACAAATCATGGACTATGACCACTCAAAAGAACTAAATCTGTCTGAATTTTCACTTGAAAAAAAATGATACTCGATTCTAAGCTACATGTTAAAGGTTGACCCTGTTGGCGTAGATATTATCTTAGCCGCAAAAGTAGTTGTAATATTTATATAGGAGATTACAAAAACCACCTTTGGGTTGGAAGAGACATTGGACCCATGTAATGTTATACAATTGAGTTTCACAGTTGCATGACCCCTCTGCAAAGGTCCAAGGATAGAGATCAAAAGGATCCAATGACTCATGTTTTATGGGACATTTACGTTAGGTAGAGCTACTTTCATATGAAACTATACATAGGGATTCGCCTGCTACATTTAGATCTATCTTGTATTCTTTTGATTATTGAAGGCTAGTTCATGGAGGTTGATTGGAGGTCTTGAAGATTTGTACTTGAAAATCAATGGAACATGGTGTCCTGTATATTCTTGTAATGATTTGATGAGCTGTCATTCCCCCAAATGGGAAACGTGGCTTTTTAACCTCTATTTGAAGGGTTTCCCCTCATAGTAAACATATCATTCTCTGTCCTTGAGCATGCATGAATTTTATTTTGTTTGCATTGCTTTTTGCTGATACATAAACAATATTTATTCCATACAATTATTTTTGGCATACCACATTTTCAAACAATGCCCTTGTGAAGGCAACAGATTATAATAGTGCAGCCCAGCACTGCATAAAGAAGTGACTTTCTAGATGCATCTTGTGAACTATAGAGAATCAACCCATAGAGCAAAGGTTAAGATGTTGTTGCTTTTGAATAATTTTGGGAGCCATTGGAAGACTTATTATAAGGGTTTCATGAGGAGTGTCTTTAGATTGGAGTCATAAGGAGTGGTTGTGACCGTGTTGAGATTCCATCGGCATAACCATTCCAGTGCCAGCCACAGGTGTCTGACTAGACCTACCAGATCATCGCGACGAGCTACTTCCTCCAGACAATAGCACACGAGATAGACTAGACACCCCTCCTCCTCCACTGGTTATCCATCTATTTTGAGCTTCTTTTCGACGACCTCGAATGTTAGGAGAGTTGGGTCCACTCCTTGATGTGCCTTTCTCTTTGCTTCTCCTGGTTCTTCTCTCATATTGTACTTTCCCACCTCTCCTTTTTGGCTTGAGTCGTTGGCTGCATTGTTGCTTAGCCTCTTTCCTTTCTGGTTGCTCCCGTTCATTATTAATATGCTTGGATGAATCATTAGGAAAAAAAAAACTATTTTCCCTTTCTGATAATGGTCAGAGTGCATTTCCATTGGTGTCTCACAGATGTCCAAAATTATGGAGTAAGAAATTGGGTTTAAGCCGAATTCCATCAGTCTTTAATTTCAACAAATAGAATGGCTTAAGCATAGTGTAGTACTTAGCAGGCTTACTCACAGAGTGAAAAGGAACAATATAATTAGGGTTTGGGTCTTCTACAATACATATAAAATCATCATCAAAAGCTCTCATGCTAGAAAGCCGAAAAGTTCCTTAGTAGAATGCAGTATGTTGAAGGTAGTCAAAAGCTTGCACGGGGTCAAGTAGCTAGTTGAAGGAGTGAAGATAGCAGTGATCAAAGTTATTGATTCTAAGAAAAAATAAATAAAAGAGAAATCATTTCTAAAGAGACAAGGTAGGCAGAGAAAAGAAAAAGCTACGGCCATGAGATGATCAGAATGAGGAAAACTAAGCATATTCTATGGATAGAACTTAGAGATTAGGTCCACAATCTTTTGATCGAGATGGTAGGGAATCCAGAATCAAATTTGATGTGAAGTGATAGAAACTGAGCCAAATACCTCATAAACTCAAAATTTCTAGTTAAGATATGACAAGAATGGAAACAAAGATTTTGATAATGGGGATGTTTGTTATAAATGCTACACTACCAAGAGAATACTATTTCAGAATTATAATTCCATATTGGAGCATAGCACAACAGAAAGTAAGAGAATAACAACTTTATTGCATAAGGTTGTGTTCAATACAATTTCTCAGTACAAAGAAGACCTATCACATTGGCTTGCATAGTTCCCCTTTGTATTTATAAGACAAAAACCCAACAGTTGTCGGTTTGAAACACAACTGTTAACTTCAACCATTCTTAACTAAAGAGTCACTAAGACACTACCTAAAGCTGACAATAAAATAGTAACAACATAACAAGTTGGCTACCCCAAATAAGTTTAAATTTAAATCAATGGTCTACATCATAGTAGCATAAATCATTTGGGGTAAAAAGAGTTTTTTCAAAAGTGAAAATGTTTTTCAAAAAATCATGATTAATTAGGGAAAAAGCAGGAAAAACTTAAAACCGTCCAAAAAATGTAGAAAAAAGAGAAAAAAATATATTTTTTAATTTAAATGCACTTCCATTGCATAGAGATACATATTAGGCATTTCAGCTGCATAGAGAATAGATACAAATTATGAGGAAGATAAATGAGATTGTATACCATCAAAATCATTCAACTATTTTTTTCATTACTTTTCATACTATTCAAATTTCATTACATTTGCAATTCAAAATGCATATTATTGTTGTTTACAACGGAACAAAAAATGGGAGGGAACCAATAGTATGTATATGTTAGTGACTTTAGAGAATAATACTTTACAAGAATATAAATCAATTTTTAAAATGAATTGAGAATTAAAAATACAATATTTATTAACATTGAGTTTTCTTCATCTTCAGGTGAAGATTGTGGTAGACAAATGCCAAATCATTCATCCATTATTGAATGAGTCAATTGCTTTTTTTGAATGTATATGTTCGTACACACTCTCATTATGCTCACAAGTAGATGAACTGCATGGTTGGATCAAAATGTGCATTGCCATCCTTCGAAGGTGTTTAACCGTAAGTATATAGAAAAATTGTCTACTTGGTTGGAAAGATTTCCTTCCTATGATGGTTGCCTTACTACATAATAAACCCCTTGTTTGCTTGTACATCGACAACTCTCCCATAGCTTCTTCAAAGTCCTATTGAATAGAAAACATTTTTTTCATGCACTTAAATAGGCCCTATGTGACCTCTGCATCGTCACGAAATGAGACTTTATACAACAATTTTGGATTCAATAAGTATCTAGCTACATGGAAGGGAGAATGCATTTGTCGATTCCATCTCGCATATACTTAGTCTTATTATTCTCCAATCTACCCCTAATAACTTCTTTGGTCCTATCCATTGACTCTACAAATAACCCATGGGGGATTTATCCCCATCGACAAATCTCAAAACTCGAACTAGAGGCTCGAAGAATAACACAATTTTCTCTATCTCTTTCCAAAAAGACGATGAGAAAACAATCATTCACCATTCTGCCATTCATATGTTTCACAAAGGAAGATTCCACCCACTCACTTAAAATGAACATTTGTTTCAAATTCATTTGTTGTTGGGAAAAACTCTGCAAGGCAAGGAAGTGAGTTGCGAATTTTGTCACCCTCGGTTGAAGAAGTTTCTTGCCATCTATGAATGTGTGCATCATACTGAGCACCCTTGTGTGATTATAAATGAACTTCATGATTGTGCGGGCCTTTTATAAAGCCTCTTTCACCCATAGAATTTTGTCTATATCCTTCAAGATCAAATCAAGACAGTGTGTCGCACATGGAGTCCAAAACATAGTTGCATATTTGTCCATAAGAAGTCTTCTAATGGCCGCACAAGCAGCAGCATTATCATTAATAAATTAAATCACATTTTGTGGCCCCACCTCAATCACAACCTCATTAATAAATGAAATAATGTCTCGCCTGATTTTATCAGATCAAATGCATCGACACTCTTAAGAAATATTGTGCCACTATCAAACGACACAAGGAAGTTGATCATCATGCAATTTTTTCTATTTGTCCATCCATCTAACATGAGAGTGCATCTCGATTGTGCTCATTCCTTGTGATGATTTGCAAGGACATCGCTCACATCCTATACGACGTCCAATAAATATATCCACTTCATATGGTGTGGTTGTGAACCCAAGACTTGCAATTGCAATTGCTTCCACCACAATTTGTCAATATGAAAATCTAGCCACATTAAATGACAAGCTAGAAGAGTACCAAAAATTAGAGATTGTCTTTTTTGCTTGCTCATGTACAAATTTTTTCCTACCTGTACTCTCTAGTGTGGTTTGTGCTCCAAAGGTAAAGCAAAGGATAAAAAAAGCATGAATGCTTCCTCCGCCTATGTTTGGCCTACGAGGTATTGATCCAAAGAGACATTTGAGACCTCTTGTTTCCCTTTTCATGTTTTGTTGATGGCCCTAGTGTGTCATCAAGAGTCAGAACCCACTTCTATACCTATTCTTGCCCTTTTGGCCTTCAACTCTAAATATCTCTGGAATGTTGTTATAGCCTTATTGGTGATATCGACACGACATGCAATAGGGCAAGGTGTAGCTTCATGCCCTCATTGTCTCCTTAAATGCCACTTGAAGTGGTATATACCTCCATGGCATATATGTCCACAAAAGTTGCATTTGACCTTCTTTAGGTTGCCATCAACTGGTGTGTCGTAGTTTCATGCAAAATCTTTCACATGGCATGATGATCAAACCTACAATGTGCATAAAAAATTATATTTAGGTGCTAAAATATTTTAAAGGTGTTTAGTTTTTCCTTATCACTCCCACCTTTCGATATACCCAAATCTTTAATAGTCAAACTGCCTGATATATTATACACCTTCTTATATACCCTTAGGTACGTGGAAGAGTAATAGTACGGAAGAGCAATTTTCTCAATATCCCATGCCTCTCAATAAACCAAACATTATTATATATCTCACCTTCCTATATACCTGAAAATATGTGAAAGAATGATAGTATGTGGAAGAGAGATGTATATGAAAGCATTGTGATATATGAATTAAGTGGCACTGAGAAAAATGGCATGTGAAAGGTCTTGGGCCTATCTAATGCAATACCTACTCACATGGGGCAGTTCAAAGCTTGTAGGTACAACACCTATCTGACATTGCAACCCCTTATGTTGGATTTAAAACCGAAAGACAGATCTCAAAATAAGAAAAAGCAAAAATAGAAAAGATATTTTAGATGTTTTTTTTCAAGTAATATTTTACATTCTTGCAATTGTTAGTACTTAATACATACACAATAAAATAATGTAAAAATATTTATTAGTTCACATTAAAAAATAAAAATTCATTGCAAAAAATTGACTGTGTTTTTTAAATTTAATATTAAATTTGACATAATTTACTATTTAAAAAAGTAAAAATAAAAAATAACCCTAATCTTAACTCCAATAGGTATGTAGTTAGGGTTAGGTAACAGGGATATTTTTTAAAAGTCTTTATTAAATTTGAACATATTAAATATTTTTTAAAAACCAACACTAACCTAACCCTAACCATTAGGGTTAAGGTTAGGGAACAAGTATATTTTTTATAGATTTTTTTTATTAAATTTGAACACATTAGATATTGAAAAAAACTATTTGTAAACCTCTTTGGGCTAAGGTTAAGGTTAAGTTTAATTTTTTATATTCAAAAAAAATAGCCAACCTAACCCTAACCGTTAGGGCTACGGTTAGGGAACATGTATATTTTTTAGTTTTTTATTTTTATTAAATTCAAACATATTAAATATTAAAAAAACTAACTCTAAATCTTTTAGGGTTAAGCTAAGGTTAAATTTTTAATATTTAAAAAATCCTAACCCTAACCCTGATCGCTAAGGTTAGGGTTAGGGTTAGGGAACAACTATATTTTTTATAGTTTTTATTAAACTTAAACATATTCAATATATAAAAAAAAGCTGCCATAACTTGATTTTCTCTAGTCTCAAGTAAAAATCTCAAATCTTTCGTAGATAATCTCAGACCTCACTGAAAATCTCAAAGTTCTCTTAAAACTGTTTTTTGAAAATCTTCTCTTTGATGGCGAATATATGTGAAAATGAAGCAAAAATAAACAAAAAAACATTTTTGGTATATATATTTGAAAAAAATGTGAATAGCAGTTTAAATCATGATTTAAACGGGTTTATATCAGAATTTTGAAATATCCCAAAAGCGGATATTTTTTGAATTCTGAAATTTTACTGCAAACCTTAGAAGAAAATTAATTTTTTGATTCTTCCAATAGCAAACCCTATAGATGAAATCAACCCTTCAAAATTAGCATAAAAATAGGCTGAACCCAACACACCAAATGGGGATTCCAACAAGCAAGTTTTGTCCTCTCAAAATATGAAATTACCTCCAAACCCTAGGCATCCCAATCTGAAATTTTATTTATATTTTTGACTGATCTATCATGCATCAAACACTTCATTGGTTCTTTATAAAATTTCACAAATATTACTGAGTAAATATGCAAAATTTATTATGAATTCTGAATAAATTTGAGGTCCAAATGTCCTAAAAAATCCTCACAAAAATCAAAATTAATTCAGAAATAATTGTAGAAAATTACTGAATAATATATAGGCTTGGAATACCCTATCAAATCCTCACAAACAATTCCCAGTCAAATTGCCCTAGCTAGAATTGATCATTTCTAGCCCTAGATCTAATGCAGCTCTAAAATTAGGGGTCTTCGACCCTAAAAATCCAACTTTGGGTCTCCAAACCCTAGTCACCACCCTCCTAGAACAATTTGCCATCCTTCCAATCAATTTGCCCAACTTTGAAACCCTTTTTTTTTTTTTTTCTAAATTTTGATGATCTATGGCGGCTCCAAAATGAAGTTGCCCAACGGAATAATGAAGGTTTGCATCCTCAATCTTTTTGCTTGAAGGTTTTCGCCTTCAAGTCAAAAGCTCAAGTTTTTTCGTGCTCAAAACTTGTAAATTTAAAATATGATCCAAGATGTCTTTCAAAAAAAACTTCAAACGCTTTTATGCTCTTCCCCAAGTGAAGCACCCAATTTGGAGAGAAATACCCTTTTTGATCTCTTTTCAAATTATAAAAGAAAAATACCTCTTATAATCCACTTAAGTGTATTAGTAACCATGACCCTCAAAAAGGCCCCAACTTAAATGAAATTATAACAATAAAGTGATTTTACAAGTATTCTTAATAAAACCAAATGTTTCCCTTCTTCCTCTCTTTTTCCTTTAGCTCTTGAAAAACTAGGCAAGGGTAAAGGTCTTCAATAGTGTCATGTCCAAATGGAGGGAATGACAATCCTTCCCGCCCAAAATTCCTTGTCCTCAAGCAATTGAAACAACCAATCGGTTGTCCTAACCATGGGCTTAAAGCAATTCTTGATCCTTGACTCTTCCCATGGGAAAAAGACCTCATGATGAAGCTCTTTGCTAATGTATACAAAGATTCTTGACTGATTATACAATCTGCAAATAGAATAACAGCAGAGTCCAACCTTCCTTTCCCTCTTCATGGAGGTCCCCTACCTCAAATATGCCAAAAAGATGATAAAAAGGAACACCTTCTCTGAAATGATAACATTGGGGTGAATGAAAAAGTGTATTCCAACAAAAAAATCTTCAGATTTTTGGGCCTTGATTGTCCCTATATCAGCGCCTACACAAGACACATACACATTAGTCAAAACAAGAGTTCTCCGCTCCATTTCATTGTTTGCATATTTGATAATGCCCTCCATATGTGAAAGTGTTGGAAACATGTATGTGGCTGCCCTTGAGAACATAGAAGGGATGTTCATGTTGCCCACACACCCAAAAGTGACCTCAAGACTCAAAAACCTTCCCACTAAAGGAGTTGGAATTCTTCTTACCTTGCATGAACTCCACCCTTCACCAAAGGACCACTAACACATCCATATACTTCAAAAGAAAGGTAGAACCAGCCACTTCCCTCTTGATTAGTTGGTTGTGTATGCAAATTTCAGACCTCTTATGACTCCAAAACATGAATTTATTTCTCCACAACTCATCCTTGGAGGGTAACATTATACAATCAATCTTCAAACTCACCATTTCATGCCTCAAACTCACATGTCCCCTTACCTTAGAGGGAATTACTTCAAAAGGAAACCTGTACCTTATGTTTTGAGGGTTGTGTTTGTACATTACAACCTTGCAAGCGTCCCAAAAAATCAACTTTTTTACTCCCAACTTGCTCCATGATGAACCTACCACATTTACAATCCCAAGAGGGGTCAAAATGAAGCTATGTACCACTTTAGAAGAGCTGGAACTGTCATAACTAAGGATGCCCTTTATGATCTTTCTCGCTTGCATGTGTCCCTTGGAACGTGGACTCCCTTGGAATGCAACCCAATACCCTTAGGGCCCTCAACATGCCTTGATATTTCTTTTGTGTCAAATTTCTGCACTCTTTCTTCCGTTGTAGGTTGTTGGGAGGGCTGCCTTTCTTTTGCAAACTTCAACCCCCTATCACAAGGAAAGAGCCAACTCTCTTTTGCATTTCCAAAATTTATTAGGGGTTGCAACTTACCCTTTTTCCTGAATTTTCTGAGTGTCAATAATGTTGATTATTCACATAATTTTCTGATTTTTTCGAGCAACAAAATTCTGATTTTTTTCATGAAATTCTGATTTTTTTTAGCAACAAAGTTCTAACTTTTCTGAGTATACCAGAGGATTCTCATAATGCAAAATTCAAACCTCCTTTCCTTTCTTGCAATTTGAAAATTTCCCTCTCCATGGGCTTGCTTAGCATCTTCATCCCTAGAATTTATTAAGCCCAAAAACACAAGGAAATAAATGTTCTTTTGAATACCTTATTGGATGTTCCATATTAGAAGAAACATTCCTTCTTACTGCCCCTACCGAATTCTTCTTGCGGAAGACTCCTTCCATGGCTTTTGATGTTACCTCTAGTGGTACCTTATCACTCAAACCATGCAAGACCACTTTTTTCCATTCATTTCGAATTTAAGCTCCATAGTTTGGTAATTTTGTGTGTACTCTCCAAGAGCATTGGATGCCTAGGACAAGGTTGGTTTCTCCAATGCCAACCACATAAAAGTCATTCTCAATGGAGTGTGTCTTCAACATGATGCTAAGCTTAGGAACCTTGGTGGTGCAAGAGATGGTGACGCCATCCACCACAGTCACATAGCAACCCATGAATTTGAAAGGTTGAAGCCCACATGCAACAATCAAGCTCTTATCAAAGAAATTTTGGGTGGCTCCACTATCAATAAGAATTGTAACATCCTTACCTTTCAATTTTTTCTTCGCACAAAAGGGGTAGTATCTAGGAGTCCTTGATAATGAAGCAAAGATGCCACTCATGTCCTCTCCTCCAAGGATCTCCAAATGCTCTTCCTCATAGGTGGCTGCCCCTTCCTCTCCTTGCTCTTCTTCTCCATCCGAATGCACCTCAATGTAGTGCACTTGCCCCTTCTCATGGCAATAATGACCCGATGTCCAAGGGTCTCTACAATTAAAACAAAGTTTTTTTCCTCTTTAGGCCATTCCTTGTCTCATTGCTCCATCTTGGCAGCTCCCTTTGCTGCCCCAAACCTTGTTGGTTTGGATTACCAGCCAAACCTTCTTGATTTGGCCTATCAAGCTGCCCCAAAGAAGCTGGTTTTTGTGGCCCAAAAGAGCTGCCTCTTGGCTGCCCCCATTTATTGTCTCTTTGTTGTTCAAAAGAGTTAGTTTTTTGTTGAACAAAAGACAGAATTTTACCTTGGGGCTTTGAAGACTCAAGATTAAGGGCCTTTTGAATGGCTCCTTGAAGAGAAGATGGGTCAAAAGCCTTGACCAAACTCCAAATGGAAACAAACAAATCTTCCATGAACAAAATTACCAATCTCCTCTTCGAAACATCCATTACCATGACCGAAAGCCTCTTAAATTCTATCACATACTCTTCTACTATGCCTCTTTGTCTCAATTGAGCCAACTCTCTGAAGTGTTATTCCGAATCAGCCCTATCAAACCTCTCAATGATCCTTTTATTGAATGTCTCATAAGATTGAATGAGTTGATGTCCTTGGGTGATCAATCCATGATACCACCATTCATGGGCAGCCCCTTCTAAATGCAAAGTGGCAAATTGAATAGCCTCATTTTCCATCATAGGCCTAAGTGAAAAGTAGATGTCTACCTTCTAAATCCAAGCCCTATCCAAGCTCTTAAAAGAACCATCAAAATTGGAAAGTGAAAGCTTTCCCAAGGCATGACGAAGTCCTCTTTGGCTGCCCTTATGCCTTTGACCAGCCCTATTGCCAGCATGTTGCCCATACTTCCAAGATGTGAATGCGAAAAAATCCATTTGATCCTTGAAAGGAGCAGGATAAGTCATGTACTCATCAAAATCCTATCTCTCAAGGTGGTTTGCTCTTCCCTTTCCAGAATGGCAACTTTTTCTTGCAAAAAACTACGCTGGTTAGGCCTACATGTGGATCCTCAATTCCCTTTAGGAGGCTGATTTGTGAGGTTGCGACTTCTAGAAGCACTACCATCCCCATTGGATGCTTTGTCACCTCTCATTTCCTTCATAGTGCGGACAAAATTTGCCATCATAGTTGTCATTTGTTCTTGAGATTGTGTCCCTGTCAAACCTTTGCTTCTCTCTATTTTCAGCGTCATCCCTTCGCTGATCCAAGTGGGCCATTGGTTCTTCTTGCTAATTTTTTTCAACCTTCTTGCTTCTAAGGTAATACCTTTAGTTCTTTGTCACCGTTGTGTATGAACTACTTCGAAAACTCACGGCTAGCCAAGAAATGGCTTTGATACCACTGAAATATCCCAAAATAGGATATTTTCTAAATTCTGAAATTTTACTGCAAACCTTAGAAGAAAATTAATTTTCTGATTTTTCCAACACCAAACGCTAGATGAAATCAACCCTTCAAAATTAGCATAAAAATAGGTTGAACCCAACGCACCAAATGGGGATTCCAAAAATCAAGTTTTGCCTTCCCAAAATATGAAATTACTTTCAAACCCTAGGCATCCCAATCTGAAAATTTATTTATATTTTTGACTGATCTATCATGCATCAAACACTTCATTGGATCTTCATAAAATGGCACAAATATTACTGAATAAATATGCAGACTTTATTATGAATTTCTGAATAAATTTGAGGTCCAAATGTCCTAAAAAACCCTCACACAAATCATAATTGATTCATAAATAACTGTAAGAGATTATTGAATAATATTTAGGCCCTAACTGGAATTGATCATTTCCAACCCTAAATCCAACGCAGTGTCTTCAAACTTGCAAATCCAACTTTGGGTCTCCAAACCCTAGTCGCCACCCTCATAGAACAATTCGCCAACCTTCCAAGCAATTCACCCAACTTGGAAACCCTTCTTTTTGTCTTTTTTTCTGAATTTTGATGATCTATGACAGCTCCAAGATTAAATTGCCCCACAGAAGAATGAGGCTTTGCGTTTTCAATCTTTTTGCTTGATGGTTTTTGTCTTCAAGTCAACATCTCAAGCTTTTTCGTGCTCAAAACTTGTAAATTCAAATTATGATCCAAGATGCCTTTCAAAAGAATCCTCAAATGTTTTTATACTCCTCCCCAAATGAAGTGTCCGATTTGGAAGGAAATACCCTTTTTAATCTTTTTTCAAATTATAAAAAGAATACCTCGTATAATCCAATTAAGCGTATTAGTACCCATGACCCTCAAAAAGACCCCAACTTAAGTGAAATTATAACAATAAAATGCTTTTACAAGTATTCTTAAAAAACCAAATGTTTCCCTTCTTCCTCTCTTTTTCCTTTAGCCTTTGAGAAACTAGGCAAGGCTAAAGGTCTTCAATAATGTCTTGTCCAAAATGGGGACATGACAGATTTTTGGCTATTTTTTGGTGATGTTTCACGATTTTTAACACGTACCTATTGGTAGGGGGTTGACTGCATAAAAACCACGAGTTTTTAAGGGAATGAAGCATTTTTACCAGCGATTCAAGATTATTCACGAGTTCTATTTCTATGGTCTACATTATCCCCCCTTTAAAAATAAGTTGAAGTCCCTTCCAACAACATGTAGATAATCAAAAAGAATGAAGTGGATGAAGGGAAGGGGAAGACATCCTAGAAGGATCTGCTGCAGAAAACTTCCAGATACCCTTCCTCACAAAATCCTGTAAATGCTAAAATTTAGAGAATTTTCCGTGTCTCTGCTTAAGCTAGATGTTACACAGAATTTTGGAAAACTGATTTTGAGAGTGAATCCACCATGGCTACCCTGGATGAGAATCAAATGATATCTTTCACCACCAGCTTCAATAATTGGTGTAATCCCTTTAACCATTTTATGACTTGGTGCATGTGATGGTCCGTACCATTGTACTGCCCCAGATAAAATATTATTTCCAGCATAATTCAAATTTCTGTATTCTGGATGGCTTTAGGCTGTCACAAATGGCTTCAAATAATTTAGCTAAGTTCAAGCAAAATAAATCAACTACTTCAGCAATTTGCCGACAGATACGTTGGCAGTCATATGGTACACAAATTCATACGCTGTTCCAGAGGCAAATCAACCACTTAACAGATTTGAATGGCAAGATGAACAGAAGACAAGAATTGATATAACTTTTAAGTGTTTCTATTGGCAAAGAATTGAACGATCGCACGACACTCTAACGGTTGTTCGGTACTGTGGTATATCATTGTAGCAACTGTGCAGCACTGTAGCAGACATATGGCACTGTGGCATCCGTATGGCAATGTAGCACAGCTGTACAGTTCAGTAATCTACAGTTGGATGCAGTAGATTGCGGGAAAGGGCATAAGGGGGCATATGTACGGGTGCTTATCACGGGGAAGTGCAAGTCATACGGAGCTAACGTACGGTTTGAGCATGCTGCCATACAGTTTGAGAGTATATGGAACAGTTGGGGCACTCTCATAATAATAATAATAAAACAAAAATTTAACGTCCACGAGACTAAAATAGCCTATGGGACAGCAAGACAACTCAAGCAGATTTAAGTAGCACTATTCGCTTCTTGTGTACGCTGATGATGAGCCCCCCTAATTGCTCAATGTGCTCTTCGTTGAATAGGTTATGCCAAGCACTGTCACATATAGTATCCGCAAATTTATCTCTGCTATCCTTGTAGGCCTCACATTCTAGAATAAAGCACTGTTCAGTTTCCACTTTCCCAGAATTGCAAAATCTGCAAATTCTCTCTTCCCAAGCCTCCTTTGACCTCTTCCAACGCCCGGTCTCACAACGAAGTTGGTGAGAGTTGGTTCTCCGCTGAGCAATAAGAATTTTAGCCCTCCAAGAAATGTTGGCTCCTATGTACGCTTTTTGGAGTTGATCACAAGTGGGGTTGAACTCATTTATATAATATAGTTTCTTCCTCCCGATCTCGCTTCCCCAATTTCTCTTGTAGAATTTCTCCATAACAAAGACTTTTATTTCTTTATTATTTGTGGGGCACATATTGAATTGAATATTTCATTTACTCATCCATGTGATGTTTTGTTGCATCCATGTCCTTTTTCGCTTACATAGTGTATCACTAAAAACAACTTTAGGCCATCTATCCTCTTCTATTTTTTCGATTATTTTTAAATAGCTTAAAAGGCGAACCATAGCAAGTGCCTCGATAGGAACAGCGCCCATTTCACTTAGCATGATGTCATATGGAACCGTGCTTTTGATTTTAATCTTGCTTGTAATCAAGCGCTTTTGGATTCCTTCGATTTGTTTCCATTGTGCTATAGTAGTGCTGCTGGC
This sequence comes from Torreya grandis, assembly GCA_037957365.1. Lineage (NCBI taxonomy): Eukaryota > Viridiplantae > Streptophyta > Pinopsida > Cupressales > Taxaceae > Torreya > Torreya grandis. The sequence goes on along the minus strand of JARHVA010000975.1, from coordinate 1,298,175 downwards.
CCATAATTCACACCCGTAAAGAACAACTGGTAGCACAAGAAGACCGAACAAAGTTTGAATAGTTTTCCAATCCCACAACTCCGCTTCACGGCACTTATTCTGAAGAGCATAGAAAGCCTTCCACCCACCTAATGTCCTTTTATAACTGCAGCTAGACCAGCTTAGCTTTTTGTTGAAATCGATGCCAATGTATTTATAATCCGCAACCTCTTCGAGAAGACTTCCATTGTAATAAAATTCATATTGATGTTTTTTATTATTAGAGAAAATCATAACCTTAGTCTTGCTGATATTGACCTGCATCCCCACCATTCTGCAAAAACGCTCAAGAGAAGATAAATGGTCTAATGGTGGTGTTAGGAGCAAAATAGAAAAGGACAACCGTACATGCTGCAGTATATACTTTATAAAAAAATATTTATAATATACACAATTGTGTCTAGGGTTTCCATCCATAATTTTATTTCTAATTCCATTTCGACATCAATTAACTTCCCCCATGAAAGTAAATAATATTATATTTTATTTCTTTTTGGACCTCATCCATACAATGAACTTCACTTTTTTAAAGTTACTAGTTTTCTCAACTTGTACTCTCAACTCAGTATTTCTGACTTTGACAGCCTTTGTTGAAAGTCGTATAATTTCAATTTGGACCTATTCACCGCATCTTTACACATCATACCATCCCAATTCTCTAATCTCACTACCTTTCTATCCATTAGTTCGTCATTTTTAAATGGTCCTAAATAGAGTACTTTAAAGTTCCTAGGATTTATTTCCAATTGACCTTTATTCAATATTTTGTAATATGCATACCCCGGGCTTGAAATTCTTAGGCCTTATATATGTATCACACTCGTACTTCCTCTGTCCGTTAACACAAATTCCCTCTATTTAAAATTCATGGGCGGCAAGTATCAGTTATGGCAATACTTCCTTTGCCTTAACATGACCTCAGTTACCTGATCTGCCACGACTCATTCATCTAGGGCGATCATATTTGCATCCCACCTGTACTTCAGAAATAGGCCATGCTTCAAGAGGTTGTACTTTACCTTCTATTTTAATTTTATCCTCTAACCTCGCATTCAAGTTTATTGCAGTCAACTCTTTGAACTTCGTGTCGGCTGCATTTCCACACTAGTGGACCAACTTATCATCAAACATTGAGCCTTGACGAAGGTCTTGGTATCACCAACTTTTGTTTCTAGTCATCTCTTGACAAGACGGATTCTTTTATTTCCATAATTTCAATGCTATTGGAGATAGAATGGCACTTCATTATGGAGTGTGCAGCTTATAGTGACATTTGTATCAAGTATGAAGATAGCTTAAGGGTTGACAACTTAATTGACTTGTTTGAAGAGGAAAGGTTAAACAGTACAACAAGTTTTCTAACCAAGATCCATAGTAAAAAATTTAACGTCAAGAAGCGATTAGAAATTTTGCAATATTAGCAGGGCAGCCCTTGTGTCAAGAAATGGTATCATGGAACAACTTTACTGCAGCTCTCGGTCCCATAGACTGCTTGATTTCATGGACGTTATTAAAATATTTTATTCATTCATTGTTATCCTACTAGAAAACCTCATAGTCTTCTATCTACCAATAGAACAAACCATCAATGGAGTTTGTTTCATCTTGGAAGCACGACTGTAATTCGAAGATCCCTTCATCGTTCGGCTCCATAATACCTCAGTTTCCATACTTAAAGCACTCTTCTTCGAGGTCCAAGTCTTTCGTGTCAGATAAGGATCGTTCCTCACTTATCCCCTGACTCTTCGAATCCATCACACACTTCCGACCTTTGTTTTCAATGAAGATTTATTTATTTTTCTAATTGTTCGGCTTTCTCTACTATCAACCAACCTCAACCCAACAATGCATTGTAGGCCTTCTTCCATGATGAGATGATAACAAATATCAACAAAAGGGTTGGATTCCAATAAATACATTTTGTCCCATCATTAAACCCAATACCTTTATGCCATATTGGTCTATTCCCACCGGTTGGAAAGTTGGAGGCCAAATAGTTGGCTTCCCAAGACTTTTCCAAGTGCCCTCTTGAAGAAAATTTACACCCAAATCACCATCCACAATGGTATTCATCAAGTTTCTCCCAAGTATCTCCATATACACTATTGTTGGTCGTCCAGCTAGATTCATTTTCAAAATATCAACAAAAGGGTTGGATTCCAATAAATACCTTTTGTACTATCAGTATACCCAATACCTTTATGCCATATTGGTCTATTCCCACAAGTTGGAATGTTGAAGGCCAAATAGTTGGCTTCCTAAGAATTTTCCAAGTGCCCTCTTGAAGAACATTTACACCCAAACCACCATCCACAATGGTGTTCATCAGGTTTCTCCCAAGTATCTCCATATACAATACTATTGGCCATCGGGCTAAATTCATTTTCAAGAGCACAAAGTTGATCGCTAGTTCACTTGACAATGGGGGCTCAAATATGGATTCGTTCTTTTGCTTCTTTTTCTCCCCATTGTCCATTTAGTTATGACATTGGGTGTGTCATCACATGTTCTATGTCAGGACCATTTTCAAGTACAATGGTGGTTATTGCATTCTTGAGTTCACAAATACTTTGCAATAAAAATCAGCTAGCCTAAACAAGTATTTCCTTCTCCATTCTCGAGCCAGGGCATATGGTTTTCTTCGCTTATGCTCGAGTGATTTCCATTACTTCTTCGTCCTCGACTACGACCATCACGTTGGGTTCACTTTGCTTTGGGCAAATGGCATTATTGTATTCCTGTAGCCTACACCATCTACATAGAAGTCCAATATTATTTTAATTTGTGTGGAAACCTCTTGAAAAATGTTCCCCCTTGTTACACTTCCAACACTGCACGATCATCCATCCTTGGGAGTCTTACCAAATCAAACTACCACCACCACTATTATTTTGCCATCAGTTATTATTCGGCTTTGGTGGCATGGTGGGTGGTGTTGATTGCTTCCCTTGTGTGAAGAATACTTGGATGCTTGTGTTCCGCAAATTTTAAGAGCAATGCTTGATTGAATGAACTGTAACTTCAAAAAATTCACATAACATTTTCTTTGGGCAATTCCCCTTGGTGTGACCTTCTAGCTTGTAGTCAATACACCAAAGATCCCTACCTTCGTCCTCAATGTCCATCTTTAGCTCTTTTATCATTTGAAGCATGTCTCTTCTCAAGGCTTGCACAGATTCAGGATCACTATTATTTTTGGACTCTAAATAATCATCTTCGCTCCTCTTCCTCGAGTGCATAGATGTCTTATTTTCACTTTCAATGTCCATTTTGTAAAATGAACGTAGAACCACCTTCATCTTCCTCTACAACGAGGGTATGAGTTCCTCAATAACCCACAACTTCAAATTGTCGACTAGTTCCTTCTCGATTTTTCCTAGCAATTCTTTAGGTCTTCTATTGTAGGCTCAAACATTTTCATGTTTCCCTTGCCATATATTGTAGATTTATGTGACAACTTCATTGTTGTCTCTAAGAAGCTTAAATTCTTTCTCAAATGCCTTCCATAGTTTGTCACATGAGAACTTGTCAAATGTCAGTGACTGCATCTGTGTACTAATTAATAATCACCCTCTAAGCGTGGCTAGGAAAGACTGGAACTAGTCACACTCATCTATTTTCCCATTGGCAATCCAAATTGTAATACAAGTTCTATATTTCCGCACCCAATCTACAAATCCATCACCAATAAACTTCATTAACATTATTTTTTTGATGTTGGACTTGGTGGGGCGTCCATGGTGGTGGATATTGGATAATTTTTGTGTTGCTCTTTTGGTACGATCCTTCTCCTTAGGAAGGTATGTATTGGATGTTTTTCTCCTATCTCAGCATTGTCACACATATCACTATACTTCACCCTTCTTTCATCCCAAGTTATTCGTACACTGCATTGTTCACCGCCAAGTTCCTAGCCTAAATAAAAATCTCCTATCTATTATTCAATTAACGAAAAATCCCAGTATTGCTGTAAATTTCTCTGAAAAACAGTGTGTTGTGTCTGATATAAGACAGGATAAGGTAATTGCCCAGGGTATTGGGCAAGGTGGTCTATATAGACTCATTGACTCTACCATAGTCAACGCAGATGCACGAGTGGAGGATGAATCCACCATATAAGATGTGCAAAAGGATAGGCTTGTTGACCCTGATCCAGTCAACTTACACGCATTAGTGGTGGAGGGAATATCCACTATACAAGATGTCCAAGGGGATGCAATTCCTCAATCTCAGTCAGATGCACTAGTAATTGTGCAGGAGGATGAAATGCCTTGGTCAAATTCACTGGATCGGCGAACCGAGAATAAGGTTGTTTGTTCAGTAGAGCATGGTCATTTTGCTCTAGATTCTAACCTTGGTATGGTACCTGAACGGCCAGGGCTACACTCCATTGGATACAAATGGGTGGATATGTTTTACAATTACATGGCTCATCTTGTTGCGAAAGGCTTTTCCCAACAAGGGGGAATTGATGAGAATGCATAAATTGTGAAGATGGTCACAAATCAGTTGCTTCTCTCCAGATGTTTGGACGAGGTCTATATGGTGCAACCTGATGGTTTTCGAGTACTCCATAGTGATCATTTGTTTTGCAAGATGATTGAGTCCTTGTATGGACTTCGACAGGTTTCACAAGCCTAGGATGCTTTATTTAATCAGCATCTCCAAGATTCTGGATTCAGACTTTTGGAGATTGGGCTGAAATCATCAACGATCGATTTTTCATTACCGGTCAATGAATCAATCATCAGAGACTTGGTGGACAACTTGCTACATCTTATGTCCACATGCCCAGATCTTTGTTTTGTTGTTGGCTATCTTGTTCAGTTGTTGTCTACACTGAAGTTCCCACATTGGACAGCAGCAAAATATCAGAGGACTGCGGATTTCATGTTGATATCTATTGATCAGTCTGTATATGTAATGACTAAACTATTTGGTCCTATTTTGTTTGTAAAATTTTAGGACAAACTTGGTGTTGTTTCCGGTTTAGTCATTAAGAGGGGGTGTTAAATATTGTAAAGGCTTAACCGCTTATTAGTTAATGCCTAACTAATAACCACCGTAACCTCCTTGTAATGAATTTTGATTGCATAAATAAAGATATTGCACTGATCACATATCATCAAGTGCATCAAGTAATTTTCACATCTCTTCTCATTTGCTAACAGACAAAAGCCAAAAATGATACCAAAGCACATAAAATGTGTTACCTCGGGTTTTATTCCAAACCATGCTTCATCAGGGATAACGTCCTGCAAAGTTTGTCGCATGTCTTGTTTCAATGCCAGTAATGATTTTGTCACAATCACAATATTCTTTGATTGTTAAATCTTATGACACCACACATTATAGTTATGACCAATTAACTTATGTGCTTCCAACAAAACTAGGTTTTGTATGTTGGCCATTTATACTCGAAAAACAATATAACAGGGAAAATACAATTTCGACCCGAAATTTAATGCAACATGAAAAGTATTGTTTTCTAACCTGGAAATCTATGTAACTATAGTTTTTTAATCTGGAATTTAATGTAACCAAAAAAAAGAATTGAATTTTGACTCGAAAATCAAAGTTTTTGACCGAAAGGTAATTTAACATGAAAAATACTCTAAAAATATATACTTTGAATATTTAAAGGGCTTACTATTCTTCTTCAATCGTACCCTAACTGCACAGTTTTAAATAAAATTTTGTCGTGCTCTAACTGCGCAATTTGAAATAAAATCATGGCATGCCCTAATGACAACACACGAAACTGCAACTTTGTCTTCTGTTTGTGGCTTTTAACTGTGTGAAACCTTCTTCCCTTGGCTTTCACTACATGCAAATCTCGTGCCCTAAGTGATTGGTGTGTTCTTATTTCAACATCGTTACTCTGCATTGTTCTTTCCCTTGGCCTTTATGAATGTCTTCACGACCTCGATGTTTCATGTCTGGTCTATGTTGTCCTTTTCTGCGAGCTCTTTGCCTGCCTTTGCATGTTTTGCAATTCATTTGACTTCTTCCTTGAATTTGTGCATTCATCTTCACTACGTGCTCCAATCTTCATGTTCATGTTTCACTGTGTGATTGCAATTTCTCTTCTTGTTGTGTTAATTCTGATTCACGTGATTTCTACTCTTGTTGCGTTAACGTCTTTCACATTTTGTTTTCCTTCCATGCCCTTTTGTTCTTCTAAGTCTACTTTGCTATTCGCACGACCTCTCTAACGTTTGCCTTTGTTCATACCTATGTTGTTTGGGTACAATTACGGGTATGGGGACGTCTCAGGTAAGCAGATACGCCATTTTTCAAAAACCTTGATTTGGATACGTCATGGGTGTTAGGATGTGGAGCTAAAAGCTTCACCAAGGAGCATACTTTGACAGGTTAGGGTCTACACAGGCACCGGCGTCGGTCAGGAGCGACCGACGTCGGTCAGGTGCAGTTGCAGAGGCGCCGACGTCGGCAGAGGGTCGGCCGGTGGCGGTCACAGGGAAGCAGCAGGAACCGACGTCGGTTACCTGTGCGTCCAAAAAGCTATTTCTGAGGACAGAAGCGAGTGTTTGCATGATGAGTTTGAGTTGTAGTCTCAAGCTCATGTCTCTATTATTAGCAATACTATTTTTAGAGTCCTTGTTCAAGTGGCTTAACTATTTGTTGTAAGTGCATGCTCAAGTTTCCTAATTCTATATGTAGGAAAGATCTTCTTAGCTTAGTGAGTAGTTGTAGTGGATTATTGTAGTAATTCATTGTATGTGAAGAACAATACAGAATTGAATCAATCCAGGTTTGTTGGAGTTGATTGTTCTTGAAAGAGAGAGAGCTCTTGAGGAATAGAGATCTATACATCTAGGAGAGGTGTGGAAGAAAGAAGTTTTTTCAATTGTATTCCTTTTGTAAAGAGTTTGTTAATACAAGTTTTCAAGGTGGTTTCTTGTATCTCTTGTTCTTGCTGTTTATCATTCTAGTTACTTGTCTATCTGATTTATTTTCGCGTTTATTGCTTTCACAAGTGTAATCTATTGTTGGTTGATCCCCAACCAGTGGTATCAGAGCTCAGGTTCACTAACAGGTGGTTCAGATCTGTATAGTGTGTATTGATTACAGGTTCTCACAGGGATTTCTGTTTGAGTGGGAGAAGCAATGGCAAATGAAAGTAAATTGAGAATGAAAAAGTTCAATGGCAAAAATTACCAACATTAGAGAATGCAGATAGAGGATTATCTGTATCAGAAAGATCTCTACTTACCGTTAGGTGGGGTTGCAAAGAAGCCCAAAGACATGGAGGATGAAGAATGGGAAGTTCTTGACAGAAAGGCTCTGGGGTCTATAAGACTGAGCCTAGCATCCACTATGATATCTAATTTATCACAGGCAAAGTCTATAGTAGAGTTGATGACTACGTTAGCAAATTTGTATGAAAAACCCTCAGCTTCTAATAAGGTATATCTTATGAAGCAGTTATTTAATTTGCATATGAATGAAGGTGGATCTGTTTCTACTCATCTGAATGATTTCAATGGAATTGTGAATCAATTAAGTTCAGTCAATATAGTGTTTGATGATGAAATAAAAGCTCTTTTAATATTATGTTCTTTGCCTGAAAGCTGGCATGGCTTAGTAATGGCAGTAAGTAATACTGTATCTGCATCAAATATTTTGAAATTAGAGGATGTTGTTAGTGTTATCTTGAATGAGAAAATTCGCAGAAAAAGCACAGAAGAGACATCTGGGAACGTTTTAAGTTTTGAGAGCAGGGGGAGGCAGAAAGAGAAGAGCAAAAAAGGTAGATCAAGATCCAAATCTAAGGGGAAAGGCAGATCTAAATCCAGAAATGGCAAAAGGCCACAATGCTGGAATTGTGGAAAGATGGGGCACATAAGCAGAGATTGCTAGTCAAAGCCTAAGGAGGACAATCAACATGAAGAAAAAGAAGAAGCCAAGGTTGCAGGTATTGCACAAGATGCTTTAATTTTCTCTCTGCACAATAATAAAGAATCTTGGGTATTAGATTTTGGTGCATCTTTTCATGCTACCCCTAACAGGGAATATTTCAGTGACTATATCCATGGAGACTTTGGAATAGTGTATATAGGGGATGATGAGCCCTATAAAATAATTGGCAAAGGTAAAGTGCAACTGAAGATGCAGAATAGCAACACATGGGTTTTGAGAGATGTGATGCATGTTCCTAGCTTAAAGAGAAATTTGATTTCTGTAGAAAAGTTAGGGGATGAGGGTTGTACAATAACTCTCACAGCAGAATCTTGGAAGGTGACTAAGGGTGCACTTGTTATGGCCAGAGGTAAGAGAGAAGGTACTCTCTATTTGTGTAATTGTGTTACTAACAAATCTCTTTCTGTATTATCTACTTCAGATGTGGATGCTAAATTGTGGCACTCAAGGCTTGGCCACATGAGTGAGAAGGGGATGTCAATTCTTAAATCCAAAGGTATGCTTTCAGATTTAAAAGGCATAGATCTAGAGCTTTGTGAGCACTGTGTATTTGGAAAACAGAAAAGGGTTAGTTTTCTCAAGACTGGGTCTACTAAGAAGAGGCATAAGTTGGAGCTTATTCACACAGACGTGTGGGGATCGGCTCAGGTTGCTTCCATTGGAGGATCACAGTACTATGTATCTTTCATAGATGATGCTACAAGGAAGGTATGGATCTATTGTATTAGAAGAAAATCTGATGTATTTGAGACTTTTAAAGTTTAAAAATCTATGGTTGAGAATGAAACAGGTAAAAGATTGAAGTGCCTGAGATCTGACAATGGCGGTGAGTTCTGCAGTTATAAGTTCAGAGATTATTGTTACATGCATGGAATCCGCAGGCAAAGGATAGTTCCAAGGACACCTCATCAGAATGGAATTGCTGAAAGGATGAACAGGACAATAATGGAGCGTGCAAGATGTATGAGATTGCATGCTGGGTTGCCCTTACAGTTTTGGGCACAAGCTATTGACACTGGAGTATACCTGATTAACAGAGGACCCTCTACAGCTCTGAATGGTGGTATTCCAGAAGAGGCATGGACAGGTAAAAAGGTTGATCTCTCATATCTCAAAGTTTTTGGTTGTGAAGCCTTTGTGCACATAGATAAAGAAAATAGAAAAAAGCTTGATGTTAAGTCTATGAGGTGCACGTTTATTGGCTATGGCTCAGATGATTTTGGTTATAGATTGTGGAATCTAGAAACTAACAAGATAATCAGGAGCCGTGATGTTGTTTTCAACGAAAGAGTGATGTATTGTGATCAGCTAAGGAAGCTGAATCAATCTGAGCAGAGCAATGGTGAATCGGACGAGGTGAAGGTCCAATATGAGCTCGCGAGAAAAAGAAATAATCACTTGCAGGAAAACACAAAGACCGACGTCGGCAGATTATGAACCGGCGTCGGCAGTACAGAAACCGGCATCGGCCATACAGAGACCGACGTCGGCAAGACAGACACCGAGTTCAGTCAGGAAGAACCGACGTCGGCCAGTAACAGGTCTGGAGGTGACCGAGGTCGGTCACTGTCAGAGAATTTGGGTGGACAGCGTGTTGTGAACGAGTCTCAGACACCCATCAGGAGGTCAGAAAGGGTGAGTAAGCCTCCAATTAGATATTCTCCTTCTTTATTTTATTTATTGCTAACTGATGGTGGAGAACCAGAGAGTTTTGAAGAAGCAATACAAGTGGAGTCCAAGAGTCAGTGGGAGCATGGCATGGTTGAGGAGTTGGAGTCCTTAAGAGAGAACCAAATATGAGATTTGGTTAAATTGCCAGCTGGTAAGAGAACACTCAATAACAGATGGACCTACAGGTTGAAAGAAGGTGAGAATGGACATATGAGATATAAGGCCAGATTGGTGGTAAAAAGATTTGCACAAAAGCCAGGTATTGACTTTGGTGAGATTTTTTCTCCTGTTGTTAAAATGACTTCTATAAGGGTTGTATTGTCTTTGGTTGCTTTTGAGGATTTGCATCTTGAGCAGCGAGATGTTAAGACAGTGTTTCTTCATGGAGATTTGGATGAGGAAATATATATGGAACAGCCAGAAAGATTTGAGGTCAAAGGTAAGGAGAAGTTTGTGTGCAGATTGAAGAAAAGCTTGTATGGCCTCAAGCAAGCTCCTAGGCAATGGTATTTAAAATTTGACAGGTTTATGACTGAGCATGGCTACAGTAGATGTCAATCTGACCATTGTGTGTATTTCAAGAGATTTGATAACGGTAGATATATTATCCTATTGTTGTATGTAGATGATATGCTAGTTGCAAGATCACACATGCAGGATATCTCTGAGCTTAAGGTGAAATTAGCTCAAACGTTTGCTATGAAAGATTTGGGAGCAGCAAAGAAAATCCTTGGCATGAGCATTAAGAGAGACAGAAAAAATCACAGGTTGATATTGTCTCAAGAAGATTATGTGGACAAGGTGTTGAAACGGTTCAATATGCAAGATGCTAAACTGGTAAGCACACCTTTGGCTGGACATTTTAAGTTGAGTAAAAAACAATGTCCTAATTCATATGAAGAGGTAGAGTACATGAGTAAGGTTCTATATTCTTCCACAGTAGGGAGTTTGATGTATGCAATGGTGTGTACTAGACCGGATATTGCCCAAGCAGTGGGAGTGGTAAGTAAGTATATGGCCAATCCAGGTAAGGAACATTGAAAAGCAGTTCAGTGGATCTTTAGATATCTGAGAGGAACCAGCAGTAGGCACTTCTGCTATGGAGGTTCAGATACTTCTCTACATGGTTATGTAGATTCAGATATGGCAGGTGATTTGGATGGCAGGAGGAACACTACAGGTTATGTTTTCACTGTAGGTGGAACGGCAGTTAGCTGGATATCAAAGTTGCAGAAGGTTGTTGCCTTGTCAACTACAGAAGCAGAGTATATTGCAGCCACAGAAGCTAGCAAAGAGATGATATGGATGAGACGGTTCATGGATGAACTTGGTAGAGAGCATGAGAGTTGCAGATTGTATAGTGACAGTCAGAGTGCAATCCATTTGGCTAAGAATTCAGCTTTTCATTCAAAAACAAAGCACATACAGCTAAGGTATCACTTCATACGACAGGTATTGGAAGATGGTGAGTTGAAGCTGGAGAAGATCCATACGGATAGGAATCCTGCTGATATGTTAACCAAGCCGGTTACTAAGGAGAAGTTGAATCTTCATTCAACTTCTGTTGGTCTTCATGATTGAGCTGAAGATGGAGGAGCTAGAAGATGTTGCTGTACAGGTACTGGTGCAGCTGTTTATCTCCAAGTGGGAGATTGTTAGGATGTGGAGCTAAAAGCTTCACCAAGGAGCATACTTTGACAGGTTAGAGTCTACACAGGCACCGGCGTTAGTCAGGAGCGACCGACGTCGGTCAGGTGCAGTTGCAGAGGCACCGACGTCGGCAGAGGGTCGGCCGGCGGCGGTCACAGGCAAGCAGCAGGAACCGACGTCGGTTATCTGTGCGTCCAAAAAGCTATTTCCGAGGACAGAAGCGAGTGTTTGCATGATGAGTTTGAGTTGTAGTCTCAAGCTCGCGTCTCTATTATTATCAATACTATTTTTAGAGCCCTTGTTCAAGTGGCTTAATTGTTTGTTGTAAGTGCATGCTCAAGTTTCCTAATTCTATATGTAGGAAAGATCTTCTTAGCTTAGTGAGTAGTTTTAGTGGATTATTGTAGTAATTCATTGTATGTGAAGAACAGTACAGAATTGAATCAATCCAGGTTTGTTGGAGTTGATTGTTCTTGAGAGAGAGAGCTCTTGAGGAATAGAGATCTAGTGAGAGATCTATACATCTAGGAGAGGTGTGGAAGAAAGAAGTTTCTTCAATTGTATTCCTTTTGTAAAGAGTTTGTTAATACAAGTTTTCAGGGTGGTTTCTTGTATCTCTTGTTCTTGCTGTTTATCATTCTAGTTACTTGTCTATCTGATTTATTTCTGCGTTTATTGCTTTCACAAGTGTAATCTATTGTTGGTTGATCCCCAACAATGGGTACGTTTGTATGTATGTATGCAAGTAATGCATATTACTCATTTTTTTAGTAAAACACTTGAAACTACATGGTATGAAAATATGTGTCTATAAAATATAAAACACTTGAAAATATATAATATTCATTCATTCATTACTTCAAAGACAAAATATACATTCAAATCTAGAATAAATCATCTCAATTGCCCTCAAAATCATGAAGGTCGCTCCCATTATTTTTCAACTTTATCATTTACTAACACTTTCTCTCGTAGGGGCTCACCGGTTCATTGAATCTCCTAGTGTATGCCTTAAGGGGTGCACAGGGAATGGGGTGGGATCGGCTTGGGGCACTTTGCGAGAGATGTTTTCATACTATTCTATCCTACCCACATCCCATGCAGCCTTCATACCTCCTATGATGTCTCCTTGAAATCTTGAAACACTAAAATATGGCTAAGTCTAAAGCCCTGAAACCCTGGAATTTGACTAAGTCTGAAATATGATAGGATCCTCCAAAACCTAGAATTTGTATTATAGCTCTTAGAGGTCCGAAGCCACTCTCAAACATCCTGAAAGTATATAAATAAAATATAACTTAAAGTATAAGTTTACATTTAGATATGGACATCTAGTTTATTGTATAAGTTTACATTTAGATATAGTTTATTGTATAAGTTTACATTTAGATATGGACATCTAGATGTCCATATCTAAATGTAAACTTATACAATAAACTATATCTAAATGTAAACTTATACAATAAACTAGATGTCCATATCTAAATGTAAACTTATACTTAAATTTTTATTTTATTTATATACAGTTTGGTTCAGGTTGGGTTTACATTTTTTAAATTTTTTGTTGACTTCCACTATTTTTCCCTGTCGGAAACCCTTGGGCATGCTCGGAAACACCCCGTAAACACTTGGGTACCTCCCAAAAACATCCAAAAAGGGCCTGAAAACGTCAGTCATTTTTGGTACCTTTCTGAACGCCTCTGGGATGTCTCTAACAGGTACCCGAGATGTACTGGTTCCCAAGGCGTATCGAGACGCAAAACGTGTGTGGAGGGGGAAGGGGCAGGGGGGGCGGGATACCTGCAACACAGGTTCATAATCTAATCCAAAGATTTCCTTGAAAATAGGCAACTTGTTTGTACCCTTTGTCCTAAGGCGTCCTCGAACAATGGAAGTATGCAAATGAATACTAAGAGAATGAAGAGAAAATGGAAGTATGTGACACACTAACACACTTGTGTGACCGTCATTTTATTAAACAAAAAGCAGTTATATCAATTAAGAGGTTTCATAACCGTCCATTAGTTAGTAATTAACTAATAGCTAATTATAACTTTAACAGTGAATAGGTGTCCCTGATAGTGATTAGTCTAAAAAAGAATCAAAATAAATAAGATCTTGTGTTGACTTCAAAAGTTTGAACGCAATTACCATTAAGGACCCATTTTCTATTCCATTAATAGAATCCATACTTGAAGTAGTGGGCATAAAATTTGCATTGCTAAAGAAGATAAGATTATTAAGACCACTTTTATAGTGGAAGATGGAGTCTTTGTTTACAATCAGATGTTGTTCAAACTTTGTAATGCACCAACTACCTTCCAACAGATTACCCTATATATTTTTGTTAATATGCATATGTAATATCCCCAATTAAATTGTTGGAGATATCCTTAATTAAATCGTGGCAAATATTCAAACTTTGAAAATTAAGCCAATAACTAGCAAATTGCCAATCCATTAAATCGTTGACCACCATGCAAGCAAAACACCAACATCAAATCGCCAATATTCAGTCAGCAATTTGTAATCAGAGCCTTGAAATGAAGTGCCACAATTACTAGGAAATCTCCATTATGTGGAGCGCCAAAAAGAACAGCAGTCATTAATTAAACCACAGTCCTTAATCATTCAAGTAGAGCGCCCATGTAAACAGCAGCAATTAGTATAGTATTAATTATTATTTATTTAATTCGTAACCAGTTTTAATTAGATGAATGGTCATCACCTTTGGAGAAGTCATGTCATTTGATGGAAGGCTATGAAGTATTAATAATCAATTGTGGGTATGGAAGGAATCATTCGATCATGTATTCAAATATATAACTATGTACAAGCAGCGATTTTACATTACTTTTAAGGAAGAAACTTTTAATGTAGAATCGGATTTCAAGGACGAAAACCCCTATCATCTCTCTAATCAAGGACGAAACCCCTTGAGGATTTACATTCCATTATTTTAAATCTGAAACTCTAAAGTAAACCATTAATCAATTACATTTTATTATTTTATTTTTTATTTTTTTAGGTGCAAATCTATATTTATAAAAAAATATCTCAAAAAGAATTCTGAGGAATCCAAATTACCGTATAATATTTCAATTTGGAATATTACAATAGTATCAGAGTTGTTTTCTTGCCAACTTGCGAACCATGGGGTCACTATATAAGGATATCATGGTTACATTCGATTCATACAAAACCCTTTCAGCAGAGATTCGAAAAGAAATATGTTTTTCAAACTTTATGGAATTGAGTGAATCACAGATATAGTCACAAGGTTCGGGAGGGCAGAAAAATGCAGAATCTGGAATTCTTGAAAAGGTTTGAAAAAAATCCGAAAAAATCCAGTTTGAAATATGTGTGTGTGTGTGAAAAATATTTCAATCTACTAAAGAATGAACTTTAATGTAACACTAGCAAAATTCAGAAATGCATAAGAGTTTCGACGTATATACAATAAAATTATATAACTATAAAAATAATAAAAATTTAAAACATATCATAAAACTATTAAATTTAATTTTAAATAACATATAGAAAATATAATTATAAAACTTTTTAAAAAATATCAATTATATCGTAATATTATTAATTTTAATTTTAAATACCTTGTATAAAATATAATTATAAAACTATAAAAAATATATCATAATATTATTATCTATTTTAAACATTTTTAATTTATATATATTTTTTATATTTGATTTTATTATGCAAATAATTGATTTGCAATATATAATAAAATTTAAATTTTAAAATAAAAATAAAAAACTAAATATTTAAATTAAACATTATAAACTGTAATTTAAATGTAAATAAAATTATAAATTACAATTTAAAAATAAAATAAAACCTAAACTTCATTTATATTTTATAATATATAAATAGATTTAAACATAATATAATACGATATAATCTAACATAATATGATATTATAAATTATAATTAAAAAATAAAATAAGCCCTTAACCTAAACTAAAAACCTAAACGAAAAGTTGTTAAATAAACCTAAAATCCTAAACAATTAAACCTAATTAACATTTCAATAAACCAAACAAGAATATAACCGAAAGGAACTTACCTCTCTGCCTTGTCGTGGCCCATCCGTCGACCATTGTTCGCCATCATAAGAGAATACTGCAGGAAGAAGATTAGTGTGTGTTGTCGTTCTTCTCTACCGTCGATCGACTGTGATGCGTGATGGTTATCTCCTCGCTGACTGTCTCTTATCTCCTCGCGTCGATCTCTTGCCAAAAGATTTAAGCTACTCGTCGATTGTGACTGCAACTGTTTACATCTGCTCGTGTCAAGCTTTTTAGGGTTCGTGTGAGGTAAGTTTTTTTAAGGTTTTTTTTATATAAAAAAATGACCGAACTGAATCGGATTAATTTGAATTGTCGAAAAATTCCAGATTTTTCCGGATTTCGCCGAGATCCGGCCGAACCTTGTGACTATGATCACAGAATGGAAAAGGTCACTATGAGGAAGATAACCTTGATGCCCTGAAAGACAAAAAACCATTAAATGTACCTCCCTTGTTGAAGGATATTGAAGTGACTTTCAATGGCAGTCTGAATAACAAACAAGACACTACATGTGCACCTTTGCTTTTAGATTTGCCTAGCTATCTTAGAAAAATAGGAAGTTCACATGTTGAACATGGAGAGCTTTTAGAGGTATGCTTAAAAAATCCCAAAAGTCCATGAACGCTGTGAATTAGAGATAAATTGCACACAGTCATCCACAACAAAAGATGAACTGGAAGAAACAGAAATACAAGGATTTGCCTCTAATGCTCAATCATTATTTTGTCATGATGCCATTCATGACCGGCTTGTTCAAGTAACATCCAATTCTGTGAGATTAGTAAGTGCATCGTCACGAAAGATGTTGACTGAATGGAGAGTGCCATCTGGATATTCTATCATTGTAGCCACAGTTAATGCTACCTAGGTTTTCCTGGCCACTGGAGGGGGAAATATTGTTTACTTGGAAATAGGAGAAGGATCCCTAACCGAGGTCAAACATTTGGAGATTGAGTATGATGTATCTTGCCTTGATATAAATCCTTTTGGTGACAATCCAATGCGTGGTGAGTTGGCAATCATTGGACTATGGAAAGAACATAGTATCAGGATTTTCTCTCTTCCTAATCTAGACCCCGTTACAAGTAGAAACCTAGGGAAAGATGTACCACCTCAATCTATTCTTCCTTGTAGATTTGAGGGGATTTCATACTTATTATGTGGGCTTGGAGATGGATATTTATTTAACTATGTATTGGATATGAGCACTGAAGATTTACTTGATAGAAATAAGATTTCATTGGGTACAAATCCAATTACTCTTCGGACGTTTTGTTCTAAAAACACAACGCATGTTTTTGCAGCATCAGACAAGCCAACAGTTGTTTACAACTGCAACAAGAAGTTGTTTTATAGCAACGTGAACTTTAAAGAAGTTAATCACATGTGTCCTTTAAACTCAGCTTTTTCCTTTGACAACCTTGCAATTGCAAAGGATGACCTGCTTGTGATAGGGACAATTGATGACATTCAGAAACTTCACATCTGTGCAGTTCATCTTGGAGAACATGCTCGTCGTATTTACCATCAGGAGCAGTCTCACACATTTGCCATTTGCACTATGAAGTATTCAAATGCAAATTTGGATGAGACAAAATCACACTTTGTGCATCTATTGAATGATCAGCTTTTGAAGTTATTTTAGTATGTCCTCTTGATCCATTTGAAAATAGATATTCCATCCTTAGTTGTTCATTTTCAAATGATAACAATGTTTATTATTGTCTTGGAATAGCATATGTTACACCAGAGGAGAATGAACCTAACAAGGGTCGAATTCTCGTTTTCATGGTTGAAGATGGGAAATTGCAACTTGTTACTAAGAAGGAAACAAAGGGTGTTGTATACAATCTAAATGCACTTAATTGAAAATTGCTCGAAGGGATCAACCAAAAAATTCAATTGTACAAATGGATGCTCCGTGATAATGGTTCACGTGCACTGCAGTCAGAATATGGACATCACGGTCATATATTGGCACTGTACGTTCAGTATCATAAAGATGTTATTGTGGTTGGAGATATGATGAAATCTCTCTCTCTACTGATATACAAGCATGAGGAGGGAGCTATTGAAGAGAGAGCTCGTGACTATCATGCAAAGGGGATGATAGCTATTGAAAAACTTGATGACATAAAGATCGAACTGTTGCACAGATTTCTAGATTACCGACCACCATATAGAGAGCCAAACCAAGATGAGGAATTTATTTTGCTTACGAGAGAAAACAAAGAGACCCTTGCAGAGTGGACGATTGTGCAAGTAATTGTTCACAGGGTCCTTAATCAACGTGTTATTTGTGATCTAGAATCAGGCATTACAGGAATCATTATTAAGGAGGAACTTTCTGATGATAGAGATATAGATCCTGTAGAAAAGATCACAGAAGGCAGCATCCTTAACTGTTGGGTGAAAAGTTTACAGAAATCAGAATACATGTTTGATTTGACCTGCAAATCGAGTGAGTTGAGGATTGATCACCAACACAGTAGACAGGATAGGGATCGTTACTATGCAAAAGATGAATGCATTTTGCAAAGGGAACAAGAAAAATCACGGAAAGAGGAGCTTGCAAAGAAATCTTTCAAACCTTGGATGATTGTGTATCCACAATTTCATGATATATCAGAGAGTGATGCCATTAAGGTAGACGATGTATTGCAAGTGTCCAAGGCAGGGGACATTGCCCTGGGAGAGGGTGGGATCAAACATAAGTTGTTTGCAAATGCTTCCAATTCTAAGGAAAATCATGTAGAACAAGATCAATGCATTATGTATCTTTTCATTGATCAAACACGAATGTTGGAGAAACACTCTTCAAAACCAGCACAACAATATGAAGAAAATGATAGATGGGTTCGTGGACTTGTCAAAGGGCTTAATAATGGAAGTGGTTCGGATCGTGGCATGCTTGATCTAGTAGATATATCATGGCTGAAAAAGGATTGTAAATTTGCAGATAAAATATTACTTCCATACACAATCCTCACATATGTGTTGTTTACAAATAGATCCTCGCTTCGTATTCTAAAGACCACTGATAAGTTGAATGTGCAGGGATGTCTTTATGAATTTACAATCTTCTATGACTTTAAACAAGAGAAAAACTTACGTCAATGCAGGGCCACTGAAGGATTTGTGTTTGCATTCCATGGAAGTTGTACATGTCATTGGTACTCTATCATAAGGATTGGCTTAAGGGGTTTGAGTAAGACTAAGTACATGACTGCTAAACATGTACAGGACAATGGCATCTACCTCTCAATTAAGATGAGCTATTTATATTTTTATTACTACCCTTCGTTGTTAAGTGACAATGAGAAAATTAAAGATTACAGAATGTTGATTATTTATGAGGTTTTCTCATGGGAAAAGAATACAAAACCCTCTGACATTTTGGTGGTCCCCAATGAGAATAATGTTGTCATACGGTATTTGATTGTATTTAGTTCTTATGATCCTTCTACTCATAGATTGTCAATAGAAGATGACATGTGGGAAGGATCAGTCAATCTTGAACATTTCAATTTGCAATTGCTTGAGGACAAACAATTTGAGGAAGGGAGGTGTGTAATATCCCCAATTAAATCATTGGAGATATCCTTAATTAGATCATGGCAACTACTCAACCTTTCAAAATTAAGCCAATAACCAACAAATCGCCAATCCAGTAAATCGTTGACCACCATGCAAGAAAACACCAACATCAAATCACCAATATTCAGTCAGCAATTTGTAATCACAGCCATGAAATGAAGTGCCACAATTAATAGGAAATCTCCATTATGTGGAGCACCAAAAAGAACAACAGTCATTAATTAATCATTCAAGTAGAGTGCCCATGTAAACAGCATCAAGTAGTATAGTATTAATTAATTATTATTTATTTACTTCATAACCAATTTTAATTAGATGAATGGTCATCACCTTTAGAGAAGTCATGTCATTTGATGGAAGGCTATGAAGTATTAATAATCAATCGTGGGTAACCAAGGAATCATTCAATCATGTATTAAAATATATAACTATGTATTACTTTTAAGGACAACACCCCTTAATTGTAGAATCGGATTTCAGAGACGAAAACCCTTGTCATCTCTCTAATAAAGGACGAAACCCCTTGAAGATTTACATTCCATTATTTTTTATTTGAAACTCTGAAGTAAACCATTAATCAATTACATTTTATTATTTAAATTATTATTTTTTTAAGTACAAATCTATATTTATAAAATATTATCTCAAAAGGAATTCCGAGGAATCCAAATTACCGTATAATATTTTGATTTGGAATATTACAATATATGGGAAACTTTAAAGCTTTCCTTGATGACTGGTCCATTTACAGCAGCCAAGAGTCTCACTTGCGAGCCCTGATAAAGTGCATGGGATGGTCGTAAAACGATGAAGTTGGCTTCGAATATGAAGTGCAAGTTCATGGTGCCGCAAGGTAAAATTTTGGGTCATTGTGTATAAAGTTGGATTAAAGATGAACCTGATAAGATACAGGTCATGGTGGAAATGGAATCACCCATAGATGTCACACGAATAAAGTAATTTGTGTGTCTTGACTTTGGCGTTCAAATATTAATGTGAAAACATGGGCCGTGCCTCTTTTTCTGCAAACAATACCGCTCCTTCAAGATATTCACGTGATTTGTCTGCTCATCAATGCAAAGTGTGGAAAAATTAAACGCGCCATTCATTATTTGCGCTCCTTGATGACCACTTGGCAGAGGCTGTTCGAACTGCAAGAATAACTCGCCTCCCCTTTGCCACCTGGGTTGTTTTGTCCATATTCATTTTGTCTCTTCCTGGCTTTGTCGCTTCTTGGTTTTGTCTTTTCCTCTCTTGACTCTTTTCGGCAATCTGAGCCCTCGGGGCTATAGCTTCTATCAATCTTTGGCTCTTTGGGCTCCCTTCTCAGTGGTCCCTTCCTTTTGGCCTTAAGGCTTTTGAATTCCTTCAAGTTCACGCTCAAGCATTTAAAGGTCAACGGCTATTTCATTGGCTTAAATTTGACGTCTTCGGGGACATCATTTGACATCTAGATTCCAACAGCTAGTTCATGATACCAAATTTGACATCTGCGGGCCCATCACCCCTTTGAATTCCTTCGACTTTATTTTCTTTGACCTTTCCCCCGAAGTGTTTCCTCAGAGTTTCTCCTGAAGGATATCTCTCTCTTCTTTTCTTCTGTCTGGGCCTTTGTCGTTAAAACCTCCTGAAGGGAAGGTGTCCCTTCGAGGCTTGGGGAAGGTCCTCCTTTCGACAGCCGAGAGTCCCTTGCAAGGGCACCTACCCTTCAAGGTCCTTCAGGCTGCCTTTTGGTAGTCACATCCTTCAGACAAAATGTCCGAAGGAATTCCTTTGGACATTTTGTCTGAAGGAATTCCTTTGGAAATTTTGTCCGAAGGATATGTTCCCTTCAATCCTTAGCATTTGCTTTCCTTTGGTCGGACTTCTTGTAGACAAATTCCTTCAGACAAAATGTTCGAAAGAATTTCCTTATGAATTTCGTTGCAAAAATCTTCCTGAAAGATTTCCCCCTTTTTGGTTCCTTTTGCCTCATGAATTTCTTTGGACAAGATGTTCGAAGGAATTCCTTTGGGCATTTTGCCTGAAGAAATTCAACTTTGTCTTGTTTACTTCATGGATTTTCTTCGGACATTTTGTCCGAAGAAATCCTTTGCTATTTCCTCATGAATTTCCTTTGGACAGAAAGTTTGAAGGAATTCTCTGCCTTGGCTTTTCTTTCGAAGGAAACTCTGCCTTTTTGGCCCTCTTTCTAAGTGTTTTTTGCCCTCCTTTGTGCCTTTGAACCTGGTTCATTTTTCCAATAAAAGTCCTCCAAAACAGTTTATTTGCTCTATCAAACGTGAGAACACATCATGGAGCTCCTTAGACATTTGAGACATGGAACTTACACTCAACTTTGGGAACTCTCACGAAGCTATCACCTTTTGCAAACTCCTGTATAATCGCTCCTTCCAACCATACATGTTCTTGCAAACACTTGAAGTTAAGCCTTTTGCATGCCAAGAGAAAAAATGAGTTGCAGAAGTATACTTTTGCATTATCCTTCATGTTTGAGCTTGGAAATGGAAGGAGAAGAAAAGGGAGATCAATTTTGGTCTGCAGGACCAAAAATGATCAACAATTTGGTGATTCCCAGGGGAAGCATGCCTCCTATGCTTAAAATCCAGTAGCCTCAGAATCCATTGGGCATGGAGTCAAGATGTAGCTTTGAAAGAGTTAGCAATAGCCTCGAGAGATCCAAGAATCAATCACAAAGCTTTTACCCCAAACACAAAGGAAAAAACACACAAGGCTAAAAACATTACCTGTGCAAACAACACTTAGGGAAAATAGGGAAAGAAAAACTGAAAACAAACTACTATGTACAACTAACCCGGTATATTTGCCCTGGATCAAAGGGAAAACTTCTTAAGTCCCCTTCATGGCAAGAAAACTTATGATGCCAGGCAAGTGGCTGAATGGAATGGAGACTTGGTGATTTGCTCTTCTTACCTGCCACCTTGATTGGCTCATATCCAAATGAATCAGGGGCAAACATGCTTCCAACATATATGTATACTTCTTGTTCTTGGAAGCTTGCCACCTACTGGTTCTTCATGTTGGTGTATTTCACCAAGAAATCCATGGCTGCTAGCTTGTCACCATAAGCCCTTTGATATGCATAGTCCCCTTGACACGCATTATGGTTTGACTCATCCCCTTCTGCTTTATTGAAGAGATTGTTAGACTTATCTTTTGCTTGATCATGGATTTCTTGAAGGGTGTCTGTTGTGATGTCTGAAATGAGATCACAAATTGAGTACTCATCCCATAGAACATCACCTTCTTGTTCAAGGCTCTCTTATTCAAAGCTTTCCTCAAGATAGACAGGCCTCTCCTTTTCCTGCTCAAAGACTAGAGTCTCTAGTTGTTCAAAGACATCCTTCTGATCCTCCTCCAACTCCGGTTCCATGGCATGGTCATCCTCCTCATCAAAGAAACAAGGAAGTTCATCAAACAAGGGGGGAGAGAGCTCACCATGCTTACCTTCGTCTTCATATTGCTAGAACATCCGCATGTATGCATGACTTGCGTCTTCTCCATTGTTGATGATGTCTTCAAAGGGAGTATCCATGATGATTTCATCTTCATTGTCACTTATGATAGCCTCCTGGGTAGCTACAAATTGGATCCTCTCTTCTTCACTTGCCTCCTGCAAAATAGGCTCCTCCTTAAGAAGGAATGAAGTGGAAGGCTGATGGTTAAACCCATGTGGCAGAGGAGGTAGTCCTTGAGCTAGAATCGAATGATTCTCCTCCTTCCATTTGGCCAGCACCTCATCTATATCAGATGTGGCCTAATAGCTCTCTTGACGGAGTGTAGATGGGGTGTGTTCAAATGTAAGATCTTCTGCTTGATCTGAACCATCCATCACACTTTGGCTGAGGAATCTCATTCTAGACTCCAATTCTGTAATTCGTTTGGCTATATTCTCTTGAAAGAGTCTTTCTTGGAGGTCATAAGCATCATCATGATGAGTAGGAGCAGCTTCATCTTCTTTAAGGTTTTGAGCAAAACCTTTCTCCTCCTCCTTCTTGCCCCATGATTCCATTGTTTGGTTCCAACTCATGACCTTGGGATTGGAACTTTTCTCCTGTGAACAAGAAGCAACTTTATCCTCTTCAAGGTCCCGAGCTAGTTGATGGTATTCCCTCTTCCAACTTGGAATCTTGACATCATGTTGAGAGACCTGAGGAGGTTGAGGAAGATTAGGAAGAGACTGTTGATACACAGGAAGAATTTCCTGAGGAGAGACATGTTGGTTCATGGTATTCCTTTCAAAAGAGGATTCACATTCCAAGGAATTGAGAAGGTTCATCTCCATGAGAGGTTGCTTTAATACCTTTTGATGTTGGGAAGCTAGGTGCAAGGGATTAGCAGTAGGAGTGATTAATGCATCAGATGAGCTAGAGTGAGTAAGTGCTATCTGGTATAAAGGATTTAGTGCATAAGAGGGAGATTTCTTTAGAATAGGAAGGGGCACACAAGGCTGACTACCTTGAATTCTTGAACTCTTCCATTTAGCTACCTCCTCCTCCATGAAATGTAAGGCCTGAGCTTCCCTGAACAAACACTCCTCTTTGTACATAAGCTCTTGTTGATATTTATACTGCTCATCCAATCTGTCTATCTCCATCACCTGCGTCTCAAATTCTAGTGTTACTTCCCTTATTGTTGAAGGGCAACTAGGAGAGTTGTTTGAGCTGATTCCATGAACAACCTGAGCTTGATCAAAACCATATAAAGGAAAACAAGGCCCATGATTCTGAGCAATGGGATTATACATACAAAAATAATATTTCTTGATGGCACCAGAACTGCTTAACCAGCTGATTCAACTCGGAGTCGCCTTTGGTATTGATAAAAAAGCCTCTAAACATTGGTTGGTTGAAGAACACACCAAAATTCTTCAACTCTTTAGATATAACTTGTCCCACAATCGCCTAATTAAAGGTCAGATGCTGGATTAGTGGTTCGTTCTTCCTGTAACAGGACCAACACCAATCCTAGAACTTTTTTGAGTGTCAAAACATTGTCCCACCAGGCATGCCAAAAACTGTTGACGCTAGGGATTGCACCCTTGAGAGAAGGCTGGGCTTATCTCTTCCATGCGGCATAATGGAAACTCCTCTCTTGCCTGTGGGTCTAGAAAAATTGAGGGGAGAGTCTCTAGATAAGGGCTAGCTCCCTCTGATGCATCTCTAAGTTATTCCAGTAATATTGCTAATACATATATATAATAGGGGGGCTTGAAAAGAGAGAAGGATTACTAAAAAATAGAACCTAACATAAGTTGGTGATGCACGAAACAAGTTTGATCTACTCATACTCACACTTTTAACCATAAGAACACATACATACACTTTGTTGTCCCCCAAAAAAATATCACTCATTTTTGGGACAACATTTGAACTATTTTGGTCCAACAGACCAAAATCCTCTCTCTCATTCTCAAAAATTGTTCTAGGCATTCAAATTCTCCATTATTCAAGCTTTTTCATTTCTACAGACTCTGCAGGCTTGAATCTATGGACTCTGTAGGCTTAAATCTACGGACTCATTTCTACGGACTCCGCCAGTTCTACGAACTCATTTCTATGGACTCTGCAGGTTTAAATCTACGAACTCTACAGATATGTTTCTATGCACTCTAAATGCTTGAAATCAGAAGGTTCAACATGTTCAAAGGCTTCTACAGGGGATTTCAATCAAAAGGACAAGTTTTCAACACTTAGTCATTTTCAGGATTGGTTCAATGCCTTGTTTCAACCAAAAGAGTTCATCGGCAAGCTTTTATGCAGTGTTTGAACCATTGAACCTTGAACCATTTTGGTTCAATGGGTTCAAAGGTTCGACGTCATTAGCAAGAGTTAAGCGCATTTGTCAAGGTTCAATGGCTTCAAAACAATTATCAATGAAAAGAAGGCTTGAACCATTGAACCACTTTGGTTCAAAGGTTCAACGGGTTCAAAATTTCAACAGGTTCAACGGCCATATGGTTCAAAGCGTTTGGTTCAAGTGGTCAAGTAAATGAGTGGAACACAAGAAAGCAATTGAACCATTGAACCTTGAACCAACAAGGTTCAACGGGTTCAATGGTTCAACGGGTTCAATCGGTTCAAAGAGATCAAAAGACTTAGACAAAAAGATGGCTTCAAATGCAAGATTGAACCATTGAATCGTTGAACCAAAGATAGTTCAATCTATCGGTTCAATCGGCAGGTTCAAGGGGCTACCCCAAAGCCAAAAGAAAAAGTGCCCTTGCGGAGGGCAGTGAACCAAGCCGAGTGCCCTTGTGGAGGGCAATGAACCAAGCCAAGTGCCCTTGCAGAGGGAAGTGAGCAAAAACAGACAAAGAGAATTCCTTCATAAAAGTGAACCAAGGACAAACAACCCTTGCGGAGGGCAGGCGAGGAGCAGATGGACCGTTGCAAAATCCCAAAGGATAGTTCCATGCTTGAACAAATCCTTGTGGAGGGCATAGTTCTCTTTTAGGAAAAGAACGTGGCAAAATGGTTAAGGCAAAAATCCTTCAGACTTTTTGTCTGAAGGAATTCACCTGACAAAAAGCTCGACGGAAAGCAGAGACAAAGCGAAGGAAGATTTTCTTCAAAAAAATTGTTCAAAAAAATTCCCTCAGACTTTTTGTCTGAAGGAAAAACCCACCGAGGAAATAAAAGCCCGAAGGCCACCCGAAAGATCTTGAAGGGTAGGTACCCTTGCGGGAGGCTCTCGCCAGGGAAAGTGGACCGTTTCTCAAGACCCCAAAGGGCAAGTTCCCTCTGAGAAAGATCAAACCTCAATTTGCATCAGAAGTCACCATGTGTCCCTCATAAAGTTGCAGCGGAAGCCACCACGTGTCCCTTATAAAATTGCAGTGGAAGCTGCCAAGTGTCGTCTTTCGAGACACAGTTTCTAATAAGTTTAAAAGCTACGAAACGTGCCACTTGTTCCGTTATAACTCAGTGGAAGTCACCACGTGTACATCCACAGCTTCTTCTTTTTATTGAGTAAAGACTATGGTGGGTCTCAGGTGAGTTGCTAAACTTGAGCAAAATGTGCCACGTGTCATCGTTCATGTGAATCCAAAAGAGTCCTAAATATTTTTACAGTGTTTCTATGAGCTTGACAAAAGCCGCCACATGTCATCCTCCGTGAGATTCTCAAAAGACATCTATATCCTCTATAAGTTAAGCGGATGCTGCCACGTGTCCTCACCTATTTCACAACGAAAGGCGCGACGTGTCACTTGTTGAGATCAGCGAAAATTCGCTAGAGCAAGCGAGAAAGACATGAAGGAATGGCTAAGGAGGATGATAGGCCCGCAACCATCAAATTTAGGGCAACCAATTAGCCGTTGGATTTCAAACGATGATGGACCCAAACATGTCAAATTTGCGGCAATAAAACAGTTGTTGACCCTTGCAGGCTTAAGCACAGATCTTATGAACGAATTCAGTGACCAGCCAAAGAGATATCTTGAGGGCTTAGATCACACAGATAAGGATAAACTACAACCAGGGAAGGGGGAACGATGGAAAAAAATCAAAAATATCCATGCATTGGATATGTTTCTAGAAGGTAAAGTAGTCCACCAAGTAGACATCGAAGAGCACAAATATTCAATGGCATGGCCTATTTTTTTGCATTGAGTAGAGCGAACAGCTATGCACACATAAGAAAACACATTAAATGGCCCATATTTAAAACTGATGCTCGATTCTAGCATAGCCCATGGATAGAATTTAAAATGCATTCAAAGGCATTGAATGCATCGCAACACATTTTTGCGAAACAAAGTGCCCAAGTCTTTCTTGGAGCACTATATATTGGACTTTCTCTTATTGTATAAAGATCTCTCTGTTATCAGAAACAAAACTCTGCCAAAATTGAAAGGCATTACTGAGACTTTGAGCTCAGATTGTTGATCATATTTCATTATTTGAAGAAGAAAACAAGTGACTTTTTCAGACTTTGTGCTGGAATAGCTTGGTTGTTGGGGAAATTGTTCTTATGTATGTTTCCTTAATACATTTTTTGTCCATTTAATTGAATAAGCAGAATTAGTGAAAATAATCAGGAAGATGTCCTGAAGCCAGCTGTGGAGAGACTTTGAGCCCCCACAATTGCCTTTAGTGTGTTTTCTTTCTATTCCTGTGTAAAGGATCTTGGGACGACTTTGTGCCCTCATTATCCTTCGTATTTTGTTTTTGTATAAAGGACTTTGGGACAACTTTGTGCCCTCATTGTCCTTCGTATTTCACTCTTTGGCAGTTGAGGTGGAGACTTTGTGCTACATTTCATCTTGTTGTGTTACTACGCCCTATTACAATTACTTGTCACCACCCGAAAGGTTCCTTTTGTCTGTTGAACAACACTTTTAAAAAAAGAGGAGTGTCTTCTGTCATTTCATTAGGATTTCTCTTTTGATTTATGAACATCATCTCTGAAAAAAGAGAGATGGATGGTTTATCCTACCCTAAGTGTTATTTTTTGCTTATATAAAAAGTATATAGCTCCTGCATATTTACAGGAAACCTCCCCTTGATGAGAGGAGATATTTGACCCCTTTTGATGTAGTAAACCTGCACATTTGGTCGACCAATTTCTCTATGTGGTTGAAGAGACCTATTTTGCTCATCAGTTGATTGACAAAATATTCACCCAACAATTTTTGGCAACTCCGTTAAGAATTTATGCGCAATCTGAAGCCTCAAGTTTCAGATTGAAGCAGTCCCTACCCTTATTCATCATAGACTTTGGCTACTCCGTTCTATGTCTTACCCATTATCATTATAGCCTTACCATCTCCCTCCACCTCCACGTCAACTAGGATAGAACACGCAGTTTGAAGCCTCAAGCTTAAAGCTGAAGTGGGGCCAATTCTTTTCTATTTTTGTTTTGCAATCTGGCAACTCCATGTTATACGCGAAGCCAAAGGGATAAAGGTATTGTTGACCCTGTATTTGAGTTGGTACAACAAAGTAATTTTGATCTGTTTTCTTCACCATCTCACCTCCAACGAACTAGGAGCTTTCTTCCTACTAAAGTCAAGTCTCTATTACCGAGCAAAGCCTCCATTTCTACTATTAATAAAGCTTTGTCAATACTTAACCCTCTAAGATTTGTTATTCCACCTTTTCATAGTCATACTATGGTAGTTCAAGGTCCTTGGGGTAACTCTTTTGGCCCACTCAATTTAACTCCACCTCTACATGAGCTACCACGTAGTTCAAGAAAAA
Organism: Torreya grandis; assembly: GCA_037957365.1. NCBI lineage: Eukaryota > Viridiplantae > Streptophyta > Pinopsida > Cupressales > Taxaceae > Torreya > Torreya grandis. The sequence continues at coordinate 1,269,962 of JARHVA010000975.1, read as the reverse complement.
ATTTCTCCATGTTATATGGTGATGGAAAGGTTCATCCTGATGAACATATTGCAGCATTCAGCATAGCTTGTGACGTAATAGGTGTGGAATATGAGGATGTAGTAGTCAGTTGTTCGTGAAAACTTTGTAAGGTGCTTCTGCAGACTGGTTCTATCATTTGCAGGCCCAGACTGTGACTAACTGGAACACCCTCAAAGCCAAGTTTGAAGCTAGATTCAAGCCTATAAAAGATGCACATGCCCTGTCGGATCAACTCACACAAATGAAGGAGCCTCATGAACCAATGAGGGATTTCATAGCCAAGTTCAACAAGCTGAGGAACAAGATTCCTGTAATTGCTCAGCCTACACCAGAGAATCTCAAATGTTGCTTCATCAACTCTCAATTGCCTGAAGTAAATTTTCTGCTGAGACGTGCTGGCCAAATAGACCTTGCTGCAGCTCAAGATTTGGCTACTGAGGTAGAAGATGACCTTATCTTAGTAGGAAAGATAAGGAGAGATCCTAACAGAGGTAAATCTTCTTTATCTTTTGAATATCTATCTACAAGTACCACTGATCCAATGGTGCAGAAGCTACCAAATGAGTTGCTATCTCTCAAGAAGCAAATGGCACAAGGGATATCTTCAACTCTTTCGTACAGAGATATGCCAAGAAGGACATTCCCCAATCAGTGATACCAAAGCAATGCTGCAAAAAATCAAGGACAGCTAAATCATCTTCCTCCCTCACAAGAAATACTTGCCATTGAAGCACCCCCAACCAATTCAACAATTGGATATCTCGAAATAGAATATGATTTCTCTTTCTAGCTTAAATTGAACCAAGAAAATGATGTTGATCTCCTTGCACTAGATCAAGAAGAGTCAGCTGGTGACTCCAACATTGGTTTCCTGAATTATCAAGATGAACTTAGAAGTGAAGGTAAAACAAATGAGGGATCATACGCTGTATTCACCCGGTCCCAGAACCAGTCAGCGCAGCAAGCTGACAAAAGATAAATAGAGAAATGTTCTCAACCTGCAATCTCAATTGTCAAACGAGAAACTTCTCTGCCTTTCCAACCAAAGGACCCAGTGAGTAATAAAAAGGTAAGTACATCAAGCATTTCTCCATCTTTAACTTCAATTCCATAGACCAGTACTACCCCTTCTAAAAACTAGAAAGATGAACTCCCTTTCTCTGTTCCTAGTCTATTTCAGTTATTTGACATAATCAACCATGTCAAGAAGACCAAAATTCAAATGTTAGAATTTGAATTCTTGCAATCCAATCTTGAGCAGTTGGATAGGTTAGTTCAGTGTGTGAAGAATAAGCCGTCCCTACAGGACAAGATGCTAAAAATGTAACTCGTGATCCCCCAAGGAACATGTCCATCTCAAACAATATTGTCATTACTCCTCTAGCTGCCCCTAAAAAAATAGAGCCTTTCTATGTTTCTCTGTTGATAAATGGTTACAAACTGAGCAATTACATCATAGACTCAAGTGCATCTGACAACGTCATGTCTGCCAAGGTGGCAGAATCTCTTGGACTCACACTGACCAAAACCTTTGGGAGATGTTTCTCCATGGAGAATAAATAAGTACCTCTACTGAGACAAATCAAAGATGCCCAGTTTGAATTTGCAGCATTCTCAGACAAAAGAATCAAGATGACAGTTCTGGTGGCTAATGTTCCATCCTCATACGACATTCTTCTTGGATGAAATTTTTGCAAAGATGTTGGTGGCGAGTGGAGCATGGACCTATCTAAAGTGAGGATCCCTGTCAAAGGCATCATGCAGAGGCTACTTCTTGAAAAGAAATCAAAATATGTTGTCACTCAAACATCAGCCCCTGAAGCTCAAATTCTGTTTGAATCTTCAGGCATGGGTAATTACTTCTTAACCACAGAAGATATTCATGTTTCAGCAGATGAAATTCCTATAGGTGACGATCTAAGAATCAAATCAGATGAAATAGTAGATGTGCGAGAACACAGTGCAAACATAGAAGAATTCTCCCTTCCAAGCAGGGAGAAATCTAAGAAAAGATCAATTTTTGATGATTCTTCTACTGGCTCAGGGGCTGGGATTGTTTGATATCTCCTCAAGGAGATATTTGTTCTTCTTCATACAAGTTGCAGTTCAGCAACACCAACAACATAGCTGAGTATGAATCTCTATTGCTTGGATTGAAGGCTACGCAAAATAAAGGCATCAAACTCCTTCATCCCAAAGGAGATATTGAACTGATGGTTTGTTAAGTAAGAACCCTATATCAAACCAAAAATAAAAGATTACGCCACTACCACAATCTAGTTTGGGACCAACTTGAAAGCTTTGATGCTTTCAACATCTCTACCATACCTAAAGAATTTAATGATCAAGTTGATGCACTGGCTATTTCAGCAACTCTCTTAGTTTCTCATCTAGATTTCAAAAGAAATAGGTACACTATCAAATTGGTCTTTAGACCAAGTGTGCCTGATAATGCCAATCATTGGCAAGTGTTCAATGGCGACAACCAAATCATCGCCTTTTTGGAACAAAAAGATAGCTTTGAACATCTTCACTGCAAAGGTAGTAAGCTCCAAAAACTCGAATTGGCTCCTGAAATGAATTCAGATGCAGGTGAAGAATTCTTGCAGCTAAATTAGAATAAAATTCCTAAAGGACTGGTTTCTCTTGAGAAACTGTTTGACAAGCACGACAGGGTCATCAAAAAGCAACAAATAGATTCAAACTCCTCCCAGGGGTTTGATCAGATAAATTTGGGTACCAAGAAAAATCCCAATATGTTGAACATTGAGAAGTGTTGTACTCCAGAGGAGAAACTCAAATTTACTAACTTGCTTCTCCATTACATGGATGTTTTGGCATACTCTTATGATGATCTGAAGTCGCTCAGGCCTGAGAAAATTCACCATAAAATTTCTCTCAAGAATGATTCGGTCCCTTACAAGCAAAAATCTTGGCAGTATAATTCAAAGATATCAGGTACTATTCTATCTAAGACACTGAAAATATTGAATGCTAAGATAATTTTTCCAATCTATCATTCCACATGGATTGCCAACATAGTCCCTGTGTGGATTTCAAGAATCTGACTCAGTCATCTTTAAATGATAACTATCCTTTTCCCATCATGGATCAAGTGCTTCAGACAGTGACCACCTCAGAGATGTTATCAATGTTAGACGGCTTCTCAAGATACAATCAAGTTGAAGTTAGTGAAGCAAACCAACACAAGACTGCCTTCACCACACCTTGGGGCATGTTTACATATAGAAGGATGCCTTTTGGTTTGATAAATGTTGGCGCCACCTTTCAAAGAGCAATGGACCTTGCTTTCAAGGATGAAATGGGTAAGTTCATTATAATTTATCTTGATGACTTGACCATCTTTTTTAAGCATCGCCCAGATCATATACGCCACTTGCAACAAGTGTTGGAGCACTATCGCCAAAATGGCATTTTCTTGAACCCCAAAAAACAATTTTTGGAGTAATAGAGAGGAAACTTTTTGGACACATTATGTCCAAAGGAGGCATAAAAATTGACTCAGATAGAGTCAAGTCTATCCAAGAGCTTACCTTCCCCACAAGTAAGACTACTTTTCACTCTTTCTTCGAAAAGGTGAATTTCTTACGAAGGTTCATCCCCGAATTTGCTGAGAAGACTCGACACATTGTGAACATGATGAAGGAAAAGGCCACCTTCAGCTGGACTGAAAAAGTCAAGTCAGCATTTGAGGATATCAAGACTGCCATTGCCCATGCCTCAATTCTAGTTTGTTCAGACTACAACAAAGAGTACATCATATACAGTTATGTTTTTGAACACACGCTTTCAGCAATTCTGATTCAATAGAATAAAGAAGGTATGGAATCTTCCATTTCTTTCATGAGCTGCCATCTCAAAGCTCAGTTACTGAAGTACTCAAACATGGAGAAACATACTTGTGCATTGGTGAAGGCAGTCAAGCATTTTCGCTTCTACATCTTGAATTCTCACACTACTGCCTTGGTTCCTGATACCACGGTCAAATTCATACTAACTCAGCAGGAGTTTGAGATGAAAAGAGGCAATTAGATTGCAAAGATCCAGGAGTTTGATCTAGTCATCAAGCCAACAAAGCTGGTACGAGAAAAATGCCTATTCCAATTAATTGCTGATAACCAACCAAAAGAAATAGAGCGTGAAAAAACAGAGTTGGAAGACACACCGACAGTCCTATTTGTCTCCACCACGAATGAGTGGTATTCAGGTATTGCTCATTTTCTTACTTATGGTGAGTGTCATGCTCACCTATCTTACAAAGAAAGGAGGACTATCAAGTTGAAAGCTGTCAATTTTATCTTTTGGGACAATGGCTTGTACAAGAGGAGCCTTGATGGAGTGTTCCTTCGCTGTATGGACAAGGAGCAACAAAGCCAACTTTTGAAATCCTTCAACAATCTACCCTGTGGAGGACATTTTTCTGCTCCTTTGACTGCCCATAAAATTTTCAAGCCAGGTATTACTGGCCTACTCTTTTTCAAGATGCATACAAGTGGGTAAGGAAATGTGAACTATGCCAGCAATTTGTTGGAAGACCCAAGTTAGTTGCCCTGCCTCTCAAGCTAGTGGTCATAGAGGAACCATTCCAGCAATGGAGAATTGATTTTATTAAAATTGTAAACCCATCTTCAAGTGCTGGACATGATTATGTCCTCACATCAACTGACTACTTCACCAAGTGGGTGGAAGCTATCCCAACCAAGCATACTACTTCAGAAGTAGTGTGCAATTTCGTCAAGGAGAATATCATTTCTAAGTTTGGAGTCCCAACCAAAATTGTCACAGACAAAGCAACTTATTTCACTTCCCAAGAGATTACTCAATTCTATTTTTATTATGGGATCACCCCTCTCCCACTCTTCTGATTACTTTCCATAAGGGAATGGACAAATTGAATCAAGTAACAAAAATCTGATGACTATCGTCAAGAAGCTGGTAGATGACAACCAAAGGACATGGCATAAAACATTGGTTGATGCTTTGTGGGCAGATAGAATTACACCAAAAAGGGCAATTGGTATGTCTCATTTCCAACTTCTTTATGGGCTCAATGCTGAGATACCAATCACCTTGAAATTGCTAGCATTAAAATTGGCTAAGGCAATTGAAGCTTAGACATATGAAAGCTCCATCGACAAGAGGATCATGTGCTTGACTGAGCTAGATGAGCATAGAACTATGGTGGTGGACCGAATTGCTGCCCATCAAAGTCTGGTGAAGAAACTCTTTGACCAAAAGGCAAAAAACTATGATTTCTAGGTTGGAGATCAAGTCCTGTTGTGGGACAAGAGAAGAGAACCAAAGGGGATGCATGGAAAGTTTGATTCTCTTTGGAGAGGCCCGTTTATTATCCATCAGCTCAATGGTGAGAATAGCTTTCTATTGAAATATCAAGACGGTATGCTCTTCTCTCTACCTTACAATGGGCTGCATCTAAAGCACTTCAATCTGTGAAGTATCAAATAAGATCAGCGTGTACATATGTATATTTGTATAGTCTTTAGTTCTATTTTTGTACTTTCATTTTTATTTGTGTCGCGTTTTTTTTTTGGGTAACATGATTCCATGGCCCAATGGCATACTTCAAGGCACTAGAGATTTTGGTTTCTACTCCTCTCATCTATTCCAAGTTTTCAACCGAAGGAAGTTCCCCAAAAGTAGCCAGTTGTTGTCCCCCAAAAAAATATCACTCATTTTTGGGACAACATTTGAACTATTTTGGTCCAATAGACCAAAATCCTCTCTCCCATTCTCAAAAATTGTTCTGGGCATTCAAATTCTCCATTATTCAAGTTTTTTCATTTCTACAGACTCTGTAGGCCTAAATCTATAGACTCTGCAGGCTTAAATCTATGGACTCATTTCTACAGACTCCGTTAGTTCTACGGACTCATTTCTACAGACTCTGTAGGCTTAAATCTATGAACTCTACAGATATGTTTTTACGGACTCAAAATACTTGAAATCAGCAAGTTCAAAGGCTTCTACAGGCAATTTCAATCAAAAGGACAAGTTTTCAACACTTAGTCATTTTCAGGATTGGTTCAATGCGTTGTTTCAACCAAAAGAGTTCATTGGCAAGCTTTTATGCAGTGTTTGAACCATTGAACCTTGAACCATTTTGGTTAAACGAGTTCAATGGGTTCAAAGGTTTGACGTCATCAACAAGAGTTAAGTGCAGTTTTCAAGGTTCAATGGCTTCAAAACACTTATCAATGAAAAGAAGGCTTGAACCATTGAACCGTTGAACCATTGAACCACTTTGGTTCAAAGGTTCAACAGGTTCAACAACCATATGGTTCAAAGTGGTTGGTTCAAGCGGTCAAGTGAATGAGTGGAACACAAGAAAGCGATTGAGCCATTGAACCATTAAACCTTGAACCAACAAGGTTCAACGGTTCAACGGGTTCAATCGGTTCAAAGAGATCAAAAGACTTAGACAAAAAGATGGCTTCAAACGCAAGATTGAACCATTGAACCGTTGAACCAAAGATGGTTCAATCGACAGGTTCAAGGGACTACCCCAAATCCAAAAGAAAAAGTGCCCTTACGGAGGGCAGTGAACCAAGCCGAGTGCCCTTGCGGAGGGCAATAAACCAAGCCAAGTGCCCTTGCGGAGCGCAGTGAACAAAAGCAGACAAAGAGAATTCCTTCGAAAAAGTGAACCAAGGACAAATAGCCCTTACGGAGGGCAGGCGAGGAGCAGATGGACCATTGCAAAAGCCTAAAGAATAGTTCCATGCTTGAACAAGTCCTTGCGGAGGGCACAATTCTCTTTCAGGAAAAGAACGCGGCAAAATGGTTAAGGCGAAAATCCTTCGGACTTTTTGTCCGAAGGAATTCACCCAACAGAAAGACCAACGAAAAGCAGAGGCAAAGTGAAGGAAGATTTCCTTTGGACAAATTGTCCAAAAGAATTCCTTCAAACTTTTTGTCCGAAGGAAAAATTCGTCGAGGAAATAAAAGCCCGAAGACCGCTCGAAAGATCCTGAAGGGTAGGTACCCTTGCGGGAGGCTCTCGCCAGGGAAAGTGGACCGTTTCTCAAGACCCCAAAGGGCAAGTTCCCTCCGAGAAAGATCAAACCTCAAGTTGCAGCAGAAGCCGCCACATGTCCCTCATAAAGTTGCAGCAAATGCTGCTATGTGTCCCTTATAAAATTGTAACGGAAGCTACCAAGCGTCATCTTCTGAGACACAATTTCTAATAAGTTTAAAAGCTATGGAATGTGCCATGTGTTCCATTGTAACTCAGCGAAAGTCGCCATGTGTCAACATCCGCAACTTCTTCCTTTTATTGAGTAAGGACTATGGTGGGTCCTGGGTGTGTGGCTAAACTTGAGTGGAACGTGCCACATGTCATCGTCTGCGTGAATCCAAAAGAGTCCTGAATGTTTTTACAGTGTTTCTATGAGCTCGACAGAAGCCACCACGTGTCATCCTCCACGAGATTCTCAAAAGACATCTAAAGCCTCTATAAGTTAAGCAGATGCTGCCACGTGTCCTTCCCTGTTTCACAGTGGAAGGTGCCACGTGTCACTTGTTGAGATCAACAAAAAGCGCCCAGAGCAAGCGGGAAAGACATGAAGGAATGGCTAAGGAGGATGACGGGCCCACAACCATCAAATTTAGGAAAACCAATTAGCAATTGGCTTTCAAACAATGACAGACCCGAACACGTCAAATTTGCGGCAATGAAACAACTGTTGACCCTTCCAGACTTAAGCATAGACCCTGTGAACAAATTCAGTGACCGGCCAAAGAGATAGCTCGAGCTTAGATCACACACATAAGGATGAAATATAGCCAGGAAAGGGGGAATGATGGAAAAAGATCAAAAATATCCATGCATGGGATATGTTTCTAGAAGGTAAAGCAGTCCACTAGGTGGACATTGAACAATGCAAATATTCAATGGCGCGGCCTATTTTTCTGCATTGAGTAGAGCGAACAGTTATGCACACATAAGGAAACACATCAAGTGGCCCATATTTAAAACTGATGATCGATTCCAACATAGCCCATGGACAGAATTTAAAATGCATTAAAGGCATTGAATGCATCGTAACACAGTTTTGTGAAACAAAGTGCCCAAGTCTTTCTTGGAACACTATAAATTGGACTTTCTTTTATTGCATAAAGATCTCTCTCTGTTATCAGAAACAAAACTCTACCAAAATTGAAAGGCATTACTGAGACTTTGAGCTCAGATTGTTGATCATATTTCATTATTTGAATAAGAAAACAAGTGACTTTTTTAGACTTTGTGCTGGAATAGCTTGGTTGTTGGGGAAATTGTTCTTATGTATGTTTCCTTAATACATTTTTTGTCCATTTAATTGAATAAGCAGAATTAGTGAAAATAATCAAGAAGGTGTCCTGAAGCCAGCTGTGGAGAGACTTTGTGCCCCCACAATTGCCTTTAGTGTGTTTTCTTTCTATTCCTGTGTAAAGGATCTTGGGACGACTTTGTGCCCTCATTATCCTTCGTATTATGTTTCTGTGTAAAGGACTTTGGGACAACTTTGTGTCCTCATTGTCCTTCGTATTTCACTTTTTGGCAGTTGTGGTGGAGACTTTGTGCTACATTTCATCCTGTTGTGTTACTACGCCCTGTTACAGTTACTTGTCACCACCGGAAAGGTTCTTTTTGTCTACTGAACAACACTTCTGAAAGAAGAGGAGTGTCTTCTGTCATTTCATTAGAATTTCTCTTTTGATTTATGAACATCATCTCTGAAAAAAGAGAGATGGATGGTTTATCCTACCCTTAAGTGTTATTTTCTGCTTATATATATAGTATATAGCTCCAGCATATTTACAAAGAACCTCCCTTTGATGAGAGGAGAGATTTGTCCCCTTTTGATGTAGTAAACCTACACATCTGGCCGACCAGTTTCCCTATGATGTGGTTGAAGAGACATATTTTGCTCATCAATTAGTTGATTGACAAAATATTCACCCAACACACTTTATTTGGTAAAAGGACCAGACTGCAGAGAACTTAATAGAAAGGCTTAATGAAGACACACAGAAGATGAACTTATCACAAGTGCGGTAGGAAGGCACACTGTCTGATAACCCTCTCCTATCTCTGCACAACAAATACAGCTCTTTTTTTAATCTATAAGAATTACGCTTTGTCTGTACCAGGTGTGCTGGTATCAAGCCTATGAAAACATCATAGAACAATGACTGAACACAAGGTTAACACTCAGACACACTCAGAGTTATACCCAACCAAAATAGAGGTAAAAATGTGTATTTTATTGATTCCAAGTGAAAATTGGTAGGGCGTCGCCTTACAACATGAGAGATATCTTTTCTCAAATGAGAAGTTACAATATATATAGAGAGAGAGGAAGTAAAGGCGCCTCCTTGAAAAAGACTTTGACGCCCTTCCTTACAAGTGGCACATGTGCATTGAGAGCATCGGGAAGAGAAACCTGTTGAAAGAGAATGTTGTGTTGGTTGTCAATCTGGACTTTGGTGTTCAAACATTAATGTGAAAGCATGGGCTGCACCTCTTTTTTTGCAAACAAGACCTCTCCTTCAAGATATTCACGCAGTTTGTCTGCTCATCAATGCAAAGTGTGAAAAAATAGGTTGTGTCATTCATTGTTTGCGTTCTTTGAGGACCACTTGGCAAAGATTGTTCCAACTACAGGAATAACTCGCCTCCCCTTTGCCACCTGGGCTATTTTGTCCATATTCATTTTGTCTATTCCTGGCTTTGTCTCTTCCTGGTTTTATCTTTTTCTCTCTTGACTCATTTCGGCCATCTGAGCCCTCGGGGCTATATCTTCTATCAATCTTTGGCTCTTTGGGCTCCCTTCTCGGTGGTCTCTTCCTTTTGGCCTTAAGGCCATTGAATTCCTTCGGGTTTGCGCTCAAGCATTTAAAGGTCAACGGCTATTTCATTGCCCTGAATTTGACGTCTTCGAGGACGTCATTTGACGTCTAGATTCCAATGGCTAGTTCATGATGCCCAATTTGACATCTGCGGGCCCGTCACCCCTTTAAATTCCTTCGACTTCTTTTCTTCGGCCTTTCCCCCGAAGTGTTCCCTCAGAATTTCTCCCGAATGATATCTCTCTCTTATTTTCTTCTGTCTGGGCCTTTGTCGTTGAAACCTCCCGAAGGGAAGGTGTCCCTTCAGGGCTTGGGGAAGGTCCTCCTTTCGGCAGCCGAGAGTCCCCCGCAAGGGCACCTGCCCTTCAGGGTCCTTCGGGCTGGGTTTTGGTAGTCACATCCTTCGGACAAAATGTCCGAAGGAGATGTTCCCTTCAATCCTTAGTGTTTTCTTTCCTTCGATCGGGCCTTCTTGCAAACAAATTCCTTCGGACAAAATGTCTGAAGGAATTTCCTTATGAATTTCACCGCAAAAATCTTCCCGAAAGATTCCCCCCTTTTTGGTTCCTTTTGCCTCGTGAATTTATTCAGACAAAATGTCTGAAGGAATTCCTTCAGGGATTTTCCCTGAAGAAATTCAACTTTGTCTTGTTTACTTCATGGATTTTCTTCGGACATTTTGTCCGAAGAAATCCTTTGCTATTTCCTCACAAATTTCCTTCGGACAGAAAATTCGAAGGAATTCTCTGCCTTGGTCTTTCTTTCGAAGGAAAACTCTGCCTTTTTGGTCCTCTTTCTAAGTGTTTTCCGCCCTCCTTTGGCCCTTTGAACCTAGTTCATTTTGCCAATAAAAGTCCTCCGAAACAGTTTATTTGCTCTGTCAAACCCAAAAACACATCATGGAGCTCCTTAGACGTTTGAGACACAAAACTTACACTCAACTTTGGGAACTCTCATGAATCTATCACCTTTTGCAAACTCTTGTATAATCGCTCCTTCCAACCCTGCCTGTTCTTGCAAACGCTTGAAGTTAAGCCTTTTGCATGCCAAGAGAAAAAATGAGTTGCAGAAGTATACTTATGCATTATCCTTCATGTCTGAGCTTGGAAATGGAAGGAGAAGAAAAGGGAGATCGATTTTGGTCTGCAGGACCAAAAATGGTCAACAAACAGTTCTTCTTTGAAGACGACACTTAAGATTGCCATAGATACTTGAGTTCAGGGAACTCATGCTCCATGGAGCCTTGTATCTTGTACATTTGTATTGTATTCTTATTATAATAACATTATCCTTCATAATATATAATTATTTATGTATTGTACATCAACAGATGTAGTGGTATGTTTGTACCAACCATGGCTGGATATCTGTAATTACTTTCTATATTCATTTATGATGTGTTTCATATGATGGTAGTGATCGACGGTAGATAGATGCCACTTATTTTACAGTTGCCTTATTTAGCATGTTCTATCTAGATCACTAATTAGATTCTCATGACAATTCTAATAAAAGAATACGTTGCTTAAATTAAAAAAAATCACGTATTTCTTTGTGGATCCCAGTGGGGTTGTTACAGTAGTGTCTCCCTATTTTCTCTCATTATTCCCAATTATTCCTTGATGTTCACTATTTTCTCTCAGTGTTCCCAATTCCCCCTTCATGGTTATTGTTGCTAGTTGACCGCATCTTTCCTTCTAACAATGCTTTAGATTTGGATTTTCATCAATATTTAGCTAAAGGCTCTTGAGCTTAATATTGTCTGACCCTAGGAAATCAACCGGGCTTTCCTCACAAGAAACCACCTCCTATGTTACCACACATATCTCACCATTTTTGTCACATTAGTTTTGGCATTAAATGATCTTGCTATCCATTGAGAAAATTTAGCACAATAATTGATTTGTTTAAATTCATTTGCTTGTTATTTTACATCTTTTATCTATTAGATTTCCTATCTAGTTTAATTAAATGTCACATTCGCATGTTGCCATTATCCATTAGTTCATTTGTTTACAAAACATTTTTGCTCACTTTTTTCAATGAAGAACACACACACACACACACACACACACACACACACACACACACATGTTTCAATACAAAATACATCTTGTCATCATCACATGCACCTAGATAATGACATCAAGCAACAATTTGGGGTAAGAAGAGCCAAGGCCAATTTATTTACAAGACATGTTTGCTCACTTTTTTCAATGACGAACATATATCACATACTAACATGCTACAACGTCACATGAAAAACAACATACAGATGAACATAAAAGACAATGGGATCAAACACACACACACACATGTTTCAATACAAAATACATCTTATCATCATCACATGCACCTAGATAATGACATCAAGCAATAACTTGGGGTAAGGAGAGCCAAGGCCATCTCTTTGCCTCTTTAGTGGCTCAGTAGCTACATCCAATAATCTTTCAACATATTCCATAATTTTCCTACTTGGGCAAATTATACCTAGTGGATTTGCCATAGGACACATTTTTGTCAGATTTGGTAAAGTTGTCATATATTTGCAGCCGGGGCGGGGAGTGGAGTTGGTTAGGGGCTTTGGGTTCATCCCATATAGGTCTCGAGGTCGATTCCCACTACTTGGAATTACCTAGCATGCGTGGCTTCCAGGCAACCGCGTGGGTCCAGGGAGGATTAGTCTTGCCTATCTCGCCTCTTCTTCTCCCCAAAACTCGACAGCAAAAAGTAAGTTCGAGGCAAGGAGGGATGCAGTCACTGGTATATACGCAGGAACACCTCCCGGTCAACAAAAACAAAAGTTGTCATATATTTGCAACCGTAGACGCTATTAACAAAAACCAAACAAAGCATTATAATCCTATTGCCACAAAGAATTTTATGTTACTATCGGCTAATTTTTACAAAATGAATGAAAAATCAATGATTTTGTAGTCCTACAAAACCCATCCTAACACTTGTTTGCCATACCCATCATAGCACCTATCCACCAAATCTAGCCTAACACCAACATTCAAAGATAGTAAGATTCTTACATCCAACAAGGAAAGTGAATGTATGTCTTTAATCTATGTTGGCTTCCTCTTACCTCTTTTTCCCTATTACCTGCATATAGTTGACATCATTGACATGACTGATGACATTTTATAGCACCCCATATTTTGGCCAATGTCATTGGTTGTAATGATGACGATTTGATTTCTACATATTTCTTTACACGTCTTCGGTTGAGTTGAAGATGTCAACAAATACATTGTTTTGACTTTTAGTGATTTTATATGTACTTCTAGGTTTCCCTTTGTCATTTCTCAATGCACATGCAAATTCATTTTAGGAATAAGAAGACGACTTAGGGTTAATAAGAGCTTACACCAAGAAAAAAACGTTAGCACAGAAGAACTTTAAGATTTCAAGAATAAGAGTTGCTCCAACAAGACATATGAAGTCTTTTGAGTCCCCAACTTTGATCTACTTAGGGTTTTACTTATTTGTCTTTACTTCACCTACAACCATCTCTCACAAAGAGCTACAAGGTAAAGGGGAAATTTATATGTATGTCTCATGTATTTGATAGTTTAGTGCATACTTGTTACTTCATTGTTATCTTTTACATTAATATTAATTCATAGCACTTGATTTATTGTCTAATGACATTTTTTTATTGAAGTATAAACATCTTGATCCTTATGAAACTTTTAACATTCGTTAATAACAGGGACATAAATAATCGACTTTCCTAGACATGGTGCCAAGGACCAAGGGTTAGCGATTTCACTTGGAATTCAAACCTAGCGTCATCCCTTTTTGGTATCTCCTAGATTTGTACCTTGGTGGATAGCATGACAAAGCAATTTACCATCATCCACACCAACTAGAATACAACCCTTACGATGCCTAAAGGTATTTTAGTTTTTATAGCTCTTGCTTTACCACATAGTGGCACCCCTAGTTTACATAAATCTTGTTTCGGTGTCTAATAACACCCTATATTTAGTACGGTTCTCCACCCTTTAGAGATTGTATATCTAGTTTCCCCTTCTAGATCCATTCCAACCTCATTTTCACACAACCCTTGTCTATATCCTTGGATCACTTTGTGGACTCATATTTTCTAATATGTTAGACCTATAATGGTCTTCTATGTTTTTCCTATGTAGAAGATCATCATATTATACAGACCTATTTTGGGCCCAATACAACATTGAGGTGGAGAGCTTGCTTCTCAAATGGCCATCTAGGGACTACTTACCTTGAAACAATTGCAAATAAGTGTGCAAGTATTAATGGTAGGAGGAAGAAATAAGAAAAAATTTGACCATCTTGGTGGTGTGGGGTGAAGGAACATCACCATTTGGTGGAGCCGATTTCCTAGGATCCAGTGGTTGATGACGTATATGCTTCCCCAAGGAAGATGGCAAGCCCTGTTGTTTAAGAAATGGTGTGGACTTAGGCATGTAAAGCTTCCTTTATTAAAGGGACTCTTGTTAGTACTAAGACTTATGGGTTAAGGTTGCCTTGGGTGAGAGTCCTATGGACCCTTACCCTTTGTTGTGGTTGTGTAAAGGATTCTTGCCCTTGGCTTTGGAAAGTTTTTCTCTAATCTTTTTTTTTTCAGGTGGGTTAAGGCCCCAATATAATTCCTCATTTCAACAAATAAATAAAATATTGTAATGACATCTTAATTAAGGCACTGTATCATAATAAAGTCTAGTTGTAAATAATTAGAAAATAATTTCAGCAATTGTGTCAGTTTTGTTCGTAATTCTTTCATGTCCCAAGTGTTAGGTGTTCCACTAATAGTTCAAATGGGGTTGATTGTCTCCTTCAGAGGTGAAGGCCCACTCAAGGTTGTAATATGATTATTGTAAATAGATGTTCCAATCTATGGTCAAAATACCAATAGAGACCAAAAGCTATAATAGTGAAAGGTGGTGACTACCCTATCTATTCTTACGCATTGCTCTTTCCTTGGATGCTGACATGGAGGTGGCTCTGATGGTCTTACTTCAAGCTTACACAGTGACACATGAACACAATCAGCTCTCCTTTTTTTGCTAGATTCATTTTATTTTAGTTCTTCCAACTCAATTTGGGTAGGACTATTCCATGAAGACCCCTTACCTCAATGTCCTTCCAATTATTTTGGCGTTGAGCAAGTGGCTTATTTTATTGGCATGACAAGCAAAGTCTATAGATTGTTTGCATGTGAAAATAAGTCATAATTTTGTGGTTATGTTCTAAACTTGTCCAATAGTCACCTAGGAAACACTGATTTCTTCGTAACTTATGATTATATGGGACTTGTCATTCAAAAATCATTTTGTGCGGGGGTATGCTTGTCCCATTTGGAACAACTTGCAATTTCTATTTGTTTTTTAATAAAATTTGGAAGTTTTCCGACACTTTTAGCTGATATGTATCTTTTCTCCTCAACTTTTGGTTGTAAAATCTTAATTTGCGTTCAATGGCTAAAATCTTAGTTATAAGACTCAACAAGCCCTGACGAGGACTCATCAATTCGAGTCCGTCAAGGAATTGCCGAGTCTTTTAGGGACTCGTCAAGTCTTTGGCCAATTCTAGCAAGTCTCGTCCCTAGACTCAACGAGTCCCTAAAAGACTTAGCAATTCCTCAACCCTGACTCAATGAAGGTTTTTCACATTTTTTATAAAAATGTTCAAAAAAAAAAAAACACACTAAAATAAAAAACAAAGGCAAATCTCAACATAAAAACTATTCAAACAATCATTCAAACCTTCTTTTCATGAGCCCATTCCATATTTCACTTTCCTTGCTCACATATTATTGTGATTGAATCATTCAATTTTTTTTGGTTTTACTTCAAAGGCATTGATTGTTGGTGTGCAAACGCTCGATTCAACTTGGATAAGAGGGGATTAGCAAGAAATGTGCACCTTAGTGGAGCTACTCGATTGCTAAGACAACCATGCAATGTTTTAATGTGTGAACACAATTGGAGTATTTTTGAGTGCACACACTCAAAACAATACAAAAATTGAATGACCTTGTATTTGTGCATTATAGCCTACACCTCCACAAGAAAATTGTAAGGGACGAGGAAGATTTGTCCCCCATTGAGCTAGAAGAGTATGATCCACAATCAGAGTGGATCACAAAAGATGACAACTCTATGTTTATAGAGAAGGACCATGAATGGGTCAATCAAGATAATCGCGAGGTAGAGCATGTAGCGTTGGGTGAGGAAGGAGCGAGCCCGTACATCTAGGGATAAAGATGACGTGTAAAAAAATCTTGTTGATACCATAAGGGTAGTAGAATGGCTTCAACTGCTTCTTTGACTTACACGAAATGTTGCAAGCTCCAACGTAGTGGATCTTGTGTTGGGAGAACGAGCAATGCAACTTTTATCAACCTTAGATGTATCTTTTCTATTATGTTTTTTGATGATGCCATCACCATGGATTTCTAAATCCATATTTTGTATACAAAGAAATAATTTAATAAATATTAGAACAACTCTATTTAATATCAACTCTCAAGTTTCAATTTTTAAATTCAAGTGTTCAAATTAAAACATTCAATATTGCATTATTTACTTACTTCTTTGTGTATAGATGTGTCTGTTAGATGTAATTGACTAATTTTGAGTGTATTTTTAAAGTGGGTTTAATATGAAATGCATTTTAATAGTTTTTCCTCTAAAATTCGTTACTTTTAATGATATTTTTAAATTCGTAGAATCTTGCCAAGTCTCGTTGCCGAGTCGAAGTCTTGTTTCTATGACTTAAACCATTTCTTGTTTGTAGGAAGATTAGACAAACTATTTGCTGCCCTGGGTTACCACAGATAAAAGTAACCTGTCCATTAATTGTATTGAACGCACATGCTGCAAATTATTTTACTACAATGACAACATGATTTACATGGACTAATAAACTTGATTTCAATGGTCAGATTTTCCCAAGTATATAGTACTTCATCCACTACATATCTTAAATCTCAGGGGAAAGC
The DNA here is from genome assembly GCA_037957365.1 of Torreya grandis. Classification (NCBI taxonomy): domain Eukaryota; kingdom Viridiplantae; phylum Streptophyta; class Pinopsida; order Cupressales; family Taxaceae; genus Torreya; species Torreya grandis. Next base: position 1,253,077 of record JARHVA010000975.1, on the reverse strand, counting down.
AGAAGTAACATGCATCATGCAACATAAGAATGCATTCACAAATTGACAAACATAATCCAATACTGGATTTCCGCATGTCGTTAATGCATCAACATGCAAAATTCTCAATTAATTACTCACATAAGTTGAAACAGATGAATACCAAGAATTGTTTGGGAGAGCTTCTTTCTTGTATCTGAAATCTCTACATAAACAAGGATGTACATGAGATGCCAAAATTCATTATATAATGCTAAATTTACAAAAGATCCCCAACACAAAATCTCTAGGCATGTGGACTGTGTGTGTATTATGCATCAATTGTCATAACTGCATGTAGCCGAATTACTTGAGTCCATGTGCCTTTAAATGGTGCTTACATAAGTCCCTGTGCCTTCAATTGGTACAGTCAATGTTGGAAATTCTAATATCTGCTTCTGAACTCACGAAGACGGTCATTAAAATATAGTTTTACAATATGACAACTTTTCCAACTGTTAGAGATATATATCAAAACTTACAAAATGGAACCCCATCCAGTGCAAAATAACTTTCTGACTTGAAAAGTGGGGTTGAAAGACTGACCTTATAAAACTCTATCCACGGCTCTTGCCATAGAGAGATGTAAAGTTCAAAGAAAAGTTCAGGAGCCCTAAAATTGCAGCTTTATTTATGAATGACAAAAAAAATAACAGAAATTGTTCCTCAAAATCACATAGCGATTACCTGAACCCATCCTGACCGTCATTATCAATGTCATAGAACTCTATATTCTTGTATTTCTGTGATATTATTTCAGCCTGGACCTTCCTAGCCGTATCTGTAGCACAGCCAACTAGAATGAGAACTGATGTGCCAGCAAACCCACGAAATGCAGTTAAATGTGTCACTTGTTCAACAATAGCTGGACCTGCTGCCATCACAGCAAGAAAAGCAGATCCTAGGACAGATATGCGGGAAAGCACCTGTATCAAAACCAACAATTGCATTTTACCATTCCTCATATGACTATAAAAAGTTATAACCAAATCTCAACCAGAAATTCTGATTTTGTAGGAGTTAAAAGTTACAACTATAGATAATTAGAAGTATCACTCTTCCTAGTATAAAATTGCGTAGTCATTATTATCTTAAATAACTATATTGATAAACCAACTAGTGACTTTTTCCAAACATTAAGAGAAGCGTAGCCAGGTAAATTTAGTTTTGAACACTTATGGTAAATCTTGCAGAACTATTACAAACCTTCATAACATTCCACTTTATCTCTTGTAAACTATTAAAAATAACTATCTGCAAGATTCTGCTTGCATGAACTCCGATGGAACCGGTGGAACTCTCTTGCACTCCCTTACATACAAAGGTCGTGAATAAGCAATCATGGATGGCACTATAATTTTAACTTAGGCCAACAGATGACATTATGTGGCTACTGTATACCTACTAAATACTGACTTGTAACCCTCTGCCCCACCCCCAACAGACCTCTGATTTAGTCTTATTGTTTCCTAGTTTTAGTTTCAAATCATTTATTTTCCGTTGTTAGAGGGCCTTTTAGCACTCCTGATTAGCTTTTGCAATTTATTTACTTTTTAGTCATGTAAGTGCTTGATCATTTGTGGAAATTAATATAATTCTTTCTTTCTAATAATTTTACGGGAGTTCAATTATGCAGCAAATTTTCTAAGGTTACTTACATTTTTTATGAACATTGCTGTCATTTTGCCTGGACGAATTGAAGCAATGGAGGCACCCTGGCGCTTCAACTGTTCACTAACGTCATCAGGATCTAGTTGAAGGAAAGTGTAATAGTAGTTAAAGAATGCAATAAGCAGCACATTTGTTGGTAGATACAAAGGACCTGTAATAAAATACACAAAATGAGTGACAAAAATACCAAGAACTAAGAAAATACACAAAAATGAGTGACATAAATACCAAGAGCCAAATATATAATCATTCAATCTTCTTATGGTTCGCAATGCTACCTCTTTCAGGTTGACCCAGATCTTAGAAAAACCAAAATGCCTATGATTCATTCTCCAATTTATTTTCCACCTAGTGTAGAAAATGGAGTATCTCTAGGTTTGTCTAAGAATGACGCATATTTTGTTGCAATCTATCTTTCTCCGTGTTGCTTGAGATTGCCCTATCATTGAAACAATCAGAGACACCTCTATAGCAATACCGTTTTGAAGCAAGCACCAGTATATGACATTATAAGACTTGAAAACTCATAATACTCTGTATCACAAGGGTCTGAATATTAAAGAATACTACTACTTTCCATACACTCAGAAACGTGCATGCGCACACAAAATTATCAACTTTCAAAATTTGCTGTTCCTGGAAGCACATTTATGAGCTTGTTAAACTCAGGGATGAGAAAGGTCAGCAAAATAAATTAAGAGAAATTGTATAAGGTAATTCATTGATAAACAGGATTATGTGTTTATACTCCTTAAAATTTTAATGTATCTCTAAAAGCAACAAAAAAGATATCTGCTAAACAATTGAGTTCAATTTCCAGGGAAATATGTTAAACAGAATTTTTTGGAAAAAGATGAGTAAGTTTTATGGAAATTTCTGAAATACATATTAGAACTTGAAAAATGCAAATACAAAGCAGATCCGTTTGGTGGATCTTTAGAGGGCATTCAAGGCTGCAGCCTAGTTCATTGAATAATCAATTCAATCTTTTTGAAGTAGAATAAGTCATATTCCAGGATCTGTTATATTTGCACAAGAGGATATCTTGATGGATTGAATTGAGGGTTTGATTGAAGTTTGTTGATGATATTAAAGAAGTATGCATAGTTTCAAATTTTCTTTGTGGTAGTTATAGAGATCGAGTCATGATGATCCTCATAATGCCAAGACAATTGGACTTGGGGCTCTGAAAGGTGGGAGACAAAGAACCACCCTCTGTCTCTTGGGCCTTGTTTCATCGTTGATGTGAATTTGGATTGGCTATGCATTAAAGTTGGACTTTGGACGAACAAGGGAGCATTTTATTTTGATTCTTAAACTAGTTTGAATTTTTGAGTTTTGTATAGAAACTTTTATATTTGGTGGTGGGAATGATTCAAGATTTAATGCAAGAAAGTGCCAGCCGTTAAAAAGGGGAAAACATTGTATTTCTCATTCCTTCCCATTTTCCTACCCCTAAAACTGTAATCAGTGAAGCCATAGCTAATGGGGATGAAAAATCACTTAAAGTTACCGTGGAGATGAAGACACAGTTATTAGATGAGGCTCCTCCTTAACACAGGAGGATGGATGACGGACGTGTTTTTGAAGAAAAAACAGAGAAAAGTTGGTAGCTTTTTAATATGCTTGGATAGCCAGCCTGCAAAGAGTTTTTCAGAATAATGGATTCAGAAATTTGGAATTAAAAAAATTCCCAAGTCTTTATAAAGTGGTGCCTTATATTTTGATACATTTGGTTTTGAGGTTTTTGTGTGTGTTTTTTAATACCCTAAACTGAGCCAGTTTTGGGAGAAAAAAACTGGATTGTGCAAAGTATGTCTATCTCACTAACTCAAGAAAGAATAGTGAATGCCCTGGATGGAAAACAGTGGTCTTGACCCTGCTTTATGGAATGTATTTCCTGAATTGATGAGCTAATTTGGAGAGGTGATGAAAATAATGACGGAATAGTTGTTACTTCCAATGGGAGATTTATAATTTCCCGCGTGTCTATAAAAAATCTGCCTGACATGTTCTGGTTTCAGTTAAGGCTAAAGTAAAATTCTCCAAATGCATCTTTTTTTTGGTTTCAGTTAAGGCTAAAGTAAAATTCTCCAAATGCATAGTCTCTACACACTTTTGACCAGAGCTATGAACCGGAAGGGTCACAATCAGGGAGCCAATTCCTGCAGGGACACAAACAGGGGCCCCCGTTTCCCATAATCCAACACATACGACCACAACTGACCTCAAACGCCAAGCCAAATTTTACCCTGGGAGGGGCTGGGCACAACCAGCCCACTTAACCAATCCACCAACATCTTATTGGCATTCTTCAAACACATCTTACTGGGCGTTTAGATTTATATTTTCCACTTGATTCTCTTAATAAGTTAATTATAAAGGAAAATATATAAATCGGATGGGTCTCATTGGGGAATTTAGATGCATGCCATTACCATCTTGCCATCACTGGAACTCTTGCTTTGAAGTGGGAAACGAAAGAATTTTTTTGTAAAAGATAAAAAGTTGGGAACTCTTGCCGGCAGCTTCTGAAAAAAGTATCCAAATAAATCATTGTGCCTGCAACTGTATGTTGAGTAAGCTCGCGATTGAAGCCGAGTCATCAGCAAAGTAAATTTTGGGTAAATAATACCTCGAATTGCTGCAGGTTATAGCAGCCTCCAACAAATAAGCAAGAGTACTGGGAGGGTAGGGAATTCCAAACATAAGAGTGAAAGGAATAACCCTTACAGGAAGTGGATTGTGAAAGGAATAGCCCTTACACAAAGTGGATTGTAAGAGCAATGGAGGGTGATGCCCCTTGGAGGATCATTATGCCTATGAAATCCTTACTTCACAACATCTACAAAAAATCAAGGGGCCATTCCAGATATGTGACATAATTCGTAATGCCAAAGAATCCTTAATTCACAGCATCTACAAAAGATATTAGGTCTATAAGCTCTAAGCTTAAACTGGCCTTCAATTTTATTTGGAGGGATGCGTGTTGTCCTTTTTCTAGACATAAGGGTAGAAGATGAGGAGTACAGCTACTCCTTTCCCTTCATTTACAAGACAAAATTGCCAATTTGATCAGACTCTCTGGTACGTGGGCAGTTGGGCTTTTTTAAGCATGGTGACATTATGATTCGCCAATATGTATGACAACAATGAATATTCTAAAAGACAGTCCTATTGGAGATGGCTATCAAATAAACTTGATTCTGTACCTTAACTAATTAGTTGGTGACTTTAATATAATAGAAGACAAAACCATAAGCCTGGAGGCCTGCCTTTTAATTAGAAGGGCTGTGAAAGATTGGAATTGTCAAGATTAAAAAGAGATTTAGGTTTAGCTGGTCCATACTAATCAAATTTGGTACACTGGTCTAATAACTAGAGTGGTAAATCATCAAGACTGCAAGAATTGATAAATTTACTTGACAGTTTTAGAATTTTCCAAACAGATGTGGACCACTCTTATCACAATGATTCCATTCTCAATTTCTAATCACTATCAATCTTGTTTGAGTCCAATGTTAGAAATGCCTCTTATGTTAAACCTCAGGGTTCAAACTTTAAGTACGATGTTGCTTATCTTGATAATGTGGAATATAATACCCCAGTTTTGATGCCTTGGAATTAATGTAATTGTGCATAGATAGACTTACATAAGGATGTAGGAAATAATATATTAGGCCACGGTTTCAATGGCCTAGCGGAATTTAATGTATTGTTTTGATGTAATGTAATTAATATGGAAACAAAAGGTGAAAACCTAAGGCTGAAATGAGTTCATACCTTCTTCAGAACATCGGAATGGAATCTTATGCCATTGTATTGCAGTGGCAATTGCACTCTTAGGGTTGTCCAATAGCTATAGAGTTTTAGGGATAGAGAAAGAAAGAGTGGTGCCGTTGTATGGTCTGTTGATGTCAATCTGGACAGTGGTTGAACTTGAAACTATTGGAAAGGCTCTAGATAAAACAATCAGCATTCTGTTTTCAAATCTCTAATTTTGTTTATCCGAAAGCTGTGGATCAGTGCATCTAAGGTGCACAATCCAAGGACCAGGAGAGCAAAAAGCTGAGCTCAATGGCTAACCAGGGGTAATCAACTCTAGGTGATCTGGACATTATAGGGAATCCGATGGACAACACACTAAATTGCAGAAACTTAATGTGTTATAAAATTAATAAATCGAATCAAAGCAACGGACATAACAATAACATAATACTGAAATGTACAAGAAGCTTTACTGATGCCAAAAGTAAAATGACAACAATCTCTAAGAAGAGATGTGCTAATACAACACTGATTTTTACATTTGGATAACAATTCCTTTATATCTATTTTTTGCACCAAATGAACAAATTAAAAATAGAATATGAAGTGTATCGCCTTGGAATCTAAAACATCATGTGAAAAGCATTACCCCAAGAAGATGAGGGGTTTTATCATGAATCAAAACTAATAAAAATAAAAATTTAAGTTTTTTCTCAATTTTAATATTTTTCTACATTTTGTATTTTGCGATCTTGGGGCCCTTTAGAGCAAAATGTTCCCTCGAGAGTTTACCCATATGCCCCTAAAGGGTGGCAGAGTTGCCTTTATGGCATCCAAATATTGTTCATATCCCAAGCTTTCCAACACAGCGTCACATTCCAAGCTACAGTGATTTTCTTCCGTGAACAACTTGTTCTCATTTTGAGACATAGAAGGCACATTCTGCATCTTTGTGCTTGTCCAAGAATATGAATTTATTTGCAATGATCAAGGATATTTTTGTAGGAGTAGCCTCTGGAATTGTATAAGACTGATTTCCCAAGGTGATGGTGAAAACACAGGCTCTCAATTGTAGACGTCATAGTGTTTCCACATTAAAGGTTGGTCGAACAGAACATAACACACTTCTAGAGGCACCACGTCACATAGCACTTCACCTTAGAACAACTGGATAGCATAGGGAAGTCAACACTATCGTCTGACATGTATAACTCTATCTGATTCACCCAAATGATTGTGTATGGTTGAGGGTGAGGTGTTGTTTGCAAATTTAACCTTTTGACAACACCTTATGAAATTCTGTTCTTCTGACTGTAAGTGTCCATGATAAAATGTAGAGATATTCCCTTCACCCATAGATGTGAGTGGAAGAGACACTTTGCCACCTCTAGCTCAGAAGGAGACACTGGTGTTGTGGAAACAATGGAGTACGGATCCACATGTATGACTTCCATTCCCTTGTCTACCAGAGGCAATGCATCGATGCCAATGCTGATGATGGTCTCAGATCCGAATTGGCTCAAGAATCCAATGGTGGGGTTTGTAACTAAGCTAATAGTACTTGTCTAGCACAATACACTTATTTGAGTGTCGCTTGCTCTTGTGTGTATCACACGCTTGTGCTTAGTTTGAGACATGGAAGGCACATCTACATCTTTGTGCTAGTCAAATGACAAAAGGTGCAAATTTATTTGCAGTAATCAAGAATATTTTCCTAGGAGTCACCTCTAGAATTCTGTAAGACTAATTTCCCACGGTGATGGTGACAACACTTGCTCTAGATTGATAGACATCGTATTGTTTCCACATTAAAGATTGGCTGAACAGAACATCACACACTTCTAGAGGTGTCGCATCACATAGCACTTCATCTTGGAATGACCTGATTGCATAGGGAAGTCGACACTATCATTTGACATGTATATCTCTACTCTGGTTCACCCAACCAATTGTTTATGGTTGAGGGTGAGGTGTTGTTTTGCAAATTCAACCTTTTGATGACATCTTGTGAAACTAGGTTTTTCTAACTGCCAATATCCATGATACAATAAAAAGATGTTCCCTTCACCCATAGTTGTGAGATGAAGAGATGTTATGCCTCCTCTAGCCCGGAAGGAGACATTCATGTTGAAGCAACAATGGAGTAGGGATCAGCATGTATGATGACTTCCTTTCCCTTTCTCTTGTCAATGCCAATGTTGATGATGGTCCCGGATCCGAATTGGCTCAAGAATCCAATGGTGGGGTTTGTAACTCAGCCAATAATGCTTGTATAACATAGCACTCTTCATTTGGGTGTCACTTGTTCTTGTGGGTATCGCACCACTTCCCTGTGTCCTACGGGATTTTTTTTATAAATCCTCCTTTGGTGGAGCCTTCAACCAAGGGTGTTGGCCTTGCTGCTTGCTTTCAAATTAACTGCCAAGAATAGTTTCTTTTTTTCCCTTCTATTTGAACTTTTCTTCGATCTTGACAATGTAACACTAGGCCTCTCCCAATGTTCTAATGTTTGCAAACCTGATGTCTTCTTGGATGTAAAACCACAAATCACTGCAATATTCAAGAATTCTCTTCTTCTCATTATCACATGTACCCATTTTTTCCAGCAAGACATGAGATTCGTTGGTGTAATCTTGCATCGTTTGGTCTTGACCTTGGCGTAATAGACACATCTTTTTGAACCAATCATCATAATTCTTCACAAGGTAGCATTCTTCTCCAATGGCATCTACAAATTCTGCACGAGATTTAACCTAGACATCCTTACAGTTTAGTGTTAGTTCATCTTCACCCTCTTCATTGCTTTGAAGACAATACGATTCCTATCACGTTTTGACATCGATTGTGGCTTTTAAAAGTGCAAATGTTATCTTTTCATTGCCAAAAAAATATTTGTTCAACTATTGTCATTGATGTCAAATGGAAAAGTAACGAAATTCTCAGAAAGTAATGGAAATGTCAGAAAGTAACGGAATTGTCTAACACAATTTTCCCGTACAAAGAATGGTATTTTCGAAAATCAATCCCAAAGGATGGAAGGACAAATTGCCTTGGTTTGGGCGCCCAAGTATGAAAGGGACCAGCAATAGTAAACAAAGACCGGCAATAAAAAATGTATTTAATTTATTGCAGCATTAATTAAGGCTGATCAGCTTAGAGGAGTTTTGTTGAGCGTTAAAAGAAGGTTTTTATGTTTTTTGTTTATGGCTTAATCGCCCCACCAAACACATGGAACAGTGATTATCCAATAAGGGCCGACCCACTTGATATATGGCAGCCTTGGAAAAATCGTCCCACTTGGTTAATTAAATAAAATAAAATTAAACACACACCTTTTGATGAAAGAGTGTCTTTTGATTGGGACGCCTCCATTGGGAAAAGCCTTTGAAGGCTATCTAAGATGAAAAGACATTGGAGAAAAAAAAAAGAAACAATTCTTTCAATCATTTAAGCATTAGCAGTTTTTCGAAGAGAACAAAAAGAGGAAGTCAAATTTGCCATCATACGTTGATAAAGCAAGAGTAAAAAGGTGGAAAGATTGTTTTAGTAAGAGGTTGGTGCCTCAGAAAAAGAGATCGGTGTCTCTCACTAAGTTGGTGCTTAGCAATAGGAGATTGATGTCTCCAATAAATTGGTGCCTACAAATTTTGTAAAAAGATTATTATTATACGACTGGATTTAGATGGTAGTTCCAAACAGCTATTCATTTGTGGTTTTTCCCCAAAAGGTTTCCACGTAAATCTGGTGTCAATCTGTGTCATTTTTATGTGAATGCTTTGATTGTGGATATTAAGTTTCATTAAGTAAAAGATAAGATTATACTGATTCAACCCCCCCTCTCAGTATAAGCGTGTGCTTATAAATTGGTATCAGAGCAGTTCCTTCAAAAACAGCGTAACCACTCGAAGGTAGATCTCGGGAGCACACATAGCTGGACAAGAAGGTTTCTCCACAAACAAGGCTCCGTGGTTTGACGAAACAAACTATGCTTTTTGGAGTATAAGAATGAGAACCTATTTAATGGCTTTAGGGTTTGATATCTGGCAAGCAATAGTAAATGGCTATACTGCTCCATCATCTCCACCAATAGAACAAGCTGGAAAGAAGGCCAATAAAAACAATGCAAAAACTATGAATGCAATCTTGTGTGGTCTATCAGAATTGGAGTTTGTCAAGGTGACGCATTGTAAATCGACGAAGGAAATATGGACAAACTACAAAACATCTACGAAGGTGATAATAAGGTGAAGAAGGCCAAGCTTCAAACACAGAAGACAATTCGAAAGTTTGAAAATGAAGGATGAAGAAGACATTGCAGCCTATTTGCTTCGTGTAGATGAAATCATCAACACTATCAGAGGTCTTCGGGAAAAGATTGAAGATACAATGATTGTGCAGAAAGTATTAATGTCTCTCCCCTTAAGAATTGATGCCAACGTCTCCACCGTCGAAGAAATGAGAGATCTAGATATATTTAGATATGCTAACAATGGATTAATTGCATGGGATCCTCACGGCATATGAAATGAGGACCGAAAAGGAGAAATCATCTAAGAAGGAAGCAACCTTCAAAGCTTCTAAGAGAGGGAAATATAAAGAACCTGAATCAAGCGATAGCACCAATGATGAAGAAGATGAGTAGGAAGCCCTTTTTGTCATAAAGCTTAAAAGGGATCTGGCAAATACAAAGGTAGGCTACCTTTCAAGTGTTTCAATTGTGATAAAATAGGGCACTTTGCTGCTAAATGTCCATATAAGGATGATAACAATGATGAGAAAAATCAAAATGAAGAAAGAAATAAAAAGGAAAGCAAACCTAAATACAAGAAAAGCTTCAAACAAAGTGAAAATAAGAAAAAGTTTAGTAAGCACAAGAAAAGCCTTTATTTTAAAAAAGATAGCAGCTCAGTTGAGAAGAGTAATGAGAGCATTTCCGGCGGTGACAGAGAAGAAACTTTGTTCATGGCTATAGAAATAACAAATGATGCCTCTACAAGTGAAGACACCTTGAAAGAGGAGGAAGATGTTGAGGATGAAAGAGAAGTAAATCTTGAAGAACTCATCTGTGTTTTAGGTGAGATAAAAGTTCTTAAGAAGAATTTGAAATAAAGATTACAGATTCAAAAATACAAAGAAGAAAATCGTGACCTAAAAACAAACATGTCTCATAGCTTTGAAGAGTTAGAAAAGGTCGTTATTAGTCTAAAGACTGAAATAGAAGAAGCCAAGAAGACAGAGGAGGAAGAGTCCAACTTAAGGCAAAAGAAAACCACATTGCCAAGCTAGAACCAGAAGTTGATTTATTAAAGAAGGAATTGGAGAAGACATGCTAAATTGAAAAGCAATTTAAAGTTTGAAAAAAGCACCAACGTATTGGATGAGATTCTCAATTGCCAAAGGTCATCATGCATCAAGACTGGTCTTGGTTATGAAGAGAACTAGAAGAGCACTAAAAAAGGGCAAAGTGCAAAAATTACAGAACCACCTAAGAGGATGAATATAGAGAAGCCCAAGAGCTACGTGAATGCACTCAAGGGATCCGTAAAAGCTGAAAGCGATAAGGAGCACGTTAAGAAAGAGCATGTTAGTCATCCCAATGACAAACAAGGTAAAAACGTACCATAGAAAATTTCAAAAGGATCCCTCCAAGATAGTATAATACGATCAAGTACACAAATTCCTTTTATGGTTATTGTTATTTATGCAATCATTTTGGGCATAGAGAAATGGAGTGTAGAATGCATGCAAGAAATAGGTATGCATGGAACAATGGCAGAAGTACTTATGGAGTTCCAAGTAGAAACTACAACTCATTTGCACCATTATCAAATTACAAAGAAAGTGACATTGTATGCTATAATTGTAATAACTTTGGTCATATAGCATGATTCTATAGAAGTGTTGGTGTAGAACCTCCTAGACAAAACAAGAAAGTGATTGCTCCAGTCGTAAAGAAAAGAGAATCTACAAAAATATGGAAGCAAAAGCAAGAGAAAGAAAATCAAAACAAGGAGGAATCCATGCTTGTGAAAACAATGTTTCATGCACAAGATAAAGGACAACAGTGGTTTATTGACAGTGGATGCTCAAGTCACATGACTGGTGATACAAGCAAATTTCTCAACTTGAAGGAAATAAGTGGAGGCACGGTGAAATTTGGAGATAATGCCACAGCATGGATCACTGGAAAAGGTGCCTTGAGCCTTGATAATGGATAAACTAAAACAAAAAATGTATTTTATGTTGAAGATTTGAAGCATAACCTTCTAAGTGTCAGCAAAATGCATGACCAAGGACACACATTTTATGCTCAAGGCTATGAGGTCAGGAAAATAAATGCAGGAAAGTTGGTTGCAGATGCACACAAAACAACTAACAATATATACGTACTTAGTGAAGTTAAGGGAGATAAATGCTACATGAGTTAGATTGATGAAAGCTGGCTATGGCATAGAAGGATGGGCCACATGAACTTTGATAATCTAATGAAAATCAGCAATAGGCAAGTTGTAAGAGATGCCAAAGATAAAAATACCGTCAAACATCCTTTGCAAGCAGTGTTAGCATAAAAAACAGACGAGCAAGTTTAAGATCAAAGGAGTACTCAACCACCTAGCCATTGGAACTGATTCATACAGATCTCTGTGGGCCCACAAGAACGCAAAGCATCCAAGGTGAGAGCTATTTCATGTTGCTCATTGATGATTATTCTCGAATGACATGGGTTGCTTTTCTGAAAGAAAAATTGAGGCATTCGAGAAGTTAAAAGTTTTTAAAGCTTTGGTTGAAAATGAAACGAATCTAAAAATCAAGTGCTTAAGATCAGATTGAGGAGGTGAGTTCCTCTCAAACGAATTCAATTACTATTGTGAGCAGCATGGAATAAAAAGGCAACTCTCAGTTGCAAGGACTCCACAGCAAAATGGAGTTGTAGAAAGAAAGAACCAAACTATTCAAGAAATGGCTAGAAGCATGTTAAATGAATCTAAGCTATCAGACAAGTTTTGGAGAGAAGCGGTTAATACTGCATTCTATATTTTGAATAAAGGACAAATCAAAGTGAATAATAGCTAAAACCCATATGAGTTATGGAAGGGTAGACCAACATCGGTCAAATATTTCAAAGTGTTCGGGTGTAGATGTTTCATTAGGAGAGATGAAGAAGACTTGGATAAGTTCGACTCAAGCGCTGATGAAGGTATATTTCTTGAATATTCTTCAAAAAGTAAAGCCTATAGATGTTATAATAAAAGACTGCGAACAATTGTAGAAAGTGTCAGTGTAAAGATGAATGAAACAAGGCCTCAGAAAGTTAGTGCACAAGAAAATGATCATTTAGAAGAACCATAATACAAGAAGGAAGAAGAAGAAAGACCATTACACAGGAAGAAGAGGAACGTGAAGATACAAAGGGACCATCAAGGTTTGTTCAAAAACATCACTCATAAAGCCAAGTTATTGGTGATATGGACGCTAGAGTGCAAACCAAAAGAAGATTTGTGAGCACATTTTAACATGTGAACTTCTCATTGTTATAAAAAATAGAACCTAAGAACTTCACAGAAGCTAGAAGTAATAAGCATTGGATTATGCTATGGAAGAAGAGTTGAATCAAAATGAGAAAAATCAAACATGGTAGCTTGTTCCTTGAACAAAATACAAAAATGTGATTGGTACCAAATAGGTTTTTAGGAACAAAGTGAATGGAGCCGGTCAGGTAACAAGAAACAAAGCGAAATTGGTTTGCAAAGGGTATGCTCAAGTTGAAGGTATTGATTTTAAAGAAAACTTTGCCCCTGTTGCAAGATTAGAGGCCATTAGAATGTTTTTGGCATACGTTGTTTTCAAGAATTTCAAAGTTTATCAAATGGATGTCAAATCTGCTTTTCTAAATGGCAAATTAGAGGAATAAGTGTATATTGAACAACCAAAAAATTTCCTTTTATCAGAAAACAAGAACTATGTGTGCCAACTGAAGAAGGCACTATACGGGCTAAAGCAAGCCCCCAGAGCTTGGTAATTGAGGCTTGATAAATATCTACAAGAATAGGGTTTTGAAAGGGGAGTGGCTGATAGCAATCTCTATATCAAGACTGAAGGTGAGAATCAATTAATTGTTGTGGTATATGTGGATGATATCATTTTTGGAGGAGATGATGAACGGATGTCCCAAGAATTTGCAAAAGATATGCAAACAGGATTTGAAATGTCCATGTTGGGCGAGTTGTCATTCTTCCTTGGCTTGCAAATTTCTCAATCCAACAAAGGAATATTCATCTCCCAAACCAAGTATATAAAGGAGATGTTGAAGTTCAAAATGAAAGATTGCACCCCTGTTAGCACACCCATGGTTACAAGATGCAAGTTGAGTAAAAATGATGAATCCCCTGAAGCAAATCAGACACTTTATAGATCCATGATTGGCAACCTGTTATACACCACGACATCAAGGCCAGACATTATGCAAGTTGTAGGTTTGGTAGCACGTTTTCAAGCAGCCCTAAAATAAATGCATGTACAAGCCATCAAACGAGTATTCAAATATCTGAAAGGCACGAAATCCAAGAGGTGAATATTTCACACTAACAACATACACAGATGCATATTGGGCAGAAAGCGTGGATGACAGAAAGAGCACAAGTGGAGGAGCCTTCTTTCTAGGCACAAATCTAGTATCACGACTAAGTAAAAAACAGCCTTCTGTCTCATTATCCACGGCTGAAGCAAAATACATCGCAGTAGTGTCTTGTTGTACACAAGTCATATGGATGAAACAGAGTTGAAAGATTTTAAGATGGAGTATGAACCAATCTCCATACTTTGTGATAGCACAAGTGCAATTAATATTTCAAAGAATCCAATTATGCACTCAAGGACAAAACACATTGCAATAAAGTATCACTACTTGAGAGAACAGGGTGCAGATCAACAGGTAAAGTTGGAGTATGTTGCTACAAAGAAACATATAGCAAATATTTTTACAAATCCTCTCCCAAAATATACTTTTGAGTTTCTAAGGCAGAAATTGGGAGTACTTCATTCTTCATCCAATCATTAAACCCGCCAAGAGAAACATGGGTTAAGGGGGAGCTAATCATTGTATTATTCAGCTCTGTTGATGTGTTGATAAGATACATTGTGTTGTACATCTCTTTGCCATTGATGTCAAAGGGGAAGAATTGAAGTAAAGGGGAGCAAAGGAAGAGAACTGCAGCAAGGAGTTCATGCGCTATTTTGTTACAGGATTTCCATCAATAACAAAGGAGGAGATTGTTAAAATATTGCCATTGATGTCAAATGGAAAAGTAACGGAATTGTCAAAAAGTAACGGAATTGTCTAACGCAATTTTCCCGTACAAAGAATGGTATTTTCGAAAATCAATACCAAAGGATGGAAGGACAAATTGCCTTGGTTTGGATGCCCAAGTATGAAAGGGACCAACAATAGTAAACAAAGACCAGCAATAAAAAACGTATTTAATTTATTGCAACATTAATTAAAGTCGATCAGCGTAGAGGAGTTTTGTTGAGTGTTAAAGGAAGGTTTTTATGTTTTTGTTTATGGCTTAATCGCCCCACCAAACACATGGAACAGTGATTATCTAATAAGGGCCGACCCACTTGACATATAGCAGCCTTGGGAAAATAGTCCCACTTGGGTTAATTAAATTAAACACACGCCTTTTGATGAAAGGATGTCTTTTGATTGGGATGCCTCCATTGGGAAAAGCCTTTTAAGGCTATATAAGATGAAAGGACATTGGAGAAAAAAAGAAACAATTATTTCAATCATTTAAGCATAAGCAGTTTTTCAAGGAGAAGAAAAAGAGGAAGTCGAATTTGCCATCATCCATTGATAAAGCAACAGTAAAAAGGTGGAAAGATTGTTTCGGTAAGAGGTCAATGCCTCAAAGAAAAAGATTGTTGTCTCTTGCTAAGTTGGTGCTTAGCAATAGGAGATTGGCATCTCTAGTGGGTTGGTGCTTGCGAATTTTGTAAAAAGATTATTATTATACGGCTGGATTTGGATGGTAGTTCCAAGCAGCTATTCATTTGTGGTTTTTTCCCAAAAGGGTTTCCACGTAAATCTGGTGTCAATCTATTTCATTTTTGTGTGAATGCTTTGATTGTGGATATTAAGTTTCATTAAGCAAAAGATAAGATTATATTGATTCACCCCCCCCTCTCGGTATAAGCGTGTGCTTAACAATATTTACAGAGAAATATGATTCCAATTGTTCAAATCATTTGTCTACTTCGTCTAAATCATTTTTTCCTAAAATTCACTTGTATCTTAAAGGATTTTGGACCCCCAAAGGGTTTGTTTGATGAAGAGGTGGACACTACAAGCATGATCTATGAAATAATACTAGAGAATTGTGCCATCATCTCCCACTTTTGCTTCTCGAGGGCTTCGTCAAGCAACAATTCAAAATGATCTCCCATTCCCTCTTTTGTATATAAGATCATTTTGAGCAACAAGATAATCTAAAGGGTCATGTCTCAAGACCGTGCTTCCTATAGTTTCACCTCATTTTATTAGACATAGAAGAATGGAACGAACTACTTTGATACCACTAATCAAATTTAATTGGAAATACGGTGGACACCATACTAAATTGTTGAAACTTAAATGTGTTATAAGAGTAATGAACCAAATCAAAGAAGTGGACACAATAATAACATAACATTATACTACAATGTAAAAGAAGCTTTCTTGAAGCCAAGACTAAGGTAGCGATCTCAAAGAAGAGCTACAATACAACAGTATGATTTTAACATTCAAATGATAATTCCAATATATTTATTCTTCGGAGGAAATGTATAATCTAAAATAGAATAAGAGGCATTTTGCATTGGAATCTAAAGAGTCATGAGACAAGTGTTCCCCGAATAAGTTGAGAGGTTTTGACATGACTTGAACTCATCTAAATAGAAAATTCGGTTTTTTCTATATTTAGGTATTTTCTGTATTTTTGTGGCCATTCACTATGGAATATTCCCTCAAGAGTTTAGCCGGATGCCCTTAAATTAAGGATGAGTTGCCTATAAGGCATCCAAATATTGCTTATATCCAAAGATTTCTAATGCATATCACAGCTTCGAATTTCGAGCTAAACTCAAGGAGTTATGACCTCTATAAGGTTGTGTACTAGTCTGTCAAAAATCTATGAAATGACTACCCCAAACTGCCACCTAGAACACTAGGGCCAATGAAAGCAAGATTTAGAGGGCCCTAATAAGGGTTAAGGATTTATACCACAACGATGGAATGCGAAGTCAGTGTGCACCTGAGCAATTGGATATGACTAAAAGAACAAGTCCATATGCTAGCTATCATGTTAAGCCATGTTTGGCAATTTCGCCTTGTTGCTATAAACATGTTGTACTTGATATGTGATATTTCCTTGCTGAGAAATGGAAAGTTGTTTCAATTATATTTTCCCTTACCAAGTAACGAAAAATTGTTATTCTAGGTTAAGTTGTATTATATGACTTTATTCATTCTTGTGCATGTATTCTCTTATTGGCTAGTAAATGAATGAAGTGATACATTTGAAAAGTCATTTGTTGATATTTTTAGAACCTCTGAAGAAATCCACATGGCAAACAATGATATTCAGGATCAAATATGGCAATCATATTTAGAAAATAGAATAACATGCCCCATCTGTTGTGGACGGAGAGTCGAAAGGATAGAAAAAATATATTTATCTCCACCATGAAGCAAAACACCAGTCACACGAATCCCTAACCCAAGTGATTATAGGCCAAAAGAGCACCCACGTACACCAAGTTTTTTGGTTGAGATGCTCCAACATGTCCAATCCTCAAATCCAATATGTGATGTGCGCAACAAATAAAAAAGGTTGAGTTGTGGTTCAGTCTGGATGTGTCACTAAGACAAGCAAAGATTTGACTAAGCCAATACAACATCTAGAACTCAAAAGTTTCAAGAGGCCAATGGCAACGACATAGACAGTTCTACCTCTAAGATGTTTGATTACCAAAGAAAGCATGAATACAACCCATATCAAGCAAAGCACGAGCTACCCAAGAAATACAAAGAGTTGTCGAGAAACTCCGCCTCCAAGAAAATTAAAAAGTGGTGTCAAGTGCACAAAGAAAAGTAGAGGAATTGGTGCATGCAACTAGGCCCAAGAAGTGAACAAGTTAAGAGATCGGGTCCCAATTCATGTCAGATGATGCACATTATATTCGTCAAAGAACCAAAGGATCAACACATAAGGTGCAAGCGGACCATGGAAGAGATCAAAAGCAAAAGGGCAAGTTCCGCTGCCAAGACAAGAGAATGAGCAATGATTTAGCAATTGAGCTAATAGATCTTAGAGTCCAAGAAATTGAAGTGTCAAGAGCTACCCACCAACCAAATATCAAAAGACAACCCAAGTGCCAAGAAAAAATAATAAAACTAATTACAAGAGAAATTCAATACCCAAAGAGGGGGTTAAGTAAAGACCAACTGACTTCTGAAATGCATGGTTAATGAGCTCTTGACTTCCCTAAATTGTTGAGAAAATTAATCCAGCGTCTTAAAAAAACTGAAGAGAAATTAGAAGTGGATTTAAGGAAACCTATTTCTTAGTATGTTCAGAACCTCTAAATAAACCCACATGGTGGACAACATTATTTGGGCTCAAAGATGGTAGACATATATAGAAAAGAGAATAAACATTCCCACAATATTGTAGAAGCCAACCAATGGGATATAGAATGATAAAGTTGTCACCACCCTGAAGTGGAACATCCGTCATGCAGATCTCTCACCCAAATGTTGATAGGCCAAAACTAGCACCCATGTAGACCAAGTTTTATTGTTGATATGCTATCCAACAAAGCCAATCATGAGAGATTCCTCAAATCCACAATGTGATGTGTGTAGTGAACAACAAAATTTGGTTGAAGTTTCAATCATGATCTATGTTACTGGAAGAGCAAAATTTGGCTAAGTCCATATGCACTTGGAACTCAAAAGTTTCAACAAACCAATAACAACAAGATGGCCACTCATACCTTTAAGGTCCCCGATTACCAAGGAGAGCATCAAGTGAACCCTAAGTTGTTGGATACATCACAAACCCTTGTTGGGTACAATACAGGAGCGAATATGGTTCTAATATGCAGGGGATACAAAGGGGATATGCCTAGGTACGTCCCTGGGTTGTGTATACATCCAGATACTTCCCAGGACATATCCAGGTGTATCCACAACCCAAGGGCATATCTCGGGCGTATCCACGCTATATCCACTGCCAAAAGCGTCTTTTTAAATTATTTTTCAAATTCACCCAATGAAAAGTCAAACATGGACTTCAAAATACAATTAAAAACAATCTAAAGTGGATTTTAAACCCTAAAAGCAGCTTCCACTCTCATTTCATCAAAACAACAACACATTTACCTTTATTGCATTTTTACATATTTGTTCTGTTATCTTCATTTTTGCAATTGCATAGGATTGAATCTCCCTTTTGATAATCCGACACTACTAAGAAGCTTGCAAGGGAGAAGATTAAACTACTAAGGAGTTCAAAGAGCTTGCAAGGAAGAAGATTTCTTGATTTAAGGTAAGTTTAATTTTACTTTTATTTATTTTTAAATGTTTTAAATTTTTAATAGCAAACGTTTTAAGTTTTTCAACAAATGTCAAATACCAAATGCTTTAAGTTTTAATCATAAATATCAATATTATTATTGTTTACCAAGGGCTATAGGATTTGCTAGAATGTCTCGGGCTGCAAGTGCTCGTTCGGTGGGCCAAGGGATAGCCTTCAAACTGGATCCGCGAGCACCCCTTTGGAAGCATGTGATGGTCTTAGAACAATTGCTAGGTGGAGCATGTTTCATTTGGCTTTGCTCAGAATGCAATTGTAGATACAAGAGCTCATACACTCGAGTGAAAGCCCGTTTGTGTGTAATTCCTAGGGCTGGAATCAAAGCTTGAGGTGGGCCAAGCACAAATGGAAAGCCAAGAAAGGGCTTTCCATAGACAAAGATCCTTGTTGATATCAAAGAACAAGATGCAGCAGATGCCATTACTAGGCAAAGAACGAAGTATCCTTTGAGAAAGAAAGGATTGCCACCTATGGATAATTCTCGTGCTAATGTGGTGACTCCATCACACCCATTTTTTGCTACGCCCGAGGATTCACCTCTTTTTCACAAGAGACCAAAAGATGTAGGCCCATTGGATAGAGTATTCTAAAATGAAGCCAGGGGCATAGCAAAGCAAAGCATTGCGCGTTGTGGTTATGCATGCAGGCTGCCTTTTAATGTGGTTAGGTCAACATATTGGCAGGATATGGTGAGATCTGTCAACGATGCCCCTAAAGGGTTCACTGGCCCAGGATATGAAAAGGTGTGCACCTCATTATTGGCAAAAGAAAGAAAACAAGTTGAAGATACACTAAAGCCCATCAAGGATTCATGGATCGAAACATGGGTGTCCATCGTTTTTTATCGATAGAAAGATATGGCAAAAAGGCCATTGATTAATGTGGTAGCAATGTGCTCTAAAGGCGCAATATTTTTGTAGGTTGTTGATTGTGAGGGGCAAGTGAAGAATGCACGATTAATTGCAGACATCTTGATAGAGTCCATTGAGGTGGTGGGGCCTCAAAACATTGTCCAAGTTATAATGGAAAATGCAAAAAATTGCAAAGTTGCAGGCATGTTGATTTAAGCAAGATATGGGCACATATTTTGGACACCTTGTGTCGTTCATTCCCTCAATCTTATGTTGCAAAAATTGGGGACAAAAATTGATTGGATCAAACAAATCTATGAGGCGTGCGAGATCCAGATGTTCATAACCAACCATCACTTGTCCCAAGGCATCTTCAGGACCTTCTCGAAATTGCAGTTGTTGAAGGTAACATCTTATTTTAATTTTATTTTATAAGTTTGTAATTTGTAATGTTTTTATTTTTAAATATATTTTTTATTTTATTTGTTTTAATTTTGTGTTAGGTTGTTGAGACTTGATTTTCCTCACAAACACTCGTCATGAGACGACTTGTCAAAGTGCGTAAGGCATTGAGTAGCATGGTTATCAACAACCTTTGGGGTGTATAGAGACAGGCAAACAGTGAGAGGGCCATAAAGGCAAAAAGGTGGATTCTTAATGACAGGTGGTGGGATCATGTAGAATATTTGCTCAATTTTATCAAGCCCATTGTGAGCATGTTGAGATATGTGGATATGGATCATCCATGTTTGGGTGAAGTTTATGATGGAATCGATTCAATGATTGAGAATATTAGAGCCATCATTAAAGCCAAAGAGCAGGATCCTACAGAGAGGTTCTTCAAGGAATTGCAATCACATCTCATTGAAAGGTGGAACAAAATGACCACCCCATTACATCTTGCTTTTACCTTGACGCCCAAATACTACAGTACAAAGATCCTCTTTTTGCCTAGGAGGCTTGCACCATATAGAGATATTGAGGTTAGCGAGGGATATAAAACAACATTCTCTAGACTCTTCCCTAATCCAGAAATTGAAAACCAACTTAGAAAAGAGTTTGCACATTTCATATCTTTCCTGGATCACTCCCTTGGCACCATCCATGACCAGTACAAGAAGGAAGCTCAATTTGGTGGTACCTCCATGGACAAGCATCCATCCACCTCCAACCACTTCCAATAAATTTTTTTTCACAAATAAGATTTTAATTTTCAATTTTTTTAACTCTACCTTTCTTGTCAATGTTTTGTTATAACTTTATAACTTTTATTAATTATTAAATTGAAAATTCTAATTGACTGTTGTCACTCGAACCTTGCATCCACTGAATTGGAAGATGGTTTGGTGAGACAATGGGATCGTCCCCCAAGGTGTAGGACTCTTGCGCTCCTTGGGACAAACCTCCAGAGAAGGCCGACTTCCTTCTAATCTAAATGCATCTGGTTTAGGACCAGTGTGCAGCCCTACAAAGAGCCAAAAGGAAACCTATTACTAATGCGAAACCTAATCTCGTGAGGGGAAAAGAGAGAAGGAATACTGAAAGAGAATGGTGATGCACCAAGATTAAACAAAGCTCCTCTACATGCCTTGAAGAACACACTACAACTACAGGGAATGAGAAACTATCACACAGACTCCAAAATGGACACTTTAATTGCATAAGTAATTCGCATGGAGGCACAGGATGCAATACAATACCAAGAGGGATGACAAACAATCCACACGTGGCGTCTATATAGACCTATGTGCACACAACATATGACCTGCAAGAAAGAGCCAAGTTATGCACAGAGGTGTTGGGGGATGAATGACAATGAGATGGGCGACGATTACCCACAAGGAAATATCAACAAACCAAAGAAATGCACACAGAATGCAACAATCATGAAGAAAAGCAAACTCAATTCTCATTATTTGCAAGGCTCAAGTGGTAAGGGCTTTTGGAGGGCAAATTTCGGCAACATTACTGTGCTCGAAAAAAGTTGACCTTTTTACAATGTAAGACCTAGGGTTTTATAGACAATGGGAAACCCACAGGTCATTACTCAGTCTCACCCACTATTGGGGCGGTTACAATAATTTAATGCTAAGTAGGAAGCAGCTCAGAGTCTCACTGAAACGGATGGGTGCCCATGCTCAATCGTAATTGACATGAATGGGACAGCTCAACCACTCTGATCACCTTAGGATTGCCCTTGGTTGTGTCTACATAGCTATCCACCATGCCTCTTTAAGGCTGCAGTCGTCTTTGGCATCCTCCTGCTCCCCATGCACACACTACCATAATGACTCGGCCAAATTTTGTCGTTTTTCCACCCACTTTGCGAGTTGCAGTCGAGCCACAATGCAAATCTCGCCTTTGATGATTTTGACGGCCAGATGGCCCATCAATTTTAAGCCGGTGCAATGATGACGTTATCACTGCCACATGTCTTCCTTTTGACAATTGTTTCCTTTTCCTTTGTTGCGCTATTGGCTTTGCTTCTACGGGCTCTCGTTTCGCAACTTGGTGGCTTGTCGGCATCCACAGGCTTTAGCTTTATAGCTTGCCTTTAATCTCTGTATAGCCACGTAGCCTCTTCATGTCCTCTCGGGCACTTTAGCTTTTGGCTTTGCTGCTACCACGCGTCACTCCTCGGCTCTTTGCGATTTTGGGTTTCCGCGCAATCTTCATGACTTTTGTTTTAAGTATTCGAAACTTTTGTTGTCGCAAAAGTTCCAACTGGTCTTCACAAGCTTTGTCTTCGCAAAAATTACGACTAGTCGCAAACAATTTTCCCGAAGACCTAAATAGAAAATTCTCATGAAATCTTCGAAACTTTTGAAGACTTCATCTGCACAAAAGTTCCAACTCATTCATTCCAAAGACCGAAGACTTAATCTTTTGCAAAAATTGCTTTCACAAATTTTGTTTAGAAGACCTCCGAAGACACAAGCTTTCATAACTTTTGTTCGCGACTTTTGTTTGGAAGTTTTGTTTCTGAGCCTTTGCACAAAAGTTCCAACTTTTCCTTTAGTCTTAGAAACTTTTGTTCCGACAAAGTTGCCACATTTTCTCCGAACATCTAAAAACTTGAACAATTTTTTTGAAGTCTTCAAAACGTTTGTAAACTCTTACTCGCGCAAAACCTCTGACTATTCTTTTGTCAAAAAGTGAAAAGGCCAACCTCTTTTGAAAATACACTAAGTTTGTTTTGCCCTTTTGACTTAGCCCTTTTTGCCAAACTTCGACACAACTTTAAGAAACCTTCCATGTTGATCCTGAAGCTTTGAGCTGAATTCAAACACTACTCCTCCATGGTGACCCAAAATTGTCAACATTGACTTTGCGACTTGTCTCAATAGGTCACAAGTTTCTCCTCAGCTGAGCGGAATTGGGGTACCTACAACTTCATCCACTCAGTTAAACGCAACAAGTTGGCAGCAAAAAACACAGAGGATTCGGTCTATGTACATTCCAACTTGTGCATTCTCTCACACAAACAACCTGATTACAAGGGGCAACAAAGTGTTGGGATATGAATCTAGAGACTACTGACTTGGATGCCTCCATTGCCCAGCTCTCATTCAGTGGCATCGAGCTAGACAATGCTTCACACGACCTGCATAGTGGAGCTAGTGGGAGTGGAACTGCTACTGCTTGTGGTTCTAATGAACCACATGATAATGCTTCTGACATGGCAGCCAAAGAGGAAAATGAATATATTGATTTGTGAATCATTAATATGCTGCTTTGTCTTCATTTTTGTCTATACATTGTAAGATTTGTACTATGTACTTGCTATAATAGCAATCTATGATTGACAATTGAATTTTATGATATTTTGCATTGAATTGTGAGTCTGTTTTATGGTTATTTAACTTATTTTGTTTCCTCTATGCATATTATGTGGTTAATTTTGCTTATATGTCTATATTTTTTATATATATTTTTGTACAATCGTATCCAAACCCCCCAAAAGAAAACCATATCCACGTATTTGTTTCTCGTACTTGAATCTGTATTCGTATTTGTATTGGTAACTTAGATCGAACCATATCTCGCAAGATATTGACAATAAACCATACCTTCGAGAGTTACGGCAAACCAAGTGCTATAAAGTTGGCTAGAAACCCCATGCCTACAAGAAAGCAACAAAATGGTGTCAAGTGCACATGCCAAAGTAGAGGAATCAACACATGCAACTAGGCCGAAGAAGTGCAAAAGTTGAGAGGTTTGGATCTAGTTCATGGTGTAGGATACGAAATATAGAATCCAAAGAACCAACTAGATCGAAGAGCGAAAGGATAGACACATGAGGTGCAAGCAAACTGTGGAAGAGATAAAAAAAGGGTAAGTGTTGCTGCCAAGCTTGGAGTATGAGCAACAATTTGGTAGTCGAACCAATACATCTTTGAGTCCAAAAGATCATAGTCAAGAGCCACCCAACAAGCCAAAGTCAAAACACAACCCAAGTATTAAACAAAACAAATACAACTAATTCCACAAGAAACTAGTTTCCCGAAGGGGGGTTAAGCTAAGGTTGATTGACTACTAAGATGCATGGTTTTCGAGCTCCTGACTTCCCCGAATAGTTGAGAAAATTAATCTAGAGTCTTAAAGAAGCTTCAGATAAATTAGAAGAGGATGTCATGTCCCCTTTTTCCCATAAAGTGAAAAATAATAAAGTTCATATTTTAAGTTGTCTGACTTACAGTTTATTTTATTAGAAAGTGACAACTTAATATTACTTAATTATTATTAGAAATAAAATAAAATGGAAAAGTAAAAATAAAAAAGTACTTTATTAAAGTAAGAGGCCAACTTGGGGAAAAAAGACAAAAAAAGTTATAAAAGAGGACCTTGGGGGTCATTTGGGATCATCTTGTTTATTATGCTTATTTTGAGTTTGGGCATTTGCTTCCAACTTCTGCATTTGAGGACGAAAACCCTCAATTGCATTCAGATCTAGAGGGCAAAAACCCTCCATATTTCTATTGGGGATTAGACGATGAAAACCCTCCCATCCCATCATTGGTGATTTCAAACAGAGATCACATTTGAGCAAACAATCAAGGTATTTTCAATGTTCCAGTTGGCTGGAAGGGTTTGACAATTTTCAGAATTAGGTGAGGATTATTGGATCAATCAACCCATGTTTCCTTCTGTGCAAGGATTATTGTACAAGTGAGCACCACGCATGAGGCAGATCGTTGCCCTTTGAGCAGCTACGTACCACCTAAAGGCAGATTGCTGCCATTGGAGCAGCAACGTAGGTTTTTGGAGGGCTGTTTTGGCAGCCAAAAATAAATTTATTGATTCCAGTAGTTTATTGTTTCAGCACTTATTTTCCCAATATTATTTTATGTAATCAGCTGGCTGAGATACAAATACAGTTAGGTTTTCAATATTCCATGTTGCATTTGTTGTTTTGATATTTGAATGTGAATTTCAGAATTAATTATAAAATCTAAATTCAAACAAATTTAATTAGGGGACATTTCAGAGAATTTAAGCAAAACTTATTTGTTGGTATGTTTAAAATCTGTAAAGAAATTAGAAGAGGATTTAAGGGAATTCGTTTATTAGTATGTTCAACCAAAACCTTTGAAATTAGAAAGCATTTATGAAAACCCATTTGTTAGTATGTTCAAAACCTCTAAATAAACCCATATAGCGAACAACACTATTTGGACTTCTTGGCAAGATTTTATGTCAGTGTGTTTTCTCCATTTATTTCACAAACTTTGTAACATTGAAAAAATCACCGTGGGATGGGTGATTTTCCTCTACATTTGAGAGGGACATTTGAGAGGGGCAGCTCCCTCGTATGATGGGAGTGTTTTTGGGGTTTCTAAGTACATTTTACCCGAAAGTACAAAAAGGAAGCAAAAGGGAAAATGTAGGAAGCTAGAAATGGAAGGAGAATGGGAGGAGTTGGAATCTCTTCTCCAGCATGTGAATGGAAATATGAAGCAACATATGTAATGAAAGCAAAAATGGTTGTCTGAGAGCACAACATCCCCTCTCAAATCTGAATGCAATACAAAGTTTGTGAAGTCCATATTTTAACATGCAATGGAGAATCTATAGAATTTTAATAGCTTCTATGTCTATGAACAGCAATGTGTGATTCCATAAAAAATATTAAAACCCAGCAAACAGAAATTGGTCTCACACCATTATTTGTATTGCATTAACAAATTCTGGAAAACAACCAGCTCTACACAAAGTTGCAGCAAGCCCTCTCCAAGGGCTGAGAGAAAAGAAGAACCCTGCCTAAGCATAATTTGCTCCCTCAAGATAGTTGGAAAACTACCTTTGACCTGACCCAGCCTAAGACCAAACTTGGCTTAACTTAGGTTTGCCCACTTTTGTTATTCTTGCATTCAGGCACCTTTTTTAAAGACTTTACATAATAGCAAAATTAAATTGGTTTTTGTGACCTTTTACAAGGCCATGTGACTTTGCATGTGGAAAACAATAATTAATTCAAATGAACTAATTAAGTGCAATTTACATAGTCACTTAGTGCTTGACTTGGGCTCGCCACACTACTAACCCCTTTTATAGACTTTACATAATAGCAATATCATATTGGTTTTTGTGACCCTTTACAAGGCCGTATGACTTTTCATGTGGAAAACAATAATTAATTCAAATTAACTAATTAAGTGCACTTTACAAAGTCACTTAGTGCTTGACTCGGGCCCGCCACACTACGAACCCATTTTATATACTTTATTTGTTCTCTCTAGGGGGTTTTACATATAGGGACATTTTACAAGTGAAAAATATTTAAAGTGATCTTAGTACAAAAATCAATTAATCCAAATAGGATAAATATGATTGAAAACTAAGTCATTTAGCATTCAATTTGGATCAAGAATATTTGCTCTTCTAAATTATTAAGATGCCAACGTGCCCTTTAACAAACATTGCATTTTGAGGTACTTGTGAGAACAATGGACCATTCTGTAACAAGGAGCATCCCTAAGACAACTTAGTACACCAAATGAAACCCACTGAGCCTAATCCATTAGATGATAGTGTAATGCCTTCGAACTCCACCCAAGACACGCAGCAGCCAAGGAATGATTAAAAAAAAACAGCCAAGAATAATAGAATGCAGTCAACCACCAAGGCAAACAAATCGCTGCCAACAGCAAATACAAGGAAAGGGAAATCACAGCGGTCAAGGGAGATCAACGCAACATTCAACCATTAACTAAATCGCATTTGGGGTGTAGCGCCATCATTAAAGAAGTAATCATTGTTAATAACTAATTACATCGTTGTTGTTAATTAATTAACTCAGCATTCATCAGATAAGTGGTCGCCACCTTTGGAAAAGACACACCGTTTGATGAGGGGTTATGACGTATTTATATTCATTCATTGAAGTGGAAGAAGGCATTTATTCAACTCATGTATTAAACATTCAATTGTGTACAAGCTTACACTTCTTATTACACTTAAAGGCGAAATCTCTTATTTGTAAAATTGGATGCAAGGACGGAAACCCTTGTCATCACAACCCAAGGACGAAAACCCTTGAAGCTTATATTTTATTATTCGAGATCTGACAATTCAGTAATAAATCTTCATTTAAATTAATAAATTATCATTTCGAAGTACGAGTTATATATTTATTTTAAAACGGAATTTTCAAGAAAACCAATTTTTCGTATAATATTCCCATTCGGAATATTACAATGGTATCAAAGCTATGATCTTGCCAGCCTGTGAATAATGAGGACAATGGAAGAATCCATGTTAGAGTTGTTACAATCTATGCAAGAACATTCAAAGGAGTTAACGGCATGGGCAGAAGAAAGGAAAACAAAAAAATGAAGGACTAAATTCCCAAACCCTACCAAGGAGCAAAAGAATAAGGAAACCAAGGTTGAAACCTTAAAAGACAAAAAACCATTAAATGTACCTCACCTGTTGAAGGATACCGAAGTGACTTTCAATGTTAGTAAGTATAACAAACAAAACATTGCATGTGCACCTTTAGATTTGCCTGGACATCCTAGAGAAACAGGAGGTTCACATGTTG
Source organism: Torreya grandis (assembly GCA_037957365.1). Taxonomy (NCBI): domain Eukaryota; kingdom Viridiplantae; phylum Streptophyta; class Pinopsida; order Cupressales; family Taxaceae; genus Torreya; species Torreya grandis. The sequence goes on along the minus strand of JARHVA010000975.1, from coordinate 1,225,088 downwards.
TTCAAGGAGAGCTTTCTGAATATGAAGAGAAATCAAATTTACAAGAGGTTTATAAGGGGAATTCAAATTCCATGTGTCAGGAGTTGCAAAGTCAAAAATGGTAGTACTTCTGCAAGTATTGCCTTTATTTAGACAACCTGATAAAAAAAAGATTAAATCGGGAACTGCTCAAGCTGCCTTTGGTAACCATGTCATGGATCCATTAGATAACACCAGAATTCATCCAAAATCATATGAGCTAGCCAACAAAATGACCGAGAATGTCTATTGTGAAGATATGGGGCACAATTTAGATGACAAGGATAATGAACAACAAGAGATGGCAATTGAACATGTCAAAAGTCATCCACATTTGCTAAAGGTCTTTGATATTGATGGATATACTATAAGGATGGAACAACAATCAGACAATAAAAATCATGAAACCCTTGATGACATAGCTATTGAATTGTTACATGGAATTCAAGATTACCGACCACCATATAGAGAGCCAAACCAAGATGAGGAATTTCTTTTGCTTACAGGAGAAAACAAAGAGACTCTTGCAAAGGGGAGGTTTGTGCAAGCTTTCAAAGGGACAAATATTCATGTGAGTTGTGTATTAGCTGGAAATGAATACTCAACTACACTTGCTTCTAATGGATATGTTTATACATGGGGAAAAGGGCACTATGGAGTGTTGGGGCATGGTAATAAAATCGATAAAACTATTCCAAAATTAGTGATTGTTGTCAAGGAGCATCAAGCAATGCAAGTTTGTGCAAGGAAGAGGAAGACTTTGGTTCTTACAGACCATAGATTGGTATTTGTTTTTGGATGGATGGGTCTCGGAAGCTTGAAATGTATGGATAGAAATATCTCCGACAAAGTTGTAAGTCCGCTAGTGCTCAAAATTTTCAAAGGAATTTAGAGCAAACTCGCAGTATGTGGCGATATTCAGTCAATGAATATTTACGTTGATGCTTCAATCATCACAAATGATCTTGGGAGAGCATTTTCTACAGGAAATCGATCTCATCCTTATAAATTCAATACCAAATGCACTAGTGTTGTGGCAAGCTTCAAGTCAACAAATCCATTGCAGACTATATCTGCGATATACAAATTGCAGCTGAGGGTTCAATATGCTACAAGTTTATGGAATGTAAGATACCCAAATCCTTCTTATTGGGGAAGGAGGGTTTGCTTCATTGCAACCCTCGATAGTGAGAATTGTGGACTAGTAAAGACCTTGGCTGTAACATGCCTTGTAAGCTTGCATTTATCTCAAGATCCTATTCTTGATATATTGAATCAAGATGGAATTACACCAATCAATCAAATATCACCATCGAATTCAAATGGCACAACATTAGTTGTGAAGTTGGGTATATCATGGCCGCAAAGGGATTGTAAATTTGACAATATCAGTGAAGGATGTCTTTATGACTTTGAAAATTTTTGACTTTGAGAAAGAGAAAAATTTAGATCAACGCAGGGCCACTACATAATTTGTGTTCGCATTCTGTGAAAGTTTTACATGTATTTGGTACTCTTATCATAAGGAATGGCTTAAAGAGTTTGAGTACGACAAAATACATGTTTGCCAGAAATATACATGGTGATGGCATCTACCTCTCAATTGATATGAGCTATTCATATTTTTATTGCCATCTAATGTTGTTGAGTGAAAATGAGAAAAGTAAAGATTACCCAGTGTTGGTTATTTGTAAGATGTTTTCATGGAAAAAGTATACAACACCCCTTGACATTTTTTGTGGTTTCCACTAAGACTGTTGTCTTACAGTATTTGTGAGATTGCCAATAGAAGATATAACGTGGGAAGGAGCATCAATTCTTGAACATCCCAATTTACAATTGCTTGAGGACAAGAAATTTGAGGAAGGGAGGTCTATAATGTCCTCGAACTCCACCCAAGTCACGCAACAGCCAAGAATAATAGAACGCAGTCAACCACCAAGACAAACAAACCGCTGCCAACAACAAATACAATGAAAGGGAAATCGCAGTAGTCAAGGGAGATCAACGCAGCATTCGATCATTAACTAAATCACCTTTGGGCTGTAGCACCATCATTAAAGAAGTAATCATTGTTAATAATTAATTACATTGTTGTTGTTAATTGATTAATTCAGCGTCCATCAAATGAGTGGTCGCCACCTTTGGAAAAGACACACCGTTTGATGAGAGGTTATGACGTATTTATATTCATTCATTGAAGTGGAATAAGGCATTTATTAAACTCATGTATTAAACATTCAATCGTGTACAAGCTTACACTTCTTATTACACTTGAGGACAAAATACCTTATTTGTAAAATTGGATGCAAGGACGGAAACCCTTGTCATCACAACCCAAGGACGAAAACCCTTGAGGCTTATATTGTATTATTCGAGATATGACAATTTTGTAATAAATCTTCATTTAAATTAATAAATTATCATTTCGAAGTACAAATTATATATTTAGTTTAAAATGGAATTTTCAAAGAACCCAACTTTCCGTATAATATTCCCATTCGGATAGAGTCAACAATGTCACTCTACGATATCCAAATATCTATAACTCAAGGTTGACATTGAATCAAAATGACATTTAAAAACTTTGACGTCAAATGAACTTGGTGCTAACTCCCTGACATTGACATTAATTTTCTGATGCACCTTTTGACTTCAGCTCAGCTTATGAACATTAGCTCTTGAATGCTTGATTTTGACTTTAATTCCATCTTGACAATGAATCAAACTAATGCTACACTCCATCTTGACGCTTAAAACCACTTTGACATTAAATCATTTTAGCGCCAAATGCAACTGACACCAAATCAAACTAGTGCCAAATGCTTAATGTTGCAATTGATTTTCTTGTTGTCACATTCACGAGCATTTGTATCTAATAGCAATAATGAATGCTTTTATGGATTTTTTTTGCAAACCTGACCTGCTCCTTGTTATAAGCTTGAATAAAAATCAATTAATTCCAAGAGATTTAATATGATTTAATATCACAAAATCATTCAAACTTGGTTCTAGCCCACGAACACCAGTTCTTGAATTCTCTCCATGTGAAATTTCCCTCTATGGGGTTATCTGGATTGGCACCCTAAATAGGTCCATCAAGCCTTGTCCATTGAGAAGTTGAGTTAGCATCCTCATCTAGCAATTTACAAATTGTCCCTGTCCTTGATTTGTTTCCAATTGCCTAGAGGCACAATCGGGGGTGTTATCCCAAAGTGGCTTAAAGATGACAGTCATATAGAAAAGAGAGTAACATGTCCCACGTGTTGTGGAAAGAGAGTGAACAAGATATGAAAAGATAAAGTTGTCCCCACCTTGAAGCGGAACACCAATCATGCAGATCCATCACTCAAGTGATTACAGGCCAAAATTAGTGTCCACTTAGGCCGAGTTTTACAGTTAAGATGCTCTCCAATAAAGCCACTTATGAGAGATTTCTTGAATCCAAAACGCAATGTGTGCAATGAACAACAAAAGTTGGTCTAAGTTTTAATCATAATCTGAGTCACTGGGAAGATTAAAGATTTGGTTATGTCCAGGTTAGGTGTTGATCAAGAACAAAATTATTTATCATAATCCTTGACACAGTAGAAAGCTACTCTGCTATGTGATCTTTTTGTGGCCATTTTAAGGAGCAGGTTATAGGTCGTATTTAGTTCTTTATTGAAATCTTGGGGAATAATAAGAAAGGAACTTTACGCATACAAAAATCCTTGGTGGACTTCGTCTTCAGGAAATAATGTCTTGGCTAAAACAAAAGGTTCCTCTACTTTGAAATGGCTTAACAAAGGTGCCATTAACTTTCACAATTTGACATCCTAGTAATCCAACTGTTGTCAACCTAGAGCTGTGCCCTGAATCGAAGACGTGCATGAAATGGCCAGTCCTCTATCCGGTTGAAACAATGGGATCTTTTCACGAGGGTGGGTGCCTCAATGGTGAGAAGAACCTCCAAACAAGGTTGGTTCTTGTAAGATGTATCAAGGAGGATCTCTACTCTATGCTACGAACTACCATGGAAAAGGAGAAGGAAACTTTAAGGGGAAATCCTACCTAATAAAGGTGATACACCAAAATATTGATCCACTCAACTTGGAACCTTTAACACTGAACAAACAAGGGAAAAGAAAGACCTTTGATTTCAATCACTTATGCATAAATATTTCATGAAAAGGTTCGATCCAATAACCAAAACATGAGGAAAAACGATGGAGAGAAGTCTGATACAAGACACTTTGCAGCCACCTAACATCCACTTACAGCTTCAGCAAAAGACATAAAGAACACTGAACATGACCTGCATAATACGATAAGTTAGCAACTTGGTACAAATCAGAATTTGGGAAGGGAGAGAAATCTACCACATGCAAATTGTTGAATGAATATACACTATGCCAACACTTGAAATCTGAAAGTACAGTCCGATTGATCGAAGAGGTTACACAACTCACCAATGGCAGAGTCTGGTCTTGCCAAGAGAGGGATGATTTTAATCAAGGCTGAAAACCAATGTATAGAGAATTACAAAAGCCAAAAGATTGGCGTTGAAAAATTGAAAAGAAGGATCAACTTAGATTAACTCAAGGCTGACTTGGCCTTTCAATAAAATATGTTTTCCTTTTTCTTTGCATGAAACTTCTTGCGCTTGAGGAAGTGATCTTGTCTTTTGTTTATTGAACTGCCCACCTCTCTTTGCATGGAAATCCATGCCAATGTCAATTTTAGAACTCTACATGAGCTGCTGGAACATTTGAAAGCTTGAGATGATAATATCATGCATGAAATCCAACGCCAATGTCAATTTTAGAACTCTACGTGAGCTGCTTGATGCTGAGTTGGAACGTTTGAAAGGCTGAGTTGACCGTTTGGTAAGCTGAATTGGATGAAGAGATAGGCTAAGTTGGACCTTCGAATGCATGAGAATGACTAGTCAAACTGCCAATAAAATAGATAGTCAATCGAAACTTAGCAATCCGCCAGAAATAGCCCTTGTTCGCATGTATTTTCTCTTATTTTGGTCTGCCTGTGTCTTGTCTATTTTTGGCGGGATTCTATTTTTTGGATTATCTTATCTATATTTGGTCTATATTTCCTCGGATATTCTGTTTTCAACTCTTTTTTGCACAGTCAACCTCCATTTCTTTTGGATTTCTTGTTGTCTCCTTGGCTTACCTTTCGACTTTATCTGTGACTTCTCCCGCGGCTTTATTTCCTTCACATCTTTTGTTTCACCCTGCATTTGCCTCGGGTTTATTTCCTCGGGCCTGTCTTTGGACTTTCCTGTGGATTTCCTTCGGGGAAATTGCCTGAAGGAATTGACCCTTGTTAATTCCCTCGCCCCCTTTTTTTTGTTTGAAACTGCCCGAGATTTGGCCATTTGTCGTTTTTTCTCTCGCTTCTTGGCTCTAGTCGAACTCCTCTTTGAACTTCAACGGTTACTTCCCGTGGTCAAAATTTGATGTCTTGCGGGACGTCACCCTTTGGCATTTTCTCGGGCTTATTTTATGTTAGGCCCCTTTTGTGCTTAACACTTTGTCCGCAACTTCCTTTGTGACTTTGTTTTCAAACTTTCCGAAAGAATTCTTTCCTTCGAGTCTTTGCTATTTTCTTTCGGGAAAATTGTCTTGCAACTTTTCCGAAAGAACCATTCTTTCGGGCTTCCTGACTCTGTTCTTTTCATTCGGACAAAATGTCTGAAGGATTTCTTTATGGCTTCTTTTCAAACTACCCTTGCTATTTTCCACAGAAGTGCTTTGTCTATTTCTTGCGGGAAAATGTCTTCTCTATTTCCCGTGGAGAAATTTTCTCGGACAACTTTTCCACAAAAATTGTTTCCTTTCGGGATTTTGCTTTGGCTGTCCTTCAGACAAAATGTCCGAAGGAATTGTCCTTAGGCCTCCTCTTGAATTTCTTCGGACTTTTTGTCCGAAGGAATTTCTTCGGACTTTTTGTCCGAAGGAATTCCTTCGGACAAAAAGTCCGAAGGAGTTAATCCTGCCTCTTGTCTTTACCTTGTTGAGAATGCCCTTCGGAAAGTGTGCAAAGGTCCAGGCACCGACCAAGTGCCCTCCACAAGGGCTCGTGGCTCTCCCTCTGTGCCCTTCGGGAAAGCTGCAATGGTCCTGTAGCCGATCAAGTGCCCTCTGCAAGGGATCCTGTCCATATGCGCCCTTTTTTTGAAAAAATCGTAGGGTACCCGCGCTTTTTGTAGGGCACCCGGGCTTTTTGCAAGGGTCCTTATTCCCTTGAATTTCTGCGGGCTTTGACTTCTCTCTTGGATTTCTTCGGACTTTTGTCCGAAGGAATTCCTTCGGACAAAAAGTCCAAAGGAATTATTCCTTGGCTTTTTCTTGCTTTTGGGCGGACTTTTCTCTTTTGAATTCTCCGAAGTATTCCTTCGGACAAAAAGTCCGAAGGAATTACTTCCTTTGCTGGAGACTCTTTCCTTTGTCTTCATTTCCTTGTGTATTTCTAACCCTGCCCTTTTGATTCTCTGGCTCCTCCTTGGTCCTTTATCCTTGTCTAGTTTCCCGCGGACTTGAGTCCTTTGCAAATGAGTTATTTCAATTCGTCTACCTCTTACCCAATGTATTATTTCTTCTTTGGCTAGAGGCGTGAATTTTCCGAATGGCAAGAGACAATCCTGACCTGTGGAAGAATTGTCAACACTAATTCTTAGGCATCCTTGGCCTAAATTCAGTAATAGATATGGCCTGTCACAAATTGAAAATATGATTTTTCTTTGTTTAAAGATCTCTTAAATATGTCTCCATCTCTGCCTGTACTGTATATGTCCAAAGATGACTGGAAAATAACTTCTTGGGTTCACAGAAAAGGAGTTTTCAAAGTTTCAGTTGAAGTGCTCTATAATACTCCCTTTTCTTACTGTTGGTATTGGTTGTTCTTGAATAAAAATACTCCCTTTTCTTACTGTTGGTATTGGTTTTTCTTGAATAAAAATTGCAACAGAAATGAAACCCATCTTTATGTATTAATATTTTGGGTTTTAATTGGTCCTTTGTTGGACCTAAGGGTTTGCTTTAGATGGATCCGCTATTGCCTCTTTTCTTGAAAACATCTTGTTTGCATACCTGGTGTAAATTTGGTCATGACACAAAGAACATATGTACGTTTTCCATGAATATACGTTTGCCTTCAGCTTTGGGGTTATGCAGTTTCTGCTTTTGAAAAGCTCATTGGAAGAGAGATTTTTTTGTTTGATACTTAAATGCACATTTTGCCTGATATGCATTTTGATTTTTTGTCAAAGAAGTGAGTTTTTACAGCAGAAAAATTAAGAAAAGGAGTTTTCAAAGTTTCAGTTGAAGTGCTCTATAATACTCCCTTTTCTTACTGTTGGTATTGGTTTTTCTTGAATAAAAATTGCAACAGAAATGAAACCCATCTTTATGTATTAATATTTTGGGTTTTAATTGGTCCTTTGTTGGACCTAAGGGTTTGCTTTAGATGGATCCGCTATTGCCTCTTTTCTTGAAAACATCTTGTTTGCATACCTGGTGTAAATTTGGTCATGACACAAAGAACATATGTACGTTTTCCATGAATATACGTTTGCCTTCAGCTTTGGGGTTATGCAGTTTCTGCTTTTGAAAAGCTCATTGGAAGAGAGATTTTTTTGTTTGATACTTAAATGCACATTTTGCCTGATATGCATTTTGATTTTTTGTCAAAGAAGTGAGTTTTTACAGCAGAAAAATTAAGAAAAGGAGTTTTCAAAGTTTCAGTTGAAGTGCTCTATAATACTCCCTTTTCTTACTGTTGGTATTGGTTTTTCTTGAATAAAAATTGCAACAGAAATGAAACCCATCTTTATGTATTAATATTTTGGGTTTTAATTGGTCCTTTGTTGGACCTAAGGGTTTGCTTTAGATGGATCCGCTATTGCCTCTTTTCTTGAAAACATCTTGTTTGCATACCTGGTGTAAATTTGGTCATGACACAAAGAACATATGTACGTTTTCCATGAATATACGTTTGCCTTCAGCTTTGGGGTTATGCAGTTTCTGCTTTTGAAAAGCTCATTGGAAGAGAGATTTTTTTGTTTGATACTTAAATGCACATTTTGCCTGATATGCATTTTGATTTTTTGTCAAAGAAGTGAGTTTTTACAGCAGAAAAATTAAGAAAAGGAGTTTTCAAAGTTTCAGTTGAAGTGCTCTATAATACTCCCTTTTCTTACTGTTGGTATTGGTTTTTCTTGAATAAAAATTGCAACAGAAATGAAACCCATCTTTATGTATTAATATTTTGGGTTTTAATTGGTCCTTTGTTGGACCTAAGGGTTTGCTTTAGATGGATCCGCTATTGCCTCTTTTCTTGAAAACATCTTGTTTGCATACCTGGTGTAAATTTGGTCATGACACAAAGAACATATGTACGTTTTCCATGAATATACGTTTGCCTTCAGCTTTGGGGTTATGCAGTTTCTGCTTTTGAAAAGCTCATTGGAAGAGAGATTTTTTTGTTTGATACTTAAATGCACATTTTGCCTGATATGCATTTTGATTTTTTGTCAAAGAAGTGAGTTTTTACAGCAGAAAAATTAAGAAAAGGAGTTTTCAAAGTTTCAGTTGAAGTGCTCTATAATACTCCCTTTTCTTACTGTTGGTATTGTTTTTTCTTGAATAAAAATTGCAACAGAAATGAAACCCATCTTTATGTATTAATATTTTGGGTTTTAATTGGTCCTTTGTTGGACCTAAGGGTTTGCTTTAGATGGATCCGCTATTGCCTCTTTTCTTGAAAACATCTTGTTTGCATACCTGGTGTAAATTTGGTCATGACACAAAGAACATATGTACGTTTTCCATGAATATACGTTTGCCTTCAGCTTTGGGGTTATGCAGTTTCTGCTTTTGAAAAGCTCATTGGAAGAGAGATTTTTTTGTTTGATACTTAAATGCACATTTTGCCTGATATGCATTTTGATTTTTTGTCAAAGAAGTGAGTTTTTACAGCAGAAAAATTAAGAAAAGGAGTTTTCAAAGTTTCAGTTGAAGTGCTCTATAATACTCCCTTTTCTTACTGTTGGTATTGGTTTTTCTTGAATAAAAATTGCAACAGAAATGAAACCCATCTTTATGTATTAATATTTTGGGTTTTAATTGGTCCTTTGTTGGACCTAAGGGTTTGCTTTAGATGGATCCGCTATTGCCTCTTTTCTTGAAAACATCTTGTTTGCATACCTGGTGTAAATTTGGTCATGACACAAAGAACATATGTACGTTTTCCATGAATATACGTTTGCCTTCAGCTTTGGGGTTATGCAGTTTCTGCTTTTGAAAAGCTCATTGGAAGAGAGATTTTTTTGTTTGATACTTAAATGCACATTTTGCCTGATATGCATTTTGATTTTTTGTCAAAGAAGTGAGTTTTTACAGCAGAAAAATTAAGAAAAGGAGTTTTCAAAGTTTCAGTTGAAGTGCTCTATAATACTCCCTTTTCTTACTGTTGGTATTGGTTTTTCTTGAATAAAAATTGCAACAGAAATGAAACCCATCTTTATGTATTAATATTTTGGGTTTTAATTGGTCCTTTGTTGGACCTAAGGGTTTGCTTTAGATGGATCCGCTATTGCCTCTTTTCTTGAAAACATCTTGTTTGCATACCTGGTGTAAATTTGGTCATGACACAAAGAACATATGTACGTTTTCCATGAATATACGTTTGCCTTCAGCTTTGGGGTTATGCAGTTTCTGCTTTTGAAAAGCTCATTGGAAGAGAGATTTTTTTGTTTGATACTTAAATGCACATTTTGCCTGATATGCATTTTGATTTTTTGTCAAAGAAGTGAGTTTTTACAGCAGAAAAATTAAGAAAAGGAGTTTTCAAAGTTTCAGTTGAAGTGCTCTATAATACTCCCTTTTCTTACTGTTGGTATTGGTTTTTCTTGAATAAAAATTGCAACAGAAATGAAACCCATCTTTATGTATTAATATTTTGGGTTTTAATTGGTCCTTTGTTGGACCTAAGGGTTTGCTTTAGATGGATCCGCTATTGCCTCTTTTCTTGAAAACATCTTGTTTGCATACCTGGTGTAAATTTGGTCATGACACAAAGAACATATGTACGTTTTCCATGAATATACGTTTGCCTTCAGCTTTGGGGTTATGCAGTTTCTGCTTTTGAAAAGCTCATTGGAAGAGAGATTTTTTTGTTTGATACTTAAATGCACATTTTGCCTGATATGCATTTTGATTTTTTGTCAAAGAAGTGAGTTTTTACAGCAGAAAAATTAAGGCAATTGTCAAAAACACATGATGATGATGTTTTTAGAGGCAAGGAGAGGAACCTCACTGAATTTGTACTTGAAGACACTTATTTTGTGGTCTTTGTGTTGGTACCTATCCAGTTAGAAATGGATATGTTAAAATTATTTTAGAATATCTAATTAGTTTACTGTCAGTTAGTGGTTAGTTTTGTTCCAGTTAGGGAACCGGCTGTCCAATATGCCAACCCTACCGAACTTCTGGTTGTATTTAATAACATGTTGTTGTATAAAAGTAGGTTTGAATAACTTTAGAGCTCTGCACAAAGCAAAAAAACCTCTTGCCTACAACCAGAAACTTCACTCTAACCTATGGCGTATCTGATCTCTCCCAGTCATCATTAGGCTGATTGAGATCCATGTCTTCTTCTACATGGCCTCCTCAAATCCCTTCCACTCCTCTTCACCATCTGTTCCTAATTTCCAATTAGCAGTATCAATGAAGGCCCTAACCTCAGCAAGGAGGAACTGCTGTAATTTCTGCAATATCATGCTCATCTAATCATTGCAAGACCAAACAAAAAAAAAAAACTAAGTTCATGGGAGCTTACCCAGGCCCCAAAACTCTCAGGATATGGGTACAATATATCTGGAAACCCTCAAGCTCTGTGGACATCCTCATGATGCCAAAAGGATTCTTCGTGGCCATATTCAGATCAACACAAGAAAAGACAAAGCCTTTCAAGGTGGGCCCTCGTTTATGAACAATTAAGTCCTTTTTATGAAATGTCGTTTTCCTTCTTTTAATCCTATAGAAGATCTCCCCAGCACAGTCCCTCTCTGGGTCAGATTACCACTGTTACCCAGTGAATATCAGCATGAATCTAGTCTCAAAAAGATACAATCTGCTATTGGTGAGTATACTATAACATCAGAACTCACAAGATATCCAAGACTCCGTAAGTTTTAACTATACTCGAATTTGCATCAATCTTGATCTAAATAAGTCTTTGCCGGACATAATAGTTCTAGATATGGAAGGGATTGAATGGGAATAACCACTTGATTACAAATTCCGTTCAGATGTCATTCGTGTCATGAGCATGGCCATTTAGCAAGGGTTTCCCCCCAACAGCATCCTGCTCAGGAGCAATTACCCAACAACAAAAACAGGCAAATTTGTTTGAGAGTAAAGCAACCAGTCAGCCAAGTAAGCAATCAAATGATTCTCAAAATCAGATCAGTAGAAAGTTTCAATTTTCATATAGACAGAAAGGTAAAATGCAATCTAATCAGGCCAACTCTCTCACCCTCCACAATCCTTTGAAGCTCTTGCGAATTCTGAATCAAAAAGATCCACACAACACAGTCCTGTGTGGAAATACTAGAGAAGGAAAATAAAATTTCATACCGACAAATCTCCAAATCTGGGAACCAAAAAAATCCAAGAAACAAAAAAAAGGAAAACATCCAGAAAGCAAAATGACACCGAGGAAGACAAAATCATAACAAAACAACAACTAAAAGGTTGATACAAATATGGACTCCTTAAGCAGATCACAGAAGCCTTCGAAGACCCAACACATGATTGACACCTGCTGCGGATCCTCTCATGGAATATCAGAGGCCTACAGGTGCCTAATAAACCCCTGTTTCTCAAAGGTTTACTATTAAAAGAAGATATTGATATGATTCTTCTGCAAGAGTATGCTCGTGCTAGTTCTACAGAAAGACTTCGATTATATTGGATTTGGGGAACCAAACAATCTGTGTTGAGCACTACAACAAGAACCCTCTTTCATTGGAACCCAACAAGTTATGACTTAATCTCTAACCATATCTATCCTTTAGGCCAATATGCTGTATTTTATTACTATGAATGGAATAGCAAGATACATGTACTAAATATGTATACAAATGCTGGAAATGGTGGCAACTTGGGCTACCAATCTTAATGATCACAATTTAATCCTAATGAGAGACTTCAACACGATCAAATATCCTCATGAAAAAAGGGGATTGTAGGTTTCAATCACCAAATGGCGATGGCTCTGGATAAAATAGAGAGTGACAACAAGCTCATTGAACAAGGCTACTCACAAGGTTCTTTCACTTGGAGGAATCAAAGCGAAGAAGCTACATGGTAGAAAAGCTTGACAAGATCTTTCTTTCTGAAACTGGAATGTTCCAAATAAGAGGATTGAAGCAAGAGTTGGTGACACAACAATGTTTGATCACTGGCCCATTATCTCACACATTACCCACCAACAACCTCCAAAAAACAAGCAACAAATCAAGTTCCAACCCACCTGACTTTCTCACCAGACCTTCCAACACAAGGTTGAGGGAAAATGGACAAATAACCCAGATCCACAGGATTTCACATGTACAAATTTGTTAGTAAGCTGAAATACATCAAAGGAAAAATCAAGAAGTGGCAAAGAGCGAAGATGGTTAGCCTTAATTCCCAAAGGGGTCACATTAAGACCAGCCTAGCTGGAATACAAGTCCAAATTCTTGACCAAGGGTATAGTGCCAACTTAAACAGCGAAGAGCAGTAGGCAATCCATGCTTTGTCGGAACTTCAAAAGCTAGAAGAAATACACTAGCATCAAAGATCCAAAGATAAACGGACTAAATCAAGGGAATCCAACACCAAATTCTTTGATGCAACAACTCAAAACAGAAGAGGCCACAAAAAGACAGTGGAATTAAAATCACGCTCCAAGCTGACATAATTTCCCATGCTTCTAACTTCTACCAGGGACTTGTCAATGAGCCTACCCATAGTTTACATAACCTTAACCAGCGAGTACTCGCCAAGGAGGATTTTTTTTCAAACAGAGATTAATCAACAAGGGTGGTCAATTAACCGAGAATAACCGAGGGGGCATGTCTGAATTTATAAGACAAATAACCACATTTTTCCTGCGTTTGGAGGCCTTGGACGCATTCTGGACGTCTCCAAATGCATCCAGGCTGTGTATAGGCCTCCTAACAAGTACTGGCACAGTACTCGGTGAGTACTGGGAGGAGGCAAATAACCGAGATCCAATAAGTATATTCTACGAGTAATGGGTTTTCCAAAATTTCTGTGAGTATTCGAGTGACCGGCGAGTAATCAGTGGTTATGTAATCTATGAGCCTACCAATGATGCTAGGAGTACATCAGCTCAACACCAAATGCTTCAAAATATTCCCAGACTAGTGATGAAGGAAGATAATAATACCCTAATGAAACCCATTACAAAAGAAGATCTTAAAGTAGTTATTTTCTCTTTTGACCCTAATAAAACACCGTGACCGGATGGATTCACGTGATAGTTGTACCAAACATCTAGGAACCTTATCAAAAATAAGCTATAGGCCTCGGTAGAGGAATCAAGAAACAATAAGCTAATGCTACAGCAACTAAATTGCACAAAATAGATTCTTATTCCCAAAAACAGCAAAGCACACAAATTAGACCAATAGACCAATTTCCCTTTGCAATAAGATTTATAAAATCATCTCAAAGCTTATAGCCAACAAACTCACTCCATCTTCAAATGCTCATCTCCCCTTCCTAATCAGCATTTGTTCAAGGCAGGCAGATAGCAGATAACATTATAGTTGTTTAAGATGTTATTCATTCATTGAAGAAACAAAAAGTGCCAAGGGTAATGATCAAACTAGACATATCAAAGTCCTTTGACAAATGTGACGGGGAGCTAATAAGGAGGACCTTATAAGTTTTGGCTTTGGTTTATTCAGTGAATTAGTAGCAGCATATGTACCCCCAGGCCCCACCTATACAATGGTTCTAAATGGTGAGCCAAGTTAGCCCTTCCACTCCACCTGGGAATTACGAGAAAGGGATCCTCTCAATCCAAGCCTATTTATCCTAATGAGTGAAAATCTCGATAAAGATTAAGGAAAAAATCATGGCATAGCCGCCACCAAGGGCGGATAAAGGTACACCAATTTTCATTTTGCTGATGACATCTTTTCTTTTCTTCTCTCATAACTACGGAAATTGTACGGCTAAAGAATATCCTAAAAACCTTCCAAGAGGCTTTGGGGAAACGTGTAAACAATGCAAAATCAAATATTTTCTTATTCAACATCTTAACAAGTTAAAAAAGAGACATTCTTCATGCAATACCATTCACTGAAGAGCATGTCTACATTCTTATCAAGGATTCCCTCTTCATAAATTGGGTAGCAAAAACTCCAAATTGAATCTGATTCCCAAGTAATTGTTAGCTTGTTATCTGATCCCGAGGGAGCTCATAGCAAAAATTGGCAAATAGAAAGAGAGTTGGGGAAAATTCACAGGTTGCAGGACAAGTTCCAAGAGGTCCAATTTAGCTATGTTCCCAGAGAAGGTAATAAAGTAGCAGATGGGTTGGCCAATTGGTCTCTCGACAACCACAACTTTACTTGTTATGGTCTAGCTCCTTTGTGGTGGTCGACCAAGTTGCAAGGGGATTTGAGAAAGCTTCTAGATTCTGATTTGTACTAATGAATGCTAATATGTATCCTTTTCTGTATACTGCCCAAGCTTGGACTACTAGCTTTCAGGCCTGGCATAGTAGAATATGTACACTTTGATTTCTCTATAATATAAATGGTTTTTTTATTTTTTATTTTAAAACCACAAGCTTGTGGGACAACACGGTTTAAAAAAATAGAAACAACTTTCCAATTGGACAAACAAATGGCTTAGCTTTGCAAGGAGAATTCAGATGATCAAAGCAGTTCTGCAAGTTGTCCCAATTTATATGTTCTCCCTAATCCCTCTCCCCCTCATGCTAGAAAATCAAATCATACAAATCTTTAGGAACTTTCTTTGGCAAGGAACAAAGGATCGATTCAAATACCCACTTGTCACTTGGAACTTGATAACCAAGATGAAAAAAGGAGATTTGAAAATAAAAAATCCCAAACTGTTCAATCCTGCATTAACAATGAAAGTTCCCTGGCATTTTCATCATGAAAAGGATATGCCATGGATGTCTATACTGATAGAAAAATACCAAGTCAGAATAACACCATTCTTGGTGCAAATACATCCCTCCAAGAGAATGGCAGAAAGATTCAAATTGTTTTATGTGAAAGTGGTTTTGTTTGATGTGAAAGTGGTTTTAAATCAAAATGCAATACATCTACCCATAAACAATGTGCAATCAGATCTACCTATATTTACACTAATAAAACAGTAAATATCAAACCTAATTGCGAGAAAGAATATTCTAGAATATTTGAGATGTGCAAAGATAGGGTTCTTTAAATCATGTTGAATTGTTGCATATATGGAGATAGTGGAAAGAAGAAAACTATGGGAAACAGGGCTAGACAGCAAGGCAGACAAAATCTATAAAACATGAAGCGAACAAAGAACTTTTAAATTTTGACCAAAAACGTGATCCTCCCATCCCAACATTCCTAGAACCGTACTATTACGTTCCTATAAATTGTAATATTGTCTTAAACAAATTTGACAACCATATGCCTCTGCTCCTAGGCTCCAATCTCCTTCTTTGAAACCCTAACCATTCGTCACAAGCCAATAAAAAATGGAGGAGTCATTAAAGGGCATGAGTTATCCCTCCATTATTATCAGGTCCCTATTGTGGAATAAGTTGTAAAAATTTTATTCGATGCACTTCAACAAGCAATTCATGGATGCAAGCCGTAATCCTCATATCACTTTTCACTAGCATGAACAAGTGTCACAATGCAATATAAAGACTCCAATCTTGAATCAAATTCTGCTCTAAACACTTCAATTTCAGCTCTTTCAAAAAATGCTAGACTATTGTTTTCAATTCACTTATCACTCTTGACCTTTGCATTCAATTCTCACTTGTATATCTTCTTGTCTTATATGCACTAATGCACCTATGTATTTATAGATTTCTTAAATTCGAATGAGGACCCTACCGGCACACATGCTGACACACAATGGGTTGGACAAGGAAACAAAAAAGATCCACTAACCCCAGGGGATCCAAGTCAAGGGTCAAAAGGGCCCACAAAGAAAATACCCAGGGCTGTAATTGTACGGTCCTAGGAGACTAGGACCAAACTACTAGTCCTGAAAAAAGCCCAAAATGACAAGGAATAGGGGAAGAGGTAGAAAACCAAGAGAGAGAAAATAATAAGAAGGGGAAGCAAACGAGGCCCAAAACATAGGAAAAATGTGCCAATAAAAGCCTAATATGAACTAATAATTGACAAACACACAACTACCCTAAAACAATGCAATTTGACATGTAAAACTATCCCCGAACCAAAATTAGGTGACAACGAAAGCATATATAGTAAGGGATTCAAAAAATTCAACCACATCTCAGTTGGAAAATAGAAAATGGGACAAATGTCTCATTTTGGAATTCCATCTAGAATGGACTACCTCCCCTCTCCAATCATGTTTTTCGACCTATTCTTCAAACAAAAGGGTATATTACGATGGCTGATTATTGCACATTTGACCAGCAACGAATAATAAATCAAACATCTCCCTCATAACAGAAATTGAATCCATGTTTCAAGGAGAGAGTGCACAACTGCAGAAGGAACTCCATCGATGCCCAATATTCCTTGCAAACAAAAAAGACAAAATTGTATGGCCGTTCACCAACATAGGGGAGGTTACAATAGCTTTAGCATATCAAGTGTCGGATCAACATAGTAATAATCATAGCACAAAGTGGAATCCCATATGGGGCATTAGAGGTTAGCCTAAAATAAAAGCCTTCTTATTGTTGGTCAAACATTAAAAAAATATCATGGCAAATAACCTTCAACACTGGGGATTCATAGGCCCCTCTATATGTCCTGATTGTAATCAAGCCGCCAAAACAATTCAGCATCTTTTCATTACATGGACAATGACTCTAGCAATTTGGGATTCTGTGGATTTTTTGTTTCATCAGTAGGGAAGGAAAATCCATATAATCAATTAGGCCATGCAAAAAATGGACATAGATCTCAACAAAGATGCCTAAGATCAGACAACTTACACACATAGATCTAAGTCATATTCTCTCACAGCTATGGAATGAAAGAAATTTCCGTGTCTCTATTAATGAAAAGAGAACTATTACAAACATTCTCAAAACTCTGAAAGCAAACATCCGTATTACCTCTCTATGTTATTTAAAGGAAAAAGAGAGTATATGAACTTTTCATGTAGGGAAAATTGTTAAACAGCGAAAGAATGGAATATTCCTTGTCATTTCAAAATGAGATGGCTTTCAATCAATGCTAAAGTGAACTAGTAAAATCCACCAATAAGTTGGCACAAAATTAATTTTGATGGAGCAACAAAAAATAATTCGACATAATCACCAAGGGACAGGTAATGGTACAAGTACAAGAGATGGGGATGGGTACCAATACACCATTTTTTAGAAAAATAGGAGACAGGAACTAGGAGACACCAATATATATATATATATATATATATATATATGAAAAAAATATTAGTATACCATACATAATGAACTTTAAAAAGACAAAATGCATAAAAGAATTAAAAATTTAAAGCATATAAATTTGATTAGGTCATAGGGATTAGTTAATTAGGAAAAGATGGTAGTGATAGGAGCCACTTTGGCCTATTTTTTATCATATTTTTCATTTTCTTTTTGATTTTTTAATAGGAGACAGCAGCTCAAATCAGAAGATTAGACAAAAGATGCATGGATACTTGGAACAAAGTGTCTGAGTATCGAGAGACGTCTCGGTACCAGTTTTCAGTACTAGAGATGCGTCTCCGTCTTCGAGACACGTCTCAAGTCCTTGGATACATGTCTCCTAGTTACACTACAAGCAGGGTCATGCTGGTATTGGAGGAATAATCAGAGATACACAAGGTCATTACTATCAAGCTTATACATATTACATAGGGCCCCAAACTAACAACTATGCAGAACTTCTTGCTTGTCGATATGGATTCCAAATAGCAAACATGTCTTCTATAAAAAACTGATTATTGGGGCGACTCAAAAATCATAATAAATATGATTACACAGGCAGTTCAATTCCACCAAAACCGATAGGGCAAACTTAATACTTCCATCAATTGGAAGATGTCTAGTATTATTCAACAAATTGTGGTAAAACTCAAGGAATTTGATCAAACAACGCTTTACACCAGCCACGAGAAAGCAACAGGCTAGCAGACAAGCTTGCAAATTTGGCTATCGCTTCTTATCAAAAGCAAGGTCCCAAACTCTTCATAGCTCTAAACCCTATCCCACACCATATAATGCAAATGATAGAGTTAAAAGCAAGGAAATTTTGGCACTCAATCAGATTTGAAACACAAACAGACATCAATCTCAAGAACAAGGACTCTCAATGAAAAATATTGGGATGTGAAGACCCTTTATACTTCCTCATGGAAACTTTTCTCCATTTTTAAGTTTTAAACTAGCAGAGCCATTGACTTGGCATTATTCTTTCTCAATCACTTTTCATCCACCTCAAACCACTTTGTATACTGATGCTAGGTTCCCTCTCATTCTCACCATCCCCACGACCCATGCTAATGCTTCATATTTTTCTAACCCTTATATTTCGTACTTCACCTATACCCCATGCGCCACTAGGTGACCCTTTTATTTTGCCGCCAAAGGTAAATATCACATTCATGTCTCCATGTGTTTGATTTTTGTTTTATTCCATTTCTGCATAGTCATCGAATCCCACACCCACCAGCATCATCTAAGGTCTAGTATTCAACTCCTTTATTTTCTAATCTCCATGTCCTTCATAGTTTTAACGTGTTGCACCATTCATAACACCATACACAACACCATATGCACAAACATCAATGCCCATCAATCGATACCACACATGATGCATCTTCTTTATTTCACGTGACTTTTTATTACTATCTGGCACATTCACAGGGATTTCAAAAGGGCACAATCATGTTCTACAAAATATATGATTACAAGAATGTTTGTCGCTTTCATTTGATAGCCCCCCACTTGACAAAGATCTCATTATTTAAACCCAAAATCGAAATCTCCACACACGGGCGATGTGGAACATTGGGAGGAGGAGCAGGAATCAGGATATGACAACCTGTAAATTCACAAAGGAGTTGGTAAGAGCCACGCTAGCTAGAGCAAAGCCAAATTCCTCAACATCAGACCATTAACTATTTGCCCCCCTAGTGATCTCAAAAGCACAAGTGCCAAGCAACCACAACAGCAAATTAATTCAGATAGGATAATTTATGAGATATGCCAAAAATCACATACAATCAAATCAAGATCATTCTTGACAAATTAAACTAAATCTTTTTGCAGTCAAGAAAACTTGGGACCAAAAAAGGCGTCCCTCTAAGAATTAAAAATAAGGGTAAGAAAAGTGCAGAGAATGGGGAAAAGAAAAAACTCGGAGTCTACAAAACAGTAAGGAGGAGGATAAAGAAATCAGCTCCAGCAAATTCACAAAAAGATCCATGACAACAAACCCCAAACATGAACAATACTTAACAAATGCATCCATATATAAGATGATGAAGTCACCAACATGCAGAGAGACTTCCACAAGCAAATACGTCACTCAAAAAGGTCCTCACCCTCGTACTCATCACAGTTGACGTAAAGGAATGGCCCTGACAAAGGTAATTGACATTGGACTCCACCCCAGCGTCTATAAATTTCTCTTTTGTGAAAAAACCTCCTTTTCATGCTAGAGCTCCTGACTTGGTTCAAGTTCTTTCAAGGGAAATTTATAGTCAAAGAATACATTAAAATTCCATCATCTCTTAATCCTTCTTCAAAAGACTTGGCCTCAACCTTGAGATGGTTGGCATTCATAGACCAATATGCTTGACAACCCCTACTCACAGTCTCCCTCATGCCGAACTCCCCGAATTTACCTTTAAATGGGCTACTTACAAACTTTCCCATGTCAAAAGTAAGCCAATGCATTTCAGCCATCCTATGGAAAACTCGGGTCATCCATTCACTTCTTAGACCAATTTTGAATCCAAGGATGAGGACCCTCAAAAACTACTCTAAATATTTCTGCCATGATAAAAAATCTTAGGAAAATCATAAGAGGACAAAGGAGTGCATTACCCCTACATGGAAACAATCCTCTCTAGGTTACTTCAAACCACACTGCATCAAAATGAAATAATTGAAACCCTCCATGCATATGTGGAGCATTTGAGCAAAATTGTGAAAAAACAATGGATGCAGTCAATGCTATAATGTTCACTGAATCAACTAAACGTAGAATTGAAGCCACAACATCTAAGACAGCACAACCCATCCTCCAGCAAAGAGACAAGCCACCTACGCAGAGGTCTACAATGATGGCAAGAAAAAGGTAACCGTATGGAGCCCAACAAATCCCACACATCAGGCCGCCTCCTCGAACAAAGCATGAGCTATTCGCTCTCCTCAAGAGGAAGGTTTCTTGCTCAACATAGCACACGATAACTGATCTCTATAACTACTATGCTGCTGCTTTTTGGTTCTGATGATGTATATATGATTCTTATAGACACTTCATGGTGCTAGTACTTTCTTAGTTCTCCTTGTTTCTCCTCCTCTTGGTTTGGTTTGGATGGATTATTCTCTCAAAGGCATCCTCGGTTGTAACACTTTATTCCATATATATAAAGTTTACCCTTTTTATTAAAAATAACACTATGTTGGAATATAAATGGTTTACATTATTTCTACTAATTGTCTTAATTTTCTGAATTTCCATCATGTGGTATCAAAGCCACCTCTGATCTTCTACCTATGAAGATGATTCTGCCCACCATGAATATAATGCTGCCATTGAGATGAAGCAGCTATCTACTAAGAGCCAAAGCCAACAGGTTATTTGCAAGCAGGTTTTATCACCAGCTAATCTATTGCAATTGTGACAGGCGTCAGTTTGTTGATTTCCCCTGCAGAAACCGACAGTACCTATGAAGAGACCGGCAGCAGCCCAGCAACAACTGTATGAACAGCAAGGCAGTGCAATAAGCCTGATTATTTCAGGTGACTAGCTTTGCTGTAAAGATAGGAAGGCCTGCGCCCAATCATGACATGGGGAACCAGTTGGAAAACCAGCCATTCTGGGAAAGAATGGGCCATCATAGGCAAAGATCGGGCCAGCTGCTTAGTGGTAGAGCACCCAAGCATACATAAGGGACATTCTAGGTTACAGTCCTAGCTGGTCCAAGTAAAATGACATGATAGGGCCAGCTAGGAATCGAACCTAAGACCTCCCCTTTGCATGTTGGGATGCTCAACCACTAAGCTACCAGCCCCTTTGGGACCAGGTCTTTTTGGTTGGCTCCTTGTTACAATTCGGGTGTGACTCATTTTCTCCAATAGGATATTGACCAAACTTGGGACCATAATGCAAATATGCAGATAATGCTGCTACTAGGAAGATAATTTTGAGTTGCCAATAAAGAAATATCTTCAAATAGAGACAACACTCTTGGAAATGAAAGACAGCAAGTTCGACAGAATAGTGATGGATGGTAAAAGTTAGTGCGAGGTTGGAAGAGTTTGGGTTGGAAAAATATGTTTGACAAACAGACTCATGATCAGTACAACATGTGGAAATGCCCCTCTTCCAGCGACCACACTGGAAGAAAACAAGCTGATGATGGTGATTTGAAAGCAAATTTGGAGATGAAAATAGTTGTCAATATGGCCATTTCAGATATTTTTCATTCTAAGTTCTATATTGATCAACTCATAAGTTTAGGATCTGGACACATTGTGCCTGAGTTTTGATGATGTATATTTTAAACTTTTCGATATAAAAAGGTCTTCGCATTGTAAAGTCATTTCTGACTTGTATTTCTGACAACAAAAAGAAAATATTTGCAACAAAACCAGAAAAGAATCCCTTCATAGTATAAGTTTACTTTGGTTTGGCACCCCTTTCATAGACCATGTACTATGAATATTTCTGTAAGGGACAATTATACAAATCCATTTTCCAAATAAACGTTCAAATGTGATTATTTGATGAATTTGGAAGACTACTCACTCTTCAGAAAACATTTGAAAGGTCTGGTCATGTTCCTTCAGCTACTACAAAATTATTCTTAGCAATAAGTCAACATGGATGAATCAAACTACCATATGACAACGACTCTTCTTTCTCCATTGTTCTGTCCTTGCCTGAGAATTACTGAATCTGGAACCGTTAAAAAAAATAGACATTTCAACTAGGAATGAAAACAAATTCCTTGTTAATACACGACATGAAGACAAAAATAGTACACAATCCTTGCTAAATAGCATACCAATCATATCATTGTCTATATGCTTTCATCGTGATCTTCTCATAACTTTTAATGTGCCAAGGTTGATAGAAATAATAATTCTCCTAAGTGCCAAAGTAAAAAATTAGCCTAAAAAAAGTCAGAATGGCTCATAAGGTATGTCGTCAATGGAATGATGCTTTAACCTAAAAAGGATAATTTATATTAGCAGTATAAACTATATAATAATTTTGAATTTTTTCTGCAATATCAGAAATGGAAGAGAAATGAAAGAAAACTAGTATGGTTTGATATTGACAGAAAACTATACCTCCTGGGGCTAAAGAAACGGCGGCATTCTTCAAAACATTAAGACCAGTGAAGCGTGCTAATGTTCCAGGAAGGGCCAATGATGAAGTTGAAAAGATAATTGGCATAACTCCTGCACTATTCACCTGTTAACAAAATAGAAATATTGAAAAATGAAATCTTTAAAGAGGCTGTTTTAAATTATTTAAAACCTAGTTCTTAGCATTATATTCCAGACACCACAAATAGAAACTCATATGTTCAACTTCTGTTTCTCCTTGAGGTGCAGAATAGACTGAAACATTAAATTCTCTCTATGACATGTAAACATTATCATTTTTCTTTGTGATTAACGATTGGAAGAAAATGCTAGAGCAATGCATGTTGTTATTCAAAAAAATTGTTTATTAAGTAATATTGTGACTGCTTAATGTGTTCACTTTCATCTATTCGCTACTATAATGAGTAAAAAGTGTGACAACCAAACCTTCCCATTGTATTCAGTATATTTTCTTTTCCCTTGACAAGATGTCAATCAGTGGGTTCTTCCATTTGGTTTTTTACAGGTTATATTTATTTTTAAAAAAAATGAAATTTTTGAAACTTATCATGATTTCTAAATCAATTTTTAATGAACAAAGTTTAGAGTTTGGAACTACACATTAAAATTCCACTACCTTTGTAAATTATATCTCTAACTAAGTTTCACAAGTAAGAAAAAAGCCATGATCGTCTTTCTTTTAATGTACAAGATTAAGGACAACCAGGTGTCTATCAATTAAAATTTTAAATTAGATTTTAACTTTTTCTCCTAACATTTCCTAAAGACCTAGAATACTTGAGTGGAGTAGTCACTGCAGGCAAGAGAGCTAACCAGGTTAAAAATTTTGAATCTACTAGTTTACATTACGAGGAGGTTCATTATTCACATTGAGACTAAAACCTTAATAAATTTACGCCTGATTCAGAACTATGAAAACTGTCCAAGTGGGGAAGATGTAAAGCATAAGTATCCCACAATTATAACAGCGGCTAAGGAAATTGTGGGTGTCATAATAATATGGACCATGCACTATTGTAAAGAATATTTCCAAAGACATATAAGAAACCTAATTTCAAAGTCGATTAATAGTGTGAACCTTATGCCCCACTTGTGATGTTACAACACGAGACTGAAAGCCAGACTGCACAACAGGAGTGAATAGGCAAGGAAGAAGACCAGCTTATACTAGATAGCATTCCAAACACTTGAATGATAAATTTTTATGCCTAAAAGATTTTGAACTTGATAGTCATCAATTTTGTAATGTCCCCAATTTTAGCCCGACGCTCTTCTTTTGGATTTAGCCTATTTTTGGGAACTCGTAGGTTAAACAGAAGCTCGAATCAGGGTTTCCAAACTTCTTGGAGGACATTTTCGTCTTTTTGCAGAGCTTGCACTTGGAAATGTTGAACTTGGATTGTGGATTCCTTTTGGGTTTTCTGAAAACTTCACGGTGATATGTTTTACTTGGCACAAAGCACTTTCAGGGACTTTCTATTTTTAGTAAGTTCAGGTTCGGTGTCGGATCAGAATTTTGAAAATGGGGTTGGATTCGTCTCGTCAAGACCTTTCCAACAAGCTATAGATCTTCAATTTCTGACATCATCTTGGCTTCCGTTTTAAAGTCCGCAAAGTATATATTATTATTTAAATTGGACCTTGGTGCCTAGATTTAACAACTTTAAGTTGTTTAAAAAGATGTTCTTTATGGGGTGGGCGCCTCATTAAAAGAATTAATTATAATTCTTATTGAATATTTAATCCAAGCTTAATTTGGACGCCACCTATTGGGGGAGGGTTTCTAGAAGGGTCAAACAAAAATTATAAAAGGAAGCCTTTGGTCCTCACTTGGATCATCTTGAACTACAGGACTGTTATGCTGTCGGATTGGCTTGGGATTGCTTCGAGAAATGAAAGCCTCCTAGCTTGGCATTGTTTCTCGCTTGAAAGATAGCGACTAGTGGTGAGATAGTGTAGTTTGAATGTTTTGTATGCAGGATTTGTGCATGGTATTCAGTGTGTGTTTTATTGATCAGGTTACGAGAAATTTAGGACTGTCATATTCATTACAACAGGTTGTGTTTTGTTCATAAATCGAAAAAGACCAAAAATTTCATTGTGGGTATTGGCTAATCCTCTTTGTTGGTATTGGACGCCCCTTTTCTGTAATTTGTGGAATTTTTGACGACTGCTGTGATTTTTAAAAGCAAATCGCCCCTCTTGCTGGGCTGTACCATTTGCCCTTGCATTGATTTTCGTGCATAAATTCAATAGAGGGTTTTGATAAGCTTTCAGTGTTCTAAGTGGTTCACCATCATACTAAGATCATTATGCAATCCGTCTCATGAGATTTGATTAAGTTTGGAGCAAGTTGTGAATGAATCTGTGAGTTTCAGGGCTGTTGTTCGTGCTCAAGGAATACAGGACTGTCAAAAAATCAGATTATCAGGTTGGCCTCAATATTGCAGTTTCTGATTTAACCTTATTATTTCATTGAACAGAATCCTATAAATATTGTTGTAGCTCTATTACTTTTCGATTGTATTGATAGCAAGGCATTGTTGAACATATTGTAAGCTGGCAGTAGTACTGACAGCAGTTTATGATCTTGCTCTATCAAATTGTAATGTTCAATTCTACTTTCAGTATTTGCTATTGTATTTACTTTATCTCCGCCCTATGGTAGCTATTTTCCCACTCTGGGTTAGAAAGCACATTCTGGGTGTTGAGTACTTTCAGCATCACAGTTATTTTCTTCAAGCATTGTAATTTGTAATACTCCGCCATATGGTCGCCTCAACTCTATACTGGATTGGGTAGCACATACTTGGTGTTAAGTTTTTTTTAAGCATTGTAATTCTTAGTACTCCACCATATGGTCGCCTCACTCCATACTGGATTGGGTAGCACATACTTGGTGTTGGGTTTCTTTCAGTACTTGTAGTAGTAGATCCTTTGACCATATGCTCGCCATCATCGGCGCCATTCTTGGTTAGAGTTCCTTTCAGCTCTGTTTCTGCATTCAAATCCTCTGACCAATGCTCACACCTTGGCCTCCTTGGAATCCTGGTGTACATTCTGGTTAGAGTTGCTTCAATTATCGTTTTGGTTTAAGGCTAATCTTAACGACTGTGTATTACTTTGCTGATTGTAATTCAAAGTTTAAGAAAAATTGGCTCGAAATATTTCAGTGGTATCAGAGCCAAGATCCTGCCATCCTGTGCCCAACAAGGTTTAGTTGATAGTTGAATGATAGAGAAATCAGTTTCTACACCAGAGGTCAAAATAGAGTTCCGCTCAGTTTAGAAGTGGCAGTTAAACATGGCTAACAGAGAAGAGATAAAGCTGGAACAAACACTTTTTGAGATCGAAAAAAGACTAGGCAAAGAATGTAAGTCAAGGGAAGACGAAAAAAATAATCTTCAAATATTGGAACAATGTTTGAGACAGGTGGAGCAGTCACCTTCTGAATGGATGCAATTGACATTGTCACTTGCAGTTCACCTTTTAGTTCAGCCCTATTGGCTGGGACATCCAAATGAAGAAATCAAGCTGCTGATTTCTTCTTGCTTCATGGAGTTAATGAGAATGATGGCCCCCATGACACCCTATGATGATGAAACCATGAAAATCATTCTGAATATGATTGTAGAAAGTTTCCAAGATCTTGCTGAAACTGGAAGCAATCTATTTGCTAGAAGGGTTGCTATCTTAAAGACATTTTTAGATCTCTGGGTAAGTAACTTGCTATTCGCCTTGGAAATGCATGATCAGATTTATCACTTGTTCCATTACCTCTTCATATCCACTTGGAGCAAACAAGAAGAGGATGTCATTGCAGCTGTGAAGAAAATCCTTATTCTCACCATTAATGAGTCAGATGAAATTCCACCAAATGTCCAATTTCTCCTCTTGGACACATATGAGTGTGAAGAAAAGGATTCTCCTATTACTTCTATGCTGATTAAGGAATTGTTTAATCAATGTGAGGAAAAATTGAAGCCACTTTTGAAGAAGTTAGAGCGTGATGAAGAAAAGATTAGTGGACATGATGTTGGAAATGATTTCAAAGAGCTCATACAAGGTCATGTTGAAGATTTGGTAATGAAGGATTTTCCTCTTATTGCTGTCCCAACTTCTCAAGAAGTTCCACATGAAGAAATCAATGACACACTTCTTCTTGATGGAGATAAAGATGTTGAAGTTTACAAAACATCAAGCATTGAAGATTCTTCATTTCATTATGATGGCGACATTGGGTTCGACCAACAAACCGAACCTTTAGAAAGAAATGTTTTTGAAAATATCAGCTTAAGTGATTTGGGAGTTGACTTGTTCAAAGAGTCATCACTACGAGAAGAGCATGATAAGAATCTTTCTCCTGATCATTTCAATCAAACTGTTAGCATGTGGGATCCAGGGGTGTTGGCTTCAAGATATGACAAAGAACCTGTGTGGGATAAGTTTCCCTTCGATCCCGATGAAGACCAAAATATTGTTTGCATTGCAAGCTATGAGGAGGCAGAAGGAGAAGTTGTTTTTGATGAAGAAGCTTACTCTGAAAAGCTCCATGGTGATCCCTTCAAGTTGGTTGCAGCCACCAAGGGGGATGTTGTTACTTCCGAAATGTTCAGAACGACATTCAATGATTCTTCGTTCAAATTAGGGGCTGCCATAGCCTTTGAACAAGAAGACGGTGAGATGGATGAAGAGCTAGAAGACCTCATGGCTCTTGAAGAAAAAAGGTTTAAAGTGGTTTTAGAACACACGGCTGATTCACCAATTCAAAAAGTTGATGGCAAGCTTAAAGTAGAAGAAAATGTGGAGTATGTTCCTCTCCATGACACTGAGCATTCTCCGTTAGTTGAGGATGAAAGACAAGAAGGTTGGAGCAACTTTGAGGGCAGCAAAGGCAAGAAACAAAGTTCTGATTTTCAGTTGCAGCCTATCAGCAATTCACCATCTTCACATTCTTATGAGTGGGAAGATCAATTCAAGGTGTCCGTTAACAAGGAAGTGCAAGCTCTATCCCTGTTTGATGGCACACATAGCTTGGTTGAAGAGCTTTACTGGAAGGCTCAGCTTAAAGAGAGACAAAGAGGAGTGAAAGATGAAGTTGCTCTTCCCAATTTGCAACTTATCAGAAACTCATTGGAGACATTGAAGTCTGAGTACATGCACTTGATTGGAGATAGAGATCATGCCTTTGAAGTTGTAAAGAAGACCATTTGTGCTTTCCAAGAAAAGGAGAGTGTAGTTGATGAGCTCACTCTGGAGCTCGAATCAACAAGGGACAAGTTGAAAGAAACTCAATTGGCTCTAACGGAGGTTGAAGACTAGTTTGTTGATTTCAAACTTTCCAAGGAGCAAGAGAATGCATATAATGCCAAAGAAATCAAGCAAGTAATAGGTGAGCTTGATAGTCTTCAAGAGGAGTTTGACCTCGAAGGTTTCAAAAGAAAGACTGAAGTTGCAAGTTCAGATTTGGATCAGCAAGATGGAAAGGAGGGCTTCCAAGTTTATGACAATCCTCTCTTTGATTTGCAAAACGAATCATGTAGGGAAGAAACCAAGCAAGAGGTCGAGTATAAACCTCAGGGTAATGGTGCTTTGTTATCATTCCATGAGAATATGCCAACTTTGTGGATTAGTAATGAATGCATGAGTGGGTTTGAGGATGAAGAGTCCATATGGGAAGTGTCAAAGCAAGGTATTTTCAACATCTATGACATCAAGGTGTTGATGAGACAAGTTGTGATAGCTGCTAGTAACTTCATTACAGCAGCAAGGAGTGAAGTTTTCAGACCTAATACTCATGAGCAATGGGAGAAAGGTGGCCCTGAGCTTGGTGTTTGCACTATTGACAATCCATCCCTTGGGTGGAATGATGTTTGGGCTCATACTAGTCAGCTTTGGGAGTTGAATTTGAAGTCATTCTATGTTTCATACTCCAATGTTGTTGAAGCTCTCATGTTTAAGCTTCAAAGATTCACTAGAGGGGACACCAGTTTCGTGAGAATGCACTTGGTTCTCACTAGCACTTGGGTACGCATTGCGTTTTATTTGCATTGTGTTGAAAATCAAATTCAATTGGGTATCCATGCTTGGGATTCTCAATTTGGGTTGATGGAATTTATGGATTGTGGAAAGAATAATTTTTGGTGGGACAGTGATCAAATTTTCAGACCTTTGGGTGATGTTCTTTTCTTTACCAACCACTTGATGGACCCATTTGTTCATCAACCAATCGATTGGAGAGAAATTTTGAGTATGGGTTGGAGAGATAAATGGATGGTTGCTCATGGGAGTGATTATCGGCTTAGACAAAGGCAGATTTTGAGATATGAGTTTGTTGGTTGGAGACAGACCAGCCACCTTACATGGGGAGTTACTCTCATTCAAGAGAATTGGTTCTTCACTTCTTGCCAAAAAGGTGGTAATTTTCGGTTGGACATTGCTCCAGTTTGTTTTCCAGCCACCTTGGAGGTGTCAACTTGCAACTCGATGCTCATCTCACAAGCTCACATTTGGGAATTTGATTGGTGTTGGTGTTTTTCCTTGTGTAGGACTATAGAATCAGATTGCACTACGTTGGTCCCAGCCTTGATCAACAACAATTATTTGTTCCTTCACACCTTTCCTACTCTCCAAATTCATCTTTTGAAGGTTTGTGATGTAAACTTTGAAAGTTTACTCTCAGTGTGGGTTCCGAACAACGATCTTTCACATGCCTTGGTTCACCATTTTGAGGCTCTTGGAGTGGGAACTATAAGAGTTTTCAGAAATCCTCATGTCTGCATCAAAAAAATTCAAGGGAGGCATAGTACATTCATGTGGAGTCATGAGTTTGAGTTTGATGAGCTCTTGCAAAGGATTATTTTCCTCTTTGCAAGAAGATTTGGAGATGTCACATTTGCAGTTTTGGCTATGTTGGATACTTTGGGGAGATATGCCGAGGATTACAATTTTGAGTTGAATAGACTATCTTTTCCAATGCCTAGCTTTGTGATAGACAATGGCATTGTTGATTTTGCTGACTCAGAGCATTTTGGCCACTATGGTTTCACTATTGTGATCAAAGTAGTGCAACATCAGGATGGTGGGTCCTCCTTCAGACGGATATGGGACCCTGGGATTGTACTTGATTTGGTTTGGTGCAGTTTGAGTTCTTCTAGAGTTGTGGTGGTATTGCTTGAGGACAAGCAATTTTAGGAAGGGCAGACTGTAATGTCCCCAATTTTAGCCCTACACTCTTCTTTTGGATTTAGCCTATTTTTGAGAACTCGTAGGTTAAGCAGAAGCTCGAATCAGGGTTTCCAAACTTCTTGGAGGACGTTTTCGTCTTTTTGCAGAGCTTGCACTTGGAAATGTTGAACTTGGATTGTGGATTCCTTCTAGGTTTTCCGAAAACTTCGCGGTGATATGTTTTACTTGGCACAAAGCACTTTCAGGGACTTTCTATTTTTAGTAAGTTCAGGTTCGGTGTCGGATCAGAATTTTGAAAATGGGGTTGGATTCGTCTCATCAAGACCTTTCCAACGAGCTATAGATCTTCAATTTCTGACATCATCTTGGCTTCCGTTTTAAAGTCCGCAAAGTATATATTATTATTTAAATTGGACCTTGGTCCCTAGGTTTAACAACTTTAAGTTGTTTTAAAAAGATGTTCTTTATGGGGTGGGCGCCTCATTAAAAGAACTAATTATAATTCTTATTGAATATTTAATCCAAGCTTAATTTGGACACCACCTATTGGGGGAGGGTTTCTAGAAGGGTCAAACAAAAATTATAAAAGGAAGCCTTTGGTCCTCACTTGGATCATCTTGAACTACAGGAATGTTATGCTGCCGAATTGGCTTGGGATTGCTTCGAGGAATGAAAGCCTCCTAGCTTGGCATTGCTTCTCGCTTGAAAGATAGCGACTAGTGGTGAGATAGTGTAGTTTGCTTGTTTTGTATGCAAGATTTGTGCATGGTAATCAGTGTGTGTTTTATTGATCAGGTTACGAGAAATTTAGGACTGTCATATTCATTACAACAAGCTGTGTTTTGTTCATAAATTGAAAAAGACCAAAAATTTCATTGTGGGTATTGGCTAATCCTCTTTATTGGTATTGGGTGCCCCTTTCTGTAATTTGTGGAATTTTTGAGGACTGCTGTGATTTTTAAAAGCAAATCGCCCCTCTTGTTGGGCTGTACCATTTGCCCTTGCATTGATTTTCGTGCATAAATTAAATAGAGGGTTTTGATCAGCTTTCAATGTTCTAAGTGGTTCGCCATCATACTAAGATCATTATGCAATCCATCTCATGAGATTTGATTAAGTTTGGAGCAAGTTGTGAATGAATCTGTGAGTTTCAAGGCTGTTATTCGTGCTCAAGGAATACAGGACTGTCAAAAAATCAGATTATCAGGTTGGCCTCAATATTGCAGTTTTTGATTTAACCTTATTATTTCATTGAACAGAATCCTATAAATATTGTTGCAGCTCTATTACTTTTCGATTGTATTGATAGCAAGGCATTGTTGAACATATTGTAAGCTGGCAATAGTACTGACAGCAGTTTATGATCTTGTTCTATCAAATTGTAATGTTCAATTCTACTTTCAGTATTTGCTATTGTATTTACTTTATCTCTGCCCTATGGTAGCTACTTTCCCACTCTGGGTTAGAAAGCACATTCTGGGTGTTGAGTACTTTCAGCATCACAGTTATTTTCTTCAAGCATTGTAATTTGTAATACTCTGCCATATGGTCGCCTCAACTCCATACTGGATTGGGTAGCACATACTTGGTGTTGAGTTTCTTTTAAGCATTGTAATTCTTAGTACTCCACCATATGGTCGCCTCACTCCATACTGGATTGGGTAGCACATACTTGGTGTTGAGTTTCTTTCAGTACTTGTAATAGTAGAAGATCCTTTGACCATATGCTCGCCATCATCGGCGCCATTCTTGGTTAGAGTTCCTTTCAGCTCTGTTTCTGCATTCAGATCCTCTGACCAATGCTCACACCTTGGCCTCCTTGGATTCCTGGTGTACATTCTGGTTAGAGTTGCTTCAGTTATCGTTTTGGTTTAAGGCTTATCTTAACGACTGTGTATTACTCTGCTGATTGTAATTCAAAGTTTAAAAAAAATTGGCTCGAAATATTTCAAATTTCAGGATGAGTTTTCCTTAAAATAAATGTGGATAAAACACACTGTGTTCCCTATATATGTTTCAAAAATGAAAACCTGTGGAAAGAGTCTCAGAACTCTAACCTTTCAAGTGTTGAAATTGGACGGATTTTGTGCACCAACCTTTTAGGCATAACTCACTCAATTTCACTACAAATCATGGACTATGACCACTCAAAAGAACTAAATCAGTCTGAATTTTCACTTGAAAAAAAATGATACTCGATTCTAAGCTACAAGTTAAAGGTTGACCCTGTTGGCGTAGATATTATCTTAGCCCCAAAAGTAGTAATATTTATATAGGAGATTACAAAAACCACCTTTGGGTTGGAAGAGACATTGGACCCATGTAATGTTATACAATTGAGTTTCACAGTTGCATGACCCCTCTGCAAAGGTCCAAGGATAGAGGTCAAAAGGATCCAATGACTCATGTTTTATGGGACATTTACGTTAGGTAGAGCTACTTTCATATGAAACTATACATACGGATTCCCCTGCTACATTTAGATCTATCTTGTATTCTTTTGATTATTGAAGGCTAGTTCATGGAGGTTGATTGGAGGTCTTGAAGATCTGTACTTGAAAAGCAATGGAGCATGGTGTCCTGTATATTCTAGTAATGATTTGATGAGCTGTCATTCCCCCAAATGGGAAACGTGGCTTTTTAACCTCTATTTGAAGGGTTTCCCCTCATAGTAAACATATCATTCTTTGTCCTTGAGCATGCATGAATTTTATTTTGTTTGCATTGCTTTTTGCTGATACATAAACAGTATTTATTCCATACAATTATTTTTGGCATACCACGTTTTCAAACAATGCCCTTGTGAAGGCAGCAGATTATAATAGTGCAGCCCAGCACTGCATAAAGAAGTGACTTTCTAGATGCATCTTGTGAACTATAGAGAATCAACCCATAGAGCGAAGGTTAAGATGTTGCTTTTGAATTATTTTGGGAGACATTGGAAGAGTTATTATAAGGGTTTCATGAGGAGTGTCTTTAGATTGGAGTCATAAGGAGTGGTTGTGACCGTGTTGAGATTCCATCGGCATAACCATTCCAGTTCCAGCCACAGGTGTCTGACTAGACCTACCAGATCATCGCGACGAGCTACTTCCTCCAGACAGTAGCACACGGGATAGACCAGACACCCCTCCTCCACTGGTTATCCATCTATTTTGAGCTTCTTTTCAACGACCTCGGATGTTAGGAGAGTTGGGTCCACTCCTTGATGCGCCTTTCTCTTTGCTTCTCCTGGTTCTTCTCCCATATTGTACTTTCCCACCTCTCCTTTTTGGCTCGAGTCGTTGGCTGCATTGTTTCTTAGCCTCTTTCCTTTTTGGTTGCTCCCGTTCATTATTGTATTGTTTCTCTTTCCGCTTTGTGTTCTCCATGGAAACAGTTTGGTTTTCCCACTTTGTTCTAACACTTTTGTACTTTGCAATCCCTTTGACCTACTTTTGTGGTCATTTGTCCGACATTGATGTATTTATCTTATCTTATCTACTAGGTCGAGGATATGACAAAGGCATATGGAGCCACAAAACCAGTAAGACCAACTCACAGTGAGGAAGTGGTAATGAGTGTTTAAAGGGCACTTACAATATGTCATATATGTTATTGCCCTATCGGACATTCGATTTGTCATATTCCTTCTCCCAACTTATAGGGTTCATTTATAATTAAACAATCAATACCCAAGGTGCTTGAGTAGGTATCAATGTATTCCAAATATACAACAATAAATTCTTGTCTCCATGTTTGTCTGCATGGTAGAAGGCAAGGACCTTAACAATTTGGATCCCAACAAATTGCAAAATGCATTAAATGATAGAGCAACAAACAATTAATATGCTTGGATGAATCATTAGGAAAAAAAATACTATTTTCCCTTTCTGATAATGGTCAGAGTGCATTTCCATGGGTGTCTCACAGATGTCCAAAATTATGGAGTAAGAAATTGGGTTTAAGCCGAATTCCATCAGTCTTTAATTTCAACAAATAGAATGGCTTAAGCATAGTGTAGTACTTAGCAGGCTTACTCACAGAGTGAAAAGGAACAATATAATTAGGGTTTGGGTCTTCTACAATACAGATAAAATCATCATCAAAAGCTCTCATGCTAGAAAGCCGAAAAGTTCCTTAGCAGAATGCAGTATGTTAAAGGTAGTCAAAAGCTTGCACAAGGTCAAGTAGCTAGTTGAAGGAGTGAAGATAGCAGTGATCAAAGTTATTGATTCTAAGAAAAAAAATATAAAAGAGAAATCGTTTCTAAAGAGACAAGGTAGGCAGAGAAAAGAAAAAGCTACGGCCATGAGATGATCAGAATGAGGAAAACTAAGCATATTCTATAGATAGAACTTAGAGATTAGGTCCACAATCCTCTGATCGGGATGGTAGGGAATCCAGAATCAAATTTGATGTGAAGTGACAGAAACTAAGCCAAATACCTCATAAACTCAAAATTTCTAGTTAAGATATGACAAGAATGGAAACAAAGATTTTGATAATGGGGATGTTTGTTATAAATGCTACACTACCAGGAGAATACTATTTCAGAATTATAATTCCATATTGGAGCATAGCACAACAGAAAGTAAGAGAATAACAACTTTATTGCATAAGGTTGTGTTCAATACAATTTCTCAGTACAAAGAAGACCTATCACATTGGCTTGCATAGTTCCCCTTTGTATTTATAAGACAAAAACCCAACAGTTGTCGGTTTGAAACACAACTGTTAACTTCAACCATTCTTAACTAAAGAGTCACTAAGACATTACCTAACGCTGACAAGAAAATAGTAACAACATAACAAGTTGGCTACCCAAAAAAAGTTTAAATTTAAATCAATGGTCTACATCATAGTAGCATAAATCATTTGGGGGTAAAAAGAGTTTTTTCAAAAGTGAAAATGTTTTTCAAAAAATCATGATTAATTAGAGAAAAAGCAGGAAAAACTTAAAACCGTCGAAAAAATATAGAAAAAAAAAAAAATTAATTTAAATGCATTTCCATTGCATAGAGATACATATTAAGCATTTCAACTGCATAGAGAATAGATACAAATTATGAGGAAGATAAATGAGATTGTACACCATCAAAATCAGTCAACTATTTTCTTTTATTACTTTTCATACTATTCAAATTTCATTACATTTGCAATTCAAAATGCATATTATTGTTGTTTACAAGGGAACAAAAAATGGGAGGGAACCAATAGTATGTATATGTTAGTGACTTTAGCGAATAATACTTTACAAGAATATAAATCAATTTTTAATATGAATTGAGAATTAGAAATACAACATTTATTAACTTTGAATTTTCTTCATCTTCAGGCGAAGATTGTAGTAGACAAATGCCAAATCATTCATCCATTCTTGAATGAGTCAATTGCTTTTTTTGAATGTATATGTTCGTACACACTCTCATTATGCTCACAAGTAGATGAACTGCATGGTTGGATCAAAATGCGCATTGCCGTCCTTCGAAGGTGTTTGGTCTCTTTGCCAAAAAAATCCCACCATTATACTGCAAAAATAAATTTTGTCAACATTGTAACATGCATAATCCAGTTAAAATTTAACACTTTAACCGTACGTATATAGAAAAATTGTCTACTTGGTTGGAAAGATTTCCTTCCTATGATGGTTGCCTTACTACATAATAAACCCCTTGTTTGCTTGTACATCGACAACTCTCCCATAGCTTCTTCAAAGACCTGTTGAATAGAAAACATTTTTTCCATGCACTTAAATAGGCCCAATGTGACC
This sequence comes from Torreya grandis, assembly GCA_037957365.1. NCBI lineage: Eukaryota > Viridiplantae > Streptophyta > Pinopsida > Cupressales > Taxaceae > Torreya > Torreya grandis. Next base: position 1,189,297 of record JARHVA010000975.1, on the reverse strand, counting down.
TCTGCATCGTCACGAAATGAGACTTTATACAACAATTTTGGATTCAATAAGTATCTAGCTACATGGAAGGGAGAATGCATTTGTCGATTCTATCTCGCATGTACTTAGTCTTATTATTCTCCAATCTACCCCTAATAGCTTCTTTGGTCCTATCCATTGACTCTACAAATAACCCATGGGGGATTTATCCCCATCGACAAATCTCAAAACTCGAATTAGAGGCTCGAAGAATAACACAATTTGTTCTCTCTTTCCAAAAAGACGATGAGAAAACAATCATTCACCATTCTGCCATTCATATGTTTTGCAAAGGAAGATTCCACCCACTCACTTAAAACGAACATTTGTTTCAAATTCATTTGTTGTTGGGAAAAACTCTGCAAGGCAAGGAAGTGAGTTGCAAATTTTGTCACCCTCGGTTGAAGAAGTTTTTTACTATCTATGAATGTGTGCATCATACTGAGCACCCTTGTGTGATTATATATGAACTTCATGATTGTGCGGGCCTTTTACAAAGCCTCTTTCACCCATAGAATTTTGCTTATGTCCTTCGAGATCAAATCAAGACAATGTGTCGCACATGGAGTCCAAAACATAGTTGCATATTTGTCCATAAGAAGTCTCCTAATGGCCGCGCAAGCAGCAGCATTATCATTAATAAATTAAATCACATTTTGTGGCCCCACCTCAATCACAACCTCATTAATAAATGAAATAATGTCTCGCCTGATTTTATCAGATCAAATGCATCGACACTCTTAACAAATATTGTGCCACTATCAAACGACACAAGGAAGTTGATCAGCATGCAATTTTTTCTATTTGTCCATCCATCTAACATGAGAGTGCATCTCGATTGTGCTCATTTCTTGTGATGATCTGCAAGGACATCGCTCACATCCTATACGACGTCCAATAAATATATCCACTTCATATGGTGTGGTTGTGAACCCAAGACTTGCAATTGCAATTGCTTCCACCACACTTTGTCAATATGAAAATCTGGCCACATTAAACGACAAGCTAGAAGAGTACCAAAAATTAGAGATTGTCTTCTCTGCTTGCTCATGTACAAATTTGTTTCTACCTGTACTCTCTAGTGTGGTTTGTGCTCCAAAGGTAACGCAAGGGATAAAAAAAGCATGAATGCTTCCTCCGCCTATGTTTGGCCTACGAGGTATTGATCCAAAGAGACATCTGAGACCTCTTGTTTCCCTTTTCATGTTTTGTTGATGGCCCTAGTGTGTCATCAAGAGTTAGAACCCACTTCTATACCTATTCTTGCCCTTTTGGCCTTCAACTCTAAATATCTCTGGAATGTTGTTATAGCCTTATTGGTGATATCCACACGACATGCAATAAGGCAAGGTGTAACTTCATGCCCTCATTGTCTCCTTAAATGCCACTTGAAGTGGTATATACCTCCATTGCATATATGTCCACAAAAGTTGCATTTGACCTTCTTTAGGTTGCCATCAACTGGGGTGTCGTAGTTTCATGCAAAATCTTTCACATGGCATGATGATCAAATCTACAATGTGCATAAAAAATTATATTTAGGTGCTGAAATATTTTAAAGGTGTTTAGTTTTTCCTTATCACTCACACCTTTCGATATACCCAAATCTTTAATAGTCAAACTGCCTAATATATTATACACCTTATATACCCTTAGGTACGTGGAAGAGTAATAGTACGGAAAAGCAATTCTCTCAATATCCCATGCCTCTCAATATACCAAACATTCTTATATATCTCACCTTTCTATATACCTGAAAATATGTGAAAGAATGATAGTACGTGGAAGAGAAATGTATATGAAAGCATTGTGATACATGAATAAAGTGGCACTAAGAGAAATGGCATGTGAAAGGTCTTGGGCCTATCTAATACAATACCTACTCACATGGGGCAGTTCAAAGCTCGTAGGGACAACACCTGTCTGACATTGCAACCCCCTATGTTGGATTTAAAACCGAAAGACAGATCTCAAAATAAGAAAAAGAAAAGATAGAAAAGATATTTTAGATGTTTTTTTTCAAGTAATATTTTACATTCTTGCAATTGTTAGTACTTAATACATACACAATAAAATAATGTAAAAATATTTATTAGTTTACATTAAAAAATAAAAATTCATTGCAAAAAATTGACTGTGTTTTTTTAATTTAATATTAAATTTGACATAATTTACTATTTAAAAAAGTAAAAATAAAAAATAACCCTAATCTTAACTCCAATAGGTATGTAGTTAGGGTTAGGTAACAGGGATATTTTTTAAAAGTCTTTATTAAATTTGAACATATTAAATATTTTTTTAAAACCAACACTAACCTAACCCTAACCATTAGGGTTAAGGTTAGGGAACAAGTATATATAGATTTTTTTTTATTAAATTTGAACACATTAGATATTGAAAAAACTATTTGTAAACCTCTTGGGGCTAAGGTTAGGGTTTAGTTTAATTTTTAATATTCAAAAAAAAATAGCCAACCTAACCCTAACCGTTAGGGCTACAGTTAGGGAACATGTATATTTTTTAGTTTTTTATTTTTATTAAATTCAAACATATTAAATATTAAAAAAACTAACTCTAAATCTCTTAGGGTTAGGGTAAGGTTAAATTTTTAATATTTAAAAAATCCTAACCCTAAACCTGATCGCTAAGGTTAGGGTTAGGGTTAGGGAACAACTATATTTTTTATAGTTTTTATTAAACTTAAACATATTCAATATATAAAAAAAAAGCTGCCATAACTTGATTTTCTCTAGTCTCAAGTAAAAATCTCAAATCTTTCGTAGATAATCTCAGACCTCACTGAAAATCTCAAAGTTCTCTTAAAATTGTTTTTTGAAAATCTTCTCTTTGATGGCAAATATATGTGAAAATGAAGCAAAAATAAACAAAAAAACACTTTTGGTATATATATTTGAAAAAAACGTGAATAGCAGTTTAAATCATGATTTAAACGGGTTTATATCAGAATTTTGAAATATCCCAAAAGCGGATATTTTTTGAATTCTGAAATTTTACTGCAAACCTTAAAAGAAAATTAATTTTTTGATTCTTGCAATAGCAAACCCTAGATGAAATCAACCCTTCAAAATTAGCATTAAAATAGGCTGAACCCAACACACCAAATGGGGATTCCAACAAGCAAGTTTTGTCCTCTCAAAATATGAAATTACCTCCAAACCCTAGGCATCCCAATCTGAAATTTTATTTATATTTTTGACTGATGTATCATGCATCAAACACTTCATTGGTTCTTTATAAAATTGCACAAATATTACTGAGTAAATATGCAAAATTTATTATGAATTCTGAATAAATTTGAGGTCCAAATGTCCTAAAAAATCCTCACAAAAATCAAAATTAATTCAAAAATAATTGTAGAAAATTACTGAATAATATTTAGGCTTGGAATACCCTATCAAATCCTCACAAACAACTCCCAATCAAATTGCCCTAGCTAGAATTGATCATTTCTAGCCCTAGATCCAATGCAGCGATAAAATTAGGGGTCTTCGACCCTGAAAATCCAACTTTGGGTCTCCAAACCCTAGTCACCACCCTCCTAGAACAATTTGCCATCCTTCCAATCAATTTGCCCAGCTTTGAAACCCTTTTTTTTATTTTTTTCTAAATTTTGATGATCTATGGCGGCTCCAAAATGAAGTTGCCCAACGGAATAATGAAGGTTTGCATCCTCAATCTTTTTGCTTGAAGGTTTTCGTCTTCAAGTCAAAAGCTCAAGTTTTTTCGTGCTCAAAACTTGTAAATTTAAAATATGATCCAAGATGTCTTTCAAAAAAAACCTCAAACGCTTTTATACTCTTCCCCAAGTGAAGCACCCAATTTGGAGAGAAATACCCTTTGTGATCTTTTTTCAAATTATAAAAAAAAAAATACCTCTTATAATCCACTTAAGTGTATTAGTACCCATGACCCTCAAAAAGGCCCCAACTTAAATGAAATTATAACAATAAAGTGATTTTACAAGTATTCTTAATAAAACCAAATGTTTCCCTTCTTCCTCTCTTTTTCCTTTAGCTCTTGAAAAACTAGGCAAGGGTAAAGGTCTTCAATAGTGTCATGTCCAAAAGGAGGGAATGACAATCCTTCCCGCCCAAAATTCCTTGTCCTCAAGCAATTGAAACAACCAATGGGTTGTCCTAACCATGGGCTTAAAGCAATTCTTGATCCTTGACTCTTCCCATGGGAAAAAGACCTCATGATGAAGCTCTTCGCTGATGTATACAAAGATTCTTGACTGATTATACAATCTGCAAATAGAATAACAGCAGCTTCCAACCTTCCTTTCCCTCTTCATGGAGGTCCCCTACCTCAAATATGCCAAAAAGATGCTAAAAAGGAACAGCTTCTCTGAAATGATAACATTGGGGTGACTGAAAAAGTGTATTCCAACAAAAAAATCTTCAGATTTTTGGGCCTTGATTGTCCCTATATCAGCACCTACACAAGACACACACATTAGTCAAAACAAGAGTTCTCCGCTCCATTTCATTGTTTGCATATTTGATAATGCCCTCCATATGTGAAAGTGTTGGAAACGTGTATGTGGCTGCCCTTGAGAACATAGAAGAGATGTTCATGTTGCCCACACACCCAAAAGTGACCTCAAGACTCAAAAACCTTCCCACTAAAGGAGTTGGAATTCTTCTTACCTTGCATGAGATCCACCCTTCACCAAAGGACCACTAACACATCCATATACTTCAAAAGAAAGGTAGAACCAGCCACTTCCCTCTTGATTAGTTGGTTGTGTATGCAAATTTCAGACCTCTTATGACTCCAAAACATGAATTGATTTCTCCACAACTCATCCTTGGAGGGTAACATTATACAATCAATCTTCAAACTCACCATTTCATGCATCAAACTCACATGTTCCCTTACCTTAGAGGGAATTACTTCAAAAGGAAACCTGTACCTTATGTTTTGAGGGTTGTGTTTGTACATTACAACCTTGCAAGCATCCCAAAAAATCAACTTTTTTACTCCCAACTTGCTCCATGATGAACCTACCACATTTACAATCCCAAGAGGGGTCAAAATGAAGCTATGTACCACTTTAGAAGAGCTGGAACTGTCATAACTAAGGCTGCCCTTTATGATCTTTCTCGCTTGCATGTGTCCCTTGGAACGTGGACTCCCTTGGAATGCAACCCAATACCCTTAGGGCCCTCAACATGCCTTGATATTTCTTTTGTGTCAAATTTCTGCATTCTTTCTTCCATTGTAGGTTGTTGGGAGGGCTGACTTTCTTTTGCAAACTTCAACCCCCTATCACAAGGAAAAAGCCAACTCTCTTTTGCATTTCCAAAATTTATTAGGGGTTGCAACTTACCCTTTTTCCTGAATTTTTTGAGTGCGAGTAATGTTGATTATTCACATAATTTTCTGATTTTTTCGAGCAACAAAATTCTGATTTTTCTCATGAAATTCTGATTTTTTTTAGCAACAAAGTTCTAATTTTTCTGAGTATACCAGAGGATTCTCACAATGCGAAATTCAAACGTCCTTTCCTTTCTTGCAATTTGAAAATTTCCCTCTCCATGGGCTTGCTTAGCATCTTCATCCCTAGAATTTATTAAGCCCAAAAACACAAGGAAATAAATGTTCTTTTGAATTCCTTATTGGATGTTCCATATTAGAAGGAACATTCCTTCTTACTGCCCCTACCGAATTCTTCTTGCAGAAGACTCCTTCCATGGCTTTTGATGTTACCTCCAGTGGTACCTTATCACTCAAACCATGCAAGACCACTTTTTTCCATTCATTTCGAATTTAAGCTCCATAGTTTGGTAATTTTGTGTGTACTCTCCAAGAGCATTGGATGCCTAGGACAAGGTTGGTTTCTCCAATGCCAACCACATAAAAGTCATTCTCAATGGAGTGCGTCTTCAACATGATGCTAAGCTTAGGAACCTTGGTGGTGCAAGGGATGGTGACGCCATCCACCACAGTCACATAGAAACCCATGAATTCGATAGGTTGAAGCCCACATGCAACAATCAAGCTCTTATCAAAGAAATTTTGGGTGGCTCCACTATCAATAAGAATTGTAACATCCTTACCTTTCAATTTTTCCTTCGCACAAAAGGGGTAGTATCTAGGAGTCCCTGATAATGAAGCAAAGGTGCCAGTCATGTCCTCTCCTCCAAGGATCTCCAAATGCTCTTCCTCATAGGTGGCTGCCCCTTCCTCTCCTTGCTCTTCTTCTCCATCCGAATGCACCTCAATGTAGTGCACTTGCCACTTCTCATGGCAATAATGACCCGATGTCCAAGGGTCTCTACAATTAAAACAAAGTTTTTTTCCTCTTTAGGCCATTCCTTGTCTCATTGCTCCATCTTGGCAGCTCCCTTTGCTGCCCCAAACCTTGTTGGTTTGGCTTACCACCCAAACCTTCCTGATTTGGCCTATCAAGCTGCCCCAAAGGAACTGGTTTTTGTGGCCCAAAAGAGCTGCCTCTTGGCTGCCCCCATTTATTGTCTCTTTGTTGTTCAAAAGAGTTAGTTTTTTGTTGAACAAAAGGCAGAATTTTACCTTGGGGATTTGAAGACTCAAGATTAAGGGCCTTTTGAATGGCTCCTTGAAGAGAAGATGGGTCAAAAGCCTTGACCAAACTCCGAATGGAAACAAACAAACCTTCCATGAACAAAATTACCAATCTCCTCTTCGAAACATCCATTACCATGACCGAAAGCCTCTTAAATTCTATCACATACTCTTCTACTATGCCCCTTTGTCTCAATTGAGCCAATTGAGCCAACTCTCTGAAGTGTTATCCCGAATCAGCCCTATCAAACCTCTCAATGATCATTTTACTGAATGTCTCATAAGATTGAATGAGTTGATGTCCTTGGGTGATCAACCCATGATACCACCATTCATGGGCAGCCCCTTCTAAATGCAAAGTGGCAAACTGAATAGCCTCATTTTCCATCATAGGCCTAAGTGAAAAGTAGATGTCTACCTTCTAAATCCAAGCCCTATCCAAGCTCTTAAAAGAACCATCAAAATTGGAAAGTGAAAGCTTTCCCAAGGCATGACGAAGTCCTCTTTGGCTGCCCTTATGCCTTTGACCAGCCCTATTGCCACCATGTTGCCCATACTTCCAAGATGTGAATGCGAAAAAATCCATTTGATCCTTGAAAGGAGCAGGATAAGTCATGTACTCATCAAAATCCTATCTCTCAAGGTGGTTTGCTCTTCCCTTCCCAGAATGGCAACTTTTTCTTGCAAAAAAATACGCTGGTTAGGCCTACATGTGGATCCTCAATTCCCTTTAGGAGGCTGATTTGTGAGGTTGCGACTTCCAGAAGCACTACCATCCCCATTGGATGCTTTGTCACCTCTCATTTCCTTCATAGTGCGGACAAAATCTGCCATCATAGTTGTCATTTGTTCTTGAGATTGTGTGTCCCTGTCAAACCTTTGTTTCTCTCTATTTTCAGCGTCATCCCTTCGCTGATCCAAGTGGGCCATTGGTTCTTCTTGTTGATTTTCCTCAACCTTCTTCTTGCTTCTAAGGTAATACCTTTAGTTCTTTGTCACCGTTGTGCATGAACTACTTCGAAAACTCATGGCTAGCCAAGAAATGGCTTTGATACCACTGAAATATCCCAAAATAGGATATTTTCTAAATTCTGAAATTTTACTGCAAAACTTAGAAGAAAATTAATTTTCTGATTTTTCCAACACCAAACGCTAGATGAAATCAACCCTTCAAAATTAGCATAAAAATAGGTTGAACCCAACGCACCAAATGGGGATTCCAAAAATCAAGTTTTGCCTTCCCAAAATATGAAATTACTTTCAAACCCTAGGCATCCCAATCTGAAAATTTATTTATATTTTTGACTGATCTATCATGCATCAAACACTTCATTGGATCTTCATAAAATGGCACAAATATTACTGAATAAATATGCAGAATTTATTATGAATTTCTGAATAAATTTGAGGTCCAAATGTCCTAAAAAACCCTCACACAAATCATAATTGATTCATAAATAACTGTAAGAAATTACTGAATAATATTTAGGCCCTAACTGGAATTGATCATTTCCAACCCTAGATCCAACACAGTGTCTTCAAACTTGCAAATCCAACTTTGGGTCTCCAAACCCTAGTCGCCACCCTCATAGAACAATTCGCCAACCTTCCAAGCAATTCACCCAACTTGGAAACCCTTCTTTTTGTCTTTTTTCTGAATTTTGATGATCTATGGCAGCGCCAAGATTAAATTGCCCCACAGAAGAATGAGGCTTTGCGTTTTCAATCTTTTTGCTTGATGGTTTTTGTCTTCAAGTCAAAATCTCAAGCTTTTTCATGCTCAAAACTTGTAAATTCAAATTATGATCCAATATGCCTTTCAAAAGAATCCTCAAATGTTTTTATACTCCTCCCCAAATGAAGTGTCCAATTTGGAAGGAAATACCCTTTTTAATCTTTTTTCAAATTATAAAAAGAATACCTCGTATCATCCAATTAAGCGTATTAGTAACCATGACCCTCAAAAAGGCCCCAACTCAAGTGAAATTATAACAATAAAGTGCTTTTACAAGTATTCTTAAAAAACTAAATGTTTCCCTTCTTCCTCTCTTTTTCGTTTAGCCCTGGGGAAACTAGGCAAGGCTAAAGGTCTTCAATAATGTCTTGTCCAAAATGGGGACATGACAGATTTTTGGCTATTTTTTGGTGATGTTTCACGATTTTTAACACGTACCTAATGGTAGGGGGTTGACTGCATAAAAACCACGAGTTTTTAAGGGAATAAAGCATTTTTACCAGCGATTCAAGATTAATCACGATTTATTCACAAGTTCTACTTCTATGGTCTACATTATCCCCCCTTTAAAAATAAGTTGAAGTCCCTTCCAACAACATATAGATAATCAAAAAGAATGAAGTGGATGAAGGGAAGGGGAAGACATCCTAGAAGGATCTGCTGCAGAATACTTCCAGATACCCTTCCTCACAAAATCCTGTAAATGCTAAAATTTAGAGAATTTTCCGTGTCTCTGCTTAAGCTAGATGTTACACAGAATTTTGGAAAACTGATTTTGAGAGTGAATCCACCATGGCTACCCTGGATGAAAATCAAATGATATCTTTCACCACCAGCTTCAATAATTAGTGTAATCCCTTTAACCATTTTATGACTTGGTGCATGTGATGGTCCGTACCATTGTACTGCCCCAGATAAAATATTATTTCCAGCATAATTCAAATTTCTGTATTCTGGATGGCTTTAGGCTGTCACAAATGGCTTCAAATAATTTAGCTAAGTTCAAGCAAAATTAATCAACTACTTGAGCAATTTGCCGACAGATACGTTGGCAGTCATATGGTACACAAATTCATACGCTGTTCCAGAGGCGAATCAACCACTTAACAGATCTGAATGGCAAGATGAACAGAAGACAAGAATTGATATAACTTTTAAGTGTTTCTATTGGCAAAGAATTGAACGATCGCACAACACTCTAACGGTTGTTCGGTACTGTGGTATATCATTGTAGCAACTGTGCAGCACTGTAGCAGACATATGGCACTGTGGCATCCGTATGGCAATGTAGCACAGCTGTACAGTTCAGTAATCTACAGTTGGATGCAGTACATTGTGGGAAAGGGCATAAGGGGGCATATGTACGGGTGCTTATCAAGGGGAAGTGCAAGTCATACGGAGCTAACGTACGGTTTGAGCATGCTGCCATACAGTTTGAGAGTATATGGAACAGTTGGGGCAATCTCATATAGCAGCATTTGTAAATGACGATAGTCAAATGGTGGTGTTAGGAGCAAAATAGAAAAGGACAACCGTACATGCTGCAGTATATACTTTATAAAAAAATATTTATAATATACGCAACTGTGTCTAGGGGTTCCATCCATAATTTTATTTCTAATTCCATTTCGACATCAATTAACTTCCCCCATGAAAGTAAATAATATTATTATATTTTATTTCTTTCTGGACCTCATCCATACAATGAACTTCACTTTTTTAAAGTTACTAGTTTTCTCAACTTGTACTCTCAACTCACAAAAACTTGTAGTGTCAACTTTACTATTTCTGACTTTGACGGCCTCTGTTGAAAGTCATATAATTTCAATTTGGACCTATTCACCGCATCTTTACACATCATACCATCCCAATTCTCTAATCTCACTACCTTCCTATCCATTAGTTCGTCATTTTTAAATGGTCCTAAATAGAGTACTTTAAAGTTCCTAGGATTTATTTCCAATTGACCTTTATTCAATATTTTGTAATATGCATACCCTGGGCTTGAAATTCTTAGGCCTTATATATGTATCAAACTCGTACTTCCTCTGTCCTTTAACACAAATTCCCTCTATTTAAAATTCATGGGCGGCAAGTATCAGTTATGGCAATACTTCCTTTGCCTTAACATGACCTCAGTTTCCTGATCTGCCACGACTCATTCATCTAGGGCGATCATATTTGCATCCCAACTGTACTTCAGAAATAGGCCATGCTTTAAGAGGTTGTACTTCACCTTCTATTTTAATTTTATCCTCTAACCTCGCATTCAAGTTTATTGCAGTCAACTCTTTGAACTTCGTGTCGGCTGCATTTCCAAACTAGTGGACCAACTTATCATCAAACATTGAGCCTTGACGAAGGTCTTGGTATCACCAACTTTTGTTTCTAGTCATCTCTTGACAAGACGGCTTCTTTTATTTCCATAATTTCAATGCTATTGGAGATAAAATGGCACTTCATTATGGAGTGTGCAGCTTATAGTGACATTTGTATCAAGTATGAAGATAGCTTAAGGGTTGACGACTTAATTGACTTGTTTGAAGAGGAAAGGTTAAACAGTACAGCAAGTTTTCTAACCAAGATCCATAGTAAAAAATTTTACGTCAAGAAGCGATTAGAAATTTTGCAATATTAGTAGGGCAGCCCTTGTGTCAAGAAATGGTATCATGGAACAACTTTACTGCAGCTCTCGGTCCCATAGACTGCTTGATTTCATGGACGTTATTAAAATATTTTATTCATTCATTGTGATCCTACTAGAAAACCTCATAGTCTTCTATCTACCAATAGAACAAACCATCAATGGAGTTTGTTTCATCTTGGAAGCACGACTGTAATTCGAAGATCCCTTCATCATTCGGCTCCATAATACCTCAGTTTCCATACTTAGAGCACTCTTCTTCGAGCTCCAAGTCTTTCGTGTCAGATAAGGATCGTTCCTCACTTATCCCCTGACTCTTCGAATCCATCACACACTTCCAACCTTTGTTTTCAATGAAGATTTCTTTATTTTTCTAATTGTTCGGCTTTCTCTACTATCAACCAACCTCGACCCAACAATGCATTGTAGGCCTTCTTCCATGATGAGATGATAACAAATATCAACAAAAGGGTTGGATTCCAATAAATACATTTTGTCCCATCATTAAACCCAATACCTTTATGCCATATTGGTCTATTCCCACCAGTTGGAAAGTTGGAGGCCAAATAGTTGGCTTCCCAAGACTTTTCCACGTGCCCTCTTGAAGAAAATTTACACCCAAATCACCATCCACAATGGTATTCATCAAGTTTCTCCCAAGTATCTCCATATACACTATTGTTGGTCGTCGAGCTAGATTCATTTTCAAAATATCAACAAAAGGGTCGGATTCCAATAAATACCTTTTGTACTATCAGTATACCCAATACCTTTATGCTATATTGGTCTATTCCCACAAGTTGGAATGTTGAAGGCCAAATAGTTGGCTTCCTAAGAATTTTCCAAGTGCCCTCTTGAAGAACATTTACACCCAAACCACCATCCACAATGGTGTTCATCAGGTTTCTCCCAAGTATCTCCATATACAATACTATTGGCCATCGGGCTAAATTCATTTTCAAGAGCACAAAGTTGATCACTAGTTCACTTGACAATGGGGGCTCAACTATGGATTCGTTCTTTTGCTTCTTTTTCTCCCCATTGTCCATTTAGTTATGACATAGGGTGTGTCATCACATGTTCTATGTCAGGACCATTTTCAAGTACAATGGTGGTTATTGCATTCTTGAGTTCACAAATACTTTGCAATAAAAATCAGCTAGCCTAAACAAGTATTTCCTTCTCCATTCTCGAGCCAGGGTATATGGTTTTCTTCGCTTATGCTCGAGTGATTTCCATTACTTCTTCGTCCTCGACTACGACCATCATGTTGGGTTCACTTTGCTTTGGGCAAATGGCATTATTGTATTCCTGTAGCCTACACCATCTACATAGAAGTCCAATATTATTTTAATTTGTGTGGAAACCTCTTGAAAAATGTTCCCCCTTGTTACACTTCCAACACTGCACGATCATCCATCCTTGGGAGTCTTACCAAATCAAACTACCACCACCACTATTATTTTGCCATCAGTTATTATTCAGCTTTGGTGGCATGGTGGGTGGTGTTGATTGCTTCCCTTGTGTGAAGAATACTTGGATGCTTGTGTTCCGCAAATTGTAAGAGCAATGCTTGATTGAATGAACTGTAACTTCAAAAAATTCACATAACATTTTCTATGGGCAATTCCCCTTGGTGTGACCTTCTAGCTTGTAGTCAATACACCAAAGATCCCTACCTTCGTCCTCAATGTCCATCTTTAGCTCTTTTATCATTTGAAGCATGTCTCTTCTCAAGGCTTGCACAGATTCAAGTTCACTATTATTTTTGGACTCTAAATAATCATCTTCGCTCCTCTTCCTCGAGTGCATAGATGTCTTATTTTCACTTTCAATGTCCATTTTGTAAAATGAACGTAGAACCACCTTCATCTTCCTCTACAACGAGGGTATCAGTTCCTCAATAACCCACAACTTCAAATTGTCGACTAGTTCCTTCTCGATTTTTCCTAGCAATTCTTTAGGTCTTCTATTGTAGGCTCAAACATTTTCATGTTTCCCTTGCCATATATTGTAGATTTATGTGACAACTTCATTGTTGTCTCTAAGAAGCTTAAATTCTTTCTCAAATGCCTTCCATAGTTTGTCACATGAGAACTTGTCAAATGTCGGTGACTGCATCTGTGTACTAATTAATAATCACCCTCTAAGCGTGGCTAGGAAAGACTGGAACTAGTCACACTCATCTATTTTCCCATTGGCAATCCAAATTGTAATACAAGTTCTATATTTCCGCACCCGATCTACAAATCCATCACCAATAAACTTCATTAACATTATTTTTTTGATGTTGGACTTGGTGGGGCGTCCATGGTGGTGGATATTGGATAATTTTTGTGTGGCTCTTTTGGTACAATCCTTCTCCTTAGGAAGGTATGTATTGGATGTTTTTCTCCTATCTCAGCACTGTCACACATATCACTATACTTCACCCTTCTTTCATCCCAAGTTATTCGTACACTGCATTGTTCACCGCCAAGTTCCTAGCCTAAATAAAAATCTCCTATCTATTATTCAATTAACGGAAAATCCCAGTATTGCTGTAAATTTCTCTGGAAAACAGTGTGTTGTGTCTGATATAAGACAGGATAAGGTAATTGCCCAGGGTATTGGGCAAGGTGGTCTATATAGACTCATTGACTCTACCATAGTCAACGCAGATGCACGAGTGGAGGATGAATCCACCATATAAGATGTGCAAAAGGATAGGCTTGTTGACCCTGATCCAGTCAACTTACATGCATTAGTGGTGGAGGGAATATCCACTATACAAGATGTCCAAGGGGATGCAATTCCTCAATCTCAGTTCGATGCACTAGTAATTGTGCAGGAGGATGAAATGCCTTGGTCAAATTCACTGGATCGGCGAACCGAGAATAAGGTTGTTTGTTCAGTAGAGCATGGTCATTTTGCTCTAGATTCTAACCTTGGTATGGTACCTGAACGGCCAAGACTACACTCCATTGGATACAAATGGGTGGATACGTTTTACAATTACATGGCTCATCTTGTTGCGAAAGGCTTTTCCCAACAAGGGGGAATTGATGAGAATGCATAAATTGTGAAGATGGTCACAAATCAGTTGCTTCTCTCTAGATGTTTGGACGAGGTCTATATGGTGCAACCTGATGGTTTTCGAGTACTCCATAGTGATCATTTGTTTTGCAAGATGATTGAGTCCTTGTATGGACTTCGACAGGTTTCACAAGCCTAGGATGCTTTATTTAATCAGCATCTCCAGGATTCTAGATTTAGACTTTTGGAGATTGGGCTGAAATCATCAACGATTGATTTTTCATTACCGGTCAATGAATCAATCATCAGAGACTTGGTGGACAACTTGCTACATCTTATGTCCACATGGCCAGATCTTTGTTTTGTTGTTGGCTATCTTGTTCAGTTGTTGTCTACACTGAAGTTCCCACATTGGACAGCAGCAAAATATCAGAGGACTGCGGATTTCATGTTGATATCTATTGATCAGTCTGTATATGTAATGACTAAACTATTTGGTCCTATTTTGTTTGTAAAATTTCAGGACAAACTTGGTGTTGTTTCCGATTTAGTCATTAAGAGGGGGTGTTAAATATTGTAAAGGCTTAACCGCTTATTAGTTAAAGCCTAACTAATAACCACCGTAACCTCCTTGTAACCAATTTTGATTGCATAAATAAAGATATTGCACTGATCACATATCATCAAGTGCATCAAGTACTTTTCACATCTCTTCTCATTTGCTAACAGACAAAAGCCAAAAATGATACCAAAGCACATAAAATGTGTTACCTCGGGTTTTATTCTAGACCATGCTTCCTCAGGGATAACGTCCTGCAAAGTTTGTCGCATGTCTTGTTTCAATGCCGGTAATGATTTTGTCACAATCACAATATTCTTTGATTGTCAAATCTTATGAAACCACACATTATAGTTATGACCAATTAACTTATGTGCTTCCAACAAAACTAGGTTTTGTATGTTGGCCATTTATACTCGAAAAACAATATAACAGGAAAAATACAATTTCGACCCGAAATTTAATGCAACATGAAAAGTATTGTTTTCTAACCTGGAAATCTATGTAACTATAGTTTTTTAGTCTGGAATTTAATGTAACCAAAAAAAAGAATTGAATTTTGACCCGAAAATCAAAGTTTTTGACCGAAAGGTAATTTAACATGAAAAAGACTCTAAAAATATATACTTTGAATATTTAAAGGGCTTACTATTCTTCTTCAATCGTACCCTAACTGCACAGTTTGAAATAAAATTTTGTCGTGCTCTAACTGCGCAATTTGAAATAAAATCATGGCATGCCCTAATGACAACACACGAAACTGCAACTTTGTCTTCTGTTTGTGGCTTTTACTGTGTGAAACCTTCTTCCCTTGGCTTTCACTACATGCAAATCTCGTGCCCTAAGTGATTGGTGTGTTCTTATTTCAACATCGTTACTCTGCATTGTTCTTTCCCTTGGCCTTTGCGAATGTCTTCACGACCTCGATGTTTCATGTCTGGTCTGTGTTGTCCTTTTCTGCGAGCTCTTTGCCTGCCTTTGCATGTTTTGCAATGCATTTGACTTCTTCCTTGAATTTGTGCATTCATCTTCACTACGTGCTCCAATCTTCACGTTCATGTTTCACTGTGTGATTGCAATTTCTCTTCTTGTTGTGTTAATTCTGATTCACATGATTTCTACTCTTGTTGTGTTAACGTCTTTCACATTTTGTTTTCCTTCCATGCCCTTTTGTTCTTCTAAGTCTACTTTGCTATTCGCATGACCTCTCTAACGTTTGCCTTTGTTCATACCTATGTTGTTTGGGTACGGGTACGGATATGGGGACGTCTCAGGTAAGCGGATACGCCATTTTTCAAAAACCTTGATTTGGATACGTCATGGGTACGTTTGTATGTATGTATGCAAGTAATGCATATTACTCATTTTTTTAGTAAAACACTTGAAACTACATGGTATGAAAATATGTGTCTATAAAATATAAAACACTTGAAAATATATAATATTCATTCATTCATTACTTCAAAGACAAAATATACATTCAAATCTAGAATAAATCATCTCAATTGCCCTCAAAATCATGAAGGCCGCTCCCATTATTTTTCAACTTTATCATTTACTAACACTTTCTCTCGTAGAGGCTCACCGGTTCATTGAATCTCCTAGTGTATGCCTTAAGGGGTGCACAGGGAATGGGGTGGGATCGGCTTGGGGCACTTTGCGAGAGATGTTTTCATACCATTCTATCCTACCCACATCCCATGCAGCCTTCATACCTCCTATGATGTCTCCTTGAAATCTTGAAACACTAAAATATGGCTAAGTCTGAAGCCCTGAAACCCTGGAATTTGACTAAGTTTGAAATATGATAGGATCCTCCAAAACCTAGAATTTGTATTATAGTTCTTAGAGGTCCGAAACCACTCTCAAACATCCTGAAAGTATATAAATAAAATATAACTTAAAGTATAAGTTTACATTTAGATATGGACATCTAGTTTATTGTATAAGTTTACATTTAGATATGGACATCTAGTTTATTGTATAAGTTTACATTTAGATTTGTATAAGTTTACATTTAGATATGGACATCTAGATGTCCATATCTAAATGTAAACTTATACAATAAACTAGATGTCCATATCTAAATGTAAACTTATACTTAAATTTTTATTTTATTTATATACGGTTTGGTTCAGGTTGGGTTTACATTTTTTAAATTTTTTGTTGACTTCCACTATTTTTCCCTACCGGAAACCCCTGGGCATGCTCGGAAACACCCCGTAAACACTTGGGTACCTCCCAAAAACATCCAAAAAGGGCCCGAAAACGTCAGCCGTTTCTGGTACCTTTCTGAACGCCTCTGGGATGTCTCTAACAAGTACCCGAGATGTACCGGTGCCCAAGGCGTATCGAGACGCAAAACGTGTGTGGAGGGGGGGAGGGGCGGGATACCTGCAACACAGGTTCATAACCTAATCCAAAGATTTCCTTGAAAATAGGCAACTTGTTTGTACCCTTTGTCCTAAGGCGTCCTCGAACAATGGAAGTATGCAAATGAATACTAAGAGAATGAAGAGAAAATGGAAGAATGAGGCACACTAACACACTTGTGTGACCGTCATTTTATTAAACAAAAAGCGGTTATATCAATTAGGAGGTTTCATAACCGTCCATTAGTTAGTAATTAACTAATAGCTAATTATAACTTTAACAGTGAATGGGTGTCCCTGATAGTGATTAGTCTAAAAAAGAATCAAAACAAATAAGATCTTGTGTTGACTTCAAAAGTTTGAACGCAATTATCATTAAGGACCCATTTTCTATTCCATTAATAGAATCCATACTTGAAGTAGTGGGCATAAAATTTGCATTGCTAAAGAAGATAAGATTATTAAGACCACTTTCATAGTGGAAGATGGAGTCTTTGTTTACAATCAGATGTTGTTCAAACTTTGTAATGGACCAACTACCTTCCAACAGATTACCCTGTATATTTTTGTTAATATGCACATGTAATATCCCCAATTAAATTGTTGGAGATATCCTTAATTAAATCGTGGCAAATATTCAAACTTTGAAAATTAAGCCAATAACTAGCAAATTGCCAATCCATTAAATCGTTGACCACCATGCAAGCAAAACACCAACATCAAATCGCCAATATTCAGTCAGCAATTTGTAATCACAGCCTTGAAATGAAGTGCCACAATTACTAGGAAATCTCCATTATGTGGAGCGCCAAAAAGAACAGCAGTCATTAATTAAACCACAGTCCTTAATCATTCAAGTAGAGCGCCCATGTAAACAGCAGCAATTAGTATAGTATTAATTAATTATTAATTATTATTTATTTAATTCGTAACCAGTTTTAATTAGATGAATGGTCATCACCTTTGGAGAAGTCATGTCATTTGATGGAAGGCTATGAAGTATTAATAATCAATTGTGGGTATGGAAGGAATCATTCGATCATGTATTCAAATATATAACTATGTACAAGCAGCAATTTTACATTACTTTTAAGGACGAAACCCTTAATGTAGAATCGGATTTCAAGGACATAAACCCCTATCATCTCTCTAATCAAGGACAAAACCCCTTGAGGATTTATATTCCATTATTTTAAATCTGAAACTCTAAAGTAAACCATTAATCAATTACATTTTATTATTTAATTTATTATTTTTTTAGGTGCAAATCTATATTTATAAAAAATTATCTCAAAGAATTCTGAGGAATCCAAATTACCGTATAATATTTCAATTTGGAATATTACAATAGTATCAGAGTTGTTTTCTTGCCAACTTGCGAACCATGGGGTCACTATATAAGGATATCATGGTCACATTCGATTCATACAAAACCCTTTCAGCAGAGATTCGAAAAGAAATATGTTTTTCAAACTTTATGGAATTGAGTGAATCACAGATATAGTCACAAGGTTCGGGAGGGCAGAAAACTGCAGAATCTGGAATTCTTGAAAAGGTTCGAAAAAAATCCGGAAAAATCCGGTTTGAAATGTGTGTGCAAAATATTTCAATCTACTAAAGAATGAACTTTAATGTAACACTAGCAAAATTCAGAAATGCATGAGTTTCGACATATATACAATAAAATTATATAACTATAAAAATAATAAAAATTTAAAACATATCATAAAACTATTAAATTTAATTTTAAATAACATATAGAAAATATAATTATAAAACTTTTTTAAAAATATCAATTATATCGTAATATTATTAATTTTAATTTTAAATACCTTGTATAAAATATAATTATAAAACTATAAAAAATATATCATAATATTATTATCTATTTTAAACATTTTTAGTTTATATATATTTTTTATATTTGATTTTATTATATATTATGCAAATAATTGATTTGCAATATATAATAAAATTTAAATTTTAAAATAAAAATAAAAAACTAAATATTTAAATTAAACATTATAAACTGTAATTTAAACGTAAATAAAATTATAAATTACAATTTAAAAATAAAATAAAACCTAAACTTCATTTATATTTTATAATATATAAATAAATTTAAACGTAATATAATACGATATAATCTAACATAATATGATATTATAAATAATAATTAAAAAATAAAATAAGCCCTTAACCTAAACTAAAAACCTAAACGAAAAGTTGTTAAATAAACCTAAAGTCCTAAACAATTAAACCTAATTAACATTTCAATAAACCAAACAAAAATATAACCGAAAGGAACTTACCTCTCTGCCTTGTCGTGGCCCATCCATCGACCATTGTTCGCCATCATAAGAGAATACTGCAGGAAGAAGATTAGTGTGTGTTGTCATTCTTCTCTACTGTCGATCGACTGTGATGCGTGATGGTTATCTCCTCGCCGACTGTGATGCGTGATGGTTATCTCCTCGCTGACTGTCTCTTATCTCCTCGCGTCGATCTCTTGCCATTCAGCGCTTGCCAAAAGATTTAAGCTACTCGTCGATTGTGACTGCAACTGTTTACATCTGCTCGTGTCAAGCTTTTTAGGGTTCGTGTGAGGTAAGTTTTTTTAAGGTTTTTTTTATATGAAAAAATGACCGAACTGAATCGGATTAATTTGAATTGTCGAAAAAATCCAGATTTTTTCGGATTTCGCCCAGATCCGGCCGAACCTTGTGACTATGATCACAGAATGGAAAAGGTCACTATGAGGAAGATAACCTTGATGCCCTGAAAGACAAAAAACCATTAAATGTACCTCCCCTGTTGAAGGATATTGAAGTGACTTTCAATGGTAGTCTGAATAACAAACAAGACACTGCATGTGCACCTTTGCTTTTAGATTTGCCTAGCTATCCTAGAAATATAGGAAGTTCACATGTTGAACATGGAGAGCTTTTAGAGGTATGCTTAAAAAATCCAAAAGTCCATGAACGCTGTGAATTAGAGACCAATTGCACGCAGTCATCCACAACAAAAGATGAACTGGAAGAAACAGAAATACAAGGATTTGCCTCTAATGCTCAATCATTATTTTGTCATGATGTCATTCATGACCGGCTTGTTCAAGTAACATCCAATTCTGTGAGATTAGTAAGTGCATCGTCACGAAAGATGTTGACTGAATGGAGAGTGCCATCTGGATATTCTATCATTGTAGCCACAGTTAATGCTACCTAGGTTTTCTTGGCCACTGGAGGGGGAAATATTGTTTACTTGGAAATAGGAGAAGGATCCCTAACCGAGGTCAAACATTTGGAGATTGAGTATGATGTATCTTGCCTTGATATAAATCCTTTTGGTGGCAATCCAATGCGTGGTGAGTTGGCAATCATTGGACTATGGAAAGAACATAGTATCAGGATTTTCTCTCTTCCTAATCTAGACTCGGTTACAAGTAGAAACCTAGGGAAAGATGTACCACCTCAATCTATTCTTCCTTGTAGATTTGAGGGGATTTCATACTTATTATGTGGGCTTGGAGATGGATATTTATTTAACTATGTATTGGATATGAGCACTAAAGATCTACTTGATAGAAATAAGATTTCATTGGGTACAAATCCTATTACTCTTCGGACGTTTTGTTCTAAAAACACAACGCATGTTTTTGCAGCATCAGACAAGCCAACAGTTATTTACAACTGCAACAAGAAGTTGTTTTATAGCAACGTGAACCTTAAAGAAGTTAATCACATGTGTCCTTTAAACTCAGTTTTTTCCTCTGACAACCTTGCAATTGCAAAGGATGACCTGCTTGTGATAGGGACAATTGATGACATTCAGAAACTTCACATCTGTGCAGTTCATCTTGGAGAACATGCTCGTCGTATTTACCATCAGGAGCAATCTCACACATTTGCCATTTGCACTATGAAGTATTCAAATGCAAATTTGGATGAGACAGAATCACACTTCGCTCATCT
Source organism: Torreya grandis (assembly GCA_037957365.1). Lineage (NCBI taxonomy): Eukaryota > Viridiplantae > Streptophyta > Pinopsida > Cupressales > Taxaceae > Torreya > Torreya grandis. The sequence goes on along the minus strand of JARHVA010000975.1, from coordinate 1,168,413 downwards.
ATTGGATGATCAGACTTTTGAAGTTATTTTAGTATGTCCTCTTGATCCATTTGAAAATAGATATTCCATCCTTAGTTGTTCATTTTCAAATGATAACAATGTTTATTATTGTCTTGGAATAGCATATGTTACACCAGAGGAGAATGAACCTAACAAGGGTCAAATTCTCGTTTTCATGGTTGAAGATGGGAAATTGCAACTTGTTACTAAGAAGGAAACAAAGGGTGTTGTATACAATCTAAATGCACTTAATGGAAAATTGCTCGAAGGGATCAACCAAAAAATTCAATTGTACAAATGGATGCTCCGTGATAATGGTTCACGTGCGCTGCAGTCGGAATATGGACATCACAGTCATATATTGGCACTGTACGTTCAGTCTCATAAAGACGTTATTGTGGTTGGAGATATGATGAAATCTCTCTCTACTGATATACAAGCATGAGGAGGGAGCTATTGAAGAGAGAGCTCGTGACTATCATGCAAAGGGGATGATAGCCTTGAAAAACTTGATGACATAAAGATCGAACTATTGCACAAATTTTTGGATTACCGACCACCATATAGAGAGCCAAACCAAGATGAGGAATTTATTTTGCTTACGAGAGAAAACAAAGAGACCCTTGCAGAGGGGACGATTGTGCAAGTAATTGTTCACAGGGTCCTTAATCAACGTGTTATTTGTGATCTAGAATCAGGCATAACAGGAATCATTATTAAGGAGGAACTTTCTGATGATAGAGATATAGACCCTATAGAAAAGATCACAGAAGGCAGCATCCTTAACTGTTGGGTGAAAAGTTTACAGAAATCAGAATACTTGTTTGATTTGACCTGCAAACCGAGTGAGTTGAGGATTGATCACCAGCACAGTAGACAGGATAGGGATCGTTACTATGCAAAAGATGAATGCATTTTGCAAAGGGAACAAGAAAAATCACGGAAAGAAGAGCTTGCAAAGAAATCTTTCAAACCTTGGATGATTGTGTATCCACAATTTCATGATATATCAGAGAGTGATGCCATTAAGGTAGACGATGTATTGCAAGTGTCCAAGGCAGGGGACATTGCCTTGGGAGAGGCTGGGATCAAACATAAGTTGTTTGCAAATGCTTCCAATTCTAAGGAAAATCATGTAGAACAAGATCAATGCATTATGTATCTTTTCATTGATCAAACACAAATGTTGGAGAAACACTCTTCAAAACCAGCACAACAATATGAAGAAAATGATAGATGGGTTCGTGGACTTGTCAAAGGGCTTAATAATGGAAGTGGTTCGGATCAAGGCATGCTTGATCCAGTAGATATATCATGGCTGAAAAAGGATTGTAAATCGGCAAATAAAATATTACTTCCATACACAATCCTCACATATTTGTTGTTTACAAATAGATCCTCGCTTCATATTCTAAAGACCACTGATAAGTTGAATGTGCAGGGATGTCTTTATGAATTTACAATCTTCTATGACTTTAAACAAGAGAAAAACTTACATCAATGCAAGGCCACTGAAGAATTTGTGTTTGCATTCCATGGAAGTTCTACATGTCATTGGTACTCTATCATAAGGATTGGCTTAAGGGGTTTGAGTAAGACTAAGTACATGACTGCTAAACATGTACAGGACAATGGCATCTACCTCTCAATTAAGATGAGCTATTTATATTTTTATTACTACCCTTCGTTGTTAAGTGACAATGAGAAAATTAAAGATTACGAAATGTTGATTATTTATGAGGTTTTCTCATGGGAAAAGAATACAAAACCCTCTGACATTTTGGTGGTCCCCAATGAGAATAATGTTGTCATACGGTATTTGATTGTATTTAGTTCTTATGATCCTTCTACTCATAGATTGTCAATAGAAGATGCCATGTGGGAAGGATCAGTCAATCTTGAACATTTCAATTTGCAATTGCTTGAGGACAAGCAATTTGAGGAAGGGAGGTGTGTAATATCCCCAATTAAATCATTGGAGATATCCTTAATTAGATCATGGCAACTACTCAACCTTTGAAAATTAAGCCAATAACCAACAAATCGCCAATCCAATAAATCGTTGACCACCATGCAAGAAAACACCAACATCAAATCACCAATATTCAGTCAGCAATTTGTAATCACAGCCTTGAAATGAAGTGCCACAATTAATAGGAAATCTCCATTATGTGGAGCACCAAAAAGAACAGCAGTCATTAATTAAACCACAGTCAATAATCATTCAAGTAGAGCGCCCATGTAAACAGCATCAAGTAGTATAGTATTAATTAATTATTATTTATTTACTTCATAACCAGTTTTAATTAGATGAATGGTCATCACCTTTAGAGAAGTCATGTCATTTGATGGAAGGCTATGAAGTATTAATAATCAATCGTGGGTAACCAAGGAATCATTCAATCATGTATTAAAATATATAACTATGTACTACTTTTAAGGACAACACCCCTTAATTGTAGAATCGGATTTCAAAGACAAAAACCCTTGTCATCTCTCTAATAAAGGACGAAACCCCTTGAAGATTTACATTCCATTATTTTAAATCTGAAACTCTGAAGTAAACCATTAATCAATTACATTTTATTATTTAAATTATTATTTTTTTAAGTACAAATCTATATTTATAAAATATTATCTCAAAAGGAATTCCGAGGAATCCAAATTACCGTATAATATTCTGATTTGGAATATTACAATATATGGGAAACTTTAAAGCTTTCCTTGATGATTGGTCCATTTACAGCAGCCAAGAGTCTCACTTGCGAGCCCTGATAAAGTGCATGGGATGGTCGTAAAACGATGAAGTTGGCTTCGAATATGAAGTGCAAGTTCATGGTGCCGCAAGGTAAAATTTTGGGTCATTGTGTATAAAGTTGGATTAAAGATGAACCTGATAAGATACGGGTCATGGTGGAAATGGAATCACCCACAGATGTCACACGAATAAAGTAATTTGTGTGCCTTGTTGGATACTACCAACACTTCATCAAGAATTTTGCCCAAGTTTATCACCCCTTGGACAAACTAACAAGGAAAGGAGATTTGTTCGTATGGTCCAACAAACAGAGACAAGCATTCAAAGACCTAAAGGTATGCCTTATTAGTTCATCTATCCTTGCATATCCAAACTAGGAAAAATAATTCCATGTACATGTTGTTGCTTCCAACTATGCCATTGGTGTTACTTTGGCACAAGTGGGAACTCAAGGGTTGGACCACCATGGGTGATTTACTTGTCACTTATAATCTAAAGCTAAAAAGTTCCAACGTTACTTGTTGGCAACCCTATTCATGTTTTATGTGGGCCATCATGCTTGTTGTAGATGATTGATGTTGATACAAGAGTTCACATTCAAGATCGTTGGCAAGGCTGGAAAAGTCATGTCATAGCTGACCAGCTTTCCAAAATCAAGTTCAGGTGAACCTCCTAACAATGTGAATGAAGATTCAAATTCTCATCTATTTCAAATTGTTATTGCATCATCTTGGTATGAAAACATTGTGGATTATCTATCTACTACATCCTTTCTGAAGGACATGCAACCACCCGAGTAGTGGAGACTACAATTTAAGGACCGAACATTACAGTTGGTAAATGGCCTTATGTATAAGAAGGGGCCCAACCACATGTGTGATGTGTGATGAAGACATTAGAGATGTGCTTCAAGAGGTGCATGAAGGTTTGGTCAGAGGCTAGATTGGACTTGATGCCACAACAAGGAAAGTACTTGCAAGGTTATGGTGCCCAACACCTACCAAAGGATTGGGAAGCCACTAAAAAGGGACTTTATGCCCCTATGGCCATCTCAGCCTCACGAATTTTTTGTAAGGTGGGCCTGACGTATAAGATGGGGCCCAGCCACCTGTTATGACGATATGTGATGAAGAGAACAAAGACACTTCAAGAGGCACATGAGGGTCGGAGTCAGAGGCCACATTGGACCTGATGCCACAACAAGGAAAGTACTTGCAGAGCTATGGTGTGCAACACTTACCAAAGGCCTAGGAAGCCACTAAAAAGGGACCTTACACCCCTATGGACATCTCAGCCTCAAGAAATTTTTGAAAGGTCAGGCCTTGATTTCAATGGACCATTGAAACTCAGCAAGGTCTATCCATGCAAGTATATAGTGATTTCCAAAGAGTATAAAACAAAGTGGACAGAGACCAGAGCTTGACCTGAAAATAGTGCACAAACAACATCCAAAATTATTTATAAACAAAGTAGTCACCCGATTCGGAATTCCCATACATATTACAAGTGATAGAGATGGCCACTTTGTCAACCATGTTATTCGGTTGATGACTTCAGAATTCAGAATTTTTCATTCACTTTGCAATGCTTACTACCCACGAGCAAATAGCCAAGTTGAGGCCACTAATCAAGTACTAATTTCAGTAATTAAGAAGTTGTGCGGCATCAAAGGTGCCGACTGGGAAGAATGCCTGCCTTCAGTTCTAAAAGGTGACTACAGGCCACACACCCTTCCAGCGGATGTACACCCAGGCGGCGACAGTTCCTATGGAACATCTTGTAACAAGCTTGAGGACAGCAGTGAAGAACAGACTTGGAAATGAGGAAAGATTGAAAAAACAAATCATACGGTTAAATAAATTGGATGATCATAGGAAAATGGTACAATGGGCAACAGAGGTCATGCAAAGGAAGCGGAAATATTGGCATGACAAACATCTCCAAAGAACAAATTTTAAGCCCAAAACCTTAGTTTTACCATATAATGGAAGGTGAGAAATCAAGCCTGGGAAATTTAAAGTTATGTGGTTGGGACCATTTAAAATAAAAAAATTCTAGAAAACAGAGTAGTTGGGTTCGAGAACTTGGATGGGACGACAATCAAAGAAACAATGAATGGTTCTAAATTAAAACTATATCAACTAAGGACAAATAGTGTCATTAAGATTAATACTGAGCCTTTAAGTACAAAATTCAAGGTACTTCAATTATCAAGACCCACCAAGCAAAACAATAAAAATAAAAAAAAGGGGACAAATATAAAAGAAAAGACAAGTGTCTAAACCCACTGACACCCTAGACAATCATACGCCTTGGACACAGCGTACGCCCACCTTGAAGTATGGCCAAGAGGAAGTACGGGGAAGAGGATCCATATCTGAATGTACAACTCTTCCTTACCATTGTTGTGTGCTCCACCCAGCAGAGTTGTACACCCAAGCAACAAAAATCCCCAACAACAACGCCAGAAATATTTGTATGAAAGCTACACTACCAAGAGAATGCTCTTGCAGAATTATAAGTACATACTAGATCATTAAATAGCAAAAAATAAGAGAATAACAATTATGTTTGGTAGAGTTTAATACAATTGCTCAAAACAGGGAAGACCTGTCACATCAGTGTGCTTACCACAACATTCACATTTCTATTTATAAGACAAAAACTGAATGGTTGTCAGTAAAAACATAACAGTTGATGTCAACCGTTCATAACTAAATTGTCATTAAGACACTTCCTAAAGCCGACAAGTGAATAGTAACAACATTACAAATTCGGTTACCAAAACAATGCTTTTATTTAAATCAGCAGTCTACAGGGGGCATGGAAAAATAGTTAGAAGAATCAATGTGAAAAGCCCTAGAGGTTAGAAGCAATTCAAATAGGGAATAAGGAAACTGTTAATCAACATGCTAGCATCAAGAACATTTGGAGATGATCAAACTGTTATCAAGAGCGAATGACGTTCATTCTTGCATACCACCACTAGGGAACCGCAACCTTCTTACTCTTATGCTAGGTATTGTGAACCTCCTCAGTTTTAGAGTCAGGGGACTTCTAACTCACCTAACCTGAATTCAAGGTCACGGGGACAAGCACACAATACCAGTTTCTTATCTACCATATGGCGTTCCGCGGCCTTGGATGTTAGGAGAGGTTTTAGGGGAAATACCTTGCATCCTCCTAGGATTGTCCAATCATGCCCCATTAGCCATGGCCATTTTGTGATGGACATTATTAGGACTTGAATTGGCAATTTTGCAATGACTGATGATGATGTTGCTGTTTCTTCTGCCCCGAGCCTTCCTACAGACATGTGAAAACATTGTTTTTCATCCTTGGTCACATTTTGATTTTCCTCAACTCCATGCTTTATTGCTTTGTTGGGGAGGTCCTTCCATCACTTGGTTAACTGTACTTAGATGTGGTTTGGGGGTTTCAACCATTTTTTGTTTACCCTCTCTTGCTTGGTTTCTTTTCTTTTGCTTTTGTATTATTGTGATTAGTTACTTTCATAGCCTAGGGTCTTCTTACCCTTATTTACCTCAATTGTTACTAGCTATAACTTCGAGTCCCATTGACTTACTTTGGTCATTTGTGGAAATTAATATACTTTCTTTATTTCTTTCTTTCTCCACCTACCTTATGTTTGCATGTTTTGTTAACTGTCATTTCAAGTTTTACCTCAATGTATGCCCCTTTGTGGTTATGCCAATTGACAATGGTATCTTAACCAATCTTTTTTGAACCCAAGCATTTATCTTAATAAAAGGTAGGGGTAGGGCTCCCAACCAGGGATCAGCTTTGTATTTCTATACAAGTTATTTGTAATGCAAGGTTTTCTTTTTCCCTTAAAAGATACCATTTCGCAAATAAATTTACCCTTACCCTAATAATGTAGTTTTATTTCCATTTTAAAATAACTTTTGACACACGGGAAACTGATATGAAAACAGGGGAAGAATCAGACCAGTAAATTGTATAGCCTCATGACCTAATTTGCTTCAGAAATCCAAATAAGAAACCATTCAATTACAAGTAAACCAACTACACAATAACCAAAAGCAAGTCTAGAATATGAGAAGGTTTTATTCAGCCACTAACCTTGAAAGGAAGATAGGCCGTTTTTTGAAGCCCTCCACTTCTAAGATCATATCTTGATGCATAATTGATTGGAAGTTTTCTTTCAGCTTCCTGAAAACCAGTATTTTGTTTCCATTTAAATACAACTAGGAAACCCTAAGCATCCAATGAATAAGGCGACAATACAGGAACTTGCCTGAACATAAACAATACCCAGAACCAGCAAGAAGAAAGAAAGAACGATAGCAGCCAGACCAAGATAGTTCCCATCTTGAAGTGCCTGTGCGACTGTTCTTCCAATTGATGCTGGAAAATATGAAAGAATGCTTGTAAATATCAAGAGAGATGTTCCATTTCCAAGCTTCAGCTCAGTTATCTTCTCTCCTATATAAGTTGTAACAATTGCACCCAAAGTCAACAATGTAACTGATGAAAACACCCATTCTGTGCTGAAGTCACTGACATAAGGGCGTATGTAGAGTACTTGTCCTATTGCCTGCAACATGGAAAAAAATATCACGTAATGACAAAAATATATGGAGCTTTTACCCATACTAATACAGATGAAAACATTGACATCCAGAATATTCAAGACCGAGAGTTTATGGAAAGAACAAAATTATAGATAGCAACAACTCTGCTATAACCTTCACAGTAAGCAGGTTCCCTTGTTTAACCACAAATTAAAAAAAATTGCTAACTTAGAGGATATGTCATAATTGATTGCCAACAACTCGTGCATAAGTAAGAAACTTGGCAAATTACAGATTTTTAAAATTCCAATAAAATATTAGGATTTGACAACTAGATGTATTCTGAGCTGGATCATTAGCACGACGACCCAAAAGGGGAAGAACAAGCATAAGTTACTCACAGAGAGCAGAATGTTGATGCCAAAAACCATAGCTTACTTGCAAATAATTGCAAGCAAAAGCTGACAGCTTGGAGATGGTCAGCCTCAACAAAATATAGCGTACATTCTAATAAGACTAGTTATTTAGGTATGGTCCTTTAAAATTCACAGTTCTAATACTAATAGTTCAAAACTTCATTAAGAGTGTCAGTTTTTATCTCAACTTAGATCTTCCTAACAGCATCTTCAAGTAATAAGCACACATATGCGTGCATGCACACACATCCTTAAGGTTTGCATATAAAGCTGAATAAAACCTTCTCATATCCTAGACTGGCTTTTGGTTATTGTGTAGTTGTTTACTACACATGCGCAAACTGTGTATGAACTAACAAATAATTTCTTTCTGATAACTAACTTCATTATAAATGACTAAGGAAATAAGCTTTCCTTGCAAACTCGGTATCTCATCTTATGGCAACCATTTCCATTGCCTTAGCTCATATCTTTGATATATCTTACAACTCATTATCCCAAGTTATTCCGAACAAGGTGTTATGCTTCTTACTTGAACAATTGCGAAACCGACAGATGCATAGCGAGTCCACTGAAGAACCTTCTTCCTTCCAGCTTCCCCCTCTTTTTTTTGAAGTTCCTGCAATTTAGGAATGATCTGACCAAGAAGCTGAAATACAATCTGCGCATTGATGAATGGAACAATACCAAGAGAACATATGCCAAGCCGCCCAATGCCACCCCCCGAAAATGAATCCAGAGTGCTTAATAGGCTGTTCTGATCCAAGTTCCCTGCAAAGGCTGCCCTGTTAACTCCACCTAAAGGAATGTATGTCCCAATTCGGGAAAGGGCAAGATATCCAAGAAGCGTCAGGAACTTTCCTGGAAGTGGACCCTTTAAAAAATCACCCATATCAATAGAACTGTCCTCAATGGCAGCTGCAAAAAGTCAAACCATGTCTCTCAATAAAGATATACTCTCACTGAGTGTGAACCTGAATGTTTAGTTTCATTTAAGATAGGAGCATCCCAAATCAAAAGTCAATCAGAAAAGGAGAAATAACCTTTTCCTTGCAAAATCCACAAATCATAACATTCACATTCTGTGTTTGAACCATGAAGTGAACTTACACAGAATCTATATATTACTCGCCTTCAACAAACATGGATTAACTGTGCAAGGGCTTGCAAAATGGATTTCTAGGGCCTAGCATGTAATTTGTCAAAAGACACTCTTTAAATATCCATGCTCAAGTTTCCATGCCTAGGACAAAGTAACATCTAAGGTATCAGTCATAAACAAAGTAAAAAAATTATTTGTGCATAAGTATGCAATTAACTAAATTAAGTCCTAACAAATAATCATCCTGTGGAATCTATTTTTGCTCTCCTGACCAGGCATGCGAAGACTGAATATGAAGAACCACCGCAAAGAAGTCTGTCAAGTTCTTGCAATAGAAATTTATGATACGAAAAATCCAATATTAGATTTGTTTGGACATGAAAATTCCTTGATGGAAACCTTGCAATGTTATAACCCATTTAATTGGGCCATAAGACTCCAACAAGTATCCCAAGAAGGCTACATCACAGAGGAAGAAAAGTCATCCACCAAAGCAAATAGTAAAACATTAATAAAAGTTTATTGATTAAAGATCATAAAATATGGATGGATTGACAAGGTGTGGGTTACTCTCACACTTGGTCATGAGGTTGAAACCTCGGGTTACAAAATTTAAACAATACATAAAGTAAACAGAAATAAATCCCCTTTTGGGTTTCCATGAGGGGGGTCCCACATGCTAAATTGCCGTCTCGCTTGGCTGTGACCTAAAAATAAGCCTTAACCTTTTCATAGCATGATGGGCCCCATGAGGCTTGTAAAGATATCTAAAGTTTGCATAAAAGATCTAACCCAAAATGTAGGCTTATCAAGTTTCAACATATATGTCACTCAAGGAGCACAAGCAATCAGATCTCAAGTACGAAGCTAATAACACATACTTGGTCCTCTGTATATAGCAATATCGGAGTATTTACAAGGCTCAGATGCAATCCAATAGCCCAATCTTTTGCCGCAGCCTTCCATTTTGCAACTTAAGCCATCCACTACCATTATCAACCATTGTTTTCCACCAGTATGATGTGTATCAAGTTTGCTAGTGTCCCAAAAAAAAAAAAATAGAAGCAGGAGGGAGTATCCTTAAGCAGCATTTGAAAGCCAATCTCACCAACAATTAACCTAATTGTCTGTGTAGATTTATCAAAGAAATTTATACCACCTCAACCGCTGATTACAACTTACAACCTTTTTGACCTGTAGGGAAACTCAAAGAAGATCCTGGGCCATTGTTGAAACAGAATTCATTTACAGAGAACAACCTAGTGAAATATCGACATCACTTAATAATTTTTTTAAATGTCAATGAATAATTAACAAGTTTAACAATGTAAAATGTGGAAGTGTAACCACAAAATATAAATAATAAATATATTATACACCCCTCAAAAGAAAGACATATAAAAATTTGTTAACAAATTTATGTCAAAAGGAAACTTAAAAAATCGCATAATCATGTAATAACTTAAGAAACCCACAATAAACCTGCTGCTCCCCTAGTTGATGAAGTTTTCTCTTGCCTGAGACTTAGACTACTTTGTGTTGCCGGAGTAAGAATTGTCATGAAATCTTCCCACAAACTTTGTAAATCACTATGGGCCTCCTCATTGATACCAAGCGGATCAAATTGGCTGTCTTCTAGCTGCTGACAATTTCTGCCAAAAATCACAGCCATTTGCACTTCATAAGAAATTAAATAGTACAATATCGATAATGTATTCTGAATATTCTTATTAGATGATATGTTACTAACTCTTCAACTACCAATCCAGGATATGACAAGATGTTCTATTGAGATAAACCAATGGATTTCACAAACAAAATCTTACCTTTATATGGCATTTATCTTTTATAGACTTCGTGGTGATTTAGCTTCTTTCAGATTGCATGGCCCGCAAATCGAACAAGAATTAATTGATCTCAATTACCAAAAAAAAATCAAAACTTTCAAAAAGAAAAACAAACAATGCAGGCTCCAGCTAAGACACAAGGAAAAGTATTCCAAGCATAGAAAAAGCAGTTACTTGGGCCAGGCATGTAAAACAATAAGTTGCAGAAGATCTAGAATCAATATGAATACCCTGTACCCCATATCTAAAATACTTCAGAATCCAGTGCTTGTAGAACCATGTACAAAAAGATGCTCCTAAGGAATGCACATAATCAAGAGAAAATGTGGAAAAAATAATGTGGTGAACAGAAAAACGCATAGACAAGGTAGACTTCACTAAAACATTGATTCTATTCTTAGGTATTTTTAATTTTATGACTCTTGGCATTTCCTCCTGCTCCCCAACTCTTATATATTTAATCTTAAGCATTACTTTATAGTGCTATAGAAGCTACATACATGGCACCTATACTTCCCATTATCACAAGCAAACCAAATTTTCTATTGTTAGATAGACCACATGATACTCTAGTTGCCTCAAAAAAATATGAATCTTTTATTTCTTAAGTATTTCTAATGCAACCTCCTTACATGAGTCTGTCTTTTTTCTTCCTTCTAGACAGTGAAACACACCGAAATGTCCCCCTTGTTTACCATGTTTTTGGAAAATGACATACCTGGGAAACGCACCCTGACATTCTCAAAATGTAGGAGATGTGAAGACACGTCCCAGGTACATTGTCTGTGGACATGACACATCCCCAGGACATTAAGGCTGTGTCCCCTGAAAATGGAGACACCCAACAGTACCCTTTTCCACAGGATACACCTGGATGAACACTACAGTTTTGGTAAGGATTAAAAACAGGAAAAAAAAAGTGAATTTCAATTTACTTATCTGACCAAAAAACTCCAATAATTTTTTGTTGAATTAAAAAACTTGTTAATCTCCCCATGACCGGTATTTTATAATCTGGATATTTTAATGTGTGCATCCCAAGTCTTTTAGCTTGGGAGATCAGAAATTTGGAAATAATCAGACCAGATGTGATATGCTATTTCCTAGAAATGAGTTAAGAAATAGTTAAAATCAATGAATGTTCTATTATGCTTGTGTTAAAATTCTTGTTGAACAGCTCTCTTTAATGCATCCTGGCAATATTTTAAGATGGCAGTGATGGTTTATAAGGAATAGTAAATCGTTTATCAGTCAGATTTTAAAGTCCAAACCATAGTCACAAGGTTCGGAAATCCGAATGCATTCAGAAGGGCCAAAAAATGCGGAATCCAGACTTCTTGAAAATTTTCAAAAAAAAACCGAAAAAATCCGGTTCGAAATATATATATATATAGAGAGAGAGAGAGTGAGATAAATAGATAGATATGCAAAATATTTCAATCTACTAAACAATGAACATTCCTTTAACACTTGCAAAATTAAGAAATGCATAAGAGTTTCAAACTTGAATTACATTAAAAGATAGCAAAATATCCATAGTCCATAGTTTAGAGCCTAAGCTCAAAATTGAAATAAAACTTAAAAAGTTTCAAACATTTGCAACATCAAACCCTGCTTCTAAATCAAAACTAGCACTAGCACCATCAACAAATCCGCTATCAACACTATCAATATTCTCCTTAGCTCTTTCAAAAGATGGATCTCCAAGAAGAAGATTGTCATCTTCTTTTGCAAGATTGTGCTCAAGCAATCTTAAATTGTCGTGGACAAACACAAGCTCAGAGAGCCTTTTGGCTCCTAGTCGGTTTCTCTTATTAGTATGGATCAAATCATGCGTGCTCCAATTTCTTTCAGATGTAGAAACACTGGCGCACTGGCTGTGGACATGCGCAGCAAGATTTTGTAACTCGGGAGTAGAAGAACCATGTCTCTGCCACCATAAATGGGGATCCATATTACCAATGTCTTCTTATGCTTCCTTGAGGGAAAACATGTCTTCTTGGTTCTTGAATGTAGTCAGTTGCCTTCTCACCTTAGGCTTTTTGTTTTCATCTTTAACCAACCTGTCTATTGTTGCCAATAAACCATTCTTCACCTCCTCATCTGAATCATGATCCACCTGTATGAACTTAGGACTTAAATAGCAACTTGCAGCATGTATAGGTCGATGTAACATGTTCCATCAGATGGCCCCAATGTCCCAAATGTGTTGAACTTCATCACCCTCATCTACTAGTGTTTTTTTAATTTGCTCTTTTGCTTGCTCCATGCCTTCATACATAAAACTAATACAAGATTTCATGCCATCAGCGAATCTCAACAACTAGACAAGTGGCTCAAAAACCTTAAGGGTCTTCTCGATGCCCTCCCAAAATGAACTACCCAAGATAATTCTCTCAATATCCTTTGCAACGCTTTCCTTAAAAAGCTTAGATTGTATCCATTCTTGACTAGTGACAACTCTTTTCAATGTTATCCTCTCCTCCACCTCCCTTTGCAAAGTGACAAAATTGGATGCAAATCTTGTTTCAGTTGGAGAAAAAAGTTCACGTTTTGCATATGAGCAATACAAGCTCAAGGTCAAGCAGTGATTAAGTATAAACTTGAAAATTTGTTTCCCTTCTCTGACAATGCTATTCACCCACTTTAACTTTGCAAGATCTTCAAGCAAAAGATCCAAAACATGAGTTGCACATGAAGTCCAAAACAAATGAGGAAACCCGTCCATAAGAAGCTCCCCTGCTGCTTTACAATTCATTTCATTGTCCATGATAACTTGGACAACATATTATTCTCCAATGTCCAAAATAGCGGCTTCAATGCATTTGAAAATGAACTCTGCAGTCTTCACCTCATTGCTTGTATCAATTGATTTGACAAACATAGACCCTTTAGGGCATTGGGTCAATATATTGAGGAGGGGCCTTCACTTTGTGTCAGACCACCCGTCACTTATTACAGTGCAACTTGATTTTCTACAGTGTTTTTTCATTTTATCTAGTTCACTAGATATTGATGTCACCTCCTCTTCCAGCAGAACAGTTCTTAGGCTTTCGGAAGACGGCATTGTGTACCCTTTCCCAAAATTGGCGATCCCCTCTACCATTGCTTTCATATGTGGATTTTGAACAACATTGAAGGGGATGGCATTTGCATAAAAAAATGAACCACCAATCTATCTATTTCATGTGTTTCCTACGGCTTCCACATGGCTTTCAAAGAAGGCTAGGAGTGGGACATTTGTTGTTCACTTTTACTGGCTTCCATAAACACTAGGGAACATGTCGAGCTAGAAATTTAACCAAACTGTGCCAGATTGCGTTGAATTTTAGCCCTCTTTGAAGATTCAGTTGCTAATACAACTGTCTTCAATTCATATTTGCTTCAGAGTTGGCTGAGAAATGATGCATATATGGAGTTCTCCATCGTTATTGGGCAAATCTTCACATCTGGGCCTCCAAAATAATGGTTGCAAACCCTTGTTATAGTCCTTGTGATATTTGATACCAAAGAGTGCATTTCATATTTCTAGGATTTGCATCACGCTGAACAATGTATTTCTTCTCAAACGGAGTATTTGCCATAATGATAGCTTGTCCTTCGCTGCCCTACAAAAATTTTATATAAATTTTTTAATACACATTTAAAAAATTCTGTAAAAAATATATTTTTTAATTTAACTAAATGACATATATACAAATTTACAATAATATTATAAAACTATAATCATTTGCATAAATAATAATAATATTTAAATTGAAAAAATTAAAAAATAAATATATTAAAATAAATATATAAAATATAAATTATAATTTAAACATAAATATAATTATATATTAAAATTCATATTTATTTATTTATGAAAAGCGTAAAATATATTTATTTTTATGATAAACTTAAATTTATATTTATTTCTCTATAATATAAATAAACGAAAACTTTATATAATAAAATTTAAATTTATTATAAAATAAAGATTAAAGTTTAATTTTATTTATATTATAAAATATAAATCTAGAAAATTAAAATTTTATTTAATTTATATTATAAAATATGAATTAAAAAAATAAATTATTAATAGATTTTATCATTTTAATATTTTATTTAATAAAATAATAATAATTTTTAATATAAAATATATATCTAAATTATAATTTAATTTTTTTCATAAAATATAAATTTTATTTATATTATAATATATAAATAAAAAAATAAAATTATTAATAAATTTTATCATTTTAATATTTTATTTAATAAAATAATTATAATTTTTAATATAAAATACATATCTGAATAATAAATTATAATTTAAATTTTTTGATAAAATATAAATTTATAAAATAAAAATTAAAGTTTAATTTTATTTATATTATAAAATATAAATTAAATTATTAATAAATTTTAATATTTTATTTAATAAAATAATTATAATTTATAATATAAAATATATATTTAAATTATAAATTAAATTTTATATTATTTATTCAGATTATTTTTATTATTTTTATATTTAAGAAAAAAAATTATTATATTCAATTTTATTTTATTTAATAAAATAATTTTAATATCTACTAAATTAGATTTAATATTTATATTTTATAATATATAAAATTTAAATAAAATTAAAAAAAAAACGAATGTGATTTTATTTTATTAAACTTTAACCTAAAATTTAAAACGCAAACCTACCTGACTCTACTTCGAGCCTCCACCAACCGTCCCGCTGCTTCTCCGCGGATCATCCCAGGCTCCAACTACTTATCCGCGGACTGTCCCATCCCCCTGCCTAGTCTACCAAGTGCCTTCTTTTACAATTTGTCAAAACACCTTTTATGTGCCACATAGGTCTTTAGCAGCGAAACATTGTCATTCTTTGCCAAGGCACAGTCCAACGAAGATGAAATGCCTCTTTTTGTGTTGGCACACACGTCTAAATTCAAAACCGTACTCCAAATTCGTCCGCCGTTCTTGTTGTCTGTGTTCTCTTCACTAAATCTCGAGTCTTGCCTTCTCAGTTCTCACTACTCAGTGTGTTTAACTTTTGTGGCTTCACTGCAACTTTATAAGACTTTTTAGGGTTTCCACTCGTCGATAGTGTTTTTAAGGTTTTTGTTACTTTTTAATTTTTCGAGATATAATAATAAAAAATGAACCGAATCTGGCATATTAATCCGGACTCCAAAAAAAAATGCGGATTTTTCCGGATTCAGCCGAGATCTGGCCGAACCTTGTGACTATGGTCCAAACTCAATTATAAAAACCCCTTGAAGTTTCTAGTCAAAAAAAGTGTGAAAAGTGACAAGTGGGTGAAGAAAAGTAATAGGAAACAAGTGCATGGGATCTTCTTAATAAGCTCAAGTTCATGTACATTTGTTTCAAAATTAAACCTTTAATTAATTATACTGAGCTCAAATCCATAATTTATTATTGAATGAAACATTACGAAGTTATTTGATATTTTCTATGTTTTTGTCCTCTGTCGTCCCCCAAAATTTATCCCCACATTCCTTATCCTTAATACTTGGTGGATCATTGCTTTCAGGTGTAACATAATTTTTATTCATTTCATACTTATGTAGGGTTTCATCTTATCATTACAAAGTCTATATTTTTCAGTTAGTGGTACCACAACTGCTACCTTAGAATATTGCATCCTAGGAAAACAGTGCCTAATTATTTGATCTTAGAGACATTTCCTTACATTCCATTAATTTTTCCATCCTATGGTCACATAATGTTTAAATATCCTTTTGTCTTCTACTTCTAGTATGGGCATTAATGACTTTCTGAAACGAAAATATGGAACAAAACGCTAACATTCAATACATTCTTTGGTTTGTGTTTGATGCAATAATCTTCAATATTTTTGCTAACAAGAAGGAAGTTTCATTTTTTCACTGTATTGTAGCACTCTTCCAAGCTCAAGACACTTTGATCGAATATCAACTCATGGTGCTGCCACACATCTTATGCTACTCAATTATTATATTAAGTTGTATTTAGAAAAATAAGCGTATTGTTTACTTGTATTAGGAATTTTATTTGAATATGTGGGTTATAGGGCAACGATAATTATGTCTCATTGCAATGTCATAGGAGTTGGAAAGAATCTTGTCATAGAGGTCATGATGAAGGAGTTGCAAGGAATCTAATCATAGGATTACGAGTAATGAGGGAGTTATAGATCATCTTAGGTTTCATGGGGAGCTACAAAAAGACAATGAGGTTACGAAGAATCTTAGGTTTCATTAGGACTTACAAAGAGTCTTGTCATAATGAGGGAGTTACAAGCACCTGTCATCCCACAAGAAAAACAAATTTTCAAAAAGGTTTAAGCTTAAGAGGAAAGGTATAACTTGAAAGTCTTGTAATGGTTGCACAAGGATAGACTGTGGAAACTAATTCTTGACCAAGTGCAGGGCCCATACTGCTCTTGGATTAGTCCTGAGTTGGAGCTCATTCCTTCTCAGGAAAGTTTCTTGCCATTGTATATATTATTCCAATTTTTTAAGTTTGATAATAGCAAAGCTTCATTGTGTGGTTTTACTTATTTTTGTGTTGTCCTTGCTGTTCAAATGGTTTAAATCTGTCTCATTAACCTAGATTCAATTCAAAGAAAGAAAGGGGGAGAAAAAGCAAATTCCGTCCTTTCAGTTCAACTTTCATATTCTGGTCTAGTTGTTTTTAGAATCGGTTTTATATAACTCATATTCCAGCACTTATGTCATGTCTCATTTTTCAAATTAAAAAAAAAAGAATAAATTAGTAATAATACTTTAAGCGTTCTCAAGGGTACTTTTAAGTCATAGCTTAAAAGGGTGACATCTAAAGGGTGTCATTAATTGAATGGGGCCAAAAAAGGTACATTGATTAAAAGCCAAGTGGAAACTAGAAAATTAAAGTAATTATTAAATACTTTTTGTAGTAAAATAGAAATTAGAATTAAAAAGTAATTTTAAATTGCTTTTAGGGTTGTAAGTGGAAAAGTAATTATAAGGATGAAAAAGAAGAAAAGTACATCCATTGATATTATTCAACTTTCAAAATTTAGTGGAGAGCTTGAACTACCATACTTTTTCACAGAGGATGAAAACCCTCGATTGGAATCAGGTTGATGACGAAAACCTTCACACCCAAGTGATGATTCCACACGAAAAATCACAACTATGCTTTCAAATATATCAAAATCAGCATCTATAGCTTTTTCTACAACAAATCAAACAGCAACAAATTGTCATATCTACAAGTCCCATTTGCAACAATCAGCCAACAAGCCCAGGGAGAGAAAATTTATAAAAAAAAAAGAGTACAGGGCCATACGATGTCCATACAACAACTATTTTGGCCTCCCCAACAAGTTGTACCAATTCCATCAATATTTTTTACAACTATACTTGATGTACCCGCCCAGCTAGACCATCTGCAAGATTTCAAGGTCCACATCAGTTCATGTTTACATTGTCGTGTTCGACTTGCCAGTATTCATTGCATGTCACTCGTTTGGCCACCCATCACTGTTGTATCGTTTTGGTGGACCGTGTGTGGTATTTATTTGTTGAATCCATTGTTATTGTTGAATTCCATGTTATTTGTGAATTTTCAATTAGGGTTTTATTCAGTCAATTGTAATCAACTTATTGAATAAAATCTACAGTTGAGTTATTGCCAATTTTGCATATTTCAACTTGTATGCTTTCATCCCAATTCAATAAGGGTTTTATGGGAAATCCAAATTTGTTAATATTTATCCAAAAAAGGTTATTTCAGTGGTATTAGAGCTGGTTTTCTTGCCAGCCTGTTGGGTAGTGGATGTTTATTGCATATCAGATTTAGTGGTTCATTGCAGTTTAGCAATTGTATATCAGTTTTCAATGGCTTGGAGTTTCAACAAGGATTCATCATTCAAGGGATTGTCAACGGTTGTGAATCATAGTGTCATTCAGTGAAGAAGATTTGGGCAAGAAGCTTTATAAAGTAGGGAAGAGACTTGAACACCCACCGCAATTAAACAATGATTTACTTTGCATTTTGAAAGAAGTGGAGATTTGCTTATTTATGATGGATCAGTCAGATTCAGCGAGGATGCAATATGCTATGACTCTATTAGTGAATTCTTTGGCTAAGCCAAAGCTTTTGAGACATCCAGATGAGGAGGTAAGGCTTGCAGTTATGTTTTGTTTTAATGAAATTATGAGAATAACAGCTCCTCAAGAACCTTATGACAGCAGGATCATAAAGGAGGTATTTCCGCTGATTGTGGAAAGTTTTCAAGGTTTGGATGATAAGAAAAATTATTTTTTTGCTAAAAGAGTAAGAATTCTAGAAACAGTTGCAAAAGTTAGATCATGTGTGGTGACTTGAATGTTATGATCTAATTCTCAAAAAGGTTCACTATTTCTTTGGTACTATCAGAAAATATCATGCTGAAAATATCGTAACAGCAATGCAAACAATTATGTCTTTGATTATAAATGAGAGTGATGATATCTCCCAACCACTTTTATCTATTATATTGGTTGTTTTGAGGCAAGAACGGGTTACTTTTTCAGCTGCACATGAGTTGGTTAACAATGTTGTCAAATAATGTGAGCAGAAGTTGACGCCATACTTATTATCACGAGTTGCATCCACAAGAGAGGAGTACATTAGTCTTCATTACAGTGCTGAGATTGAAGGGTATGCTGATTTGTATTTTGCTAAATCAGTGACTATTGATAAGTCATATGAAAGTATGGAATTTCTCGATGGTTCATTGCTTGATCAAAGTGTTATCATGCCATCTATTCAAAGAGTTGGCATGACACCAATGAGAGAGGTAGCTGATTTTAAAGGTGATATTGTTCCTACAAATGAAGACAATTCAAAAAACTTGTTCTGTGGTGAGCAAAGTCACTTTGTAGATTTAGATCAAAGGGCTTTCGAATTGCAAGAATTGAAGAATCAATTTCTAGTCACTGAAGAAACAGTGATGCAAGTGTTAACAAGGGGTGATAGCACACACAAATTCATTGAAGGCCTCATTTGGAAAGCCCAAATTGAGGAAAGGCAAAAATGCATTAGAGGAGGAGCCACTCTTGCAAATTTGCAAATGGTCAAAGATGCATTAGAAATAATAAAATTAGATTCTTGCAATTGCTCATAGATAGAGATCGTGCTATCAGATTTGCAGAAGAAAAGGAGAGAGGTTTTTGAACTCAACCTAGAGCTAAGTTTGGCTCACTTTTCACTCTACAAAGCAGAAAATCAATCATATATTGCAGCCACACCCAAGGAACAAGAATCTAACACAAGGACTATGGAGATCAAGCATAAAATTGAAAGAGAAGCACATGAAACTAATGGCTCCTGTGATGACACCATTGGAAGGTATGAAGAAAATTATGACTTTACTAATAGCAATTCATTATCTTTGCATGAGTCTAGCATTCATGAGGAAGATTGGAAAAATCAATTAATGATGACAGCTGAGAATGAAGTGCAAAATCTATCAAGGATAGACAACACAAAAAAGTTTATTGAAAGACTAATGCAAAAGGGACAGAGAGATCAGCATGAATAAATTGCTACCTACTCATATTTACAAACAGTTATGAGCACAATGGAAGAAATCAAATCAACATACTTGCACATGATCAAAGATAGAGACGTGGCAACCAAAATTGCAAATGAAACCAAGACAAAGGTTGATGACCTCACCTTTGAGCTTATATCAGCTAAGAATTCTTTGGAAAGCACTGAAATGGCATTATTAGAAGCAGAATATTAGTTTGATACTGTTACAAAATTTAGGGAACAAGAGAATGAAGATAGGGCTAAAGAAATCAAGCAGGTGATTGATGAGCTTGACAAGCTTCAAGAAGACTTTGATTTGAAACAACGTCCTATAATTGCTTGTTCAGATATGGGGCAATAAGAGGTTTGGGCTAAACAGGAAAATGAAAATAACTTCCAATTCTTTGATAATCCACTCTTTGAAATGAATACGAAATTGTCCTTTGATAATCCAGTTTTTGTGATGAGTGCTAAAACATTTACTGAATTTAATAGCACAGATGGTGTCAAAAATAGGATATGGGATCCAAGTGAGGTTTTCAGACATGAGGTGATGCCTCATGAGATAATTAATGGACCACCAAATATTGTTAATGATTGGTTCCTTGGTCCACATAAGATAATTAATAAAGCCCGGGGATCAAATCATGATGACATGCAGAGTCATGTGAACAAGCAAGATATGATTCTTGTTGGTAATCTTCTTGGAAGACTCCCCGATAAAGAAAATATAATTAAGATTGTAGGTGAAGTTTTCCCATGAGGTATGATGACACAAGAAGACTTCATCATTTCAGATATCTAGATAACTTCTGGTATGAGAGCAAGGTATGCAGTGTTTTGGATTTTGTTATAGAATATCTATATGATAGAACTTGCGCCTTTTGCATCAGACTTGCTTAGCATCTGAACTTAAATGTTTGAGTTTACTAAGTAATTGGAATAATCAATAGCATGGTAAGTTGAGGAGCTATGTTGAGTATCTTTTTCTCTATAAGAAAATCATCATGAACATCAGAATGGCAAAGTATAAGCATGTGGATACCATTTCAATATTCAATTTTCATGCAAGAGAGCATCAACTGAAGGTGTTAGAACTTGGAAATGACAAGAAGGTTGCGCAGATGTTTACAAGTCTGAATTTCATCATTAATGTTATTGTTTTGATACAGTCCAGCCACCAACAAATTACATTTGAATACTTATAGGGGTTATGGCATACATTTGCGGATGAGGGAAAGAGCACATTTCAAATGGTGACTGGTTGTGATGATTTTTCAGCTGTAGTAAAAGCAATTTCATTATTCTATTGCTTCCATTATCCATGCATATAAAAATAAATTATTTTTGCAGCAGTGTTGCTAGTTTTGAGTTGCTAATTCTAATGAAACTAGCCAATGAGTTGTTTTCAGTTTGGAGCAAATGCAAGAATAATTCTCTTAAGGCTACTAAGTCATATAAGCTTTTGTGTGAAGGCATTCAGCGGAAGGAATTGGGATCCGTAATGAGTTGTTTTGAGTACCATGCTTACTTGTTAAACAGAGTAATTTTTCTGATACTCAAGATCATGATTGACAGTGGGTTTGAAAGTAGTGTCTGCAGTGGGACACTTTGGAACGAGGTGTTCAATTTATTAGAGTATGAATCCAGATCTTGCAGGTATATCAGCTAGGTTCAGCAGGGTAGCTATTATTTTGGGCTATAGGAAATGCAAACAGAGAGCTTCCAGATTATATCAAAAATAGTGCAACAGAAACAATCTGCATCCCCAAAATGAATGGTAGAAACAACAAGATTAGTTTGGGATCTTGATGTTTGCAGGACGGTTCAGGTATTGCTTGAGGACAGGCGATCTTTAAGAAGGGCAGACTGTCATGTCCGCTTTTTCAAACAAAAAAAATGAATAAATTAATAATAATGCTTTAAGTGTTTCCTAGGGTACTTTTAAGTCGCAACTTAAAAGGGGGACATCTAAAGGGTGTTATTAATTGAATGGGGCCAAAAGAAGTACATCTAAAGGGTGTTATTAATTGAATGGGGCCAAAAGAGGTACATTAATTAAAAGTCAAGTGGAAATTAGAAAATCAAAGTAATTAATTACTTTTTGGAACAAAGTGGAAATTAGAATTAAAAAGAAAGTTTAAATTGCTTTTAGAATTGTAAGTGGAAAAGTAATTATAAGAAGGATGAAAACGAAGAAAAGTACATCCATTATTATTTTGACTTTCAAAATTTATTGGAGAGATTAAAGCTACCATACTTTTCCATAGAGGATGAAAACCCTCGATTGGAATCAAGTTGAGGATAAAAACCTTCACATCCAAGTGGTGATTCCACACGAGAAATCACAACTGTGCTTTCAGAGATATCAAAATCAACATCTAGGGCTTCTTCTACAGCGAATCAGATAGCAACAAATCGCCATATCTACAAGACCCATTTGCAACAATCAGCAAGCAAGCCCAAGGAGAGAAAAAAAAAATTATAAAGTACAAGTCTGTATGGTGTTCGTATGGCAACTATTTTGGCCTCCCCTGTAGGCCGTACCAGTTCCATCAGTATTTTGTACAATTGTACTTGTTGTACCCACCCAACTAGACCATCTACAAGATTTCAAGGTCCAGATCGATTCATGTTTACATTGTTGTGTTCGTACACTTGCTAGTATTCATTGCATGTCACTCATCCGGCCACCCATCATTGTTGTACTTCGTTTTGGTGGACCATGTATGGTATTTATTTGTTGAATCCATTGTTATTGTTGAATTCCATGTTATTTGTGAATTTTCAATTAGGGTTTGATTCAGTCAATTGTAATCAGCTTATTGAATAAAATCTACGGTTGGGTTATTACCAGTTTTGCATATTTCAGCGTGTATGCTTTCATCCCAATTCAATAAGGGTTTTACGGGAAATCCAGAATTGTTAATATTTATTCAAAAAGGGTTATTTCAACTTATAGGAGCAAGTATAGTGGTGGATCCTCTATTAGTGGCAGATTTCAAAATTTATGATTCTAGGGGAAAAAAATTCTGAGATATCATGGCAGGTTCCTTTTAGAAAAAATGGCATACTCAACCTAAGCACGGACTAATTTTGTGAATTTTATTCCTAGCTCTATGAGAAAAGGCTATTCTAGAACTAATAAATAAAATCCAATTTGTCTCCCATTATTTCATATTCAAATGAAACATACAATTGACATTCTGCATCAATTGTTTGAAGCACATTTGAGAGGTGATGACACACAAGACAAATTTCTGGTGGACACGAGTTCAACTCTTCTCTACAAATTTCTTCATTTTTCAATTCAAGTCCTAACACCAAATGGGAACAAAGGTCCAAAAGAATTGCATGTGCCAACAACAAGCACTGTGGTGATACAGATATAATGATTCATGATTTCAGCTTCCACCTAGTGGTCACAAGTTTAATTCTATGAAAACAAATTTCCTTTTATTTTTTTAATTCTCCACTCAAACTAATACAAGCACCAATCGTTCAAGCTGTAATTGTTATCAATTTAATATTAAGGTCCAATAATCTATTGGCTTCTATCTCAATCCATCCTTTTGTTTTTAGTAATTGACTGCATTAGACTCCCTCCGGTCTAAAGGGCCATGGTCTAGGGGCAAGGTAGAGCAATTGTGATGATAATGACTGGGGTTCAAGTCTCATTGATCATGCTTCCCAATTAAAGCGGACCCCACAGAAATGAGGTTGGGTGCAAGTCCAAGTTGAATTTTGATGAAATAAGAACCCCTTGACCATGATCTAGTGGCAAGGTGGAGCAATTGTGATGAATGATGACTGGGGTTCAAGCCCTGTTGAGCTTGCCACCCTAATTAAAGCAAGCCAGACTTGAATGAGTTTGGGTGCAAGTCTCGGGAATTTTGGCAGAATAGAAACCCGTTGAGCATGTTGTAAGCCAAAAGGTGTTCTAAGCATGATGGTGCACTCCCCGCTAATTAGGTAGCAGCAAGATGAATGTTACAAACTAGCTCTTACTGTATATGTGTATATACTATCTACCAAATCATCTCTTCATTTTTTAGCTACGTTACTGGATACGCCCTTGAGGCGGGGGGGCAAAAACGCCAGGGAAACACCCAGGGACCGTCCCTGGGCCTGTGGATACGCCTGGATACGTACTGGGGCATATCCGGGCATATCTGCAGGCCCAGGGACGCTCCTTGGGCGTTTCTGCAGCATTTCCAGCCCAATTTTTTTTTCCAATTTTGCTTAATAAAAAGTCAAACACGGACTTCAAAAAACAAAATAAAGTATGAAAACCTCTCTGCAGTTTCAATGGCTGGCTGTGTTTACAAAACATGAGCCTCAGTCGATTCATCTGTATCTTCTTTATTAGGGCTGTATACAACAGCTATGAAGGTTGCCAGAGCAAGTCAGCAAGTCTTCCAGTTATTGGATCGTGTTTCAGCCTTGCCAAAATAAAGGAAATAAATGTCTGTAACATGATCAAGATGAGGGAGAGGTTGAAATTAATGTCTTTTTTTGCTTATCCTTTATGTCCCAAAAATATGGTTCTCCAGGACTCTTTTTGTGCAGTACATATAGTAAGATCATTTGCACAGGTATCATACAAAAGCTCAACTCATGAATAAGCTCAAAGAAGAGAACAGAGCATAGTCTCAAGTTGATTTAACACCAGGTCATCTCATTGTAATCTTCACCAAACTGCAGAGAGTGCATTTTCTTTTGTCTGTATTTTTGTCCATACATTGTAACATTTGCACTATGTACTTGTAATAAGACTAATCTAAGTTCGACAATTGAATATTATGATATTTGGTATTGAATTATTAGTATGTTTTGTGGTTATTTAACTTATTGTGTTTCCTCTATGCATATTATGTGGTTAATTTTCCTTATATGGCTATATATTTTATATTTTTAATTTTTTATATATATTTTTGTACAGCTGTATCCAAAACGTATCTAAACCTGCAAAAAAACCCTGTATTCATGTATCCGTAGCCGTATTGGTAACAAAGTTTTTTAGTAATCGGCTGCATCATACTCAAAACATAAACCCTCAGCCCCAATATTTGCCACAATTGGACGAAGGAACAGGGTTTGAATCACAAACACTTACCACAGTTCCCCTTCATCAGAATACTATAAAGCTATAAATTAAATTCCTTAAGGTAAAAAAATTAAAACCTGGAATGACAAGCCACAATCACTGCAGTCTAAACTGGCCACCAGCACATGGCCTAGTGGTGATGTGGAGCAACTGCCGTGATAATGACTCCAGTTCAAGCTCTTTTGGGCATACCCCGTGTTAATGTGGGCTACGCCTGGAAAAGGCTCGCTGGGTGCAAATCTGGGGCAAACTTTGCCATACTAGAAACCCCTCAAACATGGCTTCTAAGCCAAAAGTTGTTCTAAACTTTGACAGTGCACTCCCTTTGTTGGTGAGTGGTACAATTTTATTATAAAAATAAAACAATTAAAAGCAATCCAAGTCAAACCCTAAAATGTCGTCAATGGCTATCAATGTAACCAGACGCACATCAAAAATAAATAAAAAATAAATAAACAGCGCACATTCTCAGCCAAGTTAAGTGAAATTGAAATTCAGAAAGACCCAAATCATTTTTGTTTACTGTAAAAATAAAATTATGTTTATATAATATTGTAAGCGAGTTTTAAATTTAAAAAAAATTATATTAAACAATATTTGAAAATTGGAGTTAACCATTAGATGTTGGAAAGAAATTGGGTTTACCTGTTGAAGAGCAGATTGAATCCCCATTTTGTTTTAATGTTATTCTTGTTCACTGACAGAGCTGCTTCACAGGTTGGAATCTTCCTGGGAAAAGTTGATAAATTTTTCTTGCATGGGTGCTTGTGAAATTGGGGAACTGGGAACTTGGGCAACAAAAATGATGAAAACGATGAATGTAAACAAGAAGTTTGCATTGCTAATGCCATCTGATTTATTGCTGGACTAAATTTTGGTTTTCAGAACGAGGTGGGACGGTCTTGTCCTCGCACTGGAGCCGTTATCTTTTCATCGTGTGGAGGAGTGGACTGACTCCCCCTGATTGATTTTTTGGGTTGTTTTTTTAAAATGGATGAGTAGAAGGGATATTCGTAATTTTTATTTTTTTTAAAGTAAATAATTGGGGGATTGAAGTTTAGTCAAGTGAAGTTTATTTAGTTCTAATTTTGAATCAGAGAAATTATGTGAATGTAAGAATAATGTTTTTTAGGATTTTGGGTATTGACTCTGAATGGGCGTTGAGAAATTATGCAGGTTTTATCATATGGCCTCACCTTTGTGTTCGAAAACTTTTAGAATAGTTAATATGGAGAACGGTATTATGTAAGGAATTATATTGGTAGTTGTCTCGAAGGTGCAAGTTACATTGGAAGGATTTTTTATTTCTCTTTTAACGTATAATGTAGATGTTCTCAATTGCCCTGAAATAAGCGCATGTATATGATAGGGTCTTTCTAGTATACAATATCACCTAGAATATCCTATTTGATGTAATTTCTCTGAGTGTCAATATTGAGGTGTTTAGCCTAACACATATTGCAATCATATTATGTTAAATGATACCAATATTTTAAAATCCATGTTTAATTCTCAACTTTCATAATCAACTTTATTTATCATATACTCAATTTAACCAACCAACTTTCCGTGCCAGGTATGACCGATCGCTAATCGACCACCTTTTCTCTCAACTAGTGAGACAAACAAATAGATGGATTCCCCTATAATGGTGTAATAATATTAATATTATTGTTATTATAATATTAATATATTATATAATTATAAATATTATGAATTTAATATTAAAATATTAATGTAGATATTAATATTTTTATAATGGCCCCACAAACATGGGTTAACATTCAAATGCCACACCATAAACATTTGTTGAATTGCCTGCACGACACCTATTGAGTTGTTTATACTAACACTTATTGACTATTACATAGATATTATATATATTTAATTTTCATGAGTGTTTTCTTTTCATTTGTAGAGTATATTCATCTTGTAAGTGTACAATATGGGCCTATTACATGAGAATCAAGCGTACCAACTCTCCTTGCCCCCTAAGGACAATCATAAATTGATGATGACCTTTTCTCTCCACTAGTGACTCCTCCACCATGACATGCACATTGTAGCACGAGCGATGCGCCTTTATGCATCCATGTGGCATACACTTAGCAAAATCTTCAGCACTCACCTCAATCGCAACTTAAACAACAAGATAAACTGTATAACCTCAATGTATTGTCTCCACATCAGTGTCATTGCATTATTGATTCGATCCACACATCAGGGATCGAGTCTTTCTGTAATCAAATAGAAAAGGGTCAATAAAATATGCTACATTAACTTCGTATTTCTAGTGGACTACACTCTATCCTTCATTGGACTACACTCTAGCCTTCATTGAAGGCAGGTGTGCAACACATATAAAGATAAATTTTCTAAGCATTTTCTACTACAACCTATGAAATATAAATTATCTAGGATTCAAGCCACTCCTTGCATAGGTAGAGTAATATCACTTTCTATCCGATTGGTATCTTTTTGTGCAATCGCATACCCATTGTTTGCACACATATTACAACAATATTTAATTTATATTATTTATTAAATAAGATAACTTGTTATTTATATTGTATATTAAAAATAAATCATATAATATTCATCATATATATTATACAATGTATATAAATATTATATTATATATATAAATATTGTATTATGTAATATATTTTTTAATATATCATAATGGCTCCGTAGAAATAGGTTAATGCCTAAATGCCACACCATGAACATCTGTTGAGTTGCTCGCACAACACATGTTGAGTTGCTTAGCCTCACATGTATTGCAATCTAAGGAAAGGCAAGAGAAACAATAAAATAGGTGAAACCTCACCAGTGAACCAATGCCTCATTTTGTTTGATCATTGCATTGTATATTCCCTTTGGATTTACTTGTGTAGAGAAAGTGGTAAACAATTTTAGGGTTGACGATAAGCAAAAAAATGTACGTGATTTTTTTTATTCACTTTATACAGTTTTTAAATTTATTACAAAAAACATTGCGATTTCAACTTTCAATTCATTATTTGTTGATCGTCAACTTTTATGGTTGAGCCTGGAACCTTGATTGCAAGTAAAATTCTTACTAATTTTGTTGTTTGGACTATTAATTTGTAGTTTTTTCAATGTAAACAATTTGAAGGGTTGTTTGTCAATCCAAATTCAAGGAAATTTTAAGGGATAAATTTCTTGTACAATCATAAAGTAACTGGCCAATCTTGCAATTTAAACCCATATTGAAAATAAGAAATGTGTAGTGTAGGGTAAGTATTTGAGAAAGAATACTTATACATGGTGCAAGTATATAAGTATAACACATGTTTCCATGTAAATAATCCATTATATATGAGACCAAAAAAAAATAGACAGCTATATTTGATGCTTTCAAAACAAAAAAATCCATTATATATATATCTTTTATCTCTCCATGGTGAACTATTTTTAAATTATCCCTACATATTCCAGCTCCCTCCTCTAGGCTTGTCAATGTTTTGGTTAGCTTAGGCAAAAGGCATTTTGAAACCCTATAACCTACATCCCTCACTTCCATTGTATTAGCTTCTAATCTATAGTAAAATTGTCAGATGAAGCTTTCCATCTCTTCCTTGTTGTAGTGAATGGAACAGATACAACCTATGTTTCTAGCATTCATCGCCCATTATTTTTGCACAAATTGTTTACCACTTCGCCCATTATTTTCAATATTTAGCTAGATATTCGAAGAATATCCAAGGTGGCATCATTGAATCTGAACGACATCTCTAAATTGCCCTTCCTATCAAATTGTCATTCTCAAAACTGGAACAACATCTAACGACATCTCTAAAACTAGGAGATGAAACTAAGGGGTTGGGATCCCAATATAAATGCCTCTAACCTAATAATATTTTAAAATATAAATTAATTTATAAGTATTCTAAAAATATATATTTAATGAATGAAATTAATTGGATAAAAGTAATTGGAGGGAGAAGATACACATAACTCAAATAAGAACTAGTATACACATGCTCAAAAATGAAACAGGGAGATGGATGACCCCTTAAGGAAGAATGGGAGCAGAGGAAAAGTTTGTTATACACCACAAGAGCAGTAGAATCAGAGAAGCATTTCATCCCAAAAGGCCTGACCTATAAAAATATCTAAGCGAAATACATATAAACATTGAGAGTATAATTCTTGTTGGAACTATTTGAAGAGATGAGAAAAACATTTGAAGAGTTGTTGATCCAAATCAATATGAGAATGAATAAACTTCTTAAAGAAAAATTTATCCCTAGATTTTTGCATCATCGAGTAGTTGAGATCGCTGTAATAATTTTTTATCTCGAAGACCTTTGGGTCTCGTAGACATAATTATAAGCATTTCATTTCATTTCATAAAGGTACACTTTTTTCCATTTGAAAGCTTTGAAACATGCAAGAGGTCAAGGAAATAAGGAGTCTTAACTACCAAAATTTAACCTGACTCAAACTTACCATCATCATGAGTAAAGTCTCTCTTCTTTATCATTGGGTTATAGCATCAGGTCTCATTTCAATGGGGTTTTCCTTTAAAACATTTTAAGATTTCTTTTTATTTTTAGATTACATCATGGTGGGACTTGGGGGATCTCCATTCACCTACCCACAAATCCATTGGCCATACATATTTAATTGACTCTAATATCTATAATATTTGTGTGATAAACTAGTAGAAATTTGTTTTATCTCTTTTTTACACATATTTGGTTGAGTCCATCAATTTTGATAATACATTAATTTTTAGAATATTTGTTTGTCAAGTAATCAACTTTCCCATGGAGGCTAGTCTTCATTTACAACTTGGATGACTCTAATAATCATCATTTCCAACATTAAATATTTACAAAATTTCCATGGAAAATAATAGGTGTTAGAATATAGCCTATTGTTCATCTAGAGCACATACCACCATGACACAAAATCCACATCTAATCCAGTGTATCCCCAAAACAAAGTGATTTGTATGTTCCTACATTCTCTCACATTCAACAAAGTTGTCATGGCAAGAACTCAAAGTGATATGTATGTTCCTCCATACTCTCATATTTAGCTAAGTTGTCACAATGCAAGTTCTAATTGGTTTATATGTTCCTCCATACTCTCGCAATTGGTTAAATTTACATAATTTAGGCTTCAAGTGATTTGTACGTTCCTCCATAGTTATGCACTCAACTAAGTTGTGACAATGTTGTTTCTAAGTGATTCATACGTTTCTCCATACTCACACATTCAACTTTAAGTCGGTATGGTAGAATCTCCACGGGTTTCATTTGTTCCCCCATGATCTTACACACAATTAAGCTATGACAATGTAGGCTAATTTTCATTCGTGACATGTACCAATAATACACAATGTGTGTAATCCAATGCAACTCTAGAAACTTGGTGATCATGTTGATATAGTGGGTCCTAATTTTTGGCATAAAGAAGCCACATATGCATCCTATCTCTCCTTAAAATATCTTGAGTTTCGATAATTGATATTAATCAAACATATGTGTTTTAGCTTATAAATACAAAGATGAAGTGTGTATATATTTTTCCAATTTTTTAAAAAATCGTTAAGTTTTTTTTAGGATTTATTTTTGAATTATTTTTTTTACTTTTTTGGTTTGCCTGGTGGGACACAATATTATTCTTTGACCTAATTTATTTAGGCACTGTTCTCTAAATAACAATTGCATGAAATATACAAATAATCCAATGTACCTAAAAAAACAAATTATTCAAACATTACTCTACACTATCATGTTCAAGTAGGTAATTCACGTGTTACTCTATATTCTCTTGTTTAGCTAAAATACGATAACAGAGGGGTATTAAACCCTAAAATTCCCCCAAACTTTCACCTCAAAGGAATTTGATCTTGATAATGACTCAGGATAATTAGATACGAGTAATGGTTTATTTTTGAAAATTACAATGTTTTAGAAAAAATAACACGACATGATTTGTAGTTTTGGAGGCCTCTAAAGCTCATAAAGCCTCACCACCAAAATTTAGCTATAAACATATTTTGGCAAGCCAAGCTTTCCAAAAGGTATTATAATAGAAAATTGAAAAATATCTAGAAAATTTGACCCTGAAAAGGAGGCCCAACCCAGATACCTAGTATTAACAATTTTTCATCTAGTATATCTCTTATTCTTAGGAGTTGCCCTATTAGCATGCTTATATATGTTGAAAGGATATTATTAGTTTTGTTTAACTTTAAATAAAACTTATATTCACATGAAAATGCATGTTGAGTAGATGTTATTAACTTTATTTAACTTTTAAGTAGTCTACTACTATTAGTTTTCTTTAGTTATAAGTCAAGGGTTTACCCTATTGAAATTCAAAGTAGACAGTGGATATATCTTCAATATAAATGCTTTATTTTTAGAAATCTCTTAATATATGATAATAAAACTTTGTTTATTACTCTTAAAAATATGTGTCAACTCAATATATAAGAGTTCAAATTTGTTACAATGCCCTAATCACTACTAATTTATGTGTTATCCTTTGGATTGAATCCTCAATCTAAATCAAAATCGAACTTTGGTGGATGGATTCATAGCCACCATCCTCACCATTGGAATTCCATCTCCTCAGCAAATTTTTAAACATAAATTTCATTATGAAAATCAAGCTTAATCATGAAAGGTGTTCATATTCTAAGGTCATTACTTTAGTTACAATTTATGTTCATGTCCTTCTAAGGCACTAATTAAAGGAATCAATCACTCTCATTTATTATATCATTTTCTTTTATATGATACATGTATTCCATCTATGATATAATATTTTTGTGCATTAACCAATACATAAACACTTTACTCTAATGGTTTAAAAAATATTATGTTTCTCCATAGTCTCACATTCGACTAAGTTGCCATAACCAAGGCTCCAAGTGATCCATATGTTCCTTTGTACTTACACATTTGATTGATTTTCCACATCGTAGGGGCCAATTGATTCAAATGTTTTTCCATACTCACACATTCATATTTAAGTTACCATGACATATGCTCCAAGTGATATATATGCTCCCCCATACTTTCAAATTCAACTAAGCTATGACAATATACGTTAGTCTTCATTCACAACATATATTGGTAATATACAACATTTATATGTAATCCAAGGTAGCTCTAGAAACTAAGTATTATTTACCCAAGCACAAGATATGTTATAGCATTTTTGTCCCTAATTTTTTTTTTAGTCTTAACATTATTATTAAGCTATTTATATTTCGGGTGCCTACAGTTATTGAAGAGTTAGGCCATGAATTAAGCAGGGTTTCTTGTAGTTTTGATACAAAGGGTGAAAAAACCTTAAGGAACATATATTTCACCATTTAAACTTCAAATGCAAATAGAGAGCCATCATTATGAGTTCACATTGTTGGAGTGGTTGTGTTCACATTGGATAGTAGTTTGAGTTATTTCCAAACCAATTTTTTTTTTAGTAGTGTTCACATCCACTCAAGTATTTAAGCTTGATTTTGAGATTTTTGTTATAGTTGTTGGATTTATTTTTTATATGTGCATGAACAATATTTTGTTATGACCTTATATATACAATTTCCTATATTTGGATTGATCACAACAACCAAGTTGTTGTTGTGAAACCAACTCATTTGCCTATTTATTAGGCACTCCTTTTGCTTCTCCTAGATTGGTGTAAGAGAGAAAACCTATGGATTATATTTTCAACTTGAGGTAATAATGAAGAGACTCTTATTGTGCATATTATTTATCTGATTATTGTGTGAGAAATGATGGCATTATTGTGGTGATGGTGTGCAAGAGTGATCCTACACTTACATGAGTGCATATAACACTCTATCATGGTACCAAATCCTCTTTTTCAGCCATTACTCAACTTGTATGCAGCTATTACTCAACCGTTTATCCTCTCTTTGCTCGGTTACTTTGTTTATCAAAGGTTTGTGTAAGCTTCTCTTTGGAGGTTATGAAATTTGACAGTACAACTATTTTTTATGGCTTCTGAGCTTGGAGTTAGTTGAAGATCCTGTTCCCTACATTTTTAACATATTTTAGATCCTAACACACAAAAAATTATTTTATTATTATGTTCCAAAAATATTTTATTCTCTTGTAAGCTTTATCTTGTTTAGAAAATTTTTGGGCAATTTATGTACATTTTTTGAAGGTTTCAAGTCATACAAGTACAAAAATCATAATTTGAAAGTATAGGGGTGTAGGTATTTGAGTCAGTGGTCTTCTACAATTTGGAGGGACCATTTTGCATCAAGTTGTACAATCTTGTAGAGCCAAACCTGGTGACTATTTTTTTTTAGCAACTTCTTGCCCTAGTACAACTTTTGCTCACCATAGGCTGTACAGATAAAAAAATTGAAATTTGAAAAAATAAGAGGTTAGATAACTATCCCAAGTAACACATTAGACCAGGGCATACCATTTTTGATCTTGACATATAGTGTTTTGTGCTATTATAACAAGATATTGTTAAGTTGTTCTACTCAACCTGCATACCCACATGGTTTTCTTCTGTTTAGAGGTTGTACAATATGAAAATTGGAAATCTGACTATATGGGAGCATAGAAAATTGAGTCTTCTTTCATCCTAAACTAGGTTATACAAGCGTGCATGCTAACATATAGGTTTTTAGGAAGTTGGATCATGACTTAGTCAATATATTTTTTCCTTGCATAAACTCTAACAAATCGTTTTGAAGTCATACAAAGTAGCATTTTTTAGATTTAGCCACATACAAGGAAAATAGAAAAAATAAATTCTAATTTTTTCCAGGCCATACATCCTTAGAGCTGGCCATATAACCCTTAAAACTTGTCATTCTCTCTGAAATTTCACTTTGGAGGAGTCTTTATAGAAGTGTGCTTTCACATTTTAAACAACCTGTGCTTGGATCCTGTAAGAATAAGTTTCTAGAATAATTTTGAAGCTTTTGACCAATTTTATTGCACACACCCTCACACATGTGAGTATTTATGGGCTATTTTTTTTTATAGATTGTCTTTCAAAAGTGGTTTAAAATCAATGTTTTGAAGGTAATGTTTCAATATTGATATTGGGGGAAGTGGTGATTAGTATTTTGATAGTACTTTGCCATGTGGGAGATCTTGGGATCAAATCCCACTATTAATTTTTTACCAACAAATCACCTTTTTGTGATTTTAAGGAAAAAATAATATTTGTTGAAGATAAAGTATTCATTTTTTTCCTTGTAAAATGCAATTTGGCATTAATTCCCTTTTTGGAAGTGATAATTTTGTATTAAGGGGGTAATATATATCTTTCAAGAGGGGAATTATTTGTAGGCATAATTTTCTCTTCTCCATCACCTTTCTTAGGCCACCACGTATTTATGCATTGTATTTATATCATACTTCCTTTTGGATGCATTTTTTATGTTACCCAATGTCCATCTTTGGCCATTATTATCTTTTTTCAAAGGTGTATTTGGTGATTTTGTCACATTTATTATTATTTGGAGGGAAAGGAGACATTTAAATCATGTTGGGTGTATTTTCCTTTATATTGAAGGAATTTTTGTTTATGGGGGTATAAACATTCTCCTCTTTAACTTCTTCTTACGATAATGACTACACCGTTCTTTGAACCCCTTAAGCCTTCAAACTATGACACATGGAAAACCAAAATGTAGATGCACTTATAGATGAAAAGCTTATGGGATGCACTTTTACTTCCTTTTAGATGCATTTTTGATGTTACCCAATGTCCATTGTTGGCCATTATTGTCATTTTTCAAAGGTGTATTTGGTGATTTTGTCACATTTCTTATTATTTGGAGGGAAAGGAGACATTTAAATCATGTTGGGTGTATTTTCCTTTATATTGAAGGAATTTTTGTTTATGGGGGTATATACATTCTCCTCTTTGACTTCTTATTATGATAATGACTACACCGTTCTTTGAACCCCTTAAGCCTTCAAACTATGACACATGGAAAACCAAAATGTAGATGCACTTATAGATGACAAACTTATGGAGAGTTGTAATCAATGACTTTCCAAACTTTATAAATGAGGACAATATTATGTGGCTTGCATCCTTGAAACATGAAGCATTGTGTTTCATTTGCCTCCATGTTTTAGATAGTTTGTATTCTCATATTGTGCATGCCACGTCACTTAAGGAAGCTTGGGACATTATTTGAACATTGTTTGATGAGGTCACTTCACCTCCACATGTTCCTCTTCCTTCTCGTTCCTCTTGTAGTGACGATTTTATTGGTGACATTATTGATGGTTTTCCACCATCTTCTCCCATTTGTGAGGGTGTGATTCTTGACGGTGATATGCACGAGGAATCTTTGACATCTACTCCTCTTTCTATTGGTTCTTGTCCTCCTTAATTTGTTAGTGAGGACTTATCTCATCAAGATTTCACATTTACACCATATTTTGTTGATGACACATAAGAGGTACATATACCTCCTTCTACTACTCATATGGATGCACATTCTAATACTATGGTTGTTTCACCTTTTGTGCCTTTTGTTAAGGCATATTTTCTAGCACTACAAGAAGTGAATAAGAAATTAGTTAATGGAATTATATGCCCTCATTCATAATAAGGGATCGTTTATTCACTCCTTGTAGAATCGAATTGCTAACATGCAATAACACCATATTGATATGTTGCACATTCATGCCCCTATTCCTAGTCCATCATGTAGTGATTCTAAATTTGTCACTCATCTACTTGATGCACTTTTAAAACATGATCTACAAGATCTTGAGTAAGCCCTTGTTCATGTTGCTCCTCTTATTGTAGATTATACTTATGGGTTTATTATTGTTTCACACTCTACACATCCCAGTTCTACCTGCATAAATGCCTACTTCTTTTGAGAATCATACCAGTGGGGCTTTAGCTCCTGCATGTTTCATTTCATGGGTCACACTACCAGACTTATGGTCATTGGGAAGCATCTATAAGGCTCCATATCCATCCTGTTATGTGGATTGCTCGACATGGAATTGGTTATGATGAAGGTGTTTCATCTTCATTGGGATATTTTGATAGAGCTCCATTTTTATTCACTCCACTCTTTGTGAGGATATTGATCTACATATGGACTCTTCTACACCTTCACTCAGGCCTATGAAACTTGAGACTACAATGGTCAAACATGATCCTCTTGACCCTACTTTGGATGTAACCTCGCATTCTTCTACTGTGGATTTTTCACCCACTCATATGTAGGCATATTCATCCACTTTCTGTGTTCATTTGGGGTGAATCTTTGTTCATTCTTGTTGACATCGACATCATTCTTCAAGAGGAATCTATAGGTGATATTCCTACACCACTCAACTTCTTCGACCACACATTGTTCTTCTTACTTTTTGATTCTCCTTAGTTGTTTGAACTCCTTATTAGGCAGATGTGTTTTTTGGAACCTACTTTTCTCATTTCATAATTGTCATCTACTACAACTTGACTGCATTGTAGACTTTCTTTTATCGCTTGGTGATATTGTTGTTGTATGGGACCTTTATTTTTAGTCACACTGAGAGTCATAGAGTTTTTTATGCATGTGTGTATGTTCCATATTAAACATTTTATTATTTAGTTGTTGACTATTCCATCACCACCAAGGCCATATTATTGAGATATTTGTATTTGTATCTTTGATGTTGATAGTCTCCTTCAAATTTGTTATGGATCTTGATCTCCTTCTAAAGATTAGTCAGTCTGGTGAAGCTTAGTGTCAGCATTTTAGTATTTTGTAGTGGGATTGGCCTACTCATACAAATAGGTTTTTTTGAGTCACCACACCCACTTTAACATTATGAGGTTATGTGTGCACATACTTATTCAGGTGTCATGCTCTTTGATATCCCTTAGTGCACCACATTTTCCTTGTTTAGGTAGTTCTTTGAGTGCACTTTTGTTTGATGGAACTCACTCCATCAAGTGCACCTAATATAACATTATGTGAGATTTTGAGTCATGCTTCTTGGGATGCCTTGTGGCATATGTTCTCTTCTCCACTATCATTGTGGTTATATCAATTTTTGGGTACCTTGTGGTGATACATTTCATCCTTGATGACTCTTTTCTCCTAGTTTTGTGATCAGTGTTTTTTACAGAGTGAGCCTCGTATAAAGTACCAATTCTTATTTGATGTAATGACTACAATAACTTAACATGAATGTATTCTGGTAAGGGTTGGTTACTATTATTTATTTAATTTTCACCCTTGGTAAGGTTTTTTGAGCCTTCCTAATTAGATGATAGCATGGGAACAATCCTAGGTTATAGGTAACCTGCTAAGTGGATTGAACTTCTAAGTTGGGATAGCTCTCTTGATGTTTCACCCAA
Source organism: Torreya grandis (assembly GCA_037957365.1). Taxonomy (NCBI): domain Eukaryota; kingdom Viridiplantae; phylum Streptophyta; class Pinopsida; order Cupressales; family Taxaceae; genus Torreya; species Torreya grandis. Next base: position 1,130,709 of record JARHVA010000975.1, on the reverse strand, counting down.
AAAATCTAACAAACTTAGCACACTTAAAAATAAAAGGGATAGAAATGAATTAAAACTAATAAGTAAACATGGAGGTGATGCACCAAATATAAAGTCCTCAGCTTGTTATTGTTTGCACTATGAAATGATAAGTTACAATTTGATTTCACAACTTTAAAACATCACTTACCACACTAATGTTTCTATATGAAGGTTATGGTTGTTTTAACAGCTAAGGTGATTATTCAAGAGGCCTAAGAGTAGACATTAATGATATTTCAACACTTAAACTTAGCAAACCATGTATTACACGTCATATGACCCATGGAAAGAAAACTAACTTACATAGAGGCATGAAAAAGGGCAAATGCATGGAAGTACTCTCACTACCAATAGACATTCATCAACAACTCACTTAAGAGCACTGTATGCATGATGAAAATGGTGTAACTCAACTTGAATTAATTTAAAAGGCAAGTAGAAGTCTTAAAATTGGTAGGGATTCACCATAACCAGTTTGAGGATACATTCAATACCTCTCAAGGCTTTATTTATACATGAATTGGAAGAAGAGAGAAGAATAAGACAAGAAGAGAAACTCATGATATTCCCCTCATGATCAAATTAGTTACAAAATTGAGAAAGAGTGACACCAATCTTGTAAAGAGTGTGTTTTCATCTTCCTTCTTAGCCTTTTAGGACATGTGTTGGAATAACTCTTCATAAGGGTGGTGTAGGAGGTCTTCTTGGCAGTTTTAATGCCTTTTTTATCATAACTCCTTCTCATGGAGTTACCTATCTACTTATTAGAATAGTTATAATTTCATAAAATTAATCTTGGCATCCTTGAAGATCCTCTATGCTAGCTTTGATCTCTTGCAATATTTCTTCTTCTTAGAGATTTGAATATGAGTTTCAAACTTCTTTTTATTCCACCCCTTTTGCTATTAGGACTTGGTCACTCAATCAAAGCCAAGTCTTATGTATTAAAGGTATCCATAATATTTTGTTACTTAATGCAATTCTTGCATCATGTTAAGGAGCTTTGAGTATCACCTTGCAGTTGTAGTCTACACACCTCTTTTACAAGAGAGTAGCCAAAAGATCCTCCTTTGCCATGGAAGCCTCAAATAAAATTGAGGATTATTTTTAGGAATTGTTTATGACTAGAGGGTATCTTCAAGAGGTTCATAAAAATATTTTAGGAGAGTCCTATAGATATGCAAACCCCAACTTACCTTCACAAGGCTTGCAACTAGTCCTCTAGTGCTAGATAGTAGGGTAATCCATCATAAGTTTAGCTTAAGGCTTGCAAGCCTGTTTCCATCACCATGAGAAGTCTTGAGAAGTCTATGTAGGACCATGAGTATTATTAAAATTCCTTAATAATCATGTTCACACCTTCATACCTGCAAATAGGCTTTCAACCTACCCTTCTTGAAGTCACATTGGTCATCCTTCTTAATTGAGGCATATTTGGAAACTTGTAGCCTATGATATGATCCTAAAAGCTTATTAAATGGAATAAATGTGGTGTTATCATATCTATTTTGCCTCAAATACTCACTATAACTAATTAGGAGAGTTTGTTTGGTTTCAAACCCTGCATGCAAGCTCAAAAAGGAGCTTTTCAGGCCTTTTTTGGTACAATAGTAGCTCATACGTGCCAAAAATATGCTCAGTTATATGCCTAGGAGAGGCACGGGGGTCAGCCATATGATTTAGGATCCATTTACATCCATTTTTAATGCTTATACGATTTATCTCTTCCATAGGGTCACATTCAAGGTTTAAGAAGGGTTTTAGGGTCACTTGGCTTCTTAAAGATAGTTCATAAAGCTAAGGAGCCTAACCCAAGAATAAATGCCATTAATATTGAGTGGATAAACCCCTCCTCATTACATTATAGGATCAAGATCCCATGCATCTCATATGTGAATTCACACGTACTAGAAACTGACCTTCTTAGTCATACAAGCATGACTATGCATTTAAAGAGGGTTATTTAGAAAGGAAATGCATCAAATTATTTGGTTTGGATTTAAAGCCCCAATTTAGGGTTTTTGAAACATCCCATGATATTTCCAATGGTTTCATTATTGAACTAACCCTTTAATCTACTAAAATTTGCCTTAAGCTCTAAACAAGGTTTTGTAGCCAATCACACTAAAGTGACCCTAGTAAGCCTTTTCTAATACTCTCTTTCCTTATTAGTGGTTCTAAAACTCATGGAATAATCTTGAAACATGTCATTCATAATTTTAGACTCCTAAATACTCAAGATATTCCAAAACATGCAATATCCTTAATTTCTCATACACAAGCCTGTGTGTGATCATTTAGGCTTTTTAGGCCTAATTAGGCCTCTTGACCCCTTCATTACCTACAGTCACCTTAAAAATTCAATTAAGACCTTTTTAGTATTTATAATTCAATTTAATATGTTTTTTACTCTCATCTACTTCATGGTTTAAAACAACCACCTACACTTCTCTTCAATTCACCTAAATAGGCTTGTAGGTGCTTATGGGTTGCTTGACTGCAAGTATAAGGTAAACATTTTCTCATTATCACTTTGGTGGTTTTTATTGATATAAAAAATTTATCATGATTCTCTTGACCTATTTATATACTTTATAACCCTTTATTTCACATCATACATGTGCTCTTTCTCCATTTTCCTATGACAAACCTATAGGTGGTGTTTAGGTTTGTCAACTTATTAACATTTGGGAATGCCTATTTTGATTATTTTCACCTCCTTTCCACTTGGTCAACTCTTTCATAATATCTCTCTAGGATTCTCATAACTCAAATTACCTATGGAACTCATATCCAACACACAAAGTGCACATTCATATAGCCAAGCCTGTATGTAGTCATTTAGGTCTTTTGATTGTAGGTTTGCCAAGTTGAGTCTCATAGGCTAAACAAGCCCTTTTTATGTGCTTTGACAAGATAGAAATTTCACTCACATTTATTTATGACCTAAAACTTCTTGATTCCTCAAAGAATTCATCACCAACACACTTTTACTCCTACTCCCTGGTATAAGCTTGTAAGCAGTCATTTAGGCCAAAAAACCTTCATTTCTCCTTGTTTGGTCTTTTTGAGCCTAACTTACTAGTGATGGTAATATGGAATAAGGTGAAACATTATTTTTAAGTCTTATTCATTACCCCATTGGGTTCAAACCACCTAAGACATTCATTTGAAGTTCTCACCATCCTTCTTTTCATGTTCACACAGTCCACTTGAAAGCAAATTGAATTGAGGGCTGAGCTATTTGGGAAATGAAATGGTTTAGATATTTTGTAGCAGGAAAGAGGGAATAATATCATGTTTTCAAAATACCATGTGTGAACAAGGAATTTGACTCGAGAGAGGTGAATGTTATTGTGTTAGTCCTAAAATGAGAACAAATTGACAAAAACACACTAACTAGCATACATCTCTAGACCTAGTTACTAGGGAGAGCTTAGTTAACAAAACATGAATGAAACACATAACTAAAATGCAAAATAAACCTTATTTTACCTTCCTTGGATGCTCCAAAAATTCATTTTTTAGTGGCTTACTCGGTTTTCACTCATAAAGTTTGCATCAATGGAAGCTTGGCTACCTCCATCTCTCTTTGACACCTTCTATCTTTGGCTTGGCTTGGCTTGGATCAATATTTGGGCATAATAATAGTAATTTGCATGAGGCTTTGGAACCAATTTAGAATTATAACTTTGAATTATCCATTCTTTAAATTCATGTGGTAAGACCTCCTATTTATAGACTTTTGGAATGGTTTGAGGATCAACCATGACCATCCATCTCAAGATTGAGATGTGTGGCCATGGATAAATCCAAATATTAAATTCATTCTACAAATATCCCCATTAATATTTGGGATAAATAGGCATTGAATAGGCATGAAAGGGCTTAGATGAGGTATGGGAGGCATGAATCCTGATATTCATGGCATTTATGGCCTAGGGATGTCTTCCCAATAAATGAGGTCACTTGATGATGCAGATATTCAATATTCATTTCTAAAGACAAGTGTTCAACAAGTTTCCATGGAATTCTTAACTAGGCTTTAATTTGGTTTAATTAGATCTTAAGCATGATTAATCACTTTATACACAAATTACTCAAATTGATCAGAATGCCTTATTATTTGTCCAAATTTTGATTGGATTGGAATTGGAAGTTAATGTCAGATGTGTTGGATTCATTATCCCATTTAGGATGATATTAACACCAAATAACAAAGGCACATGTCTCATATAAGAGATTTGATAGAAAAGAGCAATCTAGAGCACTCGGGTGTGAAATTGGCATTTTGCTTGAAATGATTTGATCAAAGTTAGCTAGCCCATAAATTGCATTTCCCTATTTAATTATACTTTGGCCCAAATCGACACTTGAATATATCAATTTCAAAGCTTTTAATATGTTTTAGTGTTTTTAGGCCAAATTGTGTACTTTGGTGGAAATTGGTCAAAATTTTGGTTGGAGGTTATTGGTGGCCAGATTTAGGTGTCTACACCATTTACTCTCTTCATTACAACCATTTGGTGCCAATACTGACCTATAGGTTTGTTGACTTGTAGGTTCACAAACTCTATTTTCCTTGACTTGAAAAGGGACAAAAATATTTTACTTCTCAAGATTCACACCTATAATATCCTCTTTAGAATGGTTTTTAATGATATCTAAAGATGATGATTTCCTTCAAGGATACTGGACAGTGAAAACACACTCTCACTTTATCAAGATTATCTCCACCATGCCTGTAAGTTCCAACTATCCAATTATGCATGCATAGTTGCCTGCCTTTCTTGAAGTTTATGCATTTAATTATGATTAAATATGTTTAAGGATTATTTATGATATTTTATCAACTATTAAACATCCCATTTCATCAATTATATTCATCCAAAACACCTCATAGTTCCTGCAGACTTAATTGTCTTGTTTAAACTAGCAGATCAAGACTATTAGACACTACACCAAACATGAACATGAATAACCTTGATAGAACATGATATTAAGGGGTTAATTAGTGTTAAATATACCATACACAAATATATTGATTCATTCACTGAGCTTTAGAACTCTGTGTTTGGATAAAATTGACTTTGGTGGGGTTTTGAGTCACTTGTGTACACCCTTAACTTCTTAACAATTATTCATAGTGTTAAGGGGCTTAACCAAAAAACCAATGCCACAAAGTGGAAAGTAATTAGGGTCCCCTAATATGTCCAAGATATTGGGTTCCATATTTTTCTCTCCTTAGGGTACCATCCACAAACCAGTTGCCCTTTTGAGGTTGCCAAGAAGCACGACGGAGAAAATAATGTGTTTTATACCTTGTTTGACTCTGTAACTCCACTTTTTGCATGTATTTCGATCTAATAAGACCATGGGGACCCTTAGAAGAGTTTTTAAACTTCCCATCAATGGAAACCCTTTGAAAAATACCTCCAAAATCTTGGTTTCTTCAATAATCTGCTTGTTCCACACTTTGTAACTACTGAAGATGGTGAACTAGGTGCCTCTTTAGCTTCCCCTGACTTGTAAGAGGTAGAGTAATGTGTCAAAATGATTCCCACCTCTCTTTTCCTACATATTTCAATATCTATTCACTTGACCATTATAAAATGATAAAAAAGTAGTTACAAAGAAGTCCCAACATTGAAAAATAATTATTTAAGACACTTGGAGGATGTGTATGAACATGTACTATATGATGTCATTACCAAGGTGTTAAATGACTTAAAAATACCCCTATATAAGGACAAAACCTTTATATTTTTTCTTTCCTAGCAAGTGTCATCTCAACATGGGAATGCACATTGAGACTAAGGTAATGAAATACCTTAATCTTATCAAAACTACCTTAATCTATCCAAATTACTTGAAAATACAATGTGATCAACTTACTAACTTTGTTCCTTGACCATTTTGGTCAACTTTAGATCATGGTTGTTCTTGGAAGGGTCACCACCTTTTCTCCTTGAGCATGGTTCCTCATTGACCTAATTTCACACTTAACCTTAACTTTGTCAAACTTTCCTTAAATAATTCTAAACACATAGAGAAGGTTTACAAAGAATGACCATTACATGATAAGACAAAGTGACTTAAACTTGCTACTCGTTAGACTGTCTTAATTGATCTTGTAAGTTACCAAGAAAGACACACTACCTATCATCTTAGATCATTAATGACCAATACCAGACTTTCATAATGGCTATCAACAAAGTTAAGGTCAAATTAATTAAAGTTGTGAATGACACCCATTTGTGCTGGCCAAATTTTAGCTAACATCATTGGCAACCTATTGGGATTGCATGTTTACTATGCATCTAGACTAATGGGATTGATAATCCATTGGGATATGGGGTCATGAATGCAACTTAACTCAAAGGCAAACTAAAATTAGTCTTGGTAATAACCTTGAAACAAACTAAAACTGAACTAACTCAAACACACCACACACACACACATGTGTGTGTCACAAGACACTTGGAGGAAGGATAACAACCAAAAGCAAACAAGTAACCTGTGCACTAAGCACTTAGGAAAAGTAAAAGACCTATTATGTTATGTATAAAATCACAAATCTGACCTTAATAACATGGCTTCAAATGTATCCGATTGACTCGGATACTCAGCTCTTCTCCATCAAGCTTTAAAAGTTGAAAATAATTATGTTCTTTGCAACCAATGACAACATATGGCCCACTCCATAGTGTGTTAAACTTGGTATGCTTACGAAGTTGCTTTGTCCCATTTCAACATAAGATCTCCCTTTTTCAACAAAATATCTCCCTTTTGATATGCTCTTGAAACAACCCTCTTAGCAAAGGTCTTCTTTACTTGGGCTTGGTGGTACTCCATGGTATGTATAGCATGATTTCTTGTCTCCTCTAAGGCCATCAACTCTATCAATATTATCTCCATAGGATCACTCTCCATCATCTCAAGTTGATGAGCCAGCTCAAGTGAAGGTATTTTAAGAGAAATAGTAGCTTGGCTTCTCTCCCATATACAAACATGTAGGGTGAGTTTTCAATATCCTTCTTGGGGGTGATCCTATCATCCCATAGAGTTGTCCTCAACTTGTTGTGCCAAGCCCTTTGATTGTCTTCTATTATTATCTTAATGATTTTGATCAAGTTATTATTATTAGTCTTAGTTATCCCATCCCTTTGAGGGTAGTAATTACAAGAATAAATTAGATACATTCCATGCTTGAGAGCCCACTCAATTGTTCTTACACCACCAAATGCTAAAACATTGTAAAAAATTATAATTGAAGGCACTCTAAATCTGGTCATTAGGCCTTCATAGAAGTCAGTAAATAAATTTTCACTAGCCTCCTTGAGAGATATGGCTTCTACCCACCTTTGGTTATTATCACCCATTTATGGCCAAAACTTGAATGCGCATCTATCATGTAAATGAAATAAAGACCACATTACATGATTGGTTGATCCACTTGAAAAGGATTGAGATAAAGGATTGCAAGACTTTGTTTACATATGAAAAATGCACACTTTGGACACATATTTAACTATTCATAGGAGTCTTTAAACAAATTAGGCCAATATTACCCAACCCTCATTACTTTAGAAGTTGTAGTCTTAGGTGCAAAGTGTCCTCCAGTTGGTCTATCATGGAACTATTCCAACAACTTGTCAATCTGATTAGTTTTAATACATCTCAACAACATACCATTAATATCTCTTCTAAAAATAACTCCATTCACAAGAACATAAGGTAAGGATTTCAATCTAAAATATCTTCTATTTGCTCTATCCAAACCTATACGGCGTTCACCCATTTGAAGGAATCTTACCATATTTTGTGTCCAACTTGGAGAGAGTGAAGGTGCATTTGCATTATAATCATCTGCAATGCCAAAACAACCATTTTTCTTCTTGAAGGTTTGATTCCAAGTGTTCACATAACCCTCTTCCTCTTACCAATTTAGTGGTTTTAATATCCACATCATACTCCATGACTTTGGTTATCCTTCCAACCCTCTTTTATTCAAATCCTTATTCAAAAGGAAGTCTCTTATGCTTGGGTGTGTAACCATGACATGAATCCTATTGTTAGACACCATATGCCTAAACTTATTAAGGATCCTTATGAATGATAATACCTATTTCTCAATGAAGTTATATCTCTCTTAATTCTCTTCTTGCCCTGGACAAAAGAAGGTAATAGGCTACTCAAGACCTTGACTATTCTGATGCATCAACATGGATGAGATGGTGTCAGGGTTAGCAAAAGCATTATTTTCACTTGAACTTGCACCCAATGAGGATATGGGACAAGCTTCTCCTCATTCAAGTGAGATAATGGAACTACCTCAAGGCTGTGGGTATCCCTATTATGAGGTGGATCTCTAGATTAGGGGCTATCTCCCCTTGATGCATCACTAAAGCTCATATCCTACTACTAACACTTTGGGGATGAAAAGGGATAGGGATAACATGAAAGTAAACCTAGTCTATAGGAGGTGATACACCAAAATATTTTCTCTACTCATACCCTTATCATGAACTTGGAACTAAGGACAAGTTGCATATACACTTCACCCAAATAACAATCTTCCCTCTCACATCAATGCTTCAACATGGGATCTTAGAGATAACATAGGCTAGGAGGAACTAGACAATAGGCATTCTAAGACACTCTATTGAGTAGCCTAATCACTACACCTGCAATACATTTTGACACTTCTTATTGATATGCAAGAGAGAGATCACAAACACACAAGGTACTAAGGAGAGTAACATGTGAAGGTAAATGAAACTTACACTTGCACAAGACCAACAACCATCATGTACAATTAGTGAAATATTTGAATGAGGTAAAACATTTGTCTTTATTAATTCAAGGCAAAAATTTGGATGGGCTTCACCATACCCAGGTTGAGAGATCCCATACAATAGCCAAGAAGGCTCAATTTATAGATGAAATGAGAAGAGATAGAGAAGGGAAGTCCAAGAGTCACTTTGACATGTGTCAACAATGTAAAGATCAATTTAAAATGCATGAGAGAGAGGTATGGGGTGATCCATGCCATTTTAGAAGTTAAAAATGTCAGCTACAATCATCCAAGACTTGTAAAGTAGTCAAGAAACTTTTCTTCTATGCATAGAAAACTACCTCTCATGATTGGCCTTTTCAAAACATCCCTAAATTTGCATAAAATCAAGTTTGATGATGGATATAAGTAGGAGGGGTTACTAATAAGTCCTCACATGCATTGGAGAGGCTCCTAACCCTCCCTATCATTTTGTCCATACATGATCATACTTAGTAGTCTTAAAATAGCTCTTTTCCCTTTACCTCTCACACTTGGCACCTAAAATCTCTTCAAACCTAAAATCTCATCCATAAAAGAAGAGGAATGGCATGTGTCCAAAGTGTTTATGGCATCAATTACAATAAATAAGCCTTAAAAGGATTTCCAAATGAAGATTCACCATTTTCTCTAAGTCTTCCTTAGCTGGCTCACTGGGTTGGCTGAAATGAGAGATATGGGATGCACACTTAGGAGTTGAGATACTTGATATAATAACCATGGGGACCTAAAAAAGGTCCTAATATCTCCTCCAAAAGTGATTTGGTCTCTTAGAAGTTCACAGTGCCTGTATAACATAAAGAATGGTTAAAATAAGCCTTGTTTTACCTTATTTTGTACATTTCAATAAAATATAATCCCATGGATCTGATCCTCATGGAGTTGGAAACAACTTCTCTTCAGAAATCATGGTCAAATTCCTCCATCTAGATGCACTTTTAGGCTCATTTTCACCATCGGGTCCTAAAACAGGGTTTATACTGATGGAGTTCATAGTTTTGCTGTAGGAGTCTATAGCTAGACTGATGGAGTCCATAGATTTTTTGTTGGCTTAAAAATATCTAAAATACCCCTGAAATCATGAAATAGTCAATTTAAAACCATGGATAAGATCAAAAATGCACATGACCCTCAATTTGGCTTATAGGCTTAAGGGTTTCCTTCATGCATGACTATAACCCTTATTGGTTAGAGCATAGTGTTTGATACCAAATCCTATAACAAGGTGTTTTATCTTGTTTTATGTCCCTTGTATCTTATATAATCATCACTTGAGCTTTTCGTTCCCTTTGATCATCAATTTTACCATTTTCCTCAAAATTGTCATCTTCATGCAAGCTAAAACTGCCCCTGATCTAAGATAAAATAGAGAGGATTTTCACTATTAGTATTGGAAAATCAATGATTATATCACCTTTTCCACCCCCTAAGGATTATTTATACCATTTTTTATCTCTTAACTCCTCATCTTGGCCCTCCAACTCCTAAAGTTTGTTAGGTAGACTTTTGAATAGGCAAAGTTTGAGGGTGAGCAAGGTATAGGTTTGGTTTGGAGATTTTAGGGGTTGATTTTAGTTTTTTAAAGACATATAGGTATCCTCCATGCCTAAAAAAACATATTACATCCATTTTTAGTCTTATTTTCCCCTTAAACACCTTCCATGCTCTTGGAAACATGGACTAGGCCTATGACTGCCTAGAAAGGGGAATTACTACTCTAGGCCTAACTGTAGGTTACTTGATCTTTTTTTTAGTCTTAAAAGACACAATACAAACCTTATTAATGTTTAAAATATCATTCAGGTTTCCATCCATCACTTAAAAATTCTAGGCTCAACCTCAATCCTTTGCATCAAGTTTATCTTCCATTCCCAAGACTGAGACACCTGCCTATTGAGGACTAAGACACTCCTAAAGCCTTGGTTCTAGGTCTAATTTCAAACTTTATTGATGTTTGTGGACCTCCTGTTCATGTTTATTAGGCCATAAAACCTTAAATTTCTTTAACTTCACCTTAGAAGCCTTCAAACTAGCATTACTTCTGTTCCTAAGCTCTTAACTAGAATATCCTGCCTGACTGTGACAGTCATGATTCGCCCCTGTTTAGTGAATTTTAGCAAGCATTAGGCCTTATGGATGTTGTATCTAGGCTTCCACTTGAGTTCATTAAAGTCACTTTTCCTTTATTTAAACCAACTCTACCAAACTCTTGACATTGCTACAAGGAAAACCTTTCCTTCAACTCACTGTTTACCTGAGTTGTATGTTGCAATGCACATGCCTATAGGTTCTTTAAGGCCATTTAAAACTTGTTCAAGGTGTGGTAGGGTCACTTAAAATTGATTTTAGACTCACGTCACCTGATTTGAACTAGCACTTTCACCTTGAAACCTTCAAAACACCATGTAGAATTCAAACTATATCATTGTCTTATATGTTGGCTGTAGATGTTCCCTCCCAAGCCTATGTACAGATAGGGAGTTACTTAGGAGGTCTCAAAACATTAAGATTTACCTTATATTTGTCATCTTATCTCAAGAATTCCATTTGAACATGTTTGAATGGTTCCAAATTAGTGGCATATCTTAGGATTATGTCCATGAAGTGCAAGTTAACTTTTATATCACTCTTTTAGATATCACTGCCTTATTTTAGTGTGTTTTAAGGCACTTTTAGAGTATGAGATGACTCCCTTCCATTTGGATTTATGACCTCAAACTTGGCATAGGAATAGTATGTGGATAGGGATATAAGGTAAAATAAACAAGGACATTGGAAACACCTATTTTCATGTCATATACCATCCCAAAAAATCTCTAGGATCTCTATTTGGTCCATTTGGGGGCTGAGAGCCCAAAATGGTCTGATCACCCTTTGAAGTGCAAACTTTATCTTGTATGACATCTTAGCCATCATGACATGAATCCTATGAATATTGGGTATGATATAACCTCAAACATGAATTCCATATTGTGTTTCACCATTATACCTCCGTACAAACCTCCTGGAGCTCAAGTGCAAGGTGACTGTATGTGCATATTCTGTAGACAAGGCAGTGAACAAGAGAATATAGGCAATTAGCTTTAGATAATGTTGGTCCAATTTATCCCAAGGGAATTCATTGAAATAAATTTTAAAAAATGAGTCCAAACACATTAAACATCTTCATGAAACTCCTCCCACATTCAATAACACAAGTTACTCATCCATCACTGCCAACTTGAGAAATAAGCACCATTTTGAAATCTCCCTCAAAGACATTAAAAGGAGTATTTGAAGATGATAAAACCATGGAGATAGGATTATTACAATCCAAAAACACCTCATTAAACTAACATATCTCCATTTATTCTTGAAATCAAGAAACAAATGCAAACTTATACCCCTCTTGGATGCAATTTCATAAAATGCTACCTAGAGTGTAATTGATTGTTCATGAAGGAGAAACCACTAATCTGAGAGTTCTTATTATGGATGTTAAGTTCACTTAGAATACTATCCACCTATAGAATCATTCTTCTTGACTCCATGTGTACGGTCCATACCAAGTGCTTGAAGTTGTTCTTCCTTAGCTTGCCAAGTGAAAATGAAGAAAAATGAGTTGTAGATGTAAGTTTTTATGAAAAATTTTCAATAAAAATGTTTAAATTACTTTTTTGGAGGTGAATATTCATAGAAACATGTTTTATAAGTGGCACACTTCCCAAAGAGTTATAAAAGTGTCTTTTTCTCTCTCTTTGGCCAAGAAAACTACCCTTTTTCTGAATAACCTACCATTTATTTAGTTATTTTAGATTCCTAAGACTTATATGGATATATGGGACATTAAATCATCATTTATAACTTGTAAAAATCTCAAAAAATCTGTACAAAACATTAAATACAACATTTAGACCCCTAAAAATGACTTAAAATGATAAATGGACCTAGAGAACACTTAACCAAAGTTAGTACAATATCAATTGACACTATTTGACCTATGAAACACTTTATAACAAAATATTATACCCCCTTATATGCCTAAAAGTAAAAAATTTTACTACGGGTGCCCTATTTTGACCTGAAAGTCAAAATTGGTCAACAAATTGGTGACTCATAGGGGTAGTATGCCTGTTATACTAACTAGACCAGTAGCCTTATCAGTCTATTGGGATTATGGAGTCATCTAAGGACTAATATAAATAAAATAATTTGATCATTGACTCAAACCTTATATCAACAAGACAACTAGTTGCTACCTCAACCACACAAAGGAGAAGGACACACACAACAAGAAAGCAAGCACATAAGACACACACCTGTGCTCTAAGCACTTAAAAGAAACAAAGGATAACTACTATATACAAATAAACATAGACATACCTCTACCGGGATCAAAAGGGAAGATTGAGATTCCTCTTACTTCATAGCATGAAGGATTGGATGAGTCTAGAAGCCTTTATTCTCTTAGCATTGCTACCTCCATGCCTCTCAGAAAGTCTACCAACCTCATTGGCATGATTCTCATTAAAAACCAAGTAACTCCAAACCATCTAACTAAGGAAATGAATTCTTCTTGTACATGATCACTTGTTTCATGTTGTTTCCCATTCACGTTCTCATGATCAACTTTAATCCTCTTTATAGGCATGATTTCAAAAGGATTGATTTCATGTTCCTTAGAAGATTTAGGGCAATATGCTCTTTCTTCATCCTTCAAGAGCTGATGAGTTACTTCTAGAGGGTGATATGCCCTCTTAATGACTTTAAATATATCATTCTCAAATTCACAAACCTCTTGAAAGAATAAATTTGAAAGCTTGTTTCTCCTTTGCATACTTACTTGAGTCCCAATGCTACCTTCTCCATCTTTGATCAGCTCATGGTCTCCTTGGAGAGGAGTATAGCTTGCTCCAATGACTTTAAACAAGTCATCCAAAGACTGATTATGAACTTATCCATGTTCATCTATGGTTTTTTGCAAAGTAGGGAAGGAGTTAATGATCATTTCTTCTTCTTTGGAAAAAAGGAAACACCCTTCTTCAAAAGCTTGTGAATTGTCTTTTTGTTCACCAAGGGGGGTACCTATGGTGATTTCCTCATCATAAACACTCGTGAGGTCTTTTTTATCAGCCATGAATTGAGCATATTCTTCTTCATTTGCCTATCTCAAGTTAGGCTCTTCAACACAAAGAAAGCATTCTTCATCAACCAAGCAAAGAGATTCATCATAAGGACTTACTTTCTCCTCATCACTTAAGACCTCTTGAGGGTTCTCAAGTTGTGTCTCAGCTAGTATAATCTGAAATTCCTTAAGTAAGAGCTCTCTTTCCTTGTCAATCAACTGCAATTTCTCCTTTTAAAGCTCATGAGAAAGAGGAGGCAAACCTTGGACCAAAATCACTTGATTCTCTTCCTTCCAATTGAACAACACTTCATTAACATCAAAATTAGCTTGAGAATTGTCTTGATGAAGGGTAGATGGGGTGTGTTTAGGCATAGGATCTTCTTTTGGGTCTAAACCTTCCATCTCACCTTTGCTTAACAACTTCATCTTTGCCTCTAATTCCTTAATTTATTTTGATAGATTCTCTTGGAAGAGTCTTTCTTAGAGCTCATAGGAATCATCATGGAGATGGGGAGTAGATGAGGGCTACCATGGAGTACAAGAAGCTTCTTGAGAAAGGTTGAGAAGGACTTGAGAAGGATTAGCTTCATTTTCCACTTCACACTCTTTGACAATACTCTTCTCTTATTTCTTACCCCATGACTCTACTATTTCACTCCAACTCATGATCTTAGGACTGGAACTCTCTTCTTGAGGAAGGATAAGATATGTTTTTGTAAGATCAAGATTCTTTTCAACTTCACATTCTTTGACAAGACTTTTATCCTCTTTCTTTCCTCGTGTCTCAACTACCTTACTACAACTTATGGTGCTATAATTAGAGGTCTCCTTTTGGGATGGGGATGCAATGTGAGAGGGCAATGAGGGTTTGGAATCCACTTTCCTTGCTACCAACATGGACTATTGCATATGCAAATTTTCCAACTAAACCTGCCTATCAAGATTGGCTTCAAACACAAGTTTTCTCTTCTCAACTCTCTCCTCTAAATGATTGGAAAAAGGGTGACTTTGGTAGGCTTGATTTGGATCATGAGTAGGGGTTATGTATGGCTGATATGGAACTTGGGGAAGTGGATACAAAGGTTGATATGTTTGGTGAAGTTTCCTTTCATGAACTTCTATCCTATCCTCTAAGGAAGAGACTAAACTACTAATATCAAGCATCTCACTTGTGAGCCTTTGCCAATTGGCTCTCTCAATAGGTGCCCACTCTTTCTTGACTAACTCTAATGCATTTCTCACCTGATGGATGGAAATATTAGGAATATTTTGACCATATCCCCTTCTAGTATCAAGCTCCAACATATATCTTTCATACCCCAAAAGTGCTTGTTTGAAGGTGGAAATGGGTTGATTGGAGAAAGGATTTGGTTGACTAGGAGAGGTAAAACATTGAGGAGGTTGGTTATAAGACTGATACATTTCATGATAGGGCTGAAAATGGTCATATTGGGACTAATGAAGGTCATATGAAGGTTGATATAGATCATGACAAGGTTGAAAAAGGACTTGTTCATATTGGTATGAGACGGGCAAAGATGGATATGTCTCACCAACTTGTAGAGGGCAAAATTCATAACCATAGGTAGCCATGAAACTTCATTTCAAGTAAGAACATAAAGAAACATATTACCAAAGATATTCAAAGGATCACTTGGGATGCTTAACCAGCTAATATGTCTTTAGATTTGCCATTGGTGCCTGGATTTATGCCTCCAAAGGCTAATTGTTTAGAGACAACAACAAAAATCTCTCAATCTCTTGGAACAAGAGTCTCATAAGGCATGTAAAAAACTATTTTCACTTGAACTTAAACCCAATGAGGAGATGAGATAAGCTTCTCCTCGTTTAAGTGAGAAAATGGAACCACCTCAGGGCTATGGGTATCCCTATTAGGAGGTGGATCTCTAGATTAGGGGCTCGCTCCCCTTGATGCATCACTAAATCTCATATCCTACTACTAACACTTTAGGGATGAAAATGGATAGGGATAACATGAAAGTAAACCTAGTCTATAGGAGGTGATACACCAAAAGATTTTCTCTACTCATACCCTTATCATGAACTTGGAACTAAGGACAAGTTGCACATACACTTCATCCAGTTGTCAATCTTCCCTCTCACATCAATGCTTCAACATGGGGTCTTGGAGATAACATAGGCTAGGAGGAACTAGACAATAGGAATTATAAGACACTCTATTGAGTAGCCTACTTACTAAACCTACAATCCACTTTGACACTTCTTGCTGACCTGCAAGAAAGAGATCACAAACACACAAGGTACTAAGGAGAGTAACATGTGAAGGTAAATGCAACTTACACTTGCACAAGACCAACAACCATCATGTACACTTAGTGAATATTTGAATGAGGTAAACCAATTGTATTTATTAATTCAAGGCAAAAAATTTTTAGGGCTTCACCATAACTAGGTAGAGAGATCCCATACAATAGCCAAGAAGGCTCAATTATAAAAGAAATGGGAAGAGATTAAGAAGGGAAGTCCAAGAGTCACTTGGACATGTGTCAATAATGTGAAGATCAATTACAAATGCATAAGAGAGAGAGGTATGGGGTGAGCCATGTCATGTAAAGAGTTACAAATGTCATCGACAATCATTCAAGACCTGTAAAGTAGTCAAGAAACTCCTTTCTAAGAATAGAAAACTACCTCTCATGATTGGCCTTCCAAAACTTCCCTAACTCTGCAACAAATCAAGTTTGATGATGGATCTGAGTAAGAAAGGTTACTAATAAGTCCTCACATGCATTGGAGAGGCTCTTGACCCTCCCTATCATTTTGGCCATGCATGATCATACTTAGTAGTCCCAAAATAGCTCTTTTCCCTTTACCTCTCACACTTGGCACCTAAAATCTCTTCAAACATACAATCTCATCTACACAAAAAGAGGAATGGAATGTGTCCAAAATATTTATGGCATTAGTTACAAGAAATATTCCTTAAAAGGCTTTCTAAATGAAGATTCACTATTTTTTCTAAGTCTTCCCTAGCTAGCTCACTAGGTTAGATAAAATGAGAGAGTTGGTAGGCACACTTAGGGGTTGAGATACCTAATCTAATGACCATGGGGACTTATAAAAATCCCTAATATCTCCTTAAAAAGTGATTTGGTCTCTTTGAAGTTCACCATGCCTGCAAAACACAAAAAATGGTCAAAATAATCCATATTTTTCCCTATTTAATATAGTTATATATAATATAATCCCATGGATCTGATCCTCATAAATTTTTAAACAACTTCTCTTCAGAACTCATGGTCAAATTCATCCATCTAGATGCACTTTTAGGCTCATTTTCACCATCAAGTCCTAAAACAGGGTTCATAATGATGGAGTCCATGGTTTTGCTATAGGAGTCTATAACTAGATTGATGGAGTCCATAACTTTTATAATGGATTAAACATATCTAAAGTACCCCTACAGTCATGAACCAGTCAAGTGAAAACCATGGATAAGGTCAAAAATGCACATGACCCTCAATTTGGCTTTTAGGCTTAAGGGTTTCCTTCATGCATGATTGTAATCCTTCTTGGTTAGAGCATCCTACTTGATTATAAATCTTATAGTAAGGTGTTTTATCTTTTTTTAGGTACCCTTAAGCTTATCCAATTATTACTTGAGCTTTTATTTCCATTTGATCATCAATTTTACCATTTTCCTTAAAATTATCATCTTCATGCATGCTAAAATTACCCCTGATCTGAGATAAAATAGAGAGGGTTTTCACTATTAGTATTGGAAAATTAGTGATTATATTACCTTATCTAACCCATAGAGATGAATTATACTAATTTTTATCTCTTAACTCCTCCATTTTCCCCTCCAAATCCTCAAGTTTATTAGGCAGACTTTTAAATAGGCAAAGTATGAGGGTGAGTAGGGTATAGGTTTGGTTTGGAGATTTTAGGGGTTGATTTTAGTTTTTCCAAGACATATAGGTATATTCCATGCCTAATAAAACCTATGAAAAACATTTATAGTCTTATTTTCCCCTTAAAAACCTTCCATGCTCTTGGAAACATGGACTAGGCCTATGACTGCGTAGAAAGGGGAATTACTGCTCTAGGTCTAACTGTAGGTTACTTGGTCTTGGTTTTAGGCTTCAAGGACATAATAAAAACCTAATTTATGTGTAAAATATCATTTAGGTTTTCATCCATAATTTTACCAAGTATAGGATCAACCTCACTCCTTTGCATCAAGTTTATCTTCCATTCCCAAGACTGAGACACCTGCCTGTTGAGGACTCAGACACTCCTAAAGTCCTAGTTGTAGGTCTAAGTTCAAACTTTGTTTGATGTTTGTGGATCTCTTATTCATGTTTATTAGGACATAAAACCTTACTTTGCTTTAAATTCACCTTATAATCCTTCAAACTAGCATTACTTCCATTCCTAGGCTCTTAACTAGAATATCCTACCTGACTGTGACAGTCATGGTTTTGCCCCTATTTAGTGCATTTTAACAAGCATTAGGCCTTGTGGATGTTGTATCTAGGCTTCCAATTAAGTTAATTGAAGTCAATTTTTCTTTATTTAAACCAAATGCACCAAATTCTTGACATTTTCTACAAGGAAAACCTTTCCTTCAACTCATTACTTACCTCAACTATATGTTGCAATGCACAGACCTATAGGTTGTTTAAGGCCATTTTGAACTTGTTCAAGGTGTGGTAGGGTCCCTTAAAATTGATTTTAGACTCACATCACCTGATTTGAACTAAAAATTTCACCTTAAAACCTTCAAAACATCTTGTAAAAGTCAAACTATATCATTGTCTAATATGTTGGCTATAGATGTTCCCTATCAGGCCTGTGTACAGACAAGGAGGTTCTTAAGAGGTCTCAAAACTTCAAGATCTACTTTATCTTTGTCATCTTAGCTCAGGAATGCCATTTTAACTAGTTTTATTGGTTCTAACTTAGTGGCATAACTTAGGATTATGTCCATGAAGTGTAAGTTCACTTTTCTATTAGACTCCTATAGGTATCACTGCCTTATTTTAGTGTGTTATGAGGCACTTTTGGAGTATGAGACGACTACCTTCCATTTGGATTTTTGACCTCAAACTTGGCATAGGCATAGTATGTGGATAGTGATACAAGGTCAAATAATCAAGGACATTAGAAACACCTATTACCATGGCATATACTATACAAAAAAATCTCTAGGATCTTTGTTTGACCCATTTGGGTGCTGAGAGCCCAAAATGGTCTGAACACCCTTTGAAGTGAAAACTTTATCTTGTATGACATCTTAGCCCTCATGACATGAATGATATGAATATTGGGTATTCTATAACCTCAAACATGAATTCCACATTATGTTTCACCATTATATCTCTGTACAAACCTCTTGGAGCTCTAGTGCAAGGTGACTGTATGTTCATATTTTGCAGACAAGGCAATGAATAAGACAATATAGGCAATTAACTTTAGAGAATGTTGGTATAATTTATCCCAAGAGAATTCAATGAAATAAATTTTAAAACATTAGTCCAAACACATTAAAAATCTTTGTGAAGCTTCTCCCATGTTTAAGAACACATGTTACTCATCCATGGCTGCCAACTTGAGAAACAAGCACCATTTTGAAATCTCCCTCAAAGCCATTAAAATAAGGAGTATTATAAGATGATAAAACCATATATATGGGATTATTAAAACCTAAAAACACCTCATCATACTCACACAACTCTATTGATTCCTAAAAATAAGAAATCGATGCAAACTTATACCCCTCTTGGATGTAATTTCATAAAAAGTTGCCTAGAGTGTAATTGATTTTTCATGAAGGAGGAGCCAAAAATATGAGAGTTATTATTATGGATGTGAATTTAACTTAGATTAATATACATTTGTAGAATCATTCTTCCTTACTCCACTTGTACGGTCCGTACCAAGTTCTTGAAGTTGCTCTTCTTTAGCTTGCCAAGTGAAAATGAAGAGAAATGAGTTGCAGATAAATGTTTTTATGAAATATTTTCAATCTAGATATTTAGATGACCTATGTGGAGGTGAATAGTCACACCACCATGTTTTCCAAGTGTCACACTTCCCAAGGAGCCATACAAGTGTCTTTTTCTCTCTCTTTGGCCAAGAAAACTGCCCTTTTTCTGAACAACCTATCATTTATTCAGTTAGGTCAGATTCATAAGACTTATAAGGACACATGGGACATGAAATTAGAATTTTTAACTTATAAAAATTCCAATAAACCCGTACAAATCATTAAATGCACCATTTAGACCCATACAAAATGACTTAAAATGATAAATGGACCTAGAGAACACTTAACCAAAGTTAGTACAATATCAATTGACACTAATTGACCTATGAAACACTTTATAACAACATATTATACCCCCTTAAATGCCTAAAAGTGAAAAAATTTACTAGGGGTGCCCTATTTTGACCTAAAAGTCAAAATTGGTCAACATGCATATAAGAAGAAATCCTTAGAGAAATTAATCAATATTGGTGCTTGTGCAATGGTTTGATTAATGGCCTTAAAAATATTTTTTCCTTCTTTAGTCCAAATAAAGGCCTGGTGCTTCTTCAACATGGTTGTAATGGGCTACACAAAGTTGGTAAAACTAGGTATAAACCTTCTCACAAAGTTTATTTTCCAAAGAAAACTTTGCAAACCTTTTTTATGCTTGGGCAAAGACAAAGCCAATATGGCTCTCACCCTTTCAGGATCTATAATAAGCCCATCCTTGGAGCTAATATGGCATGATTACCTACCCTCATGAACTGCAAAAACACATTTCTTGGGGTTTCGAGAGATTCCATATTGTCTATACCTTTCAAAAATCAATCTAATATGAGCTATGTGATCGCTAGCATTGTTTGAGAAAATTGTTATGCCATTAAGATAGATTAGCACCATTTGATTTATCAAACCTTGGAAATCCATATCCATGGCTCTTTTTAATGTAGTCCCTAAATTATATATCCCAAATGGCATTTTCCTATAGTCATATGTGCCCCATTTAGTAAAATTTGTCTTGTATTGATCTTCTTCTTTCACCAAGACTTGGTTGTAACCTAAATAGCCATCAAATAGAGAGAAGCAAATAGAACCTATAACCACTTGAATAATTTACTCCATGGAAGGTAAGGGATAATGATCCTTCAATGACACCCCATTCAAGTCTCTAAAATCCACACATAAGCTGATCTCTCCACTCTTCTTTCTCATAGAAACTATGTTGGCAACCCATTAAGAGTTATTAATAGGTAATATCATTCTTGTTTATATCATATTGGTTAGCTCTTTTCTCATTAGCATCTCAACTTTAGGATTAATGGGCATTTGCCTTTGTCTTACAACCTTGGAATTTGGATCAAGTTATATAGTGTGTTGGGCTAATGTGGGATCAAAACCCTTAAGATCACTATATTCCCATGTTAGGGTGTGGAGCTAAAAGCTTCACCAAGGAGCATTCATTATCAGGTTCGGGTCTACACAGACACTGGCATCGGTCAGGAGTGACTGACGTCGGTCACAGGCAGTTACAGAGGCGCCGATGTCGGCAGAGAGTCAGCCGACGGCCGTAACAGACAAGCAGAAGGAACCGACGTCGGTTACCTGCGTGTCCAGAAAGCTATTTCCATGGACAAAAGCGAGTGTTTGCATGATGAGTTTGAGTTGTAGACTCAAGCTCGCATCTCTATTGTTAGCAATACTATTTTTAGAGCCCTTGTTCAAGTGGCTTAACTGCTTGTTGGATGTACATGCTCAAGTCTCCTAATTCTATATGTAGAATTAGATCTTCTTAGCTTTGTAGTAGATTATTGTAGTTGGGTGAATTATTGTAATTCATTGTGTGTGAAGAACAGTACATAATTGAATCAATCCAGGCTTGTTGGAGTTGATTGTTCTTGAGAGAGAGAGAGCTCTTAAGGAATAGAGATCTATTGAGAGATCTATGCATCTAGGAGAGGTGTGGAAGAAAGAAGCTTTCTTCAATTGTATTCCTTTTGTAAAGAGTTTTGTTAATACAAGTTTTCAGGGTGTTTTCTTGTATCTCTTGTTCTTGCTATTATCATTCTAATTACTTGTCAATCTGATTTAATTCCACGTTTATTGCTGTCACAATTGTAATCTATTGTTGGATTGATCCCCCAACAAGTGGTATCAGAGCCTTGGTTGCAGGTTCAGAGCTTGATATCCAATAATTGGTATCAAAGTTCAGGTTCACTAACAGGTGGTTCAGATCTGTGTAGTGTGTATTGATTACAGGTTCTCACAGGAGTTTCTGCAGAGATTTTTGTTTGAGTGGGAGAAGCAATGGCAGATGAAAGTAAATTGAGAATGGAAAAGTTTAATGGCAAAAATTACCAACATTAGAGAATGCAGATAGAGGACTATCTGTATCAGAAAGATCTCTACTTACTGTTAGGTGGAGTTGCAAAGAAGCCCAAAGACATGGAGGATGAAGAATGGGAAGTTCTTGACAGAAAGGCTCTGGGTTCTATAAGACTGAGTCTAGCACCCACTGTGATATCCAATCTATCATAGGCAAAGTCTAAGGTAGAGTTGATGACTACGTTAGCAAATTTGTATGAAAAACCCTCAGCTTCTAATAAGGTATATCTTATGAAGCAGTTATTTAATTTGCATATGAATGAAGGTGGATCTGTTTCTACTCATCTGAATGATTTCAATGGAATTGTGAATCAATTAAGTTCAGTGAAGATAGTGTTTGATGATGAAATAAAAGCTCTTTTGATATTATGTTCTTTGCCTGAAAGCTGGCATGGCTTAGTAATGGCAGTAAGTAATACTGCATCTGCATCAAATATTTTAAAAGTAGAGGATGTTGTTAGTGTTATCTTGAATGAGGAAATACGTAGGAAAAGCACAGAAGAGGCATCCGGGAATGCTTTAAGTTTTGAGAGCAGGGGAAGGCAGAAAGAAAAGAGCAAGAAAGGCAGATCAAGATCCAAATCAAAGGGGAAAGGCAGATCTAAATCCAAAAATGGCAGAAGGCCACAATGCTGGAATTGTGGAAAGATGGGGCACATAAGCAGAGATTGTTGGTCAAAACCTAAGGAGGACAATCAGCACGAAGGAAAGGAAGAAGCCAAGATTGCAGGTATTGCACAAGATGCTTTAATTTTCTCTCTGCATAATAATATAGAATCTTGGGTATTAGATTCTAGTGCATCTTTTCATGCTACTCCTAACAGGGAATATTTCAGTGACTATATCCATGAAGATTTTGGAATAGTGTTTCTAGGGGATGATGAGCCCTGTAAAATAATTGGCAAAGGTAAAGTGCAGTTGAAGATGTAGAATAGCAACACATGGGTGTTGAGAGATGTGATGCATGTTCCTAGCTTGAAGAGAAATTTGATTTCTGCAGGAAAGTTAGGAGATGAGGGTTGTATAGTAACTCTCATAGCAGAATCTTAGAAAGTGACCAAGGGTGCACTTGTTATGGCCAGAGGTAAGAGAGAAGGTACTCTCTATTTGTGTAATTGTGTTATTAACAAATCTCCTTCTGTATTATCTATTTCAGATGTGGATGCTAAATTGTGGCACTCAAGGCTTGGCCACATGAGTGAGAAGGGGATGTCAATTCTTAAGTCCAAAGGTATGCTTTTAGATTTAAAAGGCATAGATCTAGAGTTTTGTGAGCACTGTGTATTTGGAAAATAGAAAAGATTTAGTTTTCTCAAAATTGGGTCTACTAAGAAGAGGCACAAGTTGGAGCTTGTTCACACAGACGTGTGGGGACCAGCTCAGGTTGCTTCCATTGGAGGATCACAGTACTATGTATCTTTCATAGATGATGCTACAAGGAAGGTATGGATCTACTGTATTAGAAAGAAATCTGATGTATTTGAGACTTTTAAAGTTTGGAAAGCTATGGTTGAGAATGAAACAGGTAAAAGATTAAAGTGCCTGAGATCAGACAATGGCGGTGAGTTCTACAGTCATAAGTTTAGAGATTATTGTTACATGCATGGAATTCGTAGGCAAAAGATAGTTCCAAGGACACCTCAATAGAATGGTATTGCAGAAAGGATGAATAGGACAATAATGGAGCGTGCAAGATGTATGAGATTGCATGCCGATTTGCCCTTACAATTTTGGGCACAAGCTGTTGACACTGCAGTGTACCTGATTAACAGAGGACCCTCTACAGCTCTGGATGGTGGTATTCCAGAAGAGGCATGGACAGGTAAAAAGGTTGATCTCTCATATCTCAAAGTTTTTGGTTGTGAAGCCTTTGTGCATATAGATAAGGAAAATAGAAAGAAGCTTGATGCTAAGTCTATGAGATGCACGTTTATTGGCTATGGCTCAGATGATTTTGGTTACAGATTATGGAATCTAGAAACTAACAAGGTAATCAGGAGCCGTGATGTTGTTTTCAACGAAAGAGTGATGTATTGTGATCAGCTAAGGAAGCTGAATCAACTTGAGCAGAGCAATGGTGAATTGGATGAGGTGAAAGTCTAAGATGAGCTCGCGGGAAAAAGAAATAATCACTTGCAGGAAAACACAGAGACCGTCATCGGCATGTTAGGAACCGACATCGAGAGGACAAAAACCGATGTCGGCAATACAGAGATCGACGTCGGCCGTACAAGTACTGAGGTCGATCAGGAAGAATTGACGTCGGCCAGTAACAGGTCTGGAAGTGATCGAGGTCGGTCACTGTCAGAGAATTTGGGTGGACAACGTGTTATAGACGAGTCTCAGACACCCATCAGGAGGTCAGAAAGGGTGAGTAAGCCTCCAATTAGATATTCTCCTTCTTTATTTTATTTAATGCTAACTGATGGTGAAGAACTAGAGAGTTTTGAAGAAGCAATACAGGTGGAGTCCAAGAGTCAGTGGGAGCGTGGCATGGTTGAGGAGTTGGAGTCCTTAAGAGAGAACCAAACATGGGATTTGGTTGAATTGCCAGCTGGTAAGAGAACACTCAAGAACAGATGGACCTACAGGTTGAAAGAAGGCAAGAATGGACAGATGAGATATAAGGCCACATTAGTGATGAAAGGATTTGCACAAAAGCTAGGTATTGACTTTGGTGAGATTTTTTCTCCTGTTGTTAAAATGACTTCAATAAGGGTTGTATTGTCTTTGGTTACTTTTGAAGATTTGCATCTTGAGCAGCTAGATGTTAAGACAACGTTTCTTCATGGAGATTTGGATGAGGAAATTTATATGGAACAGCCAGAAGGATTCGAGGTCAAGGGTAAGGAGAAGTTTGTGTGCAGGTTGAAGAAAAGCTTGTATGGCCTCAAGCAAGCTCTTAGGCAATGGTACTTAAAATTTGACAGGTTTATGACTGAGCATGGCTACAGCAGGTGTCAATCAGACCATTGTGTGTATTTCAAGAGATTTGATAATGATAGATATATTATTCTATTGTTGTATGTAGATGATATGTTGGTTGCAGGATCACACATGCAGGATATTTAAGAGCTTAAGGTGAAATTAGCTCAAACGTTTGCTATGAAGGATTTGGGAGCAGCAAAGAAAATCCTTGGCATGAGCATTAAGAGAGACAGGAAAAATCACAGGTTGATATTGTCTCAAGAAGATTATGTGGACAAGGTGTTGAAACAGTTCAATATGCAGGATGCTAAACCGGTAAGCACACCTTTGGCTGGACATTTTAAGTTGAGCAAAGAACAATGTCCTAATTCATATGATGAGGTAGAGTACATGAGTAAGGTTCCATATTCTTCCGCAGTAGGGAGTTTGATGTATGCAATGGTGTGTACTAGACCGGATATTGCCCAAGCAGTGGGAGCGGTAAGTAAGTATATGGCCAATCTAGGTAAGGAACATTGGAAAGCAGTTCAGTGGATCCTTAGATATCTGAGAGGAACCAGCAGTAGGCACTTGTGCTATGGAGGTTCAGATACTTCTCTACATGGCTATGTAGATTCAGATATGGCAGGTGATTTGGATGGTAGGAGGAGCACTACAGGTTATGTTTTCACTGTAGGTGGAACGACAGTTAGCTGGATATCTAAGTTGCAGAAGGTTGTTGCCTTGTCAACTACAGAAGCAGAGTATATTACAGCCACAGAAGCTAGCAAGGAGATGATATGGATGACACGGTTCATGGATGAGCTTGGTAGGGAGCATGAGAGTTGCAGATTGTATAGTGACAGTCAGAGTGCAATCCATTTGGCTAAGAATTCAGCCTTCCATTCAAGAACAAAGCACATACAGCTAAGGTATCACTTCATACGACAGGTATTGGAAGATGGTGAGTTGAAGCTGAAGAAGATCCATACAGATAGGAACCCTACTGATATGTTAACCAAGCCGATTACAAAAGAGAAGTTGAATCTTCATTCAACTTCTGTTGGTCTTCATGATTGAGTTGAAGATGGAGGAGCTAGAAGATGTTGTTGTATAGGTACTGGTGCATCTGTTTATCTCCAAGTGGGAGATTGTTAGGGTGTGGAGCTAAAAGCTTCACTAAGGAGCATTCATTATCAGGTTCGGGTCTACACAGACACCGGCGTCGGTCAGGAGCGATCGACGTCGGTCACAGGCAGTTACAGAGGCACCGACGTCGGCAGAGAGTCAGCCGACGGCGATAACAGACAAGCAGAAGGAACCGACGTCGGTTACCTGCGTGTCCAGAAAGCTATTTTTGTGGACAGAAGCGAGTGTTTGCATGATGAGTTTGAGTTGTAGACTCAAGCTCGCATCTCTATTGTTAGCAATACTATTTTTAGAGCCCTTGTTCAAGTGGCTTAACTGCTTGTTGGATGTACATGCTCAATTCTCCTAATTCTATATGTAGAATTAGATCTTCTTAGCTTTGTAGTAGATTATTGTAGTTGGGTGAATTATTGTAATTCATTGTGTGTGAAGAACAGTACAGAATTGAATCAATCCAGGCTTGTTGGAGTTGATTATTCTTGAGAGAGAGAGCTCTTAAGGAATAGAGATCTATTGAGAGATCTATACATCTAGGAGAGGTGTGGAAGAAAGAAGCTTTCTTCAATTGTATTCTTTTTGTAAAGAGTTTTGTTAATACAAGTTTTCAGGGTGTTTTCTTGTATCTCTTGTTCTTGCTATTATCATTCTAATTACTTGTCAATCTAATTTAATTCCGCATTTATTGCTGTCACAATTGTAATCTATTGTTGGATTGATCCCCCAATATCCCAAACAAAGACATCAAAAAATTCTCTACATAACTCAAAAAATGCAACCCTCTCAGCTAAAGTACATACCTTTCCAAGCTTAAGAATCTTGTATTTGAAGATAGCCACCCTCTCATGATGTTCCTCTTTGGTAAACATGTTTACTTTATCCCTTCTCATTTGATCACTTTGATTGAATATGTTCTCAAGATTAACCAAACCTTTGGGAAGCTTATTAGATCTCAATTGTACAATTTTATCTCTGTATTGGCGCTATAATTTGGCCTAGTTTTTATAATAAAACTCTACATCTTATTGAAGGAAACATACTATTTATTTGTCACAATAAAACACTTTCTAATTGACATCATTATCAGGTATTGATGGCTTTATTACCACCATGATATGTGGTTGAGTTTTTTAGTTCTTGACATCATTAGAGGTGTCAATTTGAGCTCCCACTGAAACTAACCTATTATCATGTTGATTCTCTTTGCTTATAATTGATTGGATGTTGAAAGCCTCAAAATCTTTGATAAGGTCCCATACTTTATGATTATAGGACTTTAACAATGGATTTTTGATAGCACTCCTACCTTGTACTTGGTGGACAACTAGTTCACTATTTCCAAAAGCTTGTACTTATTTCACTTCTTTCTTTCTTTCCCATTTAAGCCCATGTATAAGAGCCCCATACTCAGCTACATTATAAGTACAAATGAATTGAAATGTATTTGTAGAATAATACCTTTCATTTGAAGGAGAAACTAGCATAATACCTGTCACTACTCCATTCTTTATTCTTGAGCCATCAAAGAACAATTTTCATAAGCCATCACTACATTCACTTAGATTAAAGATTATGCTTGTACCTTATTCATGCAAATAATAAACACTAACACCAACCTATTCAACACCTCTATATTGATCATACTCATGATTTTCTACCCCTCACTCATCAAGGAAAACCTCTAATATGTCTTCAAGAGGAATAATTGGTTCTTGATCATTAGGATGATCCTCCTCATTAATGATGGTGCAATTGACATTTAAAATGTTTAGCTTGTATGACTCAATATGAAAATTAGACATAGGTTCAGATCTGACTATAACCATAGTGCCATATCTAGTTCTAAAACCCATGTATGACCAATCAATAATAAGTAACCTCCAATCTTAGCGGTGAAGACTCTTGACAAGCAAAGAGCAAAGTATGGTGCAAAATCTAATACAACCACACCTTGAACAATATATAAATTAGGACAGGCATGAAGAGTAAGACTCAAACCTTTGATCACACCCACGATCTTAGTAACTGAACCATCCAATTCTAATACACCTTTAACATTAGGCTCATACTTTAGGCTTAACTTATTAGCTATTTGTTTAGGCAACACTGAGATACTTGCCCCACTATCTATCATGTAATTCTATCATAGGCAATCTCTAATGATCACTAAAACATAAAAAAGAGGTGGATTACCATCTTTGCTTGCCTACCCACTAGTAGGTGTAGGATTGTGAAAATTTCACTCTCTTCTAGTTGATGTCTTTGCAAGGCTGAGCTTTAAAAATTAGTCTTGAATTATCTCCCTTTGTCTAAGAAGAGCCAATGTATCCCACATATGAATGGTTACATTCTCCTTCTTCATTTGGTCTACAATATTGATGCAAGACTTGTTAACTCTTGGTTGTCCTTTAGGATCTACCATATTGTTATGAGGTTGCATGGTTTGGGGAATGAAATTACCCTTCACATTCTGATTTTTCTAAGCATTAACATCTCTTGTTCCTTGAGACATAAAAGGCATAATGGCTACACTTTTACCCATATCTTGAACATCATCAATTATTCTCCTTTTAGACCTTGTATTAGCTGCAATAGGAGTATCACCAACCTTACTTGTACCTCCCAATTGATTGTTTGCACAATAGTCTCCATCTTACCAATTTACCAATGTAGCATTTGATTGGACTTGATCTCCATTGGTCATAACCTAATTTAAAACTTTATCTTGTTTTATAAAAGGAATGGTTCCATTTTGTGCCATATAATCTTGATTAAACACTTCACTTTGATTAGAGGGCTAATTAGGAGGTTGATCCCATTGAGAAGACCAATCATGATCTTATACCAAGCTATTTTAATTAGGTACCAAGGATCTAAAAGTGGAGGCAGATTGGGACTGTAGCTACTATATGATCTCACATTGGTAATTTTCCCTTGCCCTTAAGAATTGCCTTAGAAAGGTGATCTATTGAGTTGATATGACTGATTATATTGGTATAGAGATTGATAAGGTCTATGAAATTGGTTTTAATACCTTTTCTCCATTGCTATAACCTTGTTTGTAAGGGTCTTAAGCAATCCTTCAACATCATTTGACTTGCTTGGTTGACTAGGAGCAACCAACTTATCACCGATCAATGTAAGAATGGGATTAAGGGGATTTATATCAAGAAATAATGGCATGGAGGCCTTGGAGATATATTTACATCCTATATGAGATTATTTTCAGCTTTGATGGCAAGGTCATAAGCTTCCAGTAAGATCTCTCCTCCCATGGATTGTATCATAACAACTATGTCACTATTCAATGCCTTGAGATAGTAGAAGAATACATAATTTGGAGTGGGTCTCACAAGAATTGGGATCCTATCCCATGTATTTTAGAACTTAGAATTTGTTAGGTTGTCGAGCTAAAAGCTTCACTGATGCAAGCAGGGAAGGAGGTTGCGAAGGGTTGCAGAGTGTTACTGTCACCGGCGTCGGTCAGGCTAACTGACGTTGACAGGGAGGAGACAGGAAGGCAATCAACATCGATCAGAATTCGGCCGGCGTCGGCACCCCCCAGGCAGACAAGGACCGACGTTGATCACCTGTGGTTTGAGCTGCGAGTATGTTACAGGCAGTTAGTTGACGAACTAAGTGTTTGCATGTTTAGAGCCAATTTTAGACTCAAAGCTGCAGATCTAATTATTGTAATTAGGTGTCTAATTATTGTTTGCATGAGATCTATTTAAGAGACTCATTGGTTGTATTGTAAACATGTGCTAGAGAGTAAGAGAGCAATAATATAATCTCCTTCTGTGTGTGAGGTGAGCAATGGTGTGTTCCTCCTAGTGCCATAGTACCAAGTGTGGGTGTTGGATTGGAGAATCAACAGGGTTCTTCATGTATGTATGATCTTGGTCATCAGGTGAGCATGGCTTCTATAGGAGATGTACATGGTAAGTAAGATCATTGATTTGCAGGTATATGTGTGTGCAAGGTCAAGGTTCACAAGTGTGCAGAACCAGATTGATTTTAAGTGTGTAAGATCAGAGAGGACAGCAACACAACAGGGAGCAGAATCAGGTGGGATCTACTTTGAGTACAGTGTGTACTTGTGGAGTGCGTGGAGCACAGGTGTAAGGTGAACACCAACTCTATGTTTGAGTTGGGTATTGGGACCTAAGGGAGAGAGCTTTGAGGGAAGATTTACTGTTTATGCCCTGGAGGTGTGGGAGCCCTAGAGGTGTGTAAGGAAGAAGAACTGTGGCAGCCTTCTTTATTGTATTTCCTTCTGAAAGAGTTTTAATACAAGTTGTGTATTGTCTCTCATATCATGTGTTATTTCTAGATTCTAGTTACTTGTGTATTCTAGTTAATTTCCACATATTAAGTTGCTTGGTAATCAATTGTGTGCTTTCGTTATTTATCCCAACACGTGGTATCAGAGCCAGGTTGCAGGGAGCAGGTTTTGTGTTTGGTTACAGGTCACTCTCAGGGGTTTTTGATTGAGTGGGAGTAGAGCAATGGCATATCAAAGTAAGCTAAGAATGGAGGAGTTGAAAAGCACAGATGGTCACTTGCGGTCCTATGGAAAGAAAGAGCAGGTAAAAGAAGATTGTTGGTTGGTAGCAGATCAGCATGAAGGAACTGAAGATGTTGCAGGTGTTGTTGCACAGGATGCTTTGGGAGGTTTCTTGGATAAAGTTGAATCTTGGATAATAGATTCTATTGCCTCTTTCCATGCAGCCCCAGGGAGAGGAGCTGGTGAGCCTTGTCAAAGAATTGGCAAAAGGAAAGTGAAGCTAAAATTGTAGGTGGTCAACACATGGGTGTTGAAGGAGGTCATGCAGGTCCCAGGTTTGAAGATGTGGCTAATTTCTTCAGAAAAGTTGGGTGATGAGAGATGCACAAGAACTCTCATAGTAGATGCACTTGAATTAGCTGGTGGTAAGAAAACATGTACTCTTTATCTACTTGTTTATATTACTGATTCTTCTTCTATTGCAGAGACGTGGCTTCGTAGGCTTGGTCACATGAGCAGGAAGGAGATGCATGTTCTTAAGCAGAAGATAGATATATTTGACAGGCTTAAGAACTGGAAAGCCTTGGTGTTTATGGAGGAGATGGCAGACAGAGACCAGTGGATGGGGCTGGATACTTCTGAGCAGGGCAGTTTGGACATGGGTTTTGATTCAAAGGAGTTCGTGGGTAAAAAGTCATCACTCACAGGAAAACACAGGTACCGGCATCAGCAGGAAAATTGACGTCGATAGTAGGTAAGATCGACGTCGGTTAGGAAGACCAATGTTGGCAGCAGGAGGACACCGATGTCGGCAGGGTTGGTAGTCAGGACAGGAGCAGGAACCGACGTCGATTGGATGCAGACTGTGTGGTGACTGAGGTCGGTCATTGTAACAGATTTTAGGTGGACAACAAGATGTCAAGGAGTCTCAAATGCCCATATGGAGGACTAAAGGTGGTAAGTAAGCCTCAAATTCGTTGTACCTCTTCTTTATACTAGTTGCTGACTGTAGAGCAGGAAGGATCCAGGAAACAGTGGGAGTGTGGTAGGAATAAGATGCAGAACCAAGCGGAGACTTGGTAGGGTTGCCAGTAGGTATAAAAGCACATAGACGAATGGATACCTTAGTTGAAGAATAGAGAGAACGGACACGTGAGATGGAAGACCAGGTCATATGGTCTTGAGGAGCTGCAGGATAGTGGTACAGGTTTAACAGGTGGAGGATGAAGCATGGCTTCAGTCAATGTCAGGGTAACTACTGTGGTTTGTCTTACCAGGTGGATGATGAGTCATGACATCATTTTGTTACTGTATGTGGATGGTATGTTTGCTAGCAGGTTTGTACATACAGGGTTTTGCTGAGCTAAGGGTAAGATTAGTTTAGTGGTTTGCTATGAAGAATTTGGAGCAGCGAAATTCTTTGGCATGGGAGGCATGGAGATCATAGGTTGATTTTGTCTCTAGTGGGAGTTGATGTGAATTAGGTGTTGGCAAGATTCATTATGCAGGATGTAGAATCGGAGTGCACTAAGGGTTGGACAGTTCAGTGTCTGAAATCACATGAGGTCTGGGATAGACCTGAGTTTGCCCAAGCAGTGGGTGTTGTCAGAGAGTTAGGAGCCAATTTGGGGAAGTGGATTCTCAGGGATGTGAGAGGGACCAACAGCAGGGATTCATGCTATGGAGGGTTAGGGCTTCACTACATGGGTTTGTAGGTTCGGATGTGGCAGGGTACTCGAATGACAGGAGGTGCACCACAGGTTGTGTGGTGGGTTGTCTTCAAAATTTAGCTTGAAGAGGGATACAAGCCAAGAAACAAATTAGATGGGGTACATGTCCAGGTACAGTGCAGCTGTTTATCTCCAAGTGGGAGATTGTTAGGTTGTGGAGCTAAAAGCTTCATTGATGCAAGCAGGGAAGGAGGTTGTGAAGGGTTGCGGAGTGTTACTGTCACCGGCATCGGTCAGGCTAATCGACGTCGATAGGGAGGAGACAGGAAGGCAACCGACGTCGGTCAGAAGTCGGCACCCCCCAAGCAGATAGGGACCGACGTCGGTCACCTATGGTTTGAGCTGTGAGTATGTTACGGGTAGTTATTTGACGAACCAAGTGTTTGCATGTTTAGAGCCAATTTTAGACTCAAAGCTGTAGATCTAATTATTGTAATTAGGTGTCTAATTATTGTTTGCATGAGATCTATTTAAGAGACTCATTGGTTGTATTGTAAACGTGTGCTAGAGAGTAAGAGAGCAATAATATAAGCTCCTTCTGTGTGTGAGGTGAGCAATGGTGTGTTCCTCCTAGTGCCACAGTACCAAGTGTGGGTGCTGGATTGGAGAATTAGCAGGATTCTTCATGTATGTATGATCTTGGTCATCATGTGAGCATGGATTCTATAGGAGATCTACATGGTAAGTAAGATAATTGATTTTCAGGTGTATGTGTGTGCAAGGTCAAGGTTCACAAGTGTGCAGAACCAGATTGATTTGCAGGTGTGTAAGATCAGAGAGGACAACAACACAACAGGGAGCAGAATCAGGTGGGATCTACTTTGAGTACAGTGTGTACTTGTGGAGTGCGTGGAGCACAGGTGTAAGGTGAACACCAACTCTGTGTTTGAGTTGGGTGTTGGGACCTAAGGGAGAGAGCTTTGAGAGAAGATTTACTGTTTATGCCCTGGAGGTGTGGGAGCCCTAGAGGTGTGTAAGGAAGAAGAACTGTGGCAGCCTTCTTTGTTGTATTTCCTTCTGAAAGAGTTTTAATATAAGTTGTGTATTGTCTCTCATATCATGTGTTATTTCTGGATTCTAGTTACTTTTGTATTCTAGTTAATTTCTGCATATTAAGTTGCTTGGTAATCAATTGTGTGCTTCCGTTATTTATCCCAACAGAATTTAAGTCTTGCATGAATTCTTGTGGGGCTCTCTTGATAGTAGTAAATTATTCAGCGGGTGACAAATGATCACTCTTGTCTTCATACCTCTTACTCAACTTCTCTCCCAATTCATCCCATGAGTTGATTGAATTAGGAGCCAAAATCATACATCAAATCAAAAAATTTCCCTTTAAGGATATTTACAACAAGATAATGGGGACATTCTCTTGGGTGACATTGTGGGTATTGCAAAAATTAGCCATATCTCTTATGTGCTCAATGGGTGTAATAGTGTTCTCTCTAATAAAATATGGGACACTCTTGAGGGCTGCCATAGGGATTTCATCATATTGTGTAAGGTTTAGATGAGGCCCACCATTGAATGGCACAAAAGGTATATTTATATCCATAATTCTATCTTTAGGAATGTTTGGAGTATATTGGAAATGAAGCTTTCTTCTAGGTTTCTTGGTATAAGGAAGAGTATGGAGAAATCTCTTTCTCTTGACTAAAAACAAAGGTAATTCAACAAACATAAGAGGAATACCTTTGGAACTTGACCTTGTTGTCACCTTTGGCATGAAAAATAACTTGCTAGTATGTAAACCAAGAGCTAAGAACGTGTTGGAGTCATCAGATGTTGCATGAAGGAGGCTATTACAACTATGAATTTGCTAGGACTAACATCAATATTGTACAACCTTGTTCAAATTCAATCCCATTGGGCATGCCAGAATTGTTATCTAACTAATTTGCACCCCTAGGAAGGTTTTTTAAGCATTCTTAATTAGATGATAGCATGGGAACAATCCTAGGTTATGGGTGACCTACTAAGTGGATTAAACCTCTAGGTTGGGCTAGCTCCCTTGATGCTTCACTGATCCAAAGCTCAGTTTGGAAAAAGGTCCCATGTCATGATGAAACTTCTTTCACATGGAAGAGCTCATTGAGAGCTTTCTAATGCTTCTTTTGGATCACATAATGGAGTCTAGATGCCAAAGTTATAGGCTGCTGAAGTTATTTTATAATAGGGAAAATAAGGAGGTGTCACAATTTGAATGCGACAAGTAGACCAATCACCCGTTAACACATGGTAGTCTATTTTTATACATTCATGAAAAATTTTGGTTTGGTGTTTTGGTTTGGTGTCAGCCTCCGGTCTTTGACAGGTGGTCATATGGAGAACCATGGGCCCCATTATTGGCTCACTGGGGGCCCTCAGCAAGGGTCAACACACTCTTTTTAAGGAGGGTGCCTTGACCTCCTGATTTCATATTACATTGTATTTGAATTTGCATTTAAACTATCATTTTGTTCCCATTGAATGCATGTGGGATAATTGATTTAGAATTTTGAAATGCTTTGTAATATGCATTGTTAATACTTTGTAATTATCGAGCCTTGCAGCCACGTGGAGGAGCCATGATAGGCTTTAGGATTCTAAGCCACGCAATACCACGTGGAAGATCTAAGACTAATTCACATTTGAATGTCAAGTTCACTTATAACTCGCAACTTGTTAATGCTTCACAATTGAAGGCAACTAAGTCAAGCTCGAGATATATGCCAAGTTTGGAGACCGAAATGCATGCCACATCCAAGTTAACCTAACTCGTGACCTATCTTCCAATGTACCATGTCTTATGCCAAGAGAAATGGAGATTACCATATATGCTAAAGTTGGAAAACATGCTATGTTTAGTGCCTCAAGCCCACCAAAAAGGGAGTCGATAATGTTTAGGAGGCCGCTTACCTTTTAAAAGACATGAAAGCCAATTCCATTTACCAATGTGGGACTAAAGGATAAGCCAAGTGCCCAATAAGGAGGCTGAAGACTTGAACCCTATACCTATCATGCAAAAGGGATATGCTTTGACCAATTTAGCCATGAGTTTCTAAGTGGTTTAAAAGTCATAAACTTATAATTGAATGTAAGCTTCACAGGACTGTGTATTTATTTTTAAGAGGCCGAGAGCTAGATTGAAGCTTGGAGAAAGCTAGCAAATCAATTTTGATCCATCATCCGACCTGATACACAGAGGGTAAGCGTTTTTAATTATGTTTTGTAAGTAAAAAGAGAAGTAAAATTATTATTATAATTTGAATAGACCAATAGTTTAAGTGGAAGGACTTAGTGCACCGTCGGAAGGGGTTGAAGACTGAGGAAGGATTCTGTGTTGCCGAGCTTGAGTATATCAACGAAGGTGGAGTTCTTGGATAGAGATCATACTTGAGGGAAGTTGTGTAGTGTTTCAAAGAATTTGTAAGCCATTTGTTGCACAAATTTAATAGAAATGGTCCTCACTATTGGGCGGACCCAGAGACGTAGGCAAGAGATGTCGAACTACGTTATCAATATCGGATGGTAATTTGTCATTTGATTGCATGTTTTTATTTTAGTTTTATGATTTTTAATCATGAATGCATGCAAAGTTTAAAAATTGACATTTTACGACATTTAAAAAAATCAAACTGATTTAATTGGTGAATGGAAGTGATAAGTCGTTCGACAGTTCCAATCCAATTCGATAATCGAGAACACTTAAAGGCCAAACCATTTACAAGTTATTTTGATTATTTCAAGAATTTGATAAGTTTGATAAATTTAGTATTCATAGTTTTAAACTTCACTTTGAGTTTATCAGTGTAATTTATAGATCAAATTTTGGTATTAGAGTAGTTAGAAAGCAGGGTTAGCTTCTAATTGTGTGATTTGACAGTTGCTTTCAGTTTATTGGTTATCAATATCAATTGATTAGATTGTAGTGTGTAGTTATGGAATCAATGTGTTTGTAGGAAAACATGGGCAAGTTGTCACATAAAGATAAGATGGAAGAGCTCGAAAGCATCAACACCCAGATTTAGGATGAGAATGCATTCCTGAGATGTAAGCTCTTAGCTATTAAAGAGCAAGTTATAAGTTTGAAATCAGAACTTAAATCTAAGGATGAGCTCTTGATCAAATTGTAGTGTGGTGAACCAAAGAAGGTCATACCTTCTACTTCAGATGCAGAGACTATGATTGAATGCACTGTAAGTTATTTACTAAGTAATTCATCTTCTTCTTTCCATTCAGATTCAGATTCAAGTAATAATGATTTTGGTAGTTATGAAAAACACACTAAGGGTATAGGATCCAAATTGTTGAAAAAAATGGGCTTTAATCGAAGGGGTCTTGGTCAAAATGGTCAAGGAATTACTAACCCAATATAGGTAGAGTATATATCTCCTCATGCAGGTTTGGGTTACACTAGTGAGTAGGTGGAAATTGGAGAAACTTCCTCCATGGCTAAAGGAAGGCAAGCTTCTGATAGCAAAGTTCTGAGGCCACTAGTAGAGCATGTGCTGTGTAAGAGAATAGGTAGATGAGGTATTGATATTCTACCTCTTAGTTCCTACACTAGAGTTAGCACTAAATCTTTTGATCCACTTTTTATGTTTAAGAAATTTGGATTTAACATTCAGAAGATGATGCAATCATTTCCATGCACTTTTTGTGGGATGCATAACCACAGTGTTGCATTTTTTTGGAAGATACATGCTTTGACTAAGAAGATTGTAGGTGTTAAAGACCATTCTCATCATGGCAAAGCGAGAAGAGGTAAAAGGGAGACCTCACCTAAGAAGGTTTTATGCACTCATTGCCATATGAGTGGACATCAGATTGATCATTATTTTAAACTTCAATCATCTTCTCATTCTAGACATGGTAAAATTAAGATGATTTATCAACCTGTTAATAAGGTTAATGAAGTTAAATCAATCCATAATGATGTTAAGGAACCCACTGAGGAAATCAACTTAACTAGGCAAAAAATTTGATTAAGTGGATTTATAATGCATTTATTTTTCAAAGCATTGTTAAGAATTCAGTTAAGGGAAATAACAAGCTTTGATGATGCATTAGTAGAGCATGTGAGAGCAATTCGAGACAAGTTTATCATTTGAAGTATTTCAATTCTCACCTTATGTTTAATAGCTCTATGCTTTGGAAACTCCTGTTTATGCTAAGTGAGTTGTCTGTAAGACTTGAACTCCTTTGATCAGTTGGACAATGCATGTTGTGGGTTGAGTTAATTTCCTTACAACACTTGTCTCATATGTGACTGCTATTTTGACAATGTATCTATTTTTGACACATGGATGTATAGATGCATTGTAAGAGCCTATGGGCATGTTTGGATGTTAGGCAATATACACTTTGTGTTGTTTACATCTGCTTAGCATTGTAAGTCCCATACCAGGTAATTGTATTGAAACATGTCTACAACATTTATTGTATGTTGTTGGCATTAACAAACTTGTTTTATAGTTACATTGGGAATTATTTTAGTTTATTGACAGTTCATCGCTTTACAAGATGTGACACAGGCAGACAATTTTGTAGACTAGTTATCAATTTTCAGGAGATAATAGAATTTTGGAAACCAAAAGCCTCTTTTGTGGGGAGGTGTGATCCAAAGCTCAGTCTGAAAAAAGGTCCCAAGTCATGATGAAACCTCTTGCACATGGAAGAGCTCGTCGAGAGCTTTCTAGCACTTCTTTTGGATCACAAAACAAAGTTTGGATGCCCAAGTTATAGGTTGTTGAAGTTATTTTACGACAGGGAAAATAAGGTGTCACAATTTGAATGCGATAAGTGGACCAATCACCCATTGACATGTGGCAGTCTATTTTTCTACATTCATACAAAAATTTTCTTTGGTGTTTTGGTTTGGTTTCAGCCTCCGGTCTTTGACAAGCGGTCATATGGAGAACCGTGGGCCCCGCTATTAGCTCGATGGGGGCCCTCAATGAGGGTCGATACACTCTTTTTAAGGAGGGGTGCCTTGACCCCCTGATTTCATACTGCATTGTATTTGAATTTGCATTTAAAATATCATTTTGTTCCGACTGAATGCATGTGGGATAATTGATTTAGAATTTTGAAATGCTTTGTAATATGCATTGTTAATACTTTGTAATTACCAAGCCTTGTAGTCACATGGAGGAGCCATGACAGGCTTAAGGATTCTAAGCCACATAATACCATGTGGAAGATCGAAGACCAGTTCACAATAGAATGTTGAGTTCATTGCCAGCTTGCAACTTGTTAATGCTTCGAGATTGAAGGCAACCAAGTCAAACTCCAGATATATGCCAAGTTTGGAGACCAAAATGTGTGCCACATTAGAGTTAAACTAACTTGTGAGCTATCTTCCAACATACCATGTCTTATGCCAAGTGAAATGGAGATTAGCATATATGCTAAAGTTGGAAATTGTGCTATGTTTAGTGCCTTAAGCCCACCAAAAAGGGGCATCAACAATGGTTAAGAGGATGCTTACCTTTTAAAAGACATGAAAGCTGATTCCATTTACCAATGTGGGACTAAAGGATAAGCTAAACACCTAACAAGGAGGCTGAATACTTGAACCCTGCACCTATCATGCAAAAGGGATATGCTTTGACTGATTAAGCCATAGGTTTGTAAGTGGTTTAAAAGGCATAAACTTATAATTGAATGTAAGCTTCGCAGGACTATGTATTTATTTTTAAGAGGCCGAGAGCTAGATGGAAGCTTGGAGAAAGCTATAAAATGGATTTTGATCCATTATCTGACCTGATACATAGAGGGTAAGCCTTTTTAATTGTGTTTTGTAATTAAAAAGAGAAGTAAAATTATTATTATTATAATTTGGATAGTCCAATAGTTTAAGTGGAAGGACTTAGTGCACCGTTGGAAGGGGTTGAAGACTGAGGAATGATTCCATGTTGCTGAGCTTGAGTATATTAGTAAAGGTAGAGTTCTTGGATAAAGATCAAACATGAGGGATGTTGTGCAGTGTTTTAAAGAATTTGTAAGTCATTTATTGCACAAATTTAATAGAAATGGTCCTCACTATTGGGCATACCCAGAGATGTAGGCAAGAGATGTCAAACTCTGTTATCAATGTTGGATGGTAATTTTTCATTTGATTGTATGTTTTTATTTTAGTTTTCTTATTTTTAATCATGAATGCATGAAAAGTTTAAAAATTGACATTTTATGACATTTAAAAAAAATCAAACTAATTTAATTGGTGAATGGAAGTGACAAGTCATTCGACAGTTCCAATCTAATTCGATAACTGAGAACACTTAAAGGCTAAACCATTTGCAAGTTCTTTTGAGTATTTCAAGAATTTGATAAGTTTGAGAAATTCAGTATTCATAGTTTTAAACTTCACTTTGAGTTTATCAGTGTAGTTTATGGATCATTCACGTAAAAACTCAAAAAAACTTCTCACACTTGCAAATAAAAGGGATAGAAATGATCTAAAATTAATAAGCAAACATGGAGGTGATGCACCAAATATAAATTCCTCAACTTGTTATTATTTGCACTATGAAATGACAAGTTACAATTTGATTTCACAACTTCAAAATAACTCTCACCACACTAGTGTTTCTATATGAATGTTATGGCTATTATAATAGAAAAAGTGATTAGTCAAGAGGCCTAAGAGTAGACACTAATGATATTTCAACAATTAAACTTAGAAAATAATGTAGTACACATCGTATGACCAAGGGAAAGAAAACTAACTTATATAGAGGCATTAAAAAGAAGGACAAAATCATGGAAGTAATCTCACTATCACAAAACATTCATCAACAACTCACTCAAGATCACTATATTCAAGATGAAAATGGTGGAACTCAACTTGAATTAATTTCAAAGGTAATTACAAGTCATAAAATTGTTAGGGCTTTGCCATAACCAACTTGAAGATACATTTAATGATTCTCAAGGCTTCATTTCTAGATGAATTAGAAGAAGAGAGAAGAATAGGGCAAGAAGATAAAATCATGAGATGCCCCTCATGATCATATTAATTGAAAAATAGAGAAAGAGTGACACCAAAATTGCAAAGAATGTGTTTTCATCTTCCTTCTTAGCCTTCTAGGACATGTGTTGGAGTAATTATTCATAAGGGTGGCGTAGGAGGTCTTCTTAGGAGTTTTGATGCCCTCTTGATCATAACCCTTTCTCATGGAGTTACCTATCTACTTCTTGGAAAATTTACAAGTTATTCAAATGGCACTTAGTATCCTTGAAGATCCTTTATGCCAGCTTTGGTCTCCTACAATGCTTCCTCTTTTTAAAGATTTTAACACAAATTTTAAACTTCATCTTATTCCACCCCTTTTGCTATTAGGACTTGGTCACTTAATCAAAGCTAAGTTTTATGTCTTAAAGGTCTCCACCATAGTTGGTTACATCATATAATTATCACATCAGGTCAAGGAGTCTTGAATATCACCTTGTAGCTATAATCTACACACTTATTTGATAAGAAAGTAACCAAAAGATTCTCCTTTGCCATGGAAGCCTCAAATAACATTGAGGTCTATTTCTAAGCCTTGTTTATTACCAAAGGGGATATTCAAAAGGTTCATATAATGATTACATAGGAGTCATTTATATCTTTAGAACCCAACTTACCTTCACAAGGCCTACAACAAGGCCTCTTGTGCTAGATTGTAAGACAATCCATCATAGGTTTAACTTAAGACTTGGAAGCCTATTTAAATCACCATGAGAAGTCTTGAGAAGCTTGTGTAGGGAAACGAGTCTTATTCAAATGCCTTCAAAATTGTTCATGCCTTCATACCTATAAATAAGCTTGCAACTTGCCCTTCTTGAAGTCACATTGGTCATCCTTCTTGATTGAGGCCTATTTGGCCATTTTCAGCTTGTGTTATAACCCTAAAAGCTTCTTAAATGGCCTGAATGTGGTGGTAACATATCTATTTTCCTCAAAGACTCTTTGCAACTGATTAGGGGAATTTACACCATTTAAAACCCTACATAGAAGCTCAAAAAGGAGATTTTTGAGCCTATTTACATATAAAAATAGCTCACATATGCCAAATATTGGTCATCCAAATGGTTTAGGAGCCATTTCCATGTATTTTGAATGCTTAGAGGTCTTATTTCTTTCATCGAGTCACATTCAGGGTTTAAGAAGGATTTTAGCGTCACTTGGCTTCTTAAGAATAGTTCATAAAGATGAAGAGCCTAACCCAAGAAAAAATGACAAGAATTTTGAGTGGAAATCCCCCTCCTCCTTCCATGATATGCTTAGGATCCCATGCATCTCCTCATGTGAATTCACACGTACTAGAAACTGACCTTTTTAGCCATACAAACATGACTATGCTTTTGAAGAGGGTTATTTGGTAAGAAAATGCATCAAATTTTTGGTTTGGATTTTAAATTCCATTTTGGGGTCTATGCAACATCCCATGAGATTTTTTTATGGTTTCATGAGTGAATTGACTCTTCAATCTACCTTAAGATCTAAACAAGGGTTTGTATCTAGTCACACTAAAGTAACCCTAGCAGGCCTTTTACAACATTCTCTTTCATTCTCAGTGGTTATAAATATCATGGAATCATCTTGAAACATATCATTCATCCTTTTAGACTCCTCAATCCTCAAGATATTCCAAAACATGCAAGATTCCTTAATTTCTCATACACAAGCTTGTGTGTGATCATTTAGGCTTTTTAGGCCTAATTAGGCTTCTTGATGCTTTCATCACCTCCATTCACCATAAAAATGCAATGAATAACTCATTAGAATTTATAATTCAAGTGTATATTTTGTTGACTCTCATGTACTTCATGGTTTCAAATAACCACCCACACTTTTCTTTAATTCACCTAAACATTCCTTTATGTGCTTATGGGTTGCTTGACTAAAAAAATGAGGTGGACCTTTTCTCATTGGTAGTTTGGTGGGTTTTACTGATATAGAGGATCTATAATTCTTCTCTTTACCTCTCTACAGACTTTCTAACCCTTTACTTCACATCATACATGTGTTTTTTCTCTATTTTCCTATGACAAACCTGTAGGTGGTGTTTAGGTCTGTCAATTTGTCAACATTTGGGAATGCCTCTTTTGATTTTTTCACCTCCTTTCCACCTGGTAAACTATTTAAACATCTCTATCTAGGCTTATCATGACTCAAATGACCTTTTGACCTCATATCCAACATGCAAAGTGCACATTCATATAGACATGGATGTATGTATTCATTTAGGTCTTCTAAATATAGGTTTACCAAGTTGAGTCTCATATGTTAAACAAGCCTTCTTGATGTGATATAAAAAGATATACCTTGCACTCACATTTATTTATGACCTAAAACTTCTTGATTCCTCAAATCATTCATCACCACCACACTTTTACTCTTATTGTGTACTACAGGCCTATAGGTAGTCATTTAGGCCAAAAAACCTTCATTTCTCCTTGTTTGGTCCTT
The DNA here is from genome assembly GCA_037957365.1 of Torreya grandis. Taxonomy (NCBI): domain Eukaryota; kingdom Viridiplantae; phylum Streptophyta; class Pinopsida; order Cupressales; family Taxaceae; genus Torreya; species Torreya grandis. Next base: position 1,087,616 of record JARHVA010000975.1, on the reverse strand, counting down.
TTGATCCTAACTTACCAGTGATGGGAATATGGACTAAGGTGAAACATTTTTTTTAAGTCTTATACATCACCCCATTGGTTTAAAACCACCTAGGACATTCACTTAAATCTCTCATAGTCATTCTTTCCATGTTCACACAATCCACTTGAAGCAAACTGAATTGAGATCTGAGTTATTTCAGCAATGAAATGTTTTAGATATTTTTTATTAGGAAAGAGGGAATAATATCATGTTTTTGAAATACCATGTATGCTCTTCATTACAACAATTTGGTATCAATACTGACCTATAAGTCTGTAGACCTGTAGGTTCACAATCTCTCTTTTCCTTGGCTTGAAAAGGGACAAGAATCTTTTACTTCTAGGGATTTGCATTGGGAATTCCCTATTGAGAATGGTTTTCAATTATATGTGAAGATGATGATTTAATTCAAGGATCTTGGATAGTGAAAACACACTCACACTTGATCAAGATTATCTCCACCATCGTTGTACTTTCCAACTGTCCAATTATGCATGCATAGTTGCTTGCCTTTCTTGAATTACATGCATATAATTATGGTTAAATAGGTATAAGGAGTATTTATGAGATTGGATAAAAAATTAAACATCTCATTTCATCCATTATATTCACCCAAAACACCGCATAGTTCCTACAAACTTGACTGTCTTGTTCAAACTAGAAGATCAAGACTATTGGACACTACACCAAACATGAACACAAATAACCTTGATAGAACATGATATTATAGGGGTCAAGGAGTGTTAAATATAACCTAAAAAACATATTCATGCATTCACTAATATTTATAAATAACTCTACATTTGGATAAAGCTGACCGTAGTGGGGTTTTGAATCACCTTTATACACCCTTGACTTCTTAACGATTGTTCTTAGAGGTAAAGGGCTTAACTAGACAATAAATGCCACAAAGTTGAAGGGTATTAGTGTCCTATAATATGGAAAATATCCTGGGTTAAAAATTTATCTCTTTTTAGATTATCGTCCACAAATTGGTTGCTTTTTTGAGGTTGCCAAGAAGCTTGATGGAGAAAAGAATTTGTTTTCTACCATGTTTGAGTCTACAACTCCACTTTTTGCATGAATTTTGATCTAAGAAGACCATGAGGACACATAAAATACTTTGTAAATTGACCATAAATGGAAACTCTTTTAAAAATACCTCCAAAATCTTGATTTATTCAATAATCTGCCTATGCTACCCTTTAAAACTACTAGAGATGGTGAACCTGATGGCTCTTCAGCTTCCCCTGACTTGTAGGAGGTAGAAAAATGTGTCAAAATGATTCCCACCTCTCTTTTCTTGCATCTATTTTAATATATCTTCATTTGGTCATTATAAAATGATAAATAAGTAGTTACAAAGAAGTCCCAATGTTAAAATATAGTTTATTTAAGAGACTTAAAGGATGTGTATGGACATGTACAACATGATGTCATTAGCAAAGTGTTAGATGACTTAAAAATACCCTTATCTAAGGAAAAAACCTTTATATTTGTTCTTTCCTAGCAAGTGTCATCTCAACATTGGAATGCACAATGAGCCTAAAGTAATGAAATACCTTAATCTTATCAAAACTAGCATAATTTATCCAATTTGGTCAACTTTAGATCATGGTTGTTCTTAGAAGGGTCACCACCTTATCTCCTTGAGCATGATTCCTTATTGACTTGATTTCACACTTAAACTTGATTTTTTCAAACTTTCTTTAAGCAATGCTAAATAGATAAAGAAGGTTTACAAATAATGACCATTACATGACAAGACAAAGTGACTTAAACTTGCTACTCACTAGACCTTCTTAAATGACCTTATAAGCTACCAAAGAAGACACACTACCTGTCATGCTAGATTATTAATGACCAATACTAGACCTTCATAATGGCTATCAACAAAGTTAAGGTCAAATTCATCAAAGTTTTGAATGACACCCATTCATGGTGGCCAAATTTTGGCTAACAGTTACTATAGGGACACTTTGTATTTCATTGTGATTTTGTACATGGGTACCTAATCAGGCCTAATTGTCAGGACCCATTCAGTCTCTTTGCTTTCTCATTTTTCACTCCCTATTTTGTGCTTAAAATAGGCCATTAGAGTCATCATGTTCACATTGGATAGTGGTTTGAGCTATTTCGAAAGCACTTTTGTTTTTAGTTGCATTCACATCCACTCATAGAGATAAGCTTAATTTGAAGTCTTTTGTTATAGTTATTGGAATTGTTTTTTATATGTACACGAATAATATTTTGTTGTGCCCTTATTTAGATAATTCCCTATATTTGGGTTGATCATAACAACCAAGTAGTTGTTATGAAACTAACTCATTTGCCTATTGATTAGGCACTCCTTTTGCTTCTCCTAGATTAGTGGAAGAGAGAAAACTTATAGATTATATTCTCAACTTGAGGCAATAATGAAGAGACTCTTATTGTGCATACTATTTATTTGATTATTATGTGAGAAAGGTTGGCCTTGTTGTGGTAATGGTGTGCAAGTGTGATCCTATAGTTTCATGAGTGCATATAACACTCTGTTAATAACTCCTATGTTATAAATGAGTTTATGATTATAATCCATTGTCGAATGAGTAGGTACCCCCATTTTTTTGTTTAATTATTAAATTTATGATTTCCATTATGCCAAAAGATTAACCTATTAATTCCCCATACAAATTCCAAATAATTACCCATGAGAGGCTGTTAAGCCATGCCATGAATCCTTAAGGGAGACGCTGGACACCTATCCAGCAATATCCCCCTCAACATTACCTAAGGGGATTCAAACCCATGACCACATCTCTGATACCACTTGTTGGAGTCATGATTGCCATTACGCCAAAAGATCAACATATTAATTCCCAATACAAACACTAGATAAGTACCCATGGGAGGTTGTTAAGCTATGTCACGAATCCCTAAGGGAGATACTAGACACCTATCCAACATTAATCACTTGTTCTAATCTAGATTTGTAATTATATTTTATGTTATTAGTTAGAACACAATAAGTGGTGTTAGAACTTCAATAAAGTTTTGTAACCACTCCCCAAAAGTTGAGAGGATTTTATCCAAGAAACAACTCAAATTTTTTGACCAAGGATGAGATTAAAGGGCTATTATGAGTTCACCATCAAGGTTAAAAGTGAGAGTTGTTCATTGGGAAATCAACACAAATATGTAGATGATGAAGAGGAGGATATCCACCCTTGGAGGTATCCTAATCATGATCCACTAGATGATGAAGAGGAGGATATCCACCCTTGGGGGTATCCTAATCATGATGTACTAGATGATGAAGTGGAAGATGTAGGAATCTCACATCATTCCTCTTTTAACCTGCAAATGAAGATCCCATAATATGATTTTGGAGCTGGGATGGATATATATATATATATATATATATATATATATATGGTTGAGTAGGCTTAGATTGGACAAGTTTAATGTGTCCCTAAAAGATTTGGAAAGTGTTATCTATGCAATGGGAGAGAATTGGGTTTTTATAAACCCTAATATGTACTTTTATGCTTTTTCTAACACTCTAACAAAGAGACTATATCATAATTATAATGAACCACATGACACCTTTTTAATGCACTTATTTTAGATGGATATGTATGTGGAGTATACAAAAAATTGAATTTTGTAGTCTAAAGTGAAGGTTTCCTCAAATTTTATGCAAAAGATCTATGTCACATCCTGATTTCTCTCTCTTAGCTTAATAACCTTTTATCTATGGATTATTTTGGTTGTTAAATTGATTAACTACTATTTAATTAAGTTATATGTCATATGTAATTTATGGGATAATTCTATGTTACTTAAATTACATGATTAAATTGTTATGAGTTAGCTGTGCTTGTATATTCTTTACATTATGATCATGTTGTTAGTTGTTACAATATTTTTTTATGGTTATATGATGATATTACAAGCTAACTACCTTATTTGTCATGAGTTGTATGCAAGATAGATTCATCCCTTAGAATATGATGGAGGGAGAGCATCATCGGAGAGGGTGGAGTAGATCAAGATGTTGGGGGACGACAACATAAAAGCTAGATACCTATGCACACACCACATTAGAATAATATGTTTATATTTATTGCTTGTTTTGTGATAGCTATAGTATGTGTTTAATTTATAATATATATGAATGATATAATCTTATTTTATATTTGAGGATTATGTGGATTTAGATGTGTGACTGCATTAATAATAGTTGATTTTATTGCTTGGATTGTTTGAATGAATCCGTACTTGACTTACCACTATCTTTGATATGGCCGAGTATTGTTTAAACAATATTGTTTTGGGATTAATGGTTACAAAAATAGATGGATCATATTACCTTGCTTAATTGATATGTCGAGTGATTATTTTTGATTAGAAGGTTATTATTATCATTTATAACAAGTTGAATAACATGTATTAAGCCATTAACAAGGTAAATGTTCTTTGTTAATAGTATAAGGACAATAGCGTAGGCATGTTATCGACTAATTATTGTTATAAAGCCTTTGTGATTAGATAATAGGCATAATTCTATGCAAAGTTAATATGGATAATTCATTATTAAATAGTTGTGGGAGACATCTTTATGTTTGTTGAACCTTAACTATGTTAATAATTATTGTTGAAATCCTATGATCTAACCTTAGCTAAGGGGTTTGAATACATTGGCATTAATATATGAGTTTGTGTATTTATTGGTTGGTATACTTGAGAGTTATCGACATCATTTGAAATGATATTGTAAGTGGACTTTATAAATTTAATACATGGGCATGTTAAGTCAAAAGACCATGCAGATCTTTAGAGGAGTGAAATAATGACTGTTTAGTTATTTTATAACACTCGAGAGATTTAGGGATTTTTTTTGGCTCTAATTCAAGTTAACATGGATTAAGCAAATGGACTTACAAATAATAGGGGTTTTGTATGATTAAAACAATGGCAAACTGTGAGTTTTGATAGTTTCAGTTACATGCATTGATTGATGGAGAAATCTTGGCAAAGAAATGATGATAATAAGGAAGTAGAGGGAAGTGATAAGGACACAACACAATAAGAGAAGGAAGATGGAAAAAAGAGAAGGGGTGGAAAAATATTCTGGTGCAACAAATTTCAAAGTCGAAAGCTATTTTGAGGTTTGTAATGTGATTTCATTATTTGGTTGTTTGAACATAGGAAATTTGTGTATATTTGTCTTATTAAGGTTTTGGGTAATTTTCCTCACTAAGTATTTAATTATAGATACAAATTGATCCTTGTAGATGGCTCAACCATCCACAAAACTAAATATATATCCCCAAATTCCTTAAAATGTGACGGCTAGGATTGTGTGTAGTAAATATGGTAGAGCAGGCTTAACTTTGGTGTGTCTACTTAAATTGAGCCATGGAAAATTTGAACACTACAGTTAGCTTTTAATCTGTATAAAATGGACTACATAAATTTTGAAAACCCTAGCTAATATAGATGGACTAAGTGTAGTTTATTTTAAAAACCCTTAACACATATGAACAAGTTATGTATATTCATAACCCTAAGCATATATTAAACAGACAATGAAAATGTTTTAGAAACCTCGTGATACTAAACTTAAGTCTATGTAAGTTTCTTTATGGATGGAATGATTGTTAAAATCACACCATCCCATGATAATTTCTGAGAGCGACCGTGTTCCATATTAACATTGAGCTTCATATTTTTATGGAATCCTTTATTGAAAAGAGACAATTATACCCAATTAGGGTACAAGATGTGTATTCATGTCATTGATTTTTGGATTAAATGGATATATGTATTTTGGGTACTTACACATACACATGTATACATATCTTTATATATGGTTTGTATAATGTTTATGTGAATTGGGTAACTGGTTCAAGCCTTTTATGTTTGGAAACCTGTAGTGTGTTATATGAATCCTTTAGTATGTTCAATACATTTCATAATATAATTCAACCAAGTCAAACCATAAACTATGCATGAGATATTAATTTTAAGATGAACATATATGGTTGACTGTTCTTAAACTATTTGAAAGAAACCATTGTGTTTGACTGAACATGGATTTGTTTGTTACATGGTTATCATAAATCTGAGTTGATATGTTAACTTGTTAACTTTGTTGATCAAAATGAAATAGTATAACTATTTTAAAATAAACCTAGATTATGGGAGAATGAGGGTAAATGGGTTTTGAATAGTTTCTATTGATAATGGATTATGTCTTGCAAGGAAATATAAAGGAATAAAGAATAAGGGTTCATGTGTTTAGAAATATTTATATTTGATTCCGTTATACAATTTTTTGTATAGGTATTTATGTTAATTTTGTTTGAACTATATGAATTTCATAATGAAAAATAGTAATTTGACTATGTAACATTTGTATACATTATACTCTAAGGGTACAACAGTTGAATACTTAGAGCATAATGGATACACTATTAGTTTATAACAGTACAATATATCTTAAACATATGTATGTTGTCAAAGGGAAAAATGTGTACAGATACATATATATGGTATATATTTATATAAATTAGATATTTACTTATACACATATATGGTATATATATGTATGAAGGAAATATGTACATATACACATATATCACATATATTTGTATGTATGAGATATAAGCTTATAAATATGGTATATGTTATGACTGTTAATTAAGTTATAAAATCTATGATGTATACTATGATTATATGCATATAACTCATTAATAGTACAAAAAGTTAATATGAAAGACATATTATTGTTTAATGTGAGTTAAAACATTAAGTATAAGGTATTTGATCCTTGAAATTATTTATGACTAGTTTGTTGTTATTTGAGAAATGTGTACATGGAAATAAACTGTGATAAATGTTGTTTGTCATAGATGGTTCTACATTTGAGTTACTTTTGAGAATTAGGAACTTATATACGAGCATATAATATACCTAGATGGTATGGGTTGTACTTGTTTATGTTTATTATTTATGTAATAAACAATATGATTTGAGATTCATTGCATACACTTGACGAAATAAATGTATGTACTTTGATTATTTCCATACACTAGCATGTTTTATGCCTATTGATAGGAAGTAATCCAATTAAATATATTGGTTATATTTTAATTAAAAAAATATCTAATTGATTGCACTAAATAAGTGGTGAGATGAACTTCACTAGCACTAGCTTAATTAGCATCATCAATGCAAGATGAGTGTAATCTGATCAAGTGGTGTGTATGAATTTGACTGATTCTTGATATTATTAACTATTTGAAATATTTAACTAAAGTAATGTTTTATTTAAAAATTACCATTTTATATATTTGATTTACATGTTTGTGCGATATCATGTTAAAATGGATTTTCTTTATGGTACACATCATGTATTAGATATCTTACAATACATGGGTACTAGCTTGTCTCTCTAGATTCTTACATCGTCACCATCTACCCATCCGTGAAGGGAGGTCTATTATTTAGTTGAGATATTGTGTGGGAGATTGATGGTTCATATTTTGTGTGGAAAAGTATTCGGATGATGCTCTCCCTCCCCACAACAGTACTTCATTAGAGACTACACTTGAGATTACCATAAGATACTAGAGTTAGTTGTGACTCATACTCCGTGGAGCCTTGTATCTTGTATTATACTTATTATTGTGATATTATTCTAGATGAAATTATAATATTTATTCATGTATACATTGATAGTAGTGGTTATAATATTGTATCAGTCGTGGCTAAAATTGTGTATTTACCTCTTGAAATATATGCAATTAAAATTGATTAAATTAGAATTATACTTAATTTACTTATTTATTATCATGGTTATTAGTAACTAAAATGATTATTACATGTATATTTATGGTTAACATACTTAGTGCATTTAATTTGGATCACTAGTTAGATTCTCGTGGTGAAGTCTAACTTTTGAATATGTGAAATTAAATTAAAAAAAAATTACACTATTTTAGTAAATCCCAGTGGGGATGTTACATTGTGGTATCAAAGATGGGGCTCTAAATTTAAGACTTAATGAGTCCACTAATATTTTCTTATCCCTATGTTTAATAAAAAAGGAGAATGGTATGAGCTAGAGCATTTGGTGAGGGTCATTTGAATGTTAATAATAATAACCCTCCATTAGATCCTAATCAATTTACTACTGAGCAAGTAATAAAGTTGGATCATATTTTTGTAGTCATGAATTAGACTAGGGACCAAATTGCAGCCATAGAATAGGAAGTTCATGGCCATGAAGAGGAAGCCTATTAGGATGTGCCTAAAGAGCATCTTGTTAAATAAGAAATTCCGCAAGAGCAGAGGCATGAGGAAGCACCTCATGACATGAGAGCTCGTGTAGCTTCAGAATTGGCTAGAGATATGAAAAAGGTAAATCCACCTAAGTCTGATGGAATTATTTTGGGAGACAAATCTAAATCATGGTTGATAAATATGGAGAAGTATTTTGATATTTGAAAGTACTTTAAAGTCACTAAAGTAGTTTGGGGAGCTTACCAGCTAGCTAGTGAAGTAGTTACATGGTGGGCTAATAAGAAGTTGGATATGAATATTAACTCTACCACCACCACTTGGGAGTAGTTCTTGAAATTATTTAGATCATGGTAGCTTTCATAGTTGTACTTTGATCAAAATCTTATGGATTTTCAAAATCTTAAGGAGACCTATCAGTGAATGAATACTAGAAACAATTCACTAAGCTTTTAAAGTATGTACCTCAATATTAGGCAGATGAGAGGTTCAAAATTAAGAAGTTCATCATGGGATTAAAAATCAAAATTAGTTGTGAGGTGGATGTGCATGGGCCATCTACCAAAAGTTAAAATCTCTTACTTAAGTCAAAGATAAGTGCAAGAAAAAGTTTGGAAGTTCTAAACCAATTTTCTAGAATAAGAGCTAGAAACATAGGAGTGAAGACTCCAAAAGTCAATTCAAGAATTAGAATGCTAGATTCAATAGTGGCTGAGGTAACATGAAACTTGGTAATGGTTTCAAGGTGAACCAATAGTCTGATAGGAAAGAACCACCTGGAGGTTACTTCATTTATGGAGGTGACCATTTTTCTCGTGAATGTACCCAAGATAAGTCAAAGCACAAGGGTTCTACTCCATAACAAGGAGATTTTCAGTAGTGGATTCATGTAGCGATTGATAATTAGCAAGCTAAATTCTAAGCTTCACCCATATAGCTATTAGGTATTTTATTTGATCATTCAGTTTTTATTTTGATAGATACATGGGGTAAAAAATGTTTTATTTCTCCTAGAATGCTTAATAAGTTATCTAAAAACTTTGGAATTATGGAAAATGCACGATCAATATAGTATGGGAATGAGTCAAAGGTCAAAGTTGACAAGTGTTTAATTAAAGCTAAGATTAGGTTACCCAAATTCACAATAGTAGTGGATCCTTATGCAAAACCGTTAGGGTAATATGATGTGATCCTAAGAGTCAATTGGATTTCAAATCATAAAGCCAAGGTTAACTGCTATCTGAAAAGGGTTGAGTGTCAAAATGATTTTGGAAATTAGACACAAATTCAAGGTGAGAAAAGAGAGTTGCAAATTTGGTATATTTATTCTATGCAACTCAAGAAGGTTCAGAGGAAGCATGCCAAACATTTATTGTTAAGATAAATGAGATGGAAGAATCTAAGGAACCATCCATGTAAGTTTATCATTTTCTTAGGAATTTTCATGATGTGTTTCCAGATGAATTTATAGGATTGCCTCCCAAATGTATGTTTGATTTATCAATTAATACCATACCTGGATCAAAACCATAGTCTAAGGCATCATACATGATGACTACCACTAAATTGATTGAATTGAAGGCTCAGCTTTAAGAGTTGTTATGAAAAGGGTTGACTCAACCAAGTGTGTCACCATGGGGTACACCAATTGTCTTTGTCAAGAAGAAAGATGGTACTCTTCACCTATGTATTGATTACAGAATATTAAATAAGGTGACAATCAAGAATAGATATCTACTACCTTGTATTGATGATTTTTTGGATCAGATACGAAGGAAAAAATTATTTTCTAAGATTGATCTTAGAGAAGGGTATCATTAGCTAAGGATAAGAGATGAGGATATTCTAAAAACAACATTTCAAACTCGATATGGGCACTTTTAGTTCATAGTATTACCATTTAGGTTGATAAATGCTCTTGTAGAATTTATAAATATCAGGAATAATGTGCTCAAATATTATCTCGATCACTTTGTTTTAATTTTTCTAGATAACATTCTCACATATTCTAAAGATGAAGAAGAGCATATTCAACATCGAGAACTAGTTTTACAATGTTTGTAGAAACATAAGTTGTATGGCAAGTTGTCTAAGTGTGCATTTTACAAGAAAAAGTGCAGTATCTATGACATATTATCTCTACAAACGCTATTTTAATAGATCCAACAAAGATAAGAGCCATTATGGAATGGCTGACACCAAAGAATGTACACGAGGTAAGAAGTTTCATGGGATTAACTATTACAGGAAATTCATTTCAATTTTTTCTAAGAAAGCTAATCTGAATACCTTTCTACAACATAAGAATGAAAGTTTCATTTGGTTAGATAAGTGTGAAATAGCCTTTTAGAAATTGAAAAGGAGGCTTACTTTAGTGCCAATGCTAAGAGTTTCTGATCCTAATGGTCAATTCTTAGTGATCACTGATACGTCTAGGGATGGACTTGGAGGAGTTATTATGTAGGATGGTGTAGTGATAGCCTATAAATCTAGGAAATTGAAGCCTTATGAGGTGAATTATGCCCATAATGACCTATAAATTGTAGTAATTATACATGATTTACAAGTTTGGAGGCATTATTTATTGGGAAAACCATTTGAGCTCAAGACTTATAACTTGGGACTCAAGTACATGTTTACCCAACTGAATATAAATGTCATTAAGGATGATGGTTAGAGTTATTGTTTGATTATGATTTTGATATTAATTATATCAAAGGCAAGAAAATAGTGTAGTTGTTGCCCTAAGCCATAAGAGGTACATAACAATCATGGCTACTATCATCAGTAATTTTAGGGATCAAGTGATTAAATTATCATCATGAGATGAATTCTATAAACATGGTAGGAAAGCATTGCCTGAGAATGCTCAAACTCCTATGTATAAAGGATTAAGAATAGACAAAGATGGTCTTTTATGGTATAATGGTAAGATGTATGTACTAGATAGAGAAAATATGAGGATTATAGTGCTAAAGGAACTATAGAATGCCACATATTCATGACATCCAAGAGTAACTAAGATCATGGTTGAGCTTAGAACACTCTATTTCTAGAAAAGAATCAAGAAAGATGTAGCAAATTTTGTGTTTCATTGTCTGGAATTTCAAAATGTGAAAGTTGATCATGTACATCCAATTGGATTGTTGTATCCACATGACATACCTAAATGGAAATGGTAGGGGATCAATATGGACTTTGTCCAAGGTTTACCATTGTCATGGAATAGGCATGACATGATATTGGTAGTAGTTGACAAACTAACCAAGGTAGCTCACTTTATACTAGGCAACTTGACTAATGATGCACCTAATTTTGTGAAGAGATTCGTAAAGGAAGTGTATTAGTTGCATGGTTTTTCAGAGAAGATCATTTTAGATCATGATTTGAGGATAACTTCTAGATTTTGGTTGACTCTAAATTTAACTCTAGGTATGCAACTAAACTTGAACACTGCATATCACCCATAGACTAATGGTTAGATAGAGCGAGTTAATTAGGTTTTAGAGGATCTCCTTCGTATGTATTGCATGGATCAAAAATATAATTGGGAGGAGTGCATTCTATTGGTTGAGTTTGCTTACAATAACTCATACCAATCAACATTGAAGATGGCTTTATTTGAGGCATTGTATGAAATAAGGTGTAGAACACCAATATGTTAGGATAAGCTAGAAGACAGGGTAGTCTTTGGACCTGAGATGCTTTCAAAAATAAAATATCAAGTCAGGATAATCAAGCAAAGGTTGGCCAAGGCCAATAATAGATAAAAGATTTATGCTGATCTGAAGATAATAGTTAGGCAATTTCTAGTAGGTGATCAAGTATTTATGTGGGTTAAGCCTTAGAAAAGCTTGATTAAATTTAGGAAGTTCTCAAAACTTCCACCAAGATATGTGGGACCCTTAGAGGTTTTAGAAGGGTCAACCCTATAACATATAGGCTTGCATTCCCACTAGCTCTAGCTCTTTTGTATAACATCTTCCATGTATCTTATCTTAAAAAGTATATAGTTGATCATTCATATGTGTTCGATTGGAATGCTTTACAGGTTCTGAATCCTGGGGTGGTCATGGTAGAACCAATCAGAGTAATTGACACTCACAAATTATGTTTACATAAGTAAGGTCTTGCAGGACTAATAATTTGAGGATAGTGCCACTTGGGAGGACTATGATGAGTTCTATAGGATATTTCTACATTTGTTTACTTGATGCATTGCTGGATATTATTTTATTTTCTTTTGATTAAATTTAAATTTCAAAACTAGTATTTGAATAAATGTAATTAGGATGATGACCAACTTTAAGGGGGAAGGATGTCACATATGTATTTCTCTCTCTTAGCTGAATAACCTTTTATTCATGGATTATTATGGTTGTTAAATTAATTAACTATTGTTTAATTAAGTTGTATGTCATATGTTGGTTATGGGATAGTTGTATGTTTCTTAGATTACATGATTAAATTGCTACAAGTTAGTTGTACTTATATATATTTTACATTATGATTATGTTGTTAGTTATACAACAATATTGTATGGTTATATGATGATGTTACAGGCTAACTACCTTCTTTGTCATGAGTTGGATGCAGGATAGATTCATCCTTCAGAATGTTATAGAGGGAGAGCATCATCGAAGAGTGTGCAGTAGATCCATATGTTGGGGGACGATAGAAGAAAAGCTAGATACCTACACAAACACCACATTAGAATAATATGTTTGTGATAGCTATAGTATGCCTTTACTTTTTGATATATATGCATGTTATGATCTTATTTTATATTTGAGGATTATGTGGATTTAGATGTGTGACTGCATTAATAATAGCTGATGTTATTACTTGGATTGTTTGAGTGAATCTATACTTAGCTTACCAGTATCTTTGATATGGTTAAGTATTGTCTGAACAATGTTATTTTGGGATTTATGTTTACAATAATAGACACATTTTATTACCTTACTTAATCGATATGTCAAGAGATTATTATTGATTAGAAGGTTATTATTATCATTTATATAAGCTAAATAACCTTTTTTAATCCATTAATAAGTTAGAGGTTCTTTGTCAATAGTATAAGGACAGTAGTTTAGGCATGTTATCAACTAATGATTGTTATAAAGCCTTTGTGCTTAGACAATATGCATAATTCTATGCAAATTTAATATGGATAATTCATTATTAAATAATTGTGGGAGACATCTTTGTGTTTGTTGAACCTTAACTATGTGAATAAATATTATTGAAATCCTATGATCTAACCTTAGTTAAGAGGGTCAAATACATTGGTAGTAGTATATGACTTTGTGGATTTATTAGTTGGTATACTTGAGGGTTATTGACATCATTTGAAATGATATTGTAAGTAAACTTTATAAAGTTGATACATGGGCACGTTAAGTCAAAAAACCATGAAGATATTTAGAAGATTGAAATAATGATTGTTTAGTTATTTTATAACACTTGAGAGATTTAGGTATTTTTTGTTTAGATCTAATTCGAGTTAACATGGATTAAGCAAATAAAATTGTGAATAATAAGTTTTTTACATGATGGAAACAATGGCAAATTATGAGTTTTGATAGTTTCAGTTACATGCATTGATTGACAGAGAAATATTGATGGAGAAATGATGATAATAAGGAGGCAGAGGGAAGTTAGAAGGACATGACATGGTAAGAGAAGGAAGAGGGATCAAAGAGGAGGGGTGGAAAAATATTCAGGTGCAACAAATTTCAAAGTCGGAAGCTATTTTGAGGTTGATGATGTAATTCCATTATTTGGTTGTTTGAACACATGATTCTTTTTGTATATTTATCTTATTAAGGTTTTGGGTAATTTTCCTCACTAGTTATTTAATTATAGATACAAATTCAGCCCTGTGGATGGCTCAACCATGCACAAAAATAAATATATATCCCAAAATTCCTTAAAATGTGATGGCTAAGACTGCGTGTAGTTAATATGGCAGAGTAGACTTAAATTTTTTATGTTTACTTAAATTGAGCCATGACAAATTTGAACACTACAGTTGGGTTTTAGTCTATATAGAATGGACTTCATAATTTTTGAAAACCTTAGCTAATATAGTCAGATTGAGTATAGTTTGTTTTAAAAACCCTTAACTCATATGAATGGGTTATGTATATTCATAACCTTGAGCATATATTGAATGGACTATGAAAATGTTTTAGAAACCCTATGATATTAAACTTAAGTCTGTGTAAGTTGCTTTATGGATGGAATGATTGTTAAAATTGCACCATCCTAGGGTAATTTTTAAGAGTGGCCATGTTTCATATTAATATTAAGCTTCATATTTTTATGGAATTATTTATTTAAAAATGACTGTTATACCCATTTAGGGTACAAGCTATCTATTCATGTCATTGATATTTTGGATGAAATGGATATATGTATTTTGGATATTTGCACATACACATATATAAATATCATTATATATGATTTGTATAATGTTTATGTGAATTGGGTAATCAGTTCAATCCTTTTATGTTTGAAACCCTGTAGTGTGTTATATGAATCCTTTAGTATGTTCGATACATTTCATAAAATAAGGACTAAGTCAAACAATAAACTATGCATGAGATATTAATTTTAAGATGAACATATATGGTTGATTGTTATTAAACTATTTCAAAGAAACCATTAGGTTTGATTGAGCATGGACTTGTTTATTACATGGTTATCATAAATATGAGTTGATATGCTAACTTGGTAGCTTTGTTGGTCAAAATGAAATAATATACCTATTTTAAAATAAACCCAAATTATGGGCGAATAAGGGTAAATAAGTTTGAATAGTTTCTGTTGATAATGGATTATGTCTTGCAAGGAAATATAAAGGAATAGAGAATATGGGTTCATGTGATTAGAAATATTTATATTTAATTCCATTATGTAATTTCCTGTATAGGTATTTATATTGATTTTGTTTGAACTATATGAAGTTCATAATGAAAAATAATAGTTTGACTGTGTAATAGTTGTATACATTATACTCTAAGGGTATGACATTTGAATGCTTAGAGCATAATGGATACACTATTAGTTTATAATAGTACAATATATCTTAAACATATGTATATTGTCAAAGGGGAAAATGCATATAGATACATATATACGGTATATATTTTTATAAATTAGATATGTACTTATACATATATATCGTATATATGTATGAAGAAAATACATACATATACACATATATAGCATATATTTGTATGTATGAGATATATGCTTATTAATATGGTATATGTTATGACTGTTAGTTAAGTTATAAAATCTGTGATGTAGTATACTATGATTATATGCATACAACTCATTAATAACACAAGTTAATATGAAAGATGGATTATTATTTAATTTGAGTTAATACATTAATTATAAGGTATTTGATCCTTGAAATTATTTATGATTGGCTTGTTGTTATTTGAGAAATGTGTAAATGAAAATAAATTGTGATAAATGTTGTTTATCATAGATGGTTCTACATTTGAGTTACTTTTGAGATTTAGTAACTTGTAGACTAGTATATAATATACCTAGATGGTATGGGCTATACTTGTTTACGTTTATTATTTATGTAATAAATAATATGATTTGAGATTCACTGCAGACATTTTATGGACTAAATGTATGTACTTTGATTATTTCCATACTTAGCATGTTTATGCCTATTGATAATTGAATCTATTGGTTATGTTTTAATTAACTAAATCTCGCATTGATGACACTAAATAAGTAGTGAGATATACTTTACTCGATTAGTTAGTATTATCAATGCAAGATGAGGGTTATATGATCAAGTGGTGTATATGAATTTGATTGATCCTTGAGATCATTAAACAAATTGAAAACTTTGGCCAAAGTAATGTTTTAGTTAAACATTATCATTTCATATATTTTATTTACATGTTTGTGTGATATCATATTAGAACAAATTTTATTTATGGTACACATCATGTATTAGATGTCTTACAGCACATGGGTACTAGCTTGTCTCTCTAAATTCCCGCATCATCACTATCTACCCATCTGTGAAGGGAGGGTCATTCCCTAGTTGGGAGATTGTTCGGGGGATCGATGGTCTATGGTTGGTGTGGAAAAGTGCTCGGATGATGTTCTCCCTCTCCACTGCATTAATTCATTGGAGACTACACTTGAGATTACCATAAGATACTAAAGTTCATTGTGACTCATGCTCTATGGAGCCTTGTATCTTGTATTATATTTATTATTGTGACTTTATTCTAGATGAAACTGTAATATTATTCATCTATACATTGATTATAGTGGCTATAATATTGTATCAGCCATGGCTAAAATTATGTATTTACCTCTTGAAATATATGCAGTTAAAATTGAGTAAATTAGCATTGTACTTAATTTGCTTATTTATTATCATGGTGATTAGTAACTGAAATGATTGTTATATGTATATTTATGGTTAACATAGTTCATTTAATTTGGATCACTAGTTAGATTCTCATGGTGAAGTATAATGTTTGAATATGTGAAATTAAATTTAAAAAAATTTTACGTTATTCTAGTAAATCCCAGTGTGGATGTTACAATCTATATTTCCAACCTATAGGCTGGGATTTGAATAAAGTAAGGATGTTTAAACATTAATATTTTTAAAGGTATATCACTATAGTTAAAGGAGCAAAAAAACATATTAGTGCCCTAAAAAATAAAATGGTGGGGATTACTATTCAAAAGTATTTTACTTTTGATAAGAAACACAAGGATGAGAAAAAATATGAGACTTCATTGTTTAAAAGCCTTAATCATTAGTCTATTCCTATTAAAGTATTGTAAACCCATGTTGTAAGTGTTCTCAACCATGGAGCAAGGGTCATCTATGTAGCACAAAAAAGTTTTGTATGGTAGAAGACGTGTGTCCATCTAAGCCAAATTCATATTTTGATAATGAGGATAACCTTGATCAACCTAATGTAGAGTGTAAACTATAAAATTTGTCCCTTTGTTTTACCTTATTTTGATTAATGCGATCTAATAAAATTATATATATATATATATATATATATATATATATATATATATATAGTTCAAATTATTTAATATGTGTCTAAATTAAAGCAACTTTGAATGCTATAACAAAGCATAATTGAACTATTATGATTTAATATAAATACAAATGACCTAAGGTATTTTGATACTTAGCTTGTTACTAATATACTTTGGTCTTAAACTATGTGTAGGTGATAGAAAGGACTAAAAATGAACCTATAATTTCTCAACTGTGAATATTGGGTGTCTATATTCCCATGGATGAGTTTGTCAACCAATGAATGCCTACATCAGATGAAGGTGTGTACCTTATATCAATTCAGCCATGTAGTATATGACTCATTATTTTGGCATTAATTATTACACCTACTTATAAATTGTCTTCCTATGTGATACCAATAACTTGTGTGAAAACTAGTCTCCTTCAATTCAAAACCCTAGCTCCAATTTTGACACTAGGTTTGGAAATATAAAAAGGGAGTTAAGTTGAGATAACCCCAACTACCCCATATTGAGTGGTTAAGCACTGCCTATATTTATAATAATTGAGGAGGGCTCAAACTGTAATGTAGTTGTACTAGTTATGTGCATGTGTGCAATGGTACTCCTTTTATGTGTGTAACATGAAATCTAGCTTTCGACACTCAGTGATGGAAAACCTAACTTGGATTAGGTGATTTAGACTTATATAGGGCCTATTCCTTGTGATTAATTTATAATTTTATAAGTTTAGGGTAAACCTTATTCTAAATTATGGTAAAACATAACTACTATATGATTAAGTGGTAGCACAATGTACCCAACGAGGTTCTATCTCTTGCCTTCAAATCCTTTAATTATATTTTTTATATCCATATAATCCTCATGTGTATATCTAAGATTATCATAGATTATCATAGTATAAATTTTTTCATTTAAACCATTATCTTCCATGACACTATGTTTAGGCTACGAATCAATGTAGGTGCATATAAATAATGATGATAAGTAGAATCATCATCCATCGTTATCATTAGATGTAACTTTAGGTCATTATACATATGTGCTTGTAAGTTCACCAATAATATTATACAATTAGTGCTCATATGTCAAATGAGGAGGATGTGTATTGTAGGTTATATGCACCTCAAAATTAGCCTTACTTTTAGTTATCGCATGATTTAAAAATGGATCAAAAAATATATTCAATTTTGCATTCCCATTTATTTGTATTTTTGAATCATTCATAGGTGTCTCAATATCATTAAGCTCAATAGTTTATCATCAATGAGATCTTGAATCTTATGTCTTAGAAAAAACATTTATTTTTAGATTTTCTCATGCATCTATGATAATCAATATATCTATTATTGTCATATCCTCTAGGGAAAGACCTACTCATATCAACATATTTGGGTGGAGGGAGAGATATGAGGTTTCACTCTAGTATCTCCTATAGTATATTATGAAGAGGTTCAAGTAATCACAAAAAATACCTCCTTTGTGGAGCGGATAAGACAAATTGATTAATAGGTTGAAATACTATGTTAATTATTATCTTTGCCAATTTTTTAGTATCATTCTATTGGAATATTATCATTAATGTCAAAGGCAAAGTGAAGAGATTCAGACTCAATCATTAGCTTCAGACTCAGTAGCTTTGGACTGGCCTAGAGCTTCAGACTCACTCAGTAGCTTTAGACTCACCTAGAGCTTCAGACTCACTCAATAACTTCAGATTCATCTAGAGCTTTAGACTCACTTAGTAGCTTTGAACTCAACTAGAGCTTTAGACTCACTTAGTATCTTTGAACTCAACTCAAGCTTTGGACTCACCCAGTAGCTTTGGACTTGCCTAGTTAGCAGCTACGAACTCACCCAGTGTGAAGAGCAATGATTGAAGTTGGAAGAACAATGATTGAAAAATGAAGAGTAGTTTTGAAATGGAGTTAAATTAATTTTTATTAAATGATGGCTGACCACATTTGTTAGTGTCTAAATTTTGGCAATAAGAATCACCACCTAAGTCTAATTAATGGTAATCTAAAATAAAGGGTTGACCACTTTTGGAGAGGTCGTATCCCTTGGGAGAAATCACACCTTTTTCATGAGGCATGAAGAGGTATAAATGACAAATGACTGGGAGTTAGAAAGGTAGTAGAAATAATTATTTCTATCATACACAAGGAGAAGAAGAGGAATAAGAGAGAGAAGAGCAAAACTTGATTATACCATCATTTATTGACAAAGCAATAGTGAGAAGGTGGAAATTATTTAAATGAGGTCAGTGCCTCAAAATAGAATGATCGGTGTCTTTCACTAAGTCAATGCTTGGTAGTGAAGTTGGTGCTTTAATTTAAAGAGATCGATGTCTCTTGCTAAGTTTGTTCTTGGCATTGGGGATTAGTGTCTCCAAGTAGGTTGGTGCCTAAAAAATTTTTGTAAAAAGAATTATTTATCTGATGGCTAGATTTGGATAGTAGATCCAAGTAGCCTTTCAAGTATGGTTTTCTCCATGGAGGATTTTCCACATAAATTATGTGTTGTATACTTGTTCTTGTGTGAATGGTTTCTTTATGAAATTTAATTAGAAAGAAAGTAAATTATTATTACATACTGATTCACCCCCCCTCAACGTGGTGTGTGCTCAACAATTGGTATTAGATCAAGGTTCCTTCATGATCAATTTAACCACTGGAAGGCAGATCCTAGAAGCACACATGGCCATTCATTGGTTTCAAGTAGGTTTTTCCACCAATAAGGCTCCATTGATCAACATGACAAATTACACATTTTGGAGTATAAGGATGAGGGCATATCTAATGACCCTTGGTTTTGACATTTGGTGAGCAGTTGTAGGTAGATACACATCACCACAGAGTCTACCAAAAAATTTAGTAGGAAAGAAGGCTAGCGAAAATAATGCAAAAGCCATGAATACTATTTTGTGTGGTTTATCAAAATTTGAGTTTGTAAAAGTAATGCAGTGTGACTCAACTAAAGAGATTTGGGATAAACTTAAGACCATCTATGAGGGAGATAACAAAGTAAATATGGCCAAGCTTGAAACTCATATGAGATAATTTCAAAGTTTAAGGATGAGAGAGGATGAAAACATTGCAACCTATCTACTTCGTGTAGATGAAATTGTCAACATTATCAGAGGGCTTGGTGAAAAAGTCAAAGAATATGTAAACATCTAAAAGGTACTAAGGTTTCTACCTTTAATATTTGATGCAAAAATTTCTATGATCAAATAAATAAAGGATGTAAACAAATTAACAATTGATGACTAACATGGAATTATCATGGCATATGAGATGAGGACTGAATAGGATGATCAGAATGAGGAAATAAATAAAAAGGAAAATAAACCTTAATACAAGAAAAACTTCAAATAAAATCAAAATAAGAAAATTTTTAGTAAGCACAAAAAAAGTCTCTCTACTAAAAAGGATAGTAGCTCAGCTGAGGAGAGTGATGACAACATTTCAGGCAGTGATAGAGAAGAAACTTTGTTCATGGCTATAGGAATAATAAATGATACCTATACAAGTGAAGACACCTTGAAAGAGGAGGAAGATGTTGAGGATGAAGGAGAAGTAAATCTTGAAGAAGAACTTATATGTGCTTTAGGTGAGATAAAATTTCTTAAGAAGAAGAATTTGAAACAAAGATTATAGATTCAAAATTATGCAGAAGAAAATTGTGACATAAAAATAAAAATGTCTCATAGCCTTGAAGAGTCAGAAACAGTCATCATTAGTTTAAAGATTGAAATAAAAGAAGCCAATAAGACATAGGAGGAAGTAAGAGTCCAACTTAAGGCAAAAAAGACCACATTGCCAAGCTAAATCAGAAGTTGATTTCTTAAAGAAGGAATTATAAAGATGTGTGATAAATTGAAATACATGAAAGTATTGGATGAGATTCTCAATTGCCAATGTTCATCATGCATCAAGACTAGTCTTGGTTATGAAGAGAACAAGAAGATCACTAAAGAAGGATATAGTTTAAAAACTATAAAACCACCTAAGAGGATAAATATGAAGAAGCCAAAGAGCTATGCAAATGCACTTAAGAGGTCTATGAATATAGAAATAAAAAATAATAAAGAACATGTCTATTCTCTTCATAGAGAAAACAAAGATAAGAACATCCCTATTAGAGATCTCAAAAGATCATTTTCATCAAGGAAGAACCATGTGATAAGGTACACAAGCTACTTCTATGGTTATTATTATTCTTTTAATCAATTTGGTTATAGAATAATAGAGTGTAATGCACATGCAAGAAATGAATTTGCAAAGTCACGTATGGAGTTTCCAATAGAAACTATAACTCATTTTCACCATTATCAAATTACAAAGAAAGTGACATTGTATTATATAATTGTAATAACTTTGGTCATATAACACGAATCTGTAGAAGTGTTTTCATAGAAACCCCTATACAAGAAAAGAAGGTGAATACCCTAGTTATAAAGAAAAAAGAATCTACAAAAATATGGAGAGAGAAACAAGAAGTTAATAAAAAAAGAAAAAATTGTGCTTGTTCAAATAATGCTTCATACGCAGGATGAATGACATTAGTGGTATATTGATAGTGGGTGTTCAAGACACATGATAGGTGATGAAAGCAAATTTATCACTTTGAAGAAAATGAGTGAAGGTACACTAAAGTTTGGGGATAATGCTATGGCTAGGATTGTCAAAAAAGGTACCCTATCCTTGATAATTGAAAGACAAAAACTAATTTTTCTTTAATGTTTAAGCGTTGAAGCATAACCTATTGAGTGTCAGCCAAATGTGTGATCAATGACACATTCTCACATTTTATGTTCAAGGCTATGATATCAAGAGATCAGACACATGAAAATTAGTTACAAACACAAATAGAATAATAAATAATTTGTACATACTCAGTGAAGTAAAAGGAGAGGAATGATACATGAGTCAAGTAAATGAAAGTTGGATATGACATAAAAGAATGTGACACATGGATTTTGACAATTTAGTGAAAATAAACACTAATAATGTTGTAAGAGACATGCCAAAATCACAAAAACTTCAAACACTATTTGTAAGCAATGTCAGCATGGGAAGAAGACACGAGCGAGTTTTAGATCAAATGAGTACTCATAAACTAAGCCATTGGAATTGATCCATACTAATCTATGTGGACCCATTAGAATGAAAAACATACAACTTGAGAGTTTTTATGCGGCTTATTGATGATTATTCTACAATGACATGGGTTGTCTTTCGAAAAGAGAAATCTAAGGCATTCAAAAAGTTTAAAGATTTTAAAGCTTTGGTTTAAAATGAAATGGATCTAAAAATCAAATGCCTAAGGTTCAATTGAGGGGGTGATTTCCTTTCAAATGAATTCAATGAATTCTGTGAAGAGCATGGAATAAAGAGACATTTCTCAACCACTAGGACTCCACATCAAAATGGAGTTGTAGAGAGAAATAATCAAACTTTGCAAGAAATGGCAAAAACAACACTAAATGAATCTATGCTTTCAGATAGATATTGGAGAGAGGTAGTTAGCATCATAGTTTAAATCTTGAATAGAGGACAAATTAGGGTAAACAATAGTAAAACACCCTATGAGTTATGGCAGGGTAGACCAACTTCTGTTAAACACTTCAAAGTGTTTAGAAGCAAATGCTACATCAAAATAGATGATGAAGACTCGAGGAAGTTCAACTCAAGAGCCGATGAAGGTATTTTTCTTGGTTATTACTCAAAGAATAAAGCCTATATATGCTATAATAAAATGCTATAAATAATTGTAAAGAGTGCTAGTGTTAGAATGGATGAAACTCGGCCTAAACAAGTGAGTTTACCAACAAATATTCATTCAAAAGAATCAAACTTCAAGAAAGAAGAAGTAGTAAAATAAAGTCAATAAGAAGAAATAGAATATATAAAAGCACCATCTAGATTCATTCAAAAAATCAAATCATCGATGATATTAATGTTGGAGTGCAAACTAGGAGAATGTTAATGAATACATCATAAAATGTAAATTTCTCTCTATTATTGAAGATAAAACAAAAGAGATTTTTAGAAGCCAACAATGATAAGCATTGGATCAATGCCATGGAATAAGAATTGAACCAAATAGAGAAGAATAAAACTTGAGAACTTGTTTCTAGACCAAAGGACAAGAATGTAATTGGAACTAAATGGGTCTTTGGGAATATATTAAATGAAGATGGCAAGGTAATAAGGAACAAGGCAATACTAGTCTATAAAGGCTATGATCAGGTAGAAGGTATTGAATTTGAGTATACTTTTGCACCTATGGAAAGATTAGAAGCCATAAGACTATTCTTAGCATATGCTAGATTCAAGAATTTCAAGGTCTATCAGATGGATGCAAAGTCTACATTTCTAAATGGGAATATTGAATAAGAGGATTACATAGAGCAACTTTAAGGTTTCTCTCTATCAAGGAATAATGACTATGTGTGTATGCTAAAGAAAGAATTGTATGGAACAAAGTAAATCCCCTAGAACCTAGTATGCTAGGTTTGATAGATACTTGCTTGATCAAGGTTTCAAGAGAGGAGTGGTTGACAACAACCTATACATAAGGACTGAAGGTGAGAACCAACTAATTATGGTTGTGTATGTTGATGACATTATTTTTGGAGGAGAAAATATGAATATGTCTCAAGAATTTTTAGGGGTAATGTAACAAGAATTTGAAATGTGTATATTATAAGAGTTATCATTTTTCCTTGGGTTTCAAATTACTCAGTCAAGAAAAAGAATCTTCATCTCTTAGACCAAATACATTAAGGAAATGTTGAAGAAATTGAATATGGATGATTAAAAATCAATAAGTACTCTAATGGTAATAATGTTTACATTGAGAAAAGATGATGAGTTAATATAAGTCAATCAAACCTTATATATATCAATGATTGGAACTCTATTGTATACTACATCAAGACCTGATATCATGCATGCTATAGGTTTAGTGGCCGTATTTTAGGCAACACCAAAAGAAACACACTTGTAGGCATTCAAAATGATATTCATGTTGGAATTATTATTACTAAGAGGGGGTGTTTGTAAATCAATTTCCTTAAAATAATCCTTTAATTTCACTTAACATCCATGAAGCATTCATTCACATACATACATTAACCAATGCATACACAAACATCTATGAAAGTAAAGAACATAAGAACACAATATGTATGTGGTAAATCCTCTTGGGGGATAAAAAACATTGATACACATCTTGGAATATAATCCTATAATAAATTAATCAAACTTTTAGTGAGGTACCAACCCCGCAAGGAGCACCAACCCCTCACTATTCAAGCACCAACTCAACTAGTCCTTTAGCAAGTACCAATTTGTAAGGAGGAAACAACCCTCTAGGTACCTTGAAACTATGATCACCCTTGGACACCTGTTTATCACTTAACTAAAGATGACCACCTTCTTTTGCTCTTCTCACTCTTTTATCTCTCTCAAACAACCTATTAGGCCTTCTTACTCACATAACCCTTTCCTTGGAAAAATTAGCTCATATGACATTGATCATCACATATAAAAACATAGTTATATCTTCATGACATATTAAACACACCTATTTTATGGTATTCAATCCCTTTACCTGGTTTTCAAAAGTCTATATCATTCGCTCATGTCCTCAATATTCTAACTAGTCAAATTAGGCCTATTAGACCTTCTCTTTATAGTTGACTCTTGCTCTCACCCATCTTGGTAAGAAAAGAACCTATCCATCCTTGGATAACCCTTGTAATATATCAAAAAACATGTTTCACAAGTGAAACACCCACTACATAGGTTTGTCATTACCCTTAAGGGCCAAAGCCACCATTAGGCTTAATGGAGACCTAATGCAATTAGGCTTTCTCAAAGCACACATTCACTTTGGCCTTATTAGAACACCATGAGCCTTAAAAAATGGATGAAAAACTTATAATATGATTAAATTATACCCATTTTAATCTCACCTTAGGTCCCCAATACCATTTATCACATTTCACTCCTTGAACCACACAATTAGGTCTACTAGCAATTAGGCCTTTTTCACTGCTAAAAAGTTTGTCTTAAAAATATAAAGAATACACTCAACTTTGAAACATAAACCAAAAGAATCACAGGAATAATACCTCCATGACCTTAGGTTTAACATAAAATCCATTAAATTTCACCATATAGGGCAAAAGACCTCAAACTGATCATCTCCATATGCTCACTCAAAGCTACACACATGCCTTAAGAACCCAATCAAAATACTTTGACTTTTCACACCTTCACAAGAGTTTTTCATGCATAAAAATGTGTTAAAACAAACATATGAGACTATATAACAAATTAATGTTCATTTTATTCTTTAAATCTATGAAAAAAGACTCATTAAAATCATTCTCACTCATACACGAAAAACTACTTGTAGCTCCAAAAACACAGTCATGAAGATCAAGATTTAGAACACCTATGTGAACACTTTTATGAACTTAAAATGGGTTTAAATGATTATTAATAATAATTAAAACATATTAGAATATATATATTACATGGTTCTATATCAATATTGGTCTTATAGACCAATCTCACGTATTCACCCTACACAAACTTTATTGAGGTAGATAGGTCACTTTGAGAACAAATTTTTGCTTATTTATGTGCATAAAAAAAAATTATATTCAAGGGGTAAAGGTGATATATGTCTAGAATAATGACCCCATGCATTTGGATCCATCCCTAATCCTCTACAACCAATCCCTAATCTCATTCTCACTTATACCTAGTTTTCTCATTATCTTCCCCATTAGGCCTATTTAGCGATAGGCCAACTTCCATGACCAGTTTAACATATTTAGAGTCTACAACCTGATATTAAACTTACATGGGTACCAAATATCAATCTCACACATCATCCTCCAACCATTTTCATGCTTTGACCTAGTCAAGCCTACTTGTAACATTAAAAATCCAAGAAACAAGAGTTTTACTGTAGCTTCCACTCATTCTTATGATATACTAATGCCACTTGGAGAAACTTGGAAGATTACTATACATGTTTAAAACATAAAAATGGGTCATCCAATCCATTCTGGGACATTTATAAAAGATATTTTTTATTGGGTCATAATGAGATTTTTAGGAGGGTTTATATTGCTTTCCATTCTTAGCAATCATTCATAAAAAAATACCCTTTAAATCCAAAACAAATGCTAGTATATTCAAGTTAGGAACCTTCACCAATTTCCATGAACTACTCAGGATCTCATGCAAAGCTTTCAATTGCCAATGAGCATAATAAAATCCTTCTTGAATTTGTAATACCCCATTTTGTGCACACAAAAGCCATTCTGTGCACACAAAAGACCTCAACACCAATTTTCATGCTTTTTACTTCAAGCTATGACCTTAAACTTGGTAAAAAAACTTAACACAAACTATAACACATCTATAAATTATCTAGAGAGATTTGACACCTTGAGAAATGAAATTGACCCCTTATTAGGCTACACTAGGTCTCTTTGCACATTAGGTCTTAAACTGTCAGTCATACTTAGACCTTTGAACACACCTTAAAACTTTTTGCACTACTCTTAATACCTAATCCACATGTCATATAACTTCATACCATGCTCATACACTACCAACATTATTCACACAAGTCTCATACTTCTCACCTCAACATGCTACCAAGTCTGTGCCTTCTCATTAGGTCTCTTCATGCTAGGACTAAGCCTTAAAACTAACTTTGAAACTCATATAAAGGCTTATTTGTCTATTCCTTATGTTTTCATAGCTTTATACACTCTCTCATTCCTATACTGACACAATTCACCAAGCTTCACTATGATTCATGTATACACCTTCTGTTAGAGCTAAACTAGGCTTCTCAAGACACCTATTACTCAAAGTAGCTTACCTTGTATCATGATCTTGACCTTGACATGCCATTAACCTCAAAATAATTACTAGGTTGACTTCAAATTATCTCTAAATAGAGTGACAATAGGTTTCGTTCAAATTTTCTCTTGTCATAAGACTTCTTTGTCACATACCTTTTCACCATGCATGGATTCAAATTTGACATTGACATTAATGACATCTATCTTGACTTTGACATCAATGAAAACAATAATGCCTCAATGCCAATAATAGAAACATACCTCAATAATCTCCCCCTTTGTCATTTATGGTAAACATTTACACAAAGCTTATCATTCAGAACTCCCCAAGCTGGATCTTCTTCAAACTAACCTTTCTCCCAAACTAGAACTTTATCCCCCTTTGACATTAATGACAAAGGGCCATCTTCTTGGAAACTATCTGATATTTGGACCTAGAAAAACACACTTTTTCTTTCCAAACAAGCTCATTATCTTTCTTTGACAAAAACTCAACAGATTAGGCTCACATACCTACTCTTGGAGCATGATTGGTTCCCCTTATTTTCATGAGATATTCATACATTATCAAGACTGTGACTTGGTTTGATCAAGTCATCATACAAAATATTTGTGAGATATCTCTTGTGATCACACTTACAATAGACTCTTTACTAAACCTTGGATCTAAATGTCAATAAGGAACACAAATCTCCCCTAAGACCAAGCATCCTTCATGGTTTTGCTCACTAGTCGAGTGCATCCATGAAGCCTAATGGAGTCACCTCTTCTCTTAGGGTGCTAAAACATCATAAAATAAGGAGATTCCTAGATATCCATATCCTTACTAGACTAAACTTCCTTCATGATCCTCTTAGGCTTGAATAGCCCTTTTGGCTTGACCTCTTCAATCTTTTTTTGAACATCATTATGACTTGATCTTTTGGTCTTGACTCCTTCATCCACAATCTTAGTTGATAGAGATAATTATTGGCACTCTTTTACATCTGGACTATGCTCCACCATGGTAAATAGTCTTCTTGGACTTGTAGACTGGTCATCAACCTTAGCTACCTTGGGTTTCCACTCACTGTCTTGTCTTCTTTTTTGCATTCTAGGGTTTCAACTTTCTTGTTTTGTCTTGAGAATCCATGCTTACAGTAGTTTCAAATATGACTAACCTTTTGAAAATTTAAACACACTATTCTTCTTGATGGAAACACACCATTAACCATACCTCTTGATTGATGACTCTCCTCATAGTTCCATGCATATTCATTCTTGGAGGGCCTTTTACAATGCCTTTCTCTATGACCAAATTGGTTACATGAATAATAATAACCATTGAAAGGGTTAGCATATCTTATAGTATTGAGCTACCTAATGGTATTATCCTTCATTATACCAATATACTCATTATTTGACTGATCATTGGCCTTCTTGATCATATTAGTGTTCCTCTTTTGGCTTGCATTGAAACCAAGGCCTATTTTGTCATTGATAATCTTTTGACTACTTAGAATGTTGTCTAGATCATTGGTAATTTTTTAAAACCTCACAAAGGACTTGACCTTACTTGATGCCTGATTCAACTCATCTATCGAGAAATCCACTTTAGTTACATAGCTTTCACATTCTTCTTCGTTGGCCTTTAAGATTATAGTCATAATATCAAGTTGAGTCTCCACCTTTTTGACTATTTCCTCTTATTCCTTGGAGTTATTGCTTAGTCTAGCTTAAAACAAGTTGATTTTATCCTCATAGTATTTGATAAGAGACCTCATCACCCTATTCTTCTTCTTCTTCTTCACCATCTTCAATTCTTTTAGAGTATTCATCAACCCATCCTCAATGTCTACCTCATCTGAATTATCAACAACACCTCCAATCTATATGGACTCTTATTGATTTGAACAACTTACTTCCTTAGCCATGAATAGTAATTCATTGACTTTAGGACCATCATCTTCATGGTCACTCTCAGAATCACTTTTCTCACTTTCATCAGATGAGCTACAATCTTCCTTGGTGTAAAAGCTTCTTTTGTTCTTGAAAAATTTCTTCTTGTCATCATACCTTTTAAATATTTTCTTGATCTTATCAGAACTATAGGAATTTTTATCATCATCATGACCTTAATCATGCTCTTCATCATCATTTGTATTATGTTTATGAGGACACTTATTGGCAAAGTTTCCAATCTCTCCACAATTGAAGCATTTAAAGGACAACTTGCCCTTGTATTTGCCTGAGTTTATCTTCAACTTTATTATAAACATAGCTATCAACTCATCATCATAAATATCAGATTCATCATTGTCTTTTAATTTATTACCTTATGTCTTCTTCTCCTTTGACTTATTTTCTTCCTTGAAAGTAGCTTCCTTCTTTGTAGTTCTTCCTTCACTTGTCCTCATCTGATAGGTTGTTAGGGTGCCATGAAGTCCATCCATCTCTAGCTTATCTAGATCTTGTATCTCTTCAACAATAAATACTTTAGAATCAAATTTGGAAGTTAGAGATCTCAATTTTTTTTGAATAATAGTAAATTCTTTCAATTGTTTACCTAGGCCTCTTATGATGTTGACCACTTCATCAACCCTCAACAAGTAGGCTGTAATTGTCTCATCTTCATTCATCTTTAGACTTTTAAATTATCTTTTATGGATTTACAACTTATCCAAACTGACCTTAGAGTCTCCCTCATGAATAGTATTTAAATTTTCCCACATTTCTTTATTAGACATATAATACATCACTTTTATAAGTTCTACCTCTGATAGGCCACACATAATACCATTCATTGCTTTTGAATTATTGTCACTAGCCTTCTTGCCTGTTACATCTGTAAGAGGAATAAGGAGTACAATATATCCATCCAAGACTAATTTACAAACATAATGACCTTAATATATCAAATATTTCCTCATCTTGACACTCCAAAAATCATAATTTGATCCATTAACTAATGGAGCTTTGCTTGTAGAAAACCACCTTATGCTTGACTAACCATCTTCACTTGCTTAGGATCTCCTTTAGGCTATTAGGCCTCCTTCAAAGGACCTAATATGATAACAAATGTTATAAGTACAACTAATGAGAGGGGGGTGAATCAATTACCTTAAAACAATCCTTTAATTTCACTTAACATCTATAAAGCATTCATTCACATACATAGATTAACCAATACATACACAAGCATCTATGAAAGCAAACAACATAAGAACATAAGATATATGTGGGAAACCCTCTTGGGGGATACAAAATATTGATACACATCTTGTAATATAGTCCTATGAGAAATGAATAAATTTTTTAGTGAGGCACCAACCCCACAAGGAGCACCAACCCCTCGCTAATCAAATACCAACTCAATTAGTCCTTTAGCAAGCACCAACTTTCAAGAAGGCAATAACCCCGTAGGTAACTCAGTACCAACTCATCTACTTTAAAAATCTAATCATTCTTGGACACATTTTTCTCACTCAACTGAAGATGACCACCTTCTTTTACTCTTCTCACTGTTCTATCTCTCAAATAACCTATTCGACATTCTCTCTCATCTAGCCCTTTCCTTGGCAGAATTAGGTCATATGACGTTGATCATCAAAAATAAAAACATAGTTATATATTAATAGAATATTAATCACACCTATCTAATGGTATTTAATCACTTTACCTAGTTTTCAAAACTCTATATCATTCGTTCATGTCCTTAATATTCTAACTAGTCAAGTTAGGCCTATTAGACCTTCTCTTTATACTTGAATCTTACTCTCACCCATCTTGGTTAGCCAAGAACCTCTCCATACTTGGATAACCATTGGAATATATCAAAAAACACATTTCACAAGTGAAAAACCCACTACATAGGTTGGTCATTACCCTTAAGGGCCAAAACCACCATTAGACCTAATAGAGACTTAATTCCATTAGGGCTTCTTAGAGCACACATTTCACTTTGGCCTTCTTGGAACACCATGAGCCTTCAAAAATGGATGAAACATTTCTCATATGATTAAATTAGACCCTTTTTAATGTCAAATTAGGTACACAACACCATTTATCTCATTTCACTCCTTGAACCACACAATTAGGTCTACTCACAATTAGGACTTTTTCACTGGTAGAAAGTCTATTTTGAAAATATGAAGCATACACTCAACTTTGCCACATAATACAAATAAAAAATCACATTAATAATAAATTTATGACCTTAGTTTCAACATAAAATCCATTATATACATGGAAAAATACTTCAAACTGATCATGTCCATATGCTCACTTAGAGTTGCACATATGCCTTAAGAACCCAAGCAAAATACTTTGACCTTTCACACCTTCATAGGAGTTTTTTATGCATATAAATGTGTTAAAATGAACCTATGAGACTATATAACAACTTCATGTGCATTGTATTCTTAAACTCTATGCAAAAAGACTCATAAACATCATTCTCACTCATACACAGAATATTGCTTGTAGCTCCAAAAACACAATCATGAAGATCAAGATTTAGAACACTTGTGTAAACACTTATACGAAATTACAATGGGTTTGAATTATTATTAATCATAATTAGAACATATATATATATATATATATATATATATATATATATATATATATTACATGGTTAAATATCAATTTTTGTCTTATAGACCAATCTCATGTCTTTACCCTACACAAACTTCACTTAGTTGGACTTGTCACTTTGAGAACAACTTTTTGCTTGTTTATGTGAATCACCAAAACTTATATTAAATGGGGAAAGGTGATATAGGTCTTGAAAAATTACCCCATGCATTTGGATCCATCCCTAATCCTCTACGACCAATCCCTAATCTCATTCTCATTTTTGCTTAGTTTTCTCACTATTTTCCTCATTAAGCTTATTTAGCGATAGGTCAACTTCCATGACCAGTTTGGAATATTTAAGGTCTACAAACTAATAATAAACTTACATGGTCACAAAATATAAGTCTCAAACAACATCCTCTATTGGGTTCTTTTAGTTAGTTTTACTTTAGTGCTGAAGCTTCTCCCCAATAAGCTAACGTGCTAGCCCTATCACGTGAGAGGTAAGTCTCGTGCACTCACCCGAAGTGCGTAGCAAAAGAATAGTTCCTAAAGTAATTGTCGAAATATATTATATGTTTTTTCAACTTTCATAACATAGTTCTTAAAAGGTTATTCAACATCATAAATATACTACTATTATCCTCATTGACCCAGATTTATTTACCACTATAACTAGGATCACCATTATTATTTAACAGTAGTAATAAAATAAAAAAATACCCATGACTTAGAAGTAAATAACATCCATAATTCAACCATTATAATATTTCATCATTCATAACATAATATGGAAAACACTAATTTTTCATTAACAACTTACTAAATTACAAGACAAAACACTATATCTATTCTCCAAAATACCGTCATGCAAATGAATACAACATGGATTTTTATACTTGTTTTGCCTTGACCAAGTGTCATAATTATAATTTTTATGAATAGATGAACATGAACTCCTAAAAAACTAATATTCATAGATCTTACAATTAGTTTTTCCCATAGACTCAGGTCTCTACACCCCTAGATCCTTGTTCTATGCTATATCCTGACAGCCAAGTGTTCCATTCCTCATGGGTTGTTACAAAACCTTCGATCAATGGGATCGAAGTGTCCCACTTGAAATGTTCTTCTAAATACTCCTACATCGCTCCTTCTCTACTTCCCATGTACTCTGCTAGTCTTTTACTTTTGTTCCAAGCCCTTTGTTATTGAGTCTCTCATGACACATTTCATTTTGATTAGGTCCTCTCATGCTGGGTCTTTTGTGATATTATCCTTCCACACCCATCACCTTCCATGCCTGTCAGCTACATGTCATGGTACTCCCATGTTATTTCAATACTTATGTCAAAATAGACAATGGGTCCTTTATGTTGCTTGCCAAAATTGGAACAAATACTTTGTTAAAATTGAGGGGCCAACATCACCCTACACTAAGCTGTTAGTCCATCTTGGACTAAGTTGTATTGACATCCTCAAGGAAATTTGGCCCTTTATGCTTGAGTTCTTTCTTCATCTCATCTCAATGGGATAAGGCATCAGGAACCTTGGAAATTATTTTCTCAACGACCTCCTTTATTGTTTTCAACTCCTCAAGTTGAATTGGGGTCTCAGTCTTCTTCATCTATTCCTTTAGGGCTAAACTAGCTTCCTTTTAGATGTCCTCTAATTTAGAGACCTCCTTATCAACCTATCCTCAGAGTGTGGCAAAACTAACATTTATTTGTTGAAGATGGTTATTGATAACATATTCCATTGTTTCCATGTCCTTGAATGCCTTTGTGTACTCGGTATGGTCCTTTATTAGTAGAGTTGCATCAGTGGCTTGTTACCTCAAAACCTCCTCGTCGTTTAGTCGTGCCTTTATTATTTCATTTGGGCATGCCATGTGTAAAAAAATACCATACAAAATTGGGAAAACCTCCCCAACTCTTTCCAAAGTACTATAGTAGATATTTTCTATAGTAGTGAACTGCTCTAAAAGTTCTTGGGATTCATCTCTGGGCACAGGGTGCTCATTATTTTTTAGAAAAAGCTCAACTAATGCTTCTAATTTTCCTATGGCATCCCCATCCAATACTATGCCTTTTTCTAGTGTTGGATCTTCTTTTAATTTTTTTTTATAAAGGGTTAATACCCTTACCTTAGCCTCGATGGTCTCTTGAAGTTGTTGCTTCAAAGAGGCAACTTCCTTGGCTAGTGCCTGCTTTTCAGCATACACTTTATTAAACATTTCTACGACCCTACTATGTTTTATTTCAGATGTGCATGTTTCTGACTCTAAAAAAAAATTTGGCACATCACTTCCATGGCAAGTTTAAAAAATGCGACGTTGGTCATTAATGGGGAGAGCCACTGTGGATCAAACTTCATAAGGTGTAGCAGACCTGAGGCATCTGAGCCAGAAAAAATACAACCTAATGGAACATCAGACTGAGGTTCCTCATTATACATCTCCAATAAGAAGGATAATTACTTCCTTATTTCTTGGGTCATGTCATTGGGGTAGAAATGCTTTCAAAGATAGAGTTTTTGGTCATCTATGCTAAACTGATATTGTTTGCATAGATTAGGTGGCTCTTTCTATTTTGGTTCCCCCTCAACTAGCCCCTTCCCCTTTTTTGGGTCTCTCTCAATTTCTTGTTGGATTTTGGTAGCCATCACATCCATTCCCATCTCTTCAGTATAAACTTGATCAATAACTGGGACCTCTCGCATCGGGGATGGAGTCTTCTCTAGATTAGATTCCAAATTATGTATTTACTCCTGGGTGGGGTCCATTTGGGGTGATTGTCTTATAGGGGGATGAGGCACTAACCTGGTGGTAGTCCTTAGAGAAAGTGGAGGTCAAGGTGGTAGAGTTGGGTGAGGAGATGGTTGAGGTGGAGAGGATGGGGGTGACATAGGTGGTGAAGAATTAGGAGATGGAGATGAAGAGAAAGGATGAGGTTAAGGTGAATTGCAGGGTGGTGGTTGTGGTGGATGATGTACTATCATAGAGGGCTATGCCTACACTATCCTCTACCACTTTTAGGGGCCTTATTGCCCACTTGTGCCAACGCTTGGCTCAAATGGCCTCTTCTTCAATGTTACCTAGGGGATCCTCTCCTTGGGTTCCCCATCTTGAAGATGCAGATTAGGGCATAACATATAAAATAGTTTATGTACCTATTCCCCAACCAAGATATTCTTCATCTTGATATTGGTCTTGATTTTTTCTCCCCTCTCCGTATAGACCTTTTTACCAGGGTAAAAACCACCTTTTGAAGGGTATGACACTCTACATCGATCCATTCTGCTTGTATATTGATCAGTTGTGCATCATGAATTCTATTCATGGAATTGATGAAGTAGAATATAGAGAAGGCATAGGGTAGCTTGAGCTACGCTGAGAGCTTCTCTAAAAGATTCATGTGAATACATGCTAGGGAGAAGTGCTACTTCACAATAAATTCTACTTGATCTTCTATTTGGGAGGGAAAATCCTTGGAAATGTGTCATTCATTCTTGAAATATACCATCATTCTATCAAACCATTACTTAACCTTCAACATATATGTTGGAGTGATGTGCTAAGGGCAGGTGAAAGCTTTATAGTGTTTGGTGAGGGACTTATGAGTGGAAGGAGACACCCACTTTAGAGATCTTAAACTGTAATCAGACACACTAATTTCATAAAAAACTAATAATAACAAGATTTCCCCCCAAGGAAACATGAACTTAGGCATTATATGCGCATTCTCTGCATCTTTGACTATCTTTTGGGAAAATTATAGTGCCCAGTTATACTATACTCCCTGCACGACTTGGTTTACTATGTGAAGGTAGGCCATATCCACTTCTTTCCATTGGTCGGTCCCTCCAACCTTGGTGGAAATGATCCACATTGTGACTCTTAGAGTGAGATCCTACAAGTTTGTGATGTGCATTGCATGTCCCTGCTTTTGATACAAAAGTGTGGTGGCAGTCTAATAGAATTCCTCCATATCTACCAAGTCATCCAATACATTAACCCCTGAGCATTAGAGTCCTGTGACCTTGCTTACCCTCTCTACATTGATCTTCATGTCATGCCCTGTGAAGTGGATATAATCCTCATGAATGCATGAGAGGAGGAACTAAACTAAATTAGTAGGCTTTCCAAAATATGGTAGTTCAAAGACTTGGAAAAGGCCAACTTTATCCAGTTGGTTCTTGATGGTCAGGTCATAAACCACTTGGTTTCGTGTGTTGGTAGTTTGGACCTGATAATCATTTTGAAATTACACCTCATTTCTTAGCTGGTAGTGATTATAGTCAAATACGGTCATAGTTTCCACCTTATAGACCCCATTTTGTATGCACAAGACTGACTTAGGGTATTGCATCTCTTTTATATAAATGGTTTGAGGGGGAGATGGTGGAGCGGTCTGTGATGAGGAAGCTTGCACCTACTTTCCCTTTTTCACCATCTTGATTTCTTCCGCACTCTCGCTCTTAACTCTTGCATGTTAAACTTGCCTTAGTATCTCTTTTAGGTCTTCTAAAGGCTCCTCTCTTATAGGTAACCATGCTCCTTCACTCACCTCTCTCTCTTTTGGTATGGCTAACAAGTTTTCAAATCTTTTTGCCTTTTTCTTCGGCTGTATTACCTTTTATCATGCTCAAAGGTTAACTCTCAGCCATCCCATGTTCCCAAATGAATATGTGGTTTTATTTAACTTGCCTCAGCTCTTGATCTTCACACTTCAATAATGGTAGAACCTGCAACCTAAAAGAAAAGCACTTGAAAATCCTCCTCCTTCGCTTGGAAGTCCTCTTCACATCTCTGTTTAGTTCTCAAACACTCTATTTTACAGTGAGATTGACTTCATCTCTGGTTCTCTGGTTTGTTAATCACTTGAACATTTTAGTAAGGTAAAGTGTAAAATAGCTTTGACATGGTTATTTATATGTCTTCTAGCCAATCTACCTCATTAATTTCTTTCCTCTCCTTGTCATTTCTAGCCATAAATACATATAATCTAATGATCTCCATAATTTGAATCTTACGTCAAGCCTTTAGTGTTCTAACAAACTTGTCCCATCATTCCACTCACATGCTTGTTGTTATGACTACCCTTGTCATATTAATGGTCCATTCCTTCTCGTGTCTTTCTTGGAAGTGGGTGACAACTGTCCTATTTTTTTGGAGTAATGGAGACCAACTGTCACACAAATGATGAGAATCCATTTTATTAAATGAGTCATGCACCTTTAATCACTTGTGCACCATGTATGACTCTTACACCTTTGAAACTTATGTGTCCACATGTTGTCTTGTATTCATATGCACATCTTACCTCACACTAAAAGGGTTCGTGGTCCTCCACAGAAACATCTAAAGGAATAAGAAACATCTAAATGAGTCGTGTGCTTCAATGGCAACACTTTTTATTGAAAACAAAAAATCCTTATCTAATGGCCTCAAGCCTTATTTAAAAAATATCATAAACCTAAACAAAATCATAAAATGATTGAAGCTGATTCCCATTATAGTGTCTGGGTAGGAATTGACCATCTATTCACTTTAGTCAGCATGCACCATTAGATCAAATACTATAAATTATAAATGGTCCATCCCAATTAATGTGGAGCTTCCCAAGGTGGAACATGAACTTAGAGTCATAGAGCAAAACTTTCATGCCAGGGGTGAAGATTTTATTCTCTAGATGGTGAACATACTTTGCTTTGTATTTCTATTTCTCAGCATCTTGATTCCAATGGGTGAGGAACTGAGCCTCATCTAGTTTTATGAGTTTATTGAGCCAAGATTTCCAAGATGCATCATCATCAAGGTTTCTTATATGCGCTATCCAGAGAGATGGAATGAAGAACTCAATTGTTATGATTGCTTCCTTTCCATATAATAGGTTAAATGGTGTATTTTTGTTGAGATGTTTGTATGTGGTTTGGTATGCCCAAAGTAATATAGATACCCTATCATCCTAATTAGTTCTACCAATATTGTGAATTTTTGTCAAAGTGGTATCAAGGATATTATTAAAGGTTTCTACTATTTTATTAGCTTATGGGTGATATGGTGTTGTCTTATGATGCATAATTATGAATTCAACCAACAAGATTCAAATTATCTCATTCAGTAAGTGGGTTCCTCAGTCACTGGTGAAACTTAGAGGACATCAAAAGCATGTTATAATGTTTTCCTAGATGAACTGCATGGTAGTTACTACCATACAGTCTT
This sequence comes from Torreya grandis, assembly GCA_037957365.1. NCBI lineage: Eukaryota > Viridiplantae > Streptophyta > Pinopsida > Cupressales > Taxaceae > Torreya > Torreya grandis. The sequence goes on along the minus strand of JARHVA010000975.1, from coordinate 1,049,562 downwards.
TGGTTGGCACTACCTCAGCTCGATGTATTAAATAGTCAGTTATCATAATTATATATCATGAACCTATTCTTTATCCTATGGGAATGATGGGCCCCATAAAGTCTATAGCCCACATTTCAAATGGTTCTTGAGATGAAATTGGGTGCAATGGCATGGCATCTCTTCTGTTAGGTTTTTCCATGCATTGACGAGGTATGGTTTGTTGTAGAATGTTGGTTTTATGAGTGAACTAACTAGGAATATGCATCCAATGATTTGGATGTAGTTATTGAAATTAAACACATTTTTGGGCTATATTCTAGTTCGAATTTAGTATAGCATGTTTGACATTTACATACACATTCTCTATAGGATACTAATGTTGCCCATTATAGGTTAATGAGTAGTTTTATAAGAGACTATTAGAGACATAGCTATAGAGTAGGTCATGAGGTAATTTATAGTTATGCCTATGAGGACCCATTAGCCATGGAGTTGTAGTAACATAATTAATCATCTTAAAATTTGAAGAGAATGTTGTAATAACTATTATTTAACATTTGAAGGATAATAGTAAAATATTTATGCATGCATATCCCTGTCTGATGAGCAACACCTTGCACATGATAGCTTCCCTAGAATAATGTCCTCTAGTAATACCTTCATGAAATTATCATAATACATCAAGGCACTCATATTTCATTACACAATGGCGTAGTACCTCATTATGGTCCATCTTATATAGATCTACTGCTATGAGTTGATATAATGTGGTGTGAGCTGTAAGTTGTTTCTTTTCATGTAAAGTGAGGGAATTAGGTGCATAACCATTATTGAGGAATGTCACAATATCATCCAATTATTTAAGTACCCTAGTGACTTGGAAAAGTTGTACGTCAGGGAAGTCATCCTCTATAGCATGTGAAGGTTCTCCATTTTCAATTCGGGATGGATGATCAGGTCCACAATTGGTTTTCCCAATTTTACTACTATGAAAAACTAAAATTCTTGGAAGATAACTATCCATCAGCAAATTATTCCATGGAGAATAGGCTTATTTACAAGATACTTTAAAGCCTCATGGTCGGTGAAAAATACAAATGGTATGGCCAGAAGGTACTATCTGAACTTTTGTAGTGCATAAACCATAGACAAGGCTTCACGTTTAGTCGTGGTATAGTTACTTTCGATTGATGTGAGTTTCATGATAGAAAAATAGATGGGATGGTCCAAATTTCCCTCTCCTAATTATGCAAGAATTGCACCAATTGTTGTGCCAGATACATCAACATGGACATGAAATGGTTTTATCCAATCCAAAAATTGCAAGATAGGAGTGGTAACTAGTCTTTCCTTTAGAGTTTTAAAAGTTACTTTGCAATAATTAGTCTATATAAATTGTTCATTATGATTTAATAGTTCTTACAAGGGCACTACAATCTTGGCATAACCCTGAATGAACTTCTTGTAGTAGCCTATGGTCCTAAGAATGCGTGCACCTTGTGCTAATTTTTTGGTGCTGGTAGTCGAATAATGATAGAGACCTTGGTTGGATCCATGAGGAGTCCCTCTGTACAAATGATATGCCCAAGGAGTACCCCAAATGGTGTCACAAACAATAATTTATTTAGATTTAGGGAAACTTGTAATACTTGACAACACTCAAGCATGAGCCTTAGATTAGCACAGTGGTCTTTGATCAACTTGTATATCGTCTAGTCATCCAAGTAGACTTGGAGAAATTTATGGATAAAATTTAAAAAAACCTCCACTACTACCTATGAGAATACCACCGAGGCATTTTCAACTAGAAAGGCATGATGGTGTAGGTAAAAGATCCCCATTATGTAGCAAATGTGGTCTTGGAGTGGTCTTCCTCAACTATTTAAACTTGGTGATACTCTGATAACCCATTTGCAAAGGAGTATATCTCACAAATGACAACACCTTCTATGACTTCCTTCGTGAAATGTGTTGGGAAGGGATCAGTGACATAAGATGTATTCAAAACATGATAATCTATGTAGATACAAATATGCCCATCTTTCTTGATACTGATTATCATAGGACTCACCCAATTGGATTCATCAATAGGAATAATTAATTTGATGTATAACATGTTATCGATCTCTTCTTTCACATACGCTCAGAGGTTAAGGTTCATCTGGTATGGGTGTTTCTATACAAAATGAGCACCATCAATCAATTTTATATGCATCTTCCTGAGAGAAAGGTGAATCCCTTTCATTTCATTGTAGTTCATTAGAAACACATCTTAATACTCTTTCAACAACTCAAAGAGTTGTGAAAATTTTGTCTCAGTCCAATATTTGCCAATGGTCACTACCTGAGGTTCTTACTCTATGCCAATATTTAGTTGAATAGTTTTAATAGGCCCATGATAAGGATTGTCCATGAGGGAATTGCTATCCCAAATAGTTCATTAGCGAGTACTTATAGGAACATGCAAGTTGTTACTCAATGGATCAAATGGAGTGGATCCTTCTCCTTCGTCTACTTGAAAGATGAGCTTCTACTTTCCTAGATAGATTTCTTCATGATGCTCTTCACTAGAGACTACCAGTAATGAAAGAGTTGATTGGTTAGGAGGCTCATTGAATAAACCCAAAGGTTCCTCTGATTCTTGATGAATGTGATGTAGGTGGTCTTCCATTAGACTTGGATCTTTAATTATTAGTTCACATATGGTTTGAAGAGTAAGGTGTAGGTCCATCCTTGGTGAAGAGTAAGAAAGTGCTGAAATCATGTTTTCCTTTAATAACTACTAGATCCTTGTTCCCATGTGCCTTTCCTCATGTATGTACCAAGCATGTGCCCAAGTGTGCAAAGTTTCATATAACACATGGACCTATAAGTATTCTAGTAAAAATGTTTCCTCAACTCAACCATATTATTTCATAAGCCACAAAGTAAAGTTTAGATGCTTCTATGTCACTATAACTGATCATGCCTCTAATTTTATTATCATGGTGGATTCTATGATGTAGGGCAGCTCACATTTGATCCCAATATAGAAGGCGCTCTTTATGTGTATGCCACCACCTAGTGATGGTGCCATCAAAAATATAGTCTAATGACCTCATCCATTCATTTTTGATACCATATAAATATTCAAGGCATTGGATGAATTCATGCACTTCTATTTGTCCTTGGAACCATGGTGCTTCATTAATTCTCTCTAAAGGTGGTCCCTCCAATGGTCCTCGCATTGCTAAACCCATGAGGTGCACAAATTTATGATTCTTAAGAAGCTATCATGGGATGTTTTCATCTCTATTGATGGTGTTGCACAATCTTCTAGAGAGATTAAAATCACCATGGGCCCAACAGTTACAGGCATTGCTTGTGGTATCTAAGATAGACTAGTTGTCCATCCAAAAAAGAATACCATCTAGCATTGGATCATGTTGTTCATCATGTTGAGATATCACATTATAAAAATTGTTGATGTCTTCATCAACACTTATGGGTTTAATATAGGGTGGTCCTTGTGCTTGGTCTAAGGCTATTATCATGTGTTGATCAGTATTTTCAAAGCTAATGTATCAGTTTTTAAATCTTGAATCTACATGATTTTCATAGCACCAGGGCCTTCCCAGTAATGTTGGATAATCATCAGCCTCTACCAACTCTAAAAACTCAAAATTTGTTTTGAAGGGAACCCCAAGTATTTCAACAGTGGCATTTTTAAGGACTTAGATAGGGTGCACTCGAGTCTTGTTTGCCATGAACAAGACATGAGGTGAAGGTTGTAAAGCTAGACTAGACATTTTATACTAGGAATCTTTAGTGAGAACATTTAATTTAGTGCCAGTATCTACTAAAATATCCCAGATTGCCCATCCAATGATAGCATCATTAACTAATATTTTTCCATCTTCTAGGGAAGTAGAAGTAGGACTTTCCTAATGTTGAGCATGGTTTAGATATTGATCTTCACTTTGTCGACTTAGCTAAGTGGGGGTTTCATTTGGCAGGTGAGATTGACATTTAAACTAGGTGCTAAGTTGGGAAATAATGTCTTCATCAAACATGCATTTGCATAGTTCCTGGAAACTATCTCGCATTACTAGAGGTTGGGTTTCCCTTTGCACTACGGTGCATTGTGTGACATCCTTATCCTTAAGGTATTGAATTTTTCCATGGAGCTCATGCACAAGTGATATTATATACAAAAGAACATCCTTTTGCTGAAGTGCATCAGGGTATTTCCTAGCATGTGGTTCTTCTTGACGTACCTTTTCAACTGGGTTGGGTGTAGATTGCATTCGGTCCTCGCTGTGAGTAGCAATATTGACTTGTTATACAATAGGGATGGTTGGTAGAGCATGCCAATATGGTTTATCTATATGGATCATACCTACACCTTTTTCATTTTGGTCCTTTGTAATGGCTACATATAGATCTGGGCACTCTTTTACCTGATGGTCCTTTTGTAGTAAGCACAGGTTGGGTATTCTAGACAATCCCTCTGATAGTGGTCTAAAAAACCACACTTATAGCAAGTCCTTGGTAGAAACCTACCACCTCATCCTCATATTTTTCTATGCCCATGATAGCCACTATTTTCTTGGGAACTAGTGATTGAGGTTTGGCATATGTTGTGCACTCGAGCCTTATGAATATCAGTAATTAGACGATAATCATTAATGATCTAGATGTCAATTTAGAAAATATCCTAGATTAGACCTAAAATTGCACCATCATGTAAGGCCCATTGAGACCTTTCTAATGGTATGTGGAACATAGAAAATAGAGCTTATATACTCCTTCTGTAGCTGGTTAAAGTCCCAGTCAAACTAATCAAAGTAAGTCAAAGTTGGTCAAATTACATAAAATGACCAATATGGAACAATTCAAAAATAGTTCCAAGATCTCATCATAAGTTTTTTGGCACAATTTATAGTTTATGAAATGGAGTCCATATGCAAAAGATATGGCTAGTCAATGTTGTGGTCAAACTTGGTCAATGGGATGATGTGGCCAAAAACATGGACCAGTAAGAACATGACATGTGACAGTCAGGTCATGCGGGAAAAGAGTGGGTTTCAATCATTTGTCTTTAATAGGTGAATATATTCATCTTCAACAAGCGTAATGTAACATGACAAAAAAATGTGGGGTTTGGACGGAACATCCAGTTGGATGTCAACAAGTGGTGAGTGGAGATTGGCCCTCGTGGTGGGTCCTCAAGCCACCACTTGGCTTGCCACCAAATATTTTCCATGTTCCAATTTTTATTAATTCTTGAATGTTCCAAACAAACCATTTAAATTACCATTTCCACATGACCCATCTATGTCACCACATACCTTCCACGTGACATCCAAAAACATTCACGTTCCATCCATGTGATGCCACTCAATAGCCACGTGAAGCCCCAAACACCACCACATACTTTCTAATTCCCATGAAATTATCACATGCCACCACAATCCTCACTAATTCCCAATGACATTTTTGAATATTCCAATGGTTTTTATATTTAAAAGCAAATGGTGGAGAACGTGGCCTAAGCCATGAGCTTGTAGTGAAAAATAAGGCTATATAAAGCCTTAGATATATTACCAACCCATGAATGTGGGATAAATAGATAGAGACCAAACCCAATGCCCACATATTCAAACCATGGCATTTTGGGTAGAAATATAACACCTTAACCATTATACCCATAGTCTCAAATGCTATATAAAGCGTAGGAAATTGTATTTTAAACAACGAATGGAGTCCTCAGTCAAGGCATAAGGACTCACTTCTATGCTTCCTCTGATTTGAGGCATCTAGAGACATTATCAGCTCTCGATTTAAACTAGAGATTTGTTCTAGTTTCTGAGCTGGTTCGAACCATTTGCTGAATGTCAAGGTTTGATTTTATTTGATGCCAATTTTTAAGTCTGAAAGTGACATTTTTGAGTAAAAGACATCTAGAGGTGTTTTTTGAGAAGGTGGAGAATCTATTCGTGGGTTTACCGAGTTTATTCGAAGGTCCATAAAACATGAATTCATTATTGTTCTATAAGGGTTGCCTTTTACTTATAGACATTTTATAATGAATTAGTTTAGCTAATTTATGAACTTAGAGATGTAGGCATTATCAAACTCCGTAATCAACTCCTATGCAGTGTGGTTGGTATTCTTGCATTGCTTTTCATTTAAGTTAATTGTTTTACAGAATAATTATCGATATATTTAATAATTATCTATAGAGTATCCAAGGTAAAATTTTTGCATGAAAATTAGTGCTATTTTATGAATCAGTTTGGTATCAGAGCGGTTAGTGTGTTGGGCTAACTTCTGTGTAGACATTGCTCTATACGTCAAGTTTGGTATTAGAGTGGTTCTTGCCTTTTGTGGCTATTGGGACCAAATTAGCCATGGATTTGTATCCATGGATGCAGTTGCCCATGATACTAATGATATTGGGTTCAATGATACAAATGATTATGTCATGTTGATGGGATCAGGCACAACGGATAGTGGAACTGAACACCATGGTGGTGTACATGAGTGCCCATCAACACACTCATGATCAATAGATCATTGAACTCCAACAAAAAGTTGACACTCTTTTTGATTAGTTAGGAAAAGAGTCAGGATAAAAGAAATGTCATCTAGATGATCCCAGTACTTCAACTAGTCCAATATGTAGTCATTACTCAAGACGTGGACATGTGGAAAAATATTGCTGGTTGTAACATCCTGTACATGCACCGTAGTAGTTTTAGCAGAGGAACATGGGTAGAGGAAAGACTATTTCTATTCCAAGTACCAATCAACATTTAGGATCCCTAGTTTGATAAAGGACACCATTTGGACCTCTAGATATTATCTTATGATCTACGAGAGCCTCTAGGTAGAGTATTCCAGTTGTTGCAGAGGGATGTGTCATTAGACTTATTTTTGATGGAGACATCAGAATAGGTTATGTGACTGCTGACATAGTATGTCAATTAGTCTTGCTAACAATGCCACTACCGCATGCTAAAATAGTTGGCTCATGGAATGGTATTATCTGAGGTATGGCAATATGTTATTTCACCTTGCGATTTACAATTGGGAGAGATTTATCAGACACGGTGACTCTTGATATCATCCCATTAGAGATGAATGAGATGGTTTTGGGAAATTTATATCTCTTCTCTTGACAAGCATTTTCATAGATGATAGTATCAAGCTTCACTTGGATCACACTTGGATCATGCAGTTTGAGATGGGGCAGGTCTCTAAACTCAGTCATGATGAATCTACCCAGACATCAGACTCGTATTTACCAAGAAGCCATCAAGAACTTGAAGACAAGCTGCATGATGATCTGTAGAGCGATACTGAAGGAGTCAGGCCCACACCAAGATCCTATAATTGGTAATGAATCTTTGATGTATTTTGGGTTATCTATTTATATATAGTTATAAAACCAACATAAATAATGTGCTAATTTAGATGTATGAATAAGACCCATACGGGTAATATTGTGACATACATCGAACACAATTGTAAAAAGACCCAGGGCATTGTTTGTATCTGTATATATATACATTATATAATTTGTAGTTTGTTATGTTATGGAAGTCACCTGTAGAGAGATATTGAGTGATAGGTTTATCATACCCAATTTATCTTTTCACATTTTTAAGGACACATTTTCCATTAACAACATATATAGATTAGGGTATGCTTGTTTTGTAAGTGTTATTTTGTAGAGAACATTTAAGCAAACCCTAGAAGCACTTGGTCCACATGTACTTTTATAAAGGCCATGCAGTAGAAAAAAGACATTGATGGAGGTGCTAAAAGATCACTAGACTTATCTGTGAAGAGGTTATAGTGAAGCTGTGCAGTAGAGGAAGTCATTGCATCCTAGTTATGTGTAGAGGCTTTTGATGGTAGTATAATAACAAAGGATTTATGGAAGAGGTGATCAATCAGATGTTCTAAGCATTTTAGGCATAGTGTGGAACCTGAATATAGTGATAAAGACCCACCAAAATTCTTCAAAATTGATTGGCATTTCAAAGGATTAGAATAGCTTCCAGTTGTGGAGTAGCAGTTTTGGAGACCATAGAGTCCACTACAAAAATTTTCATGAGACAATATGAAGTACTAGATCTGGTACCAACTTTTGGTAGACCAAAAGCCTTCTTAGTGGGGAGGATTGATCTGGAGGTCAATTCAAAAAAGGTCCCAGATCAAATCAAAACCTACACCATCTCATAGGGCCCATTGAAACCTTTCCAATGGTATGTAGAACACATAAAATGAAGCTCACATGCTCCTTGTATAGCTAGCCAAAGTTGGTCAAACTATATAAAATGACCATTATGGAATAATTCAAAAATAGTTCCATTACAAAGAGCTCATCGTGAGTTTTCTGACACAATTTATGGTTCATGAAACGGAGTCCGTATGCAAAAGATATGGCTGATCAAAGTTGTGGTCAAACTTGGTCAATGGGATGACATGCAAAAAACATGGACCAGTAAAAACATGACACATGGCAGTCAGTTCATGTAGAAAAATAGTGTGTTTCAATCATTTGTCTTTGATAGGGGAATATAGTCATATTCGATAGATATAATATAACAACACAAAAAATGTGGGGTTTGGACGAAACAACCAATTGAGCATCGATAAATGGCGAGTGGTTGACAAGTGGGGAGTGGAGATTGACCCACATGATGGGTCCTCAAGACACCACGTGGCTTGCCACTAAATACTTTTCATGGTCCAATTTTGATTAGTTCTTGAATGGTCCAAATAAACCATTTAACTTACTATTTACACGTGACCCATCCATGTCACCACATACCTTCCACGTGACATACACAAATATTCACATTCCATCCATGTGATGCCACTCAATAACCATGTGAAGCCCCAAACACCACCACATACTTTCTAATTCCCACAAAATTATCACAATCCTCACCAATGCCCAATAACATTTTTGAATAGTCTAAAGGTTTTTATATTTAAAAGCAAATGGTGGAAGATATGGCCTAAGCCATAAGCTTGTAGTGAAAAATAAGGCTATATAGATCCTTAGATATATTACCAACCCACGAATGTGGGATAAATAGATAGAGACCAAGTCGAATGCCCATGGATTTGAATCATGGCATTTTGGGTAAAAAATTGATGCCTTAATCTTTATACCTGCAGTCTCAAACAATATGTAAAACGTAGTAAATTGTATTTCAAACAACGAATGGAGTCCTCAGTCAAGGCATAAGGACCCACTTTTGCTCTTCCTCTGATTTGAGGCATCTAGAGGAATTTTTGGCTCTCAATGTAAACTAGAGATTTGTTCTGGTTTCTGAGCCAATTCTAACCATATTCTAAATGTCAAGGTTCAATTCCATTTGATGCCAAATTTTATGCTCAAAAGTGATATTTTTGATTAGAAGACATCCAGAGGTGTTTTTTGGGAAGGTGGAGAATTTGTTCATGGGTTTACCGAGATTTTTTGAAGGTCCATAAAATATGAATTCATTATTATTTTGTAAGGGTTGCCTTGTACTTGTAGACATTTTATAATGAATTGGTTTAGCTAATTTGTGAACTTGAAGACGTAGGCATTGTCAAACTTTGTAATCAACACCTATGTAGTGTGGTTGGTATTCTTGCATTGCTTTTCATTTAAGTTGATTGTTTTACAAAATAATTATCAGTATATTTAATAATTTCCTAAAAAGTATCCAAGGTAAACTTTTTGCATGAAAATTAGTGCTAGTTTATGGATCAATTAGTGTCGTGAGTATAAACATCATAAATTTTATAATATGCAGGTACTTTAGTGCTCGTGGTCCATTAGAAAAGTAGATAGGAATGAACATCATGGTCATCATGACAAATATCTCAAGTTTGCTTTAAGAATGTGTAGATGTTTTTGCATAGGCATTTATTTCTTGTGTCTTTCAGTTTGACAATCAGTGCACCAAACACCACTACATGTCTCATGTGCATTATTTACCATAAATTTTTTAAGCTAAGAAACCAAGGTCACTATTTGTGCCTCCATAAAGGGAATAATCTCAATTCCATACTTCCAACCACTTCAGCACATAGGGCAGCCTCTACAGCCTCACACACATCGGTAAAAGTTCTCTATGACAAGTTCTGTCAAAAAGGTAATAATAATCCTCCTACGAACCATTGTGCATGTTGAACATGATTGATTTCTAAAATATATCTTAGAAATCAAGGTCTTGAACTAAGCATCATATTCCCATATGCTCTCTATAAGTCCCTTCTTTATGTTTTTCAGCACCGCTATACTCTAATGCTCAAACTCAGGAATATCAAATTCTTATAGAAACACTGCTTTAAGTTGGTCATAGTTGACCACTGCTTACTGAGGGTCAAATTTATGATACCATTTGTTTGTATGTTCTAAAAGAGTGGTTGCAAACTATGTTGCCTTTCTCTTAGAGGATGTGATACTATACACCCTCCAAATTAGTTCACACTTATGAACATGCTCGGCTATATTTTCCACCCCATGGTACTTAGGTAGGTGCAATGACATTTCATAATAAACCATAGGTGATTAAACAAATGATTGCTGAGAAGATCCAACTCTTGTTCTTAGAGGGGGTCTACTTCCTCCAGTACCTCCTCGTAATCCTCCTCCAGCACCTCTAGTAGTACTCATAGGCATGGTGGAGGGTTGATTTCCTAGATTGGGGCCTGTATTCTAGCCTTGGCCAGATCCTCTAGGCATTCCAAGCTATGCCATGGACTTCTCTTGAAAATAAAAAGACGTAAATTCTAAGTATTTGCCTAATGACGTAGTATTAGTTTCCCTTATCTATTCTACTTTTGAATTTTTACTATCTATATCCTAATTCCTTATATGTACCCTATCTGACTCGAAGGCATGAACACACACTATGGTGGGAGCGCCTAGTTAAATTATACTGGGTTCATCTCCAATGATCCATCCCATTTATTTGAAAGATAATAGTGGCAAAGGTTGTGGCCCATAAGTGATAGATTCCTCATGCACATCCAACTCCCTATAGCTCTTCACAGTGTTCCTTAAGTGCTCCTAATCTCTTCTCATGCCACTAACTCCCATGATTCTCTACCGGGCTTCATCATACTTCCATTTTTTAGTGCTCGCTAGCTTGTTACCATGTTGAACCCTCAATCTTGAACCAATCAATAATCTCCCCTTCAAATGTGTGGATCATGCACATTAGAGTTTAGCCTTCCATGGGTAGTGTTTCCAACCTAAGATCAATAATTAGCTTTTTAATCTGAGAAGGAAATAACAAAATATATCATCCCCTTGGTTCCTTTTAGAAAATTGAACTTTGCTTCTTCAGGACATGAATATGTGGTCATGATGTATTTTAAGATATAACTATTCCAAATACCCTTCCACCAGTAATCGATTGCTCATATCCAAAAAACTTTCAGTCATACTAAACTTCTTTATCATTCTGGTGTCCATGATTATCTTTATCCAAGGTTTTAGGATCATCCTTGAGCACATGCTAATATCTAGGAATGTAAAAGAACATGGACCTCAAAAAATAGTCTCATACAATGAGCTGTAGATGTTTTATTCTACCCATTGTCGCATAGAGACTACAGGCTCAAGATATGAAACCATAAAATTGTCTTTCACACTGTTAATCCATTTTTCAATGTTCTCTAATTTAATGTGCTCAAACATTTCCCATGCTTGTGCTCTAACTACTTTGGGTCCCGAAAATGAAACCAAAATGTTTGGTTTTTTTAGTTAGTTCTAATTTGGTGCTGAAGCTTCTCCCTAACAAGCTAATGCGCTGACCCTATCACACAAGAAGTAAGTCTCATGCACTCACTCGAAGTGTGTAGTGAAAGACTGGTTCTTGAAGGATTTATAACATGATGTTATATGTTTATTCATCTTTCATAACATAGTTCTTAAAAGGTTATTCAACATCATAAATATACTACTATTATCCGTATTGTCCCAGATTTAACTACCACTATAACTAGGATCACCATTACTATTTAACAGTATTGATAAAAGAAAAAGATACCCATGACTTAGAAGTAAATCACATCCATCATCAACCCTTAGAATATTTCATCATTTGTAACACAATATGGTAAACAATAGTTTCTCATTAACAACTTACTAAATTACAAGACAAAATACTATATCTATTCTCCAAAATACCATCATGAAAATGATTACAACAGGGGTTTTTATACTTGTTTTGCCCTGACCAAGTGTCATAATTCCAACTGTTATGAATAAATGGCATATAAACTCCTAAAAAATTGAGAGTTATGGCTCTTAAAATTAGTTGTTCCTATAGACTCGAGTCTCTACGCCCTTAGATCCTCATTTTATGCTATATCTTGGTCGTCAAGTGTTCCATTCCTCACAAGTTGGTACAAAACCTATGATCAATGGGGTTAAAGTGTCCCACTTAAAATTTTCTTCTAACTGCTCCCACTTCCCTCGCATTATACTTCCCATGTACTCCCCTAGTCTTTCACTTTTTTTTGAGCCCTTTGCTCTCAGGTCCCTCATGACACGTTTCCTTTTGACTAGGTCCTCTTGCACTGAGTCTTTTATGCCATTGTCCTTTCATTCCCATCATCTTATGCACATATCAGCTATGTGCCATGGTCCTCCCATACTATTTTGGTACTTGAATCAAAATGGACAATGGTCCCTTTGTGCTTCTTGCCAAAACTAGAAAAAATACTTGGTCAAAATTGAGGGGCCAACATCCTCTAACCATTTGCATGCTTTGACCTAGTCAACCCTACCTATAACATCAAAAATTCAAGAAATAAGGGATTTAATATAGCTTCTACTCATTCTTATAATAGACTAATTCCACTTGAGGAAACTTGGATGAGTCCTCTACATGTTCTAGACATCAAACTGGGTCATCCAATCGATTCTAGGCCATTTTCAATGAGATCTTTCTTATCAGGTCATAATGAGGGTTTTAGGATGTTTTAGACTGCCTTCCATTCTTAAAAATCATTCATAAAGGATTTCCCCTTAAATCCAAAACTAATGCCAAGAAATTCAAGATAAGAATCTTCCCCAACTTTTATGAACTTCTCAGGATCTCATGCAAATGTTGCACATGCCAACGAGCATAAGAAATTCCTTCTTGGGTTTGCAACACCCCATTTTGTGCACACAGAAAACCTCAACTCCAATTTTCATCCTTTCTCCTTCAAGATATTACCTAAAACTTGGTTAAAAAACTTAACACAACCTCTCACACATTTGTTAATACTATCAAGATCTTTGACACCTTAGGAAATGAACTTGACCCCTTATTAGGCCACACTAGGTCTTTCTACACATTAGGTCTTAAACTATCAGTCATACTTAAACATTTGAACACACCTTTAAACTAATTTAATTTATCTTATTACCTCATACAAATTTCATATGAACTCATACCATGCTCACACACTAACAACCTTATTCACATAAGTCTCATACTACTCACCTCAACATGCTACCAAGTGTGTGGCTTCTCATTAGGTCTCTTCATGCAAGGACTAAGCCTCAAAAATAACCTTGGAACTCATATGAAGGATTATTTGCCTCTTCCTTATGTTTTCATAACTTTATAAAATCTCTCATACTTTTATTGACACAATTCACCAAGCTTCACTATGCTTCATTCATACACCTTCTCTCAGGGCTAGACTAGGCTTCTCAAGACACCTAGTACTCAAAGTAGCTTACCTTATATCATGATCTTGACCTTGAAATGATATCAACCTCAAAATAATTACCAGGTTGACTTCAAATTATCTCTCAACAGAGAGATAATAATTTGCCTTCAAATTTTCTCTTATCATAAGACTTATTTGTCACATACCTTTTCACCATACATGGTTTCAACTTTGACATTAACATTAATGACATCTATCTTGACTTTGACATCAATTAGAATAATAATGACTCAACACCAATAATTGAAATATACCTCAATAATTTAGGTATCTCAAAGGCACTATGGATGTTGGTTTGTGGTACCTAAGAGGAAAGGACTTCAATCTGAAAACTTTGCTGATACAAATTGGGAAAGCAACATTGATGACAAAAAGAGCACAAGTGGAGGTACATTATTTCTTGAAAAGAGTCTTGTGTCATGGTTGAGTAATAAATATACCTCAATTTCCTTTTCCACATTTAAATCTGAGTACATAACAATAACATCATATTATACATAGGTCCTTTAGATGAAACAAACCTTGAGTGATTTTATAATTGAGAATGTCAATCCAATTTCTATTTTTTGTGACAATACAAGTGAAATAAACATCTCCAAGAATCTAGTTATGCATTAAATAACTAAGTATATTTACATCATGTATCAGTTTATAAGAGAACAAGTTGCAAATTAATAAGTGAAGATGGATTACATTTCTACAAAGGAACAAATAACATATATCCTCACAAAGCCCCTCCCAAAATAAACTTTTGAGTTTCTAAGGCAGAAATTAGGAGTGATCCATTCTTTATCTAGTCATTAAATTGATCAAGAAAAACATGGATTAATGGGGAGCTAATCATAGTATTATTCAGCTCCATGGATATTTTGGTGATATACATTATGATTATGTTGTATGTCGCTTTGCCATTGATGTCAAAGGGGGAGAATTAAAGAAAGGGGGAGAAAAGATGGAGAAATACAACAAGGGTGAGTTAATGTAATGTTTTTTCTATAAGATTTCCATTAATAACAAAGGGGGATATTATTTGAATATTTTCATTGAAGTCAAAGGCAAAATGAAGAGCTTAGACTCACTTAGTAGCTTTGGATTCGCCTAGAGCTTTGAACTCACTTAGTAGCTTTGAAGTCACCCAGATCTTCATACTCACTTAGTAGCTTGAGACTCACCTAGAGCTTCAGACTCACTTAGTAGCTTTGAACTCACCCAGATCTTTAGACTCACTCAGTACCTTTAGACTCGCCTAGAGCTTTGGACTCAATTAGTAGATTTGGACCCACCCAGATCTTCAAACTCACCCAATAGTTCTTGATTTTCCTAGTTAGCATCTACAGACTCATCTAGTGTGAAGAGAAATGATTGAAGTGCGAAGAAAAATGATTGAAAAATAAAGAGTAGCATTGAAATGGAGTTAAATTCATTTATATTAAATGATGGCTGACCACCTCTGTTAGCATCTAAATTTTGGCAATAATAATTTCCACCCAATTCTAATTAATGGTAATCTAAAATGAAGGGCTGACCACCTTTGAAGAGGTCGTATCCCTTGGGATAGATGACAGCTTTTCCAAGAGGCATGAAGAGGTATAAAAGAGAAATGAATGGGAGTTAGAAAGGTAGTAGAAATAATTCTTTCTATCATACACAAGGAGAAGAAGAGGAAGAAGAGAGAGAAGAGGGAGAAGATCAAAACTTGATTATGCCATCATTTATTGATAAAACAATAGTGAGAAGGTGTAAATTATTTATATGAGGTCAGTGCCTTAAAATAGAAAGATCGGTGTCTTTCGCTAAGTTGGTGCTTGGTAGTGAAGTTGGTGCTTCAATTCAAAAAGATTAGTGTCTCTTTCTAAGTTGGTGCTTGGGATTGGGGATTAGTGTCTCCAAGTAGTTGGTGCCTATAAAATTTATGTAAAAAGAATTATTTATCTTATGGATGGATTTAGACAGTAGATCCAAGTAGCCTTTCAAGTGTGGTTTTTCTCCACTGAGGGTTTTCCACGTAAATTATGTGTTGTGTATTTACTTATTCATGTGCGAATGGTTTCTTTATGAAAGTTAATTAGAAATAAAGTTAATTATTACTACACATTGATTCACCCCACCTCTCAGTGTGGTGTGTGCTCAATAAATTCAATTTTGCCTTGTAATTTGGTTTGCTTTGAAAATTTACACTTGAATTGGTTGAAAGATTAACCACATAATTTAGATTATTGACATATATGATCTTGAATTCTAGATCCTTAAGTGTATGGCATAAGTCATCAAATTATTTGAATCTCTTAAACATAATAGACTCATGGAGATGGAATTTTTTTTTTTCTTAAATATATCTTTTAACTCTTAGCCATAGGATTCATCATCTTAGAAAGCCTGGTCTTGTATTGAAGCACATAATTATTGATTGGTTCATTGGGTCCTTATTTTATATTTTGAATTTGGGTATAGGATAATTTCTCACTGATATTGATTGAAAAGTGTGCTAAAAACTAATTTTCCAAAGGATTAAATGGATGAACCAATTGGAATGGGATGTAATGAAATTTATTCAAAATTAGATCTGATGTACAATAAAAAAATTATCCATTTGGTTGATCCAAGTAAGAGGATCCTTCCCATCAAACTTATATATTTTAACTTTTAGAATCATGTTTATTACATATAGTGGATTTGGATCTATTTGGGAGTGGCTCAAAGATCCACCTAGGCTGGGTTGTGAAATATTTAGACCCAAAGATCCACCTTGATTGAATTGAGTATTAATGATTTATGGTTGGTTTTAAGGATGTTGAAAAAAATTCATATTTTTATCAAGTTTATTTATGAGATCATCCAATCATTGATTCATCTGATCTACTTTATTCATCATCTCTGATTGCAACCCTTGCATACTAGTTTGTATGCCTTGCATATCGTACTGCAGTTGACTCAATTTATGATTAGTTGTAGAAAATATCGTAACCATAGATCCACCTTCTGACTCTATATTTTTTTCTAGTATTTTTCCCTGGATTTTTAGATCCTTTCCCCTACCCCTAGTTTGCAGTCCTACCATAAACAACCTTGCCAATATCCACCATGATTTTCATCGTTGACTTGACTCTGACTAAGAAATGTGGCAATTATTTTAGCCTCAATTACAAAAACACAAATAATGGATGTAAGTTATATTTTTTTGAAATTTCTAAAAATGTAAATAAATTTTTAAAAATTTCTAAAAATTGTGGATTGTAGAGCAATTTTATGGAAAATAGTGAAAATGAAATAACTCCCTTAAAATGGATCTTATGGTATCAAATTTTTTTCTTTAGACTCCTTACATGATCCTAAAACTTCATAAAAAAAATTGGAAAAAATTGCACTGGTTTGATAGATATAGTGTAAATAATTTCGTTACCTAAATCAGTGCTCTGATACCACTTGTACTGAACTTTCTTCAGAATTTAAGTAATAAATCACAAGATAAATGAAACAAAGTAGAATATATTTAAGCCAAATCGAGGGGGAAACCTCCAAATCCTTATAATAAGATATCATTCACAAAAATGATGATTGGAGTGAGCCACACTCATCTAGATATACATAGTTAATAGGGGGGTTACACCCATTCTTCCAACCTTACATCTTAACAAGTCAGCCTAACACAATAATTAACTAAGGAATGAAATTAGAAATGAAGAATATGGCATAGATTAATAGCTTAACATGGAAGGTATATAACCAACATAAAACATAGTACTTAAGACTTTACATAAGAAACTTAGTCAATAACTTGTCATTGGAGGCATAGTCCAAACATGTTACATGAAATACTCTTAGCTATTGTTTTGGATCATCTTTGAAATTATATAATGTAAGCTTATGAGATACAAAAACTATAGGTAATGGGTAAGTTTAAATATATGTGGCTAATGTATTCTGAATCAATGCATGAGTATCAATTGAATGAATCACTCTAGAAGCAATCCACTCAAACTAAAACACCTTAGCTTGTAGATCTATAAGAGTCTGCACAAGGGATTGTATAATAGTGATGGATAATGATGTTATATGAATAATGATTTTAGGATGTACATATGTATGTTGTATAGGAATAGGCATATTAATCTAAGGAAAACCTTGTGTTTCCCTCACACTAAGGTGGGGGGAGGAGGAAGGGGACATCACATGTGTAACCAAAGGTATAGACATATAATTAGTAGCAATACTAGTAGTCTAAAAACCTATGGTAGAATTAAAACCTATAAAAGGTATTTTAGAATAAATGAAGATCTCATGTTGTTGTTCCTTAGATGTGAAAACCTTAGCATTTTGTGCATATTTAACCTCTAGGATTAACTTTAAGACCTTATCCAAGTCACAAGGTTGTTAAATAATTTGATTTTAGAAACTAGACAATGCTTTAACTTGTATATGATCTACCCAATTAAGATGATCAAGATGGATTCTATCTTGGTATTCATTATTATCTTGATCAACATCTTCTAGATTAGGAATTTCATCATTTAAAATATGGTCCCCTACTTGATTGTACTCATTAATAACATATGTATCAAAATAAGCAAAATATTGAATGTTCATCTCATTTATTTTAGCCATTTTAGATGGAAACAACAAAATATGATTATGATCAATTCAAAAATTCCACTTAACATATAACTTCATCTTAGAGGGACAAGGGAAATAACTTTTTTATGTGGCATAAAATGAAATCATGGAAATTTAAAAAATGCTTAGGCCAAGAACAGTTTTATTGCCTTGATGTATGGTGAACTCAAAAATTAGATATAAAAATCATATTTAAATTCCAAAATTTGAAATCTTAGAAGCATGAAACCCTTAGGGAAACATAGGGATTGAGTGCTCAAGAAAAGGACTAGGTTCACCTATATGTTTTGCCTTATTTTGATTAAAGTAATTTAATAAGATATAACTTTTTGATAATTCAGATTGTTTAATATATGTCTAAATTAAAGTAAAATTGAATGCTATAATAGAGTATAATTGAATTATTGTAATTTACTATAAATATAAATGACCTAATTGATTAATATACTTAGCTTGTTACTTATCTAATCTACTCTAAAGTTGTGTGCAGGTGATAGAAAGGGTTGAATTTGAATCTATAGTTATTCAACTTTAAAAAATGGGTGCTTAGATTCACCTAGATGAGTCTATTACCTTGTGTATGCTTACATCGGATGAAGACATATGTATTTTTCTATATTTATCCCTATATCCCTTTCCTCACTAACATTGTGACTACTTATAAACAATCTTTTTATGTGATACCAACATCTTGTTGTGTGTACAAATCCATAAAATTTGTTTCTTTTACTTCAAAACCATAGTTATACTTTCAACACTAAGTTTGGGCCTATGAAGGGGATGCAAGATGGGTTGAACTAACCTCAACCACCCCTTACTGAGTGGTTGAGTGCTACCTATGTTTTTAATATTTTGAGGAGGGCTTAAACAACACGTAGTTCACCTAGTGTTTTACCCCAATTTGGATAAGACAAGTTACTTAATCTAATTAAGATAGAACTTTGTAATGTAATTTATATACTAGGATATGGAGTTAAATCATAAATATGAATGTAAAATATTAATATTGATTGACCATATTTGACTACACAGTCCAAAAGTTGGAGAAGAATCAAGATTTACACATCAAGACTAAAGTTGCATAACTTTTTCAACATTTCCTATTAATCTTAATAGACAAAATTATCCTCCCTTTGGGAATGGGAGGATAAAACTATAAATATCTTAGGATGGTTAGCCTCTAGTTTTTATTGTGAGGGGGAACCTAAAATCTTAGTTTTGGTGTTTGAAGCAGCAACTGCATTAGGTGCCACCTCTTCGTTAGGAGTTTCCTGTTCAATGTCTGACACCCCCAAAAGAGTGGAAAGTGCTTCAAGAACCATGAATAACCACCCCATCAGAGTGACTAAGCGAAGTTTAAAAATACATATATGAAAATAACATTACATGCTAATCTCATGTAAAGTGCACATGCACAAAAATGATTGCTCAAAAAAGCATTCTTCATCTAAAAATAAAACATATATATGCAACATAAATTTGGAACCAAAGTTCTGACTTAGCATAAACATGCAAGTACATAGTTATATTTATCAAGGTGTTGATGTGGTACTTTTAGAAAAAGAAGATGATGGAGTGATATCTAGGAGAATTGAAGTAACCACTATTATTCCTTGTGGGATCAAGATGGGCCCACTTGGAGTTTGCATGACTAAATATCTTAAAAACTAGGAACCTTGAGATGATGTGGCAACAACTTCAAGGTTCAGTTGCTCTCAGTGCCAAGGATCAATTACTTGGCACTAAACCTAAAGATATTTATTTTGCCTTGAGTTCTTAAAATAACATGTGTGTAGATTAATTATGTCAAAATTGAGCAAATAAAGTTTGAAGAGTTTGATGGCCACAACCATCAACCTTGTCTGTTCAATTTTTGAGTTCTTGAAATTTGCTCCTAGAGCCTCAACTCTTGTTACCATATCCTTGGAAAATTTTAATAATTATAAAAATTGGTCCTATATGTTATGCCTTCAACTTCCTCTTCAAAGTTGTTTACAACTATTTGGAAGAGGTTCTCAAAATTTGGCTTGTTGACTAATTCACTTGTAGGGGTAATCATATTAGTGACCCTCATTTCTTTCAAAATTTATAAGGCCTCTTTCTCATGAATTGTAAAATGTTATAATAGAGTCTTCATCTATGTATACCATTTGAGGGAACCATCCCTTTTTATAAATATATAATTAAGGCACCATGATGCATCCATGCTAGACATTAAGTTCAATTGATTGAAGGCACTAGTTCTGGAGTGCTGAACTGAGAAATTTAATCTTTTATCTAACTATTTAAATTGGTGCCAAAGTTTAATCACTTTTGTTTTGTTTTATTGGCTTCTTGCTAAGAAAATCTAAATATTATGCAAAATGTTTTACATCTTAGTGGTTGCAATATGCATATCATCAATTATCTCCTAAAGAGCATGCATGGTTTGTCTTTGATGTAGCCTTTATTGTGTCTCCTCTTTGATTTTATACATTTATTTCATAGCATCATTAATTAAGTCCAAAAAAGATTAAAATTCTTAAGGTTATCCATTAGGATCATTTGATCCTTTTAGACTTTCTTTGCCAAGGGAAATAGATTTTCTCTTTGTTCAAATTCCATTTCTTATCTTGTATCTAAATTCAATGCCTTCCTCTTCCTCACCCTTTGGATGGTTCCATTACTTTTATTGAACCAAGTAGAAAATTTAGGTAACTTTGTGACAACTAGGTTCCATCTCTCATCCTTTGTATTTTACATCTCTTTTTTTCATTGGGTAATGATAAGTTCCCTTATTTATGCATCTTATGGGCTTGGGCCTTTAGATGTGAAAGGTGGAGGAGTCATTGGAGGTAGTGTTATTAATAGTGATACCAATGATGCACTTATTTGTATTGGGAACTAGATAGGTGGATAGACAATCCTCTCCCATGGTGAAGGTTTTATCAAAGGAGTGACTTCACCCACATAGTTGGTCAAGCCTGGGGTTGTCTCAATAGTCGCAGTGGATAATTATATGGGTGAATACTATGGCATATGCATATCTATTTTGGCTAAATGTTTCTTAAGGGTTGATGGACTTATAGGGTTTTAATTAGAAACTATAACCCTACTCTAAAAATGAACTCTTTCCTTGGAGCCTTTATTTGCTTTGAAGTTTAAAAAATGGGAGAGTCAATAAAATTAGACAAAAGAATATTTAAAACAACTAGAGGTAAATTTATCTTTGGAATATCTACACTAATAATATATGAAACAAGATATAAGACTACGTCATTTATGTCTTGTCTTTGATATTCTATGAGGATTTGCGAGTCTAGAGTGCTAGCTGAAGTCTCTTCTTTTTATAGGCCTTCCAAGCTCATAGCTTTAGCCATTTCCAAATCTTAGGGTTAATTTTAAGATACCTTACATGAAAAAATCTTGGAATTCTTTGGAAAATCTATGGAAAAATATTTTGTAGGCATGGTAAATACTATATGCATAATGACAAATCCATTAGGATTTGAGAGGAGAGCAAGGACATAGAGTATTCATCTTTTTCTATTTTTCCATACCACCATTGAGCTGTAATGAAAAAGGATGCTGAACAAAACTACCAAATAATGCTATCAAATGACTATATTGAAAGGTTAAACCAAAATGGTTGGACTGAATAGCTAAAGCAAAGGGTGCTACTAAATGGTATTGCCAAACGGTGCTATCAAATGACACAACCAAATGACACTACAAGATGGTGCTATCAAATAGTGATATTTAGTGGTGTTGATAGATAATTGTGATGGATGGTGCTATTTATCAGTGCACTTGATCAATGTTGTCAAATGGTGCTACCATCTTAGAGCTATCATTTGATGTGGCCAACCAACATGGAGTTTATTCGACTGTATATTGCTGGTTTGGTGTTATTGGGTAACCTGTGTATCTAATATGCTAGATGGTGGCCCAGTTGCCACCCTCAACCTCCTTTTACCCTTATTTTAACCATTTTATAGAATAATTTTATCATCCCCCCTTTACCCCACCCATAATGATTCACATACTCACACAACTAGCCACATCCAAGATCTACTTACTCTAGAGTCCAACTCCATGGAAAGAAAATATATTTTCAAGAATGTATTATGCCTAGATATTTTAAATATAGTATAATATCTAGATGTATTCAATGATTGGATTTCAAAATGTAGCTTTGACAACATACTCTACATGCCCCAGTATGAAATAATTCATGGGTTGCTGAAATCATTAATGTCTTTTTATGACACTAGCAAGATGAGATTCATAGTGAACATCGACTCCAAATTGATCTCCTTTGGTACCTTAGCTAAAAATATTTGTAATCTGACAGGGCTTCCAGTCCACAATGCTAACCTTATAACTCCAAAATCTATGTTGACAGATGATGGAAAGAAATATTTGGAGTCAAATTTCAACTTGTAGATCGGTCGAACCAATATATAAATTTATTTTTCATATTTAAAAATCAACTTTTGTTATTTGTAATCCTTTTGACTCATTCATATTTTTTTCACTTTCATTTTAGATAGTTGTAGGAGGGGTATCCACATTTATGACATTTCTAGCCCATTTCTTAAAGCAATGGTTCAATTTTTCCTTGCAAGAATAGTATTATAGGGAAGACCAACATACATTCCCTTTTGCGCTATTTTTTACATTCTTCTTACTCTTTCAATTTTGAGATATGATAGGTGCACTTTTATTTCTTCTAGGATTAGGTTAGAATTGAGTTCTTCTTGTACCAATCCCCATTCCATAATTTCTTATTCCAATTTTATTATGGCCTTGTACTATGAGGCCTTATATGACCTTTAAAAAATTAAAATTCTAACTATTTTGCATCCAAAACTGAGCACAAATGCTTTATATATTGATGAGTAAGAGGTTAATTTACCATTAAAATGAATCACCTGAATGGTTTAGATTATAAAATTTTACACATTTAAATCTTAATATTTATTTATTTGTTACAGGTAAGATTTTGTGCCTTTATGACATGAAAACAAGCTACTTCAAAATAATAAGGTGCAGTTGAAGGATCTAGAGATTTTGAGTCTGTAGAATCATCCTTACATTTCTTTTGTATTTCAAAACATCCACTAGTGTTTTTTAGATCATTTTTGCATGCAAGTTTTATATTTACAACTTTCAGTAATAAATGTATAATGATAATTTAACTTTCAAGTGCATTATCTTATTTATTTATTTGATTTTTGTAGTTGACTTAGAATTGGCTGAGGTTGGCCTTGAACAACCTCAACAAACCTCAACATTTCATCTACTAGTGTCTTCTCAACCCTTTGTGAAAGGTATTTTACATTCCATGTTTTGTTTTTCTAGTTGAAGATTCATTGATTATATTTTTTTGACTAGAAGTTTACCTATTGCAACTCAAACTACCCTCATCACTCAGAATATGGCACGTCGATTGGAGGACATACTACTATCTCCAACCACAAGTACTAAATTGAATTTCAAATTAGCACTAAGTTTTGTTTTTAAATTTACCATTTTTTTAATATAATTTATTTTTGTAGGGCACCCTCAATCTCTGAGGAAAAGTATGTCACTACCACCACCACCAAACGTAGTTTAAATAAGGGGAAGAATCTTTCATTCCAATAGGGCCAACACCTAGCATAGCAACACTATAATTTTCAAGTTTTGACTTCCCAAATTTCTCTATCGGAGGTCTCTCTAGTGCGTAGGGATTAACCTATTTGAAATAAATTGATCTTGATGAGTAATATCTCAGGATTGAAAGTGGAGAAGTTGGTGGTGCTACTTTCAATCTCCATGATTTTATTTAAGGTCCAAATGTAACTGCTTAGGAGGAACCTTATATCTCTTCACCCCTCACCTCACCAGCTAATGTTGACTTGTTTGACGATGGCATTATAAAATTTTCATTAAACAATTTACTATAAAAAACTATTATTTCAAGTCTTAAGGAGGGAGTTATATATGAGTTAAAAAAATATATTAGTTTGGGAGTTTTAGGCAAAGGCATTGATAAAAGAAATAAATGCCCATTATCACAACCACTCATAGAGAGAAAATTTATTTTCATTAGTTCAACATAAACCCACAAAGATTGATGCTTTTTTAGGTTAACCTAAATATGGGTCTGTTTCTGTTTCTAATAGCTACAATGATAATGTTTTGATTATTATACTAAACAAGTTGGAGAATTTGAATGCAGAAGCTCATGCATATTTTTATAAATGGGTAAAAGACATCAATCTTTTTGTTATTAGAAATGGTGAGAAGGAAAAAGCTATGGTAATTTATCATCATTTTTATTAAATTTCACGTCATAGTTATTTTAGTTTGTATTTATAAAGATTTCATTTGTAATTGCAGGAAACATATGAGAATTTGAAAAAGGAAGTCGAGGTCCTCAATGTGTATTTGAAAAATACATGAAAAAGTTTAGATTATGCCATTCAATTTTTAGAGAATCTAGTTTTGTTGAATAATCAAAACAACACACTCAGAAAAATCATTAAGGAGTAAGGATGGGATCCCAATGATTTATTGAAGTAGAAAACATATGCTGATCCAAGTCTACTTTTCGTAGGAGATGTTACGAAAGAAAACAAAAATCTTGATCATATGCTGAGGATCTTGAAAGGGCAGGGATATTGAAGGACAATAAGTGGAGGTAGGTATTTAAAAGGATGGTGGTAACAATGTGGATGTTGAGATTGACAAAGTGGTTGAGCAGTGAGGTGTCTTTCTGAATGACAAAAAAATTGATATTTTATGATGTTGTAAATTCTATTATATTTGAAGACAATGCTATATTTAAAAAAAAATATTTGAAATGATAATTTTAAGTTTGAATTTGTAGTGATCATTTTGTTAAGTTTCAATTAGTCTTATTTTATAAATTTATGGTTCATTTATCATCTTACATGCATATTCTGTGTTGATTTAGTTTAATGAACATGGTGATGTGGACTGCAATTATTTTTTTCTATGGATTTAGAGTTAGCATGAAATTGAATTTAAATTTTTTGATGTTGTAAACTCATTATTAAATTTGGAAAGATAAACATTATATTTTAAAGAAAACAATTTGAAATGACAACGTTAAGTTTGAATTTACAAAGATCAGTTGACTTAGTTGATGTAGTTCAAATAACATGGTGATGTGGACAGCTTATTTTTTTCTATGGATTTGGACTGAGCATGGATTTGAATTTGATGTGCTTTCATATTGTTCAATTATTATCATTGTTTTAGATAATTGAAAATCTATAGTTATTATGGATGTAGAGTTCAGATAATTATTATGGTTTGTTTTACACTTGAATCTTCATGAGTTTGATTTTTTCTTTTGAATTTGGTCATGTTGTTCAATAGGCTTGTTGTGTTCTATCACATTGGTATTTGACTTCAATATTCATATTTTAAAGCTAAAATTTAAGGTTAAAACTTATAATATAGTGCTACAATATCAAATTTAAGTTATTTCAAAAGTAATAAAAATATGTATTTAACAATACAATCTTAGAAAAATACAGAAATATTATGACCCATTTGAAATTTTGAAGAACCAATTAAATAAAAGGGAAAGTTACATGATGAATGGAATAAATATTTCAAATGACAAAGGTATTAAATTTTTTAATGAATTCAATATTTTAAATGTTTTACAATATCAAAAATGATATGAAATTGGAATTCAAAATATGATAATTGCATTAAATATACAACTAAAACTTGGGCAATTGAAATAATTCTACACAAACCTACTCATCAAAAGTGACATTTTCATCTACCATGTCAGTGACATATTCAGTGTCATTATTTACATCCTCTCTATTTGTTGTTATATTACTGACACCTCTTATTTAAGTTAGAGATCTCTATGTTTCCAGAGCTCTTTCATAAGGAAACATGTCCATAACATAACATGAAACATACAATCTCAAACATGTTTCCAAAATTTTATCCAATTTGTTTCAAAGTTTTGACTTAATGAAAGATAATGCTATGGACACTCTTTCATCTTTCACTAATCCCAAAATCATTGTTTGATAAATCTCATATAATCATAAATATTCACCAATACTTTCTTGTAGGATGCTACTAGGATAAAGTTTTTTCTATAGCCGTGTAATTACCCCATTTAGTGTTGGTTCACTTAGAAGGTGATATTGTTCAAACATTGTAATTCTGAAATGTGTTGGTTGAGATGTCAATAAATACTTTCCCAAAATACCTTTTATTTCAGCTCCATTGAGCTCTATAGATTTATTGAAATGCTTAACAAGATAACCATATATTTGTGAAATTCAACTTTTGACTATTATTACTATTCTAAAATATGGGTTAAAACTTCCATGACCTCAAAAAAATCACTCCTTATAAAATGATCTTTGATCTTGATACATAAGTTTCGTGAAATTATACTCAATTTCATTCATGTTTTAGATATAACAGTATCATATAGAACACATGTTACAAGTAATTCTTTATATTCAACTACCACAAGATCAGGTCTTCTGTAAAAAGTGTGAATTGGTATCTCCCTAACATTAAAGATGACACAAAGATGATCATTGATAATCAATTTAAAATAGTTTTTAGGATTCCTAAAATCTATCAAACATTGCCAACTACTAAAAACAAGGCCCTGAAACTTTTCATTCGAAGTGTATAGTATATCTAGAGATTGACATACTTATTTTCTCAATTGTATGAAGTCAAAATATAAATGGATCTCTTCTAAGCATGCATCATTAAACAATTCATTTATTTCAACATTGAGAGAATTACACATAATGTCAACAATGTTTTAAATTTGTTAAATAGTACAATAAATCTTTTGCCTTGCCAACTTCTCTACGATATTTATACATAAAACCTACTAATGATGGATATTCTTCAAAAAATAAGCATGCAGGTTTATACATAGAAATTCATCTGGTATCAAAATATTTCAATAGTTTTTAGCATTAGTCACTCCTATTACAAATTTTTGGAACTCTGAAAATGTTTTTAGACTACTTAACATATAAGCATGTAAGTCACAAATGATCTCTTCCACTTGTACAACATTAGAAAATTTTCTAATTATTTTGTATGAAAGAATCATTCTATGAGCCATGTAATGAATCAAAATCATATATGGGGAAACAAACACATAAACCATTTCTATGCCCCTACATACCTGATGCACTATCAACCCCAACACACACTAACTTTGTAACTATTACATAATCATCCATCCAAACTTTATCTTTCAAATTAGATACAACTAATTTGTGAAGATTTCAACATTATAATTTTCTACGATTTTATGAATTGCTAGTAGATGAGGTTGTCTTGAATAGTTTTCAAAGGTATAAACATGTATGCAAACACATGATGTGTTGTCAATTGTTGGGACCTCATCAATAAATAGTGAATTTTGAACTTTTCATTTCAAATCCTCCTTCTCAACCATTGCTAGACATTTTTTCATTTCCTAAGCACTGCTATTTGACCAATGTGATTATGGAATATAAAAAAATCCATTATGTTGAAATAAAATCTTATAATCTAAAAAATATGAAACATGTTTGTGCTTTTTTAGAATTTGGTATAAGTAGAGAATTGTATATATTTGGCCTTTAGATGGGACTACATAAATTTTCCAAATTGAGCTTCGATTATTCCCCCTTTCTCAATAAGATTTTTTTGATGTTTATTATCATTTTTATATTCATGTGCATATTTTACATGCATGCATTCTTCTGCATTTTTCCAACTATGCATTCTTGTTATCTATCCATCTGGGTGCTTCACTATCACATATATTTTTCCACAATGTTTCTCAATTGTGTACAACTTAAGTTATATTATGTGTTCCTTTCTTAGTTTCTAACTACATATTACACATCTGCATTTTGTTGGAGTATCATCAACATTTTTAGGCTGTACAAGTTCATGAAGGGAAATTTCATTGCCCAGTCCACCTTAAAGAACCTTCCAATTGTCTAACTACTTATCTTCCTTCACAAATATTTATGAGTGAAGTTTTCAGTCGAGCTTTATGTTTGATGAGAACCAACAATCTCTTCTACTCATTGAGTGTCATGATCATTATCATCAAAAAATAGAGGAGCATATTTGGTTGGTGGCATGTCATCATCAATATAATCTTTAGGGGGTGACATGTTATTCTGATTAATTCTTTATTATGGGATACAATCATGATCAGTGGAGATTTTTGCTTATAAAATTATTTTGATATTATTGAATAGTTAAAATCAAATTCAAGACAAATTAAAAAAGTAATAAGTACCTATATTTTGAGTGCATTGTGGTTGTGTGGGATTTTTATTGGCTCTTTAAAATAAGATAATATGATTGATTTTCTTGATAATTGGCATGCCCTTTTACCATTTCCATTAGATGCCATGATGAGTAAGGATGCAATAGTTTTATTCTACCTTTTAGTTAGAGTGTAGATACTACCATTCGGTTTTAGCATGGATGTTGCCATTTAGTTCTGCCATTCATTTGTAGCACAAATACTACTGTTTAGTTCTACCATCCCATTCTATCATTTGGTGTTACCATTCAGTTCTTCCATCATAGCTCAAATGCTTCATTCAATTGTAGTCCTTTGGTTACTATACGAATTCTAACATTCCATTTTAGCTTCTTACCTATTAGGTGCTTATTTGATATTGTGGGGTAATTATCAAAAGTATATTTTGATGGTTACCCATGGTAGTCTATGTACTATATATATGTGGTGAATTGAATGGTTTACTAAGAAATTATTATAAATAGTTGGTGAGATGACCCCCAAAATAATTTACATTCTAAAATTTTAGGCGATCTAGACCTATTTAGCATCCCAAAAAAATCACCAAAAATAAATTTAAAAAATTGGAATATTTATGAATTAACAAACATTCATTGCTAAAATTTACCCTACCAAATCTGCTTCTTCATCATCTAGGACTACCTCTTCACATATTAAAAGTCCTAACCCCTTAATTATTTCTATATCTTCTTCACCTTCATCAATTGAATATCCAACTCAATATATAAACTGTGTAGGCTCCCCTTCTTCCGTTTCCTCATCATCAAGGGATTCCTCTATGGTGGGGAGTCAAAAGGATGGCCTTTATTATATTTGTTTGCCCTTGGAGGAGGTAGAAGGACCCTTATATTTCCTCTAATAAGTGACCATAAGGGGAGTGGAAGGTGAGGGAAATGGTTAAATTACTGAAGGAGCTAAAATGGTGGAAGGAAGGGTGAACGGAGTAATGACTAGCATGGTAGGGAGTGCTTGAGAAGATGCCTTCTCACTGATGGTAGTTGATGGTGGTGGACTTTCTAGAGGTACTTATGGAAAAGAAGGAACAACTGAAATATACATCAAATAAGCTTGTAGAAACTCAGGGAGACTAACCTATTTAATAGTTGTAAGTGGTGGTAGAGGTCTCATAGATAATGTGCTATTCTACTAGTCTAGATGAGGTGTATTTTTCTCCTTAGCAGTGGTTATTCCTAAAAATGTAATAGTAGTATCTAGAGATGAAGAGGTTAGTTGAGGATGAGGGAGACCTCTTAAAATTTTCTTCTTTATTTGGGGATTAGACTCCCTCTGACTGCTAGACTCTCCCTCTTATAAATTTATTTATTTTCTTATAGGAGAAGGAGGTTGGTCTTGCCCTTCTGAATCTTGTGACTGAGTTTGAGGCAACCAATGGCTCCATGATTTCTATTCTTATTCTTCTATCTCCTTAGCTTGTTCTTTAGTAATCTCAAAATTGTATTGAAGAGCATGAAAAAATATCATAGACATCTATTTATCTTTCATCCTAGTCCACACCTAAGTATCATTTGATGCATTTAAAAAAATAACATCATGATCATATTCATGGTGACCATATAAAATGTTCACCCTCTTCTTTTCCTTGAGGTGTTTGAGATATGTCTTGATTTTCTTCCTGGGGTCTCATTCCCTAAATCGGGCCACCTTTAAATTATATTGGGACCTGAATCTCCCAACATGGTTAACATATGGTCTAATTAGAAGTTTTCCAATAGTAAAAGGAGTTTTATAATAATATGCCTAGTGTTTAAGGCCAAGTTCTTCACCAATGTTGCTGTAGAGTTAAAAATTCACCTCCTATTTTGTAATTTTTTATAGGATATGTAATGGTAGAAATAAAGGAGCTACCCTTGTCCCTTCAATTTAGATGATTATGTAGCCAGGG
Organism: Torreya grandis; assembly: GCA_037957365.1. Classification (NCBI taxonomy): domain Eukaryota; kingdom Viridiplantae; phylum Streptophyta; class Pinopsida; order Cupressales; family Taxaceae; genus Torreya; species Torreya grandis. Next base: position 1,019,008 of record JARHVA010000975.1, on the reverse strand, counting down.
TAATACTAATAATCTCCCATTTTAATAATGTTTATTTTCAGGGTTTCATACAACCTAGGTATTTGGGTGCCATGGATCACTTGATATACTAGAGGATACATTTCCTCACATATCCTTTGAATTTTATTTTTGAATCTGTATATAAACATAAAAGAGTAATCTTTGCTTATTCTATTTCCTAAATATTATGTTCAGGGTTACCATAGCTCCCCATGTGTCCTATGAACTGTGCCTAACACTGCATCTAATAGAAATGACATCATGTAAAAATTACCGTCAGCTAGCCTTTGTTCATGATAAAACATCTATGTTTTCAATCTGGCACTTATGACTTGCTTTAGGGTAACTAACTTGTCTAAAGTTAAAACAATTCCAACAAATGGACCCATTTTACTTGTACACAAGTGATTATTTCAAAACCATATAATATGTTTAGGAGGGGCACAACTATCCTGATCCCAGGTCTAAATTTGAAAATGTAATTGGAGGAAATACCCCCCTTGGGATTTAGTCTTTGGACCTTAATCAACCATTATTCTAATTTTCTATAACCGTGTTGTGTTCAATCCAAACATTGGCCAAGACTTTGTTATAGGTGGTCTCAGGCCATGAAATCTTGAGGTATATTTTGAAAGCCCCCCTAAAAATAACAAAAACTACATTTTTTTATTTTCCTAATATGCAAGCAATCCCCATAAAATATTCCATTGAAAAATAAACCTCTAATTAGGTCTATGTAAGGAATTTACTCTAGTTTTATCATTGTTAGATCAAGACCTTTATGTTTTGATGAGCATGAGGTTGTCGATATGCTGATTCTCATCTAGAGATAATTAGTCTTGTATAAAGTAGGATGCCATAGACTCTACAATATTCCAGAGTGTCGAATAGTGGAGGAAGTTGAATTTGAAGGCACCTTTATCAAATATTGTGTCCTTATATTATGTGCTCTCGATACAAGAGTACATTAAGGGGGATTGAACACACAATTACAGTGAAGAGGAGGCCATTATGTCAATCCTGACTCTATAATTTCTTCTACAAATTGTTTGGTTTGTTCTTTAAATTTTACTAAAAAAGCTATTGCTCTTTGCACACTCAAGGGCTTAGAATTATAAAGTTTGACTGATAGATAGATGGAAAAATGACTATCCTTTTGATTAGATTTCATATATATTATCCAAAATTTTGAATCTTGAATGTATTCATGTGTCATAAATGCAAATAAAAACATTTTTATTTTTTTCCCATTTCATTTTGAATGTGCTAGTCAGCTTTGGGAGGTTTACTTGTCTGCCAAATGGTAACTATTCATTGATTTTATACGTCTAGTCATCATTATTTTAGACAACAATAAAATTCTTGCTTACCCACTCCTTTACCTTACTATCAAACTTATTTATGTTTACTCATAGCCTACATCTCTCAGATTGTGACACTTATCCACTTGTCATTTACTTAGGCTTTTAGTTTTATATATTTGCTTTATATATTTTGGGGCTACAAGTTAACATAACTATGCCATGTGGAGCAACCTCGAGCCTACAAGAACTTAGAGGCATAAGAGCATGGGTGTTTGATCCTTTTGAACTATGTACATCCATATGAATGTTCTATGTATTAAAATGTTAACATATGATGCATTCTTAGGGCCTTGGAGGTATGGAGACTTGGAGCCACATGACCATTAGTTCATGAATGAGTATATTTTATTTGAAGCTCTGGGACAATAGAATTGTGCCACTTCTCATCTTCTTGGAGTTTGGAAGCTTAGAGGAATTAGACCATGGTGCCTAAGGACCATTATACCCATGTAATCTTTTTGTAGTTATGGGTAAATGAAAATGTGTTAAGTGTCAAATGCTCAGAACTCATAAGCTCAGAACCATTAGATTGCGAGAACTCAAAACCATTAGACTATGTTAATCCTTCTGTAGTTCTAGGTTGACAGATATATGCCACTTGTCAAGTCCTTAGGATTGTAAGAACTTATAATTATTAGATCATTAACTTTAATTTTAAAACTTCTAGGGTTCCATGTATAAAAAAAGTGTCATGTGACAAGCACTCAGGACTTAGAGACTTTGAACACCTAGAAATTTATTTAAAGTTGGAAGGCTTTGTGCAACATATGAATGCCACCTGTCAAATTTTTAAAGTTTGAGGACTTTGAATACTTATAAACTTTTGCAAAGGGATATAGGTTTAGGCTAACATAAGGATGACACTTGTCTTAATCTTAAATAAATTAAATTAAAACTTGACCCATAAATGTTTGGTAAGTTCTCATCGATAGTCATGTGGACCTATAAAAGAAAACATAGGAAGACTAGGATGAAAACATTAGTTTTATTATTCCATAAATCAAAATCACTATTTTTTTGAAGGGAAATATGAAAACCTAAGGTTTAAAATGAGTCAAAATATCTGTTCAAGCTTTGATTTTCATAGTTTGAACTCTTGTAACTTTAGACTTCTAAAAACAACCTTAGAATTTTACATGAGTAAATTTATATCATGGATTCCTAAGGTTTATAGGACCCCAAATAAAGGTTTTCAATAATAATGGGTCCCCATTTGAATTTTTAAAATGGGGTGTGTGTGTTAGGCACAATAAATGGCAACTCACAAGGGAAAATACTCTTGAGTATTTTGAGAACCCAAAATCTCATAAATTTATCATAACCATACTTTAGCCCTACCAAGAAATAAATAAACCAAACCTTGAAACAAACTCGTACTTCATCATGCAACATACTAACCCTTTCCATTCCTTGGATCTGAGTGTGTGTTTGTGGATTCAATTTTCCTTGTTATGAGAGTTTTGACAAAGTCCTAGATAGACACTGTAGGTTTCATTTTTATTTCAAATTTTGTAACTAAATAGTAAAGAAAGCTTGGGTATTGTTCTATTTCCAATCCATAACCCCAAGAAAGATACCTCTGATTCCAATCAAAGCCTTGCTAAACTGCCAGCTAGACATATATAGAAAAAAGGTTAGGAATCGCCATTATCTGGGTGTATATATAAGAAAACTTATTTCAATCAATATGTCCCTATTAGTGTGTATCCAGTTCTATGTTTATTATTTCCTATCCAAGTTTTAGCATGTAATAATGTAATTTATATTTTAAAAATGAAAAGCCTTTTACAAATTTGCATTAGTATATCAGAGTAAATCTTAGAGGTCCAATAAACCTATTCAATTCAAGTAAAATATAATTATAATATAATACATACCTCAATCCTAAGAAATTTAGTATTACTAGAGCAAATCCTGTCAGGATCTTAGATCACAATTGATTACTTTTGTATAAGCAACTAAACACACAATTGCAACCAAAAGTAATAAGTAACTAGAAATCAGAAATAACAAAGAATAGGAGATACAAGAAACAACCAATCTTATATTAAACTCTTCCAGAAGGAAATACAATGAAGAAATCTCTCTCCTCACACCTCATAGATGTACAATAATTCTCCCTCAAGATTTCTCTCTCTCTCTCAATCAATTACAACCAACTCAATTACTGAATTGTTCTCCAACAGATCTTCTTGATCTTGCACCTTACAGATCTTCCTAATCTTGCACCTTACAAATCTAATTGATCTTGCTCACCTCTATTACAATACTACCCCATGGGTCTCTTAAATAGAATTGAGAAGCAAACAATAATTAGAAAAATAGACTCAAGACTAATTTTAGTCTTTACATGCAAACTAGCTGTTCTCCTAAAATTAGAAACACTATCTAATTCTGGAAACACACAGAAGTCTGATGTCAATCTAAAGATGACCAATGTCAGATGACCCCTAACCAATGTCAGTTGTATCTGACTAATGCTGGTCGACCCCTAACCGATGTGGGTTAGTTCTGACCGATTCCACCGATGCTGGTTACTGTGTAGCTCATTGGTGAAGCTTTTAGCTCCAAAACTCAACAATCTCCCACTTGGAGATAAACAGATGCACCTGTACCTATACAACAACATCCTCTAGCTTGTTTCTCCATCTTCAAGTTCAATCTTGAAGACCAACAAAAGTTGAATGAAGATTTAACTTCTCCTTTATTACCAGATTTATTAACATATCAGCAGGGTTCTTATCCGTATGGATATTTTCCAGCTTCAACTGTCCATCTTCCAATACCTATCTAATGAAGTGGTACCTAAGCTGTATATATTTGGTTCTTGAATGAAAGGTTGAATTCTTTGCCAAATGAATTGCACTTTGACTATCACTATACAATCTGCAACTCTTTTGCTCCTTTCCCAACTCTTCCATGAACCGATTCATCCAAATCATTTCCTTGCTAGTCTCTGTGACTGCAATGTATTCTGCCTCTGTAGTAGACAAGGCAACAACCTTCTACAACTTTGAAATCTAGCTAACTACCATTCCACCAACAGTGAACACATATCCTGTGGTACTTCTCTTGCCATCCAAGTCACCTGCCATATTTGAATCTACATACCCATGTAGAGAAGTGTTTGACCCTCCATAGCATAAATGCCTACTATTGGTCCCTCTCAGATATTTGAGAATCCACTGAACTACTTTCCAGTGTTCCTTTCCTAGATTAGACATAAACTTGCTGATAACTCCCACTACTTGGGCAATATCTAGTCTAGTACATACCATTGCATACATCAAGCTCCCAACTGCTGAAGCATATGGAACTCTACTCATGTACTCAACCTCATCATGTGATTTAAGACACTATTCTTTGCTCAACTTGAAGTGTCCAGCCATAGGTGTGCTTACCGGTTTCACATCCTGCATATTGAACCTCTCTAACACCAACCTAGCCTTATGTCTCATCTGTCCATTCTCTCCTTCCTTTAACTTGTATACCCATTTGTTTTTTAGTGCTTTCTTTTCGGTTGACAACTCAACCAAATCCCACATATGGTTCTCTTTCAAGGAATCAATTTTCTCATTCATGCCATGCTCCCACTATTTCCTAGATTCTACCTGCATTACCTCATCAAAACTTTCTGGTTCTCCACCATCAGTGAGCAAAAAGTAGTATAAAGAAGGGGAATAATGAATTAGAGGTTTACTTACCCTTTCATACCTCCTTATGGGCATTTGAGACTCATTTACAGCTTGCTGTCTGCCCAAATTTCCTTCTGACAGTGACTGATCCCAATCATCTCTGATTGATGTCAGTCTGAACCCGACTGATGTCGATTTCACCTGACCGATGTCAATTTCAACCTGACCGACGTTGGTTTCCACCTGATTGATGTCAGTCTCTATGTTTTTATGTGAGTGATGATTTTTATCCGTGAGCTCATTTTGGATCATAACCTCTTCCAAATCAAGATTGCACTGCTCAGAATTATTCAGCCTCTTGAGCTGATCACTATACATCACCTTCTCATTAAAAACCAAGGCTTTCCATTTCTTAAATGTGTCAAAAACATCAGATTTCATCTTTATGCAATAAACCCATACCTTTCTTGTAGCATCATCAATGAAAGAAACATAATACTGTGATCCTCCAATAGAAGCTACTCTGAGTTGGTCCCCACACGTCTGTGTGAACAAGCTCCAACTTGTGCTTCTTCTTTGTTGACCCAGTTTTGAGAAACCTCACTTTCTTCTGTTTGCCAAAAATACAATGCTCACAGAAATCTAGATCTATGCTTTTCAAATCTGAAAGCTTACCTTTTGACTTAAGAACATCCATTCCCTTTTCACTCATGTGACCAAGCCTACAGTGCCACAACTTTGCATCTACATCTGAAGTAGATAAAATAGGAGAATAATCAGTAATACAAGTAGATAGATAAAGTGTACCTACTCTCTTACCTCTTGCTAATATAAGTGCACCCTTAGAAACTTTCCAAGATTCAGCTGTGAGAGTTACTGTGTAACCCTCATCACCCAACTTTTTTGCAGAAATCAGATTCCTCTTCAGGATGGGTACATGCATGACATCCTTCAACACCCATGTGTTGCCATTCTATAATTTCAGCTACACTTTTTCTTTGCCAATAATTTTACATGGCTCACCATCCCCTAAATAAAATTTTCCAAAATCTCCATGGACATAATGATTGAAAAATTCTCTATTTGGGGTTGCATGGAAAGAGGCACCAAAATTTAAAACCCATGATTCTACTTTATTATCTAAAAAAAATATAAGAGCATCTAGTGCAACAATACCTATAACTTCTGCTTCTTTATTACCTTCATGCTGATCTTCTATGTTATCCTTCAACCAACAATCTTTCTTTGCATGCCTTTCTTTCCACAATTCTAGTAGGTTATTCTTCCATTTTTGGATTTGGATCTACTTCCCATCTTTGACCTTGATTTTCCTTTCTTGCCCTTCTCTCTTTGCCATCCCTTGCTTTCAACACTTAAAGCATTACCTAATGTTTCCCCTGTGCTTTTCCTACAAATTTATTCATTCAAGATTACACTAACAACATCATCAACTTTCAAGATATTTGAAGCAGATGCAGTATTACTAACTGCCATTACCAAACTATGCCAACTTTCAGGTAAAGAGCATAAGATTAAGAGAGCCTTAATTTCATCATCAAAAACTATTTTGATTGAATTTAACTGATTTACAATTGTATAGAAATCATTAAGATGACTATATACAAATCCACCTTTCTGCATTTGCAAATTAAATAATTGCTTCATAAGATATACCTTATTTGAAGCTGAGGGTTTTTCATATAAATTTGCTAAAGTATCCATTAACTCTACCATTGTCTTTTCCTGTGATAAGTTGGAAACCACAGAAGATGCCAGGCTCAACCTTATAGATCCAAGAGCCTTTCTATCAAGAACATTCCATTCTTCATCTTTCATATCTGTGGGCTTACTTGAAACCCCACCCAATAGTAAATACAAATCTTTCTGATACAAATAATCTTCAATCTACATCCTCCATAATTGATAATTCTTGCCATTGAATTTCTCCATTCTTAGTTTATTTTTTTCTGCCATTGCTTTGCTCCCACTCAATCAGAAACCCCTGTGAGTGAATTCTATAATTAACAAACACTGACACCCTCTGATACCTATGCTCTGATACCAATTGTTAGTGTATACACATAGCTCTGATACCACTTGTCAGGATCTTAGATCACAATTGATTACTTTTGTATAAGCAACTAAACAAGGAATTGAAACCAGAAGTAATAAGTAACTAGAAATTAAAAACAACAAAGAATAGGAGATACAATAAACAACCAATCTTATATTAAACTCTTCTAGAAGGAAATAAAATGAAGAAATCTCTCTCTCCTCACAGCTTGTAGATGTACAGTAATTCTCCCTCAAGAGTTCTCTCTCTCTCTCTCAATCAATTACAACCAACTCAATTATTGAATTGTTCTCCAACAGATCTTCTTGATCTTGCACCTTACAGATCTTCCTGATCTTTCACCTTGCAGATCTAATTGATCTTGCTCACCTCTATTACAATACTACCCCATGGGTCTCTTAAATAGAATTGAGAAGCAAACAATAATTAGAAAAATAGACTGAAGCCTAATTTTAGTCTTTACATGCAAACTAGCTATTCTCCTAAAATTAGAAACGCTGTCTAATTCTGAAAATGCACAAAAGTCCGATGTTAGTCTGAAGATGACCGATGCCAGCCGAACCCTAACCGATGTCGGTTGGTTCTGATCGATGTTGACCGATGCCGGTCGACCCCTAACCGATGTCGGTTGGTTCTGACCAATTCCACCGATGTCGGTTATTGTGTAGCTCATTAGTGAAGCTTTTAGCTCCACAACTCAACAAATCCTTGTGAATATCAATTATGTTTCCTTATATCTTATCCCCTTGTTTTTGGTAGTTGTTTTATAATCTCCATGTAGGAAATTAGTTGGTCTATTATATAGTCTTATAAAACTAAGCTATAAATCATAGCAACTAATTTACTGAAAGGAAAACAAATAATCTAATGAAAGCAAAAGTAGAAAGTAGGAAAAATGAATCTTATAAAGCATACAAATTACTCTATAAAGTAAGAAATCCAACCCAAAAAAATAAGAAATCTACTCTCATCTGACATTTATAATCTCTACTTACAGTCATCCTGAAGCATCTCTAGTTAGAGAAGCCATGAAATAGTGCTTAGAAAATTATCCATTGACTAGAAAGACGAGCTCATTACCTTGGAGGTCTTTCAACTGAAAGGCATTCTTACCTAGGATCCATAATATCTGATATGGTCCAATCCGTAAAAACGTGAACTTATCATGCTGCCATTTCTTCTCGTGTGATTTATCTCATAAAGTACTAAGTCTGATAACCTAAAGGATTTAATCTTTGATCTTTTGTCAAACCATATCTTGACAATATCCTAATGTTTACTAAAGTTGCATAGTGATTTAACTATTGCATCTTCCATTTAGACTATGTTTAATAGTCTAGATTATATTCTTTCAACTTCCCCCATTCACTCTTACATGAATTGGTACATTTTTATCTTGAGAGTAATAGGGAAGATTGGTTATTATCCATATACCAAAAAAAAAGGTGAAACCTTGAAGGCTTGTTTGTGCTTTGTTCTATTTGCCCATAATGCATATTTCAACAAGAGATGTCATTATCTTAGTTTGTTTTGTACCAACTTCTTAATGACATCAATCAAATTTTTATTTATAAATCCATCTACTCCATTCCCTTGTGGATAGTAGTTCAAAGATAACTTGACTATGATTTGATTATCATGAGCATATTCTTTGAATTCAAAAGATTGAAAAGTTGGACCATTATCACAAACTAGGGAAATGGGAGTGTCAAACCTAGTTAATATGTTTTGTTCCATAAATCTAATGACATTAATTACTCTAGAATTATTTATTTCTACAAATTCTATCCACTTGGTATAGTATTCAATAGTTGTGAGGACAAACTCATATCCTGCTAAAGAGTTTAGGTTTATCACCCTAATAAAATGAAGACCCCATTGAGCAGAGGGTTATCCTTCAATGACTAGCTACAAAGGCATGACAACATTTAATTCTCTTTTCAAAAATACCTAATAATTATGATAAGTCTTGTCATGATTATGGGCATCCTTAAAAATTATAGGCAATTAGTATCCCATCCTCATAATATTGTGAGTTGTTGTGTTTCTTGAGGGAAGTCCACTGCCTATCTTCTAATGTAGGTTATTAAGGATATCTACAACCTCCTCTTTTGAAATTCATCTTAAATAAATACCCTCATAGTTCTTCCTATATAAGACTCATTTCTTGATCATGTAATGAGTCGATTTGAGCTTGAGGGATCATCTCTGCTCTCTAGTTAACTGAAGAGGACATGTACATGTGAGCAAGTAGTGGATGATTTGAGTATACATCTCACCACTAGTTACCCAAGTTTTATTAATTTATTCAATAATAACCTGTGGATCAATCTAAATCACTAGTTGGATGATACCCTTGCCTTTTACCATTTGGCTTGATTTTAAGGTCAAACTTATAAAGTTTGGCCATCCATTTGCCTCTTCTTTTAGCCAACTCAATCTAGCCAAGCATGAGTTTAAAAACCATGTCTAGGATAATGGTGTATGTTTTATTTTTTAGGATATAACACCTAAATGTTTTGGCATCTTTAATCAGGGCATATATCACCTTGTCTATCATGGAGTATTTCAACTCAACATCCTTTAAATTGGTATTCATGAAGGTAATGGGATGTTCATTGTCCTCTACCTTTTTTGTAAGCACAAAAATTATAGTATGTTTTGAGTCAAATGAATAGAGATATAAATCCTTACTGAATTGTGGACTAATCAGAACCAGGGGTTGAGCAATAACCATAATAATGTTTTGGAAAGATCTCTAGGATTTTATAATCCATTCTATCTTATCATCTTTCTTCAATAATGTATTCAATGATTTGTTGATATCTACAAATCTAGAAATGAATTTTTTCACAAAGTTAATCTAACAAAAGGACTTGAACTCTTTCTTAGTGCTTGGAGATGTCAACTTGGATATGGAATTAACCTAATCTAAGTCAATGGAGATCCCATATTTGATGATGACATGGCTTTATAACTTCCATTTAGTAATTCCAAAGATAATTTTATTTGGATTAAGTGACACTCCATATCTTTTGCATATGTCAAACACATTTCAAAGATGGCCTACATCTACATGATTAACTCTATCTTTGGAGAATATAATGAGGTCATCCATATATATGATGATGCAGTTTCTAACCAAACCTTGGAAAGTAAAGTCCATGGCCCTTTAAAAGGTAACTTCTATATTAATTAGGCCAAATAAAATTATTTTATATGCAAAAGTTCCCCACTTTATGATGAAGGAATTATTCATTTGATCATCTACCCTTACCAGTACCTGATTGTAACTAGAGAATCTATCCAAGAAGGACATCATATCTGACCCACTTACCATTTGAATTAACTCATTAAGTGAAGGTAAGGGGTAATTATCTTTATTTAATGATCTGTTCAAGTTCCTAAAATTGACACAAAGTCTAATTTCTTTACTATTTTTTATGTCTAGTACCAAATTGGCTACCCAAATAGAGTGCCTAATTGGGAAGATAATTTTGGCCTCCAACAACTTCTATACTTCTGTTTGAATTTATTACATCTTGATTCCTCGCTAAATGAACTATTTGATTATCTATGGATATTTATAGTTGACAAATCTTATTTGGGTTATTTTTAACTAAGCTTGGATATATGCTATTATGGGATAATATGATATTGCATAGATTACATGTTTACATTGCTCTGAGCTAGTTGTAGTGTATGTGTTTACATTACAAACATTTTGATTTGTTATTTCAGTTGTAATTTATGATGTATGTATATCATGAATATTATGGTCTAATTACCTATTTTTTATGAGGTTGACATAGGATAACTCATCCCTCAGAGCATGGTAGAGGGAGAGTATCATTGGAGAGGGTGGTGTAGATTAAGCTGTTGGAGGATGATAGAGAAACTGACTGGAACCCTGCATACACCACATAAATAATTCATGTTAAATGCATTGTGGAATGTTTATCATAGTATGTTCTGGATGCTACTTGTATATAGATAGTTGTTTGTTCACAATTTTATAGCATAATTTCAATGGTTATAGAACTCTTTTTGCATGATTTATGTGTATGTCCATGAATGTTTTGAGATTTAATTAATTTATAGACTAATAAACTAAATTTAGTCTAATTAATCAAATCTCAAAATGTTCATGGACATGCCTCTCTAAGTGTGATAGCTATAAATAAGTACGTGACATCTGACAATCATTGATCATTGTCGACATATAGAATGCATCATAATACAAACATAAAAGGTAATTACAAATAGAATATTTTGTATGATCATTGCTTAGATTCTTGTGGTGTAATATATTTATAGTATATGTGTTTAATTATAAAAATTTCTCGTATTTCTAGTTTGACCCTAGTGGGGTTGTTAATAATTATAGGTTATATAATTACATTAACTAGCCTTTATCTCTAATTGAAAGGCTTATGATATAGCTTCAACGGGATAGTGTGTGTAATGAATCTAGGGTCAAAAAATTTTAGGTCTTCATATGTCTAGGTTATTACATATTTATATTCTATCAGCTATTATTTTAGCTTTTATTTCTCAATTTGAGTACAACTCAGGCCTACATTCACCTATTGAGGGTATTGGTTAGTGCCTAAATATTATTTGGCAAAAGTTGCTTTAGTTGTTCTTGATGGTTTTTAATTTTGAGCTTAGGGGTCTAAATTACAAGATCATTCTAAGGAGACCATGTCCATAGGGACGTGGTTCTCCTTTAGCTAAAAATGCCATCCCCTCCTAGGTCCTCACCATGCATGGGTTTGATGTCTTTCTAATCTATTATTTGAGTTTCAAAAGCTCTAGAGCTATTCTTAAATTGCACAATCTATTGGTCATCATCAAATACTTGGAAGTTGTTCATATTATCTGGGATGAAGGGGTAAGGAACTAACTCCACTAATAACTTTTGCATCTTTGACTCCTAGAGTGGTGCTAAATTAACAACTGAAGATTCTAGTGAGTTGGTTGTCTAATTCTACTCTTTGCGGATGGATTTGATGTTTAATCCTTTAAAGGACTCAATCAAGTCCCACACTCGATGTTTATATTTATTCAAGTAGGTGAGATTAAATTAATACTTATTTATAATCTAATTGACCACTAGTTCATATTTGCCAAAGATATGTAAGTGCTTAACATTAAGCCTGAGTGCAAACTACAAGTTGAGGATTAGAGCTTCATACTCTATTCTATTGTTGGTGCAGGAGAACTATAACTTGAAAAAAATAAGGTACTTATTTCCATCTAGATATGATAAGGCTACAACCACCTTGAACTTTATTTTTACCTAGCTCCATTAAAATGAAGAGTCCACAACTGAGAAGGATATTCCATTTCTTGTTCATACAATGTTTGTTCTTATTTAATGGTAAATGTGTATATGCCTACATGTGAGGATATAAAGTCACTTTATCATTGGTGGTGTTGCACTAATTAATTATTTGTTTCATTTTTGGTTCACAATCCACTCAGATCTAGTTGGCTACCCACTTCCAGGGAAACCACATGTGCGAGAAGTTGGTGGCCATGTACCCGTTGAGCGTCTTGGACCAATCATGTCTCAACAATAAACCATAAGTTTTTAGAATGTCTATGACCAAAATGTTGATGGTATCCTGCACACTTAGTTTAGATTCTGACTGAATGCACATGTTTGTTAATTCTCCAACACATGGGACAAAATACTTATCCAATTATAAGGCTACCCTTTTTGACTTATTAGGGGTCAAGCCTAAATTTTGGTATATAACTATCAATATCACATTGGTCAAGGAACCTAAGTCAACCAAGTAGTTGTACACATTATTTATAAACATTAATATAGTTAGAACAAATGGTAGTACTTCATGTTTATCTTTAATTATCATTACATTTGCATGCATATCTTTGGATTTATCTGAGGTAGAAGATCTTCCAGTTAGGGATTTAAACAGTAATTCTCTTTGTTTGATGATTTGAGCTAGTTCATGCAAGGTGATATTGGCCTTGATATTATTTATGTACTCAATGATGTTATACCTATCCCTAACTTATGGTTCTATGCTCTACAACTGCTCATCTCTCTTAGGGGGAGGTGGGTTTTTGTTGGCTCGAGAATTTGCATGAGTAGTAACATTATTGTTAGGAGGTGTTGAAGTAGTAACAGGCCATTTGATCCTCAAATTATAATTATTCCTATAGAAATATTGGATTGCATATATCTCATCCATATTATCTTTTGATTCATTATCATTCTCTTATAGACATGGGATGTCAAAGGTCTCAAAAACCATTGTTGTACAGGAGTATCTAAGATCATTAGAGGAAAAAGGTTTTGTTTGATGTGTAGAAGTTTCTTACCTATCCATCTCTTTTTGAAATATCTTGAACACTGTGCTTATGTAGTGTTATGAACCCTACACTAATTAATAAGGGTTGCTTCCATGATGTTGATCTCTGACATCACATTGGATGGGACTTGTTATTGATTAATTCTAAACCTATTAAAATGCCTGTTATATCTCTATACTATGAATCTCTTATTGGTATTATGTCCTCCAATGTTACCCATTCATTTCTCCATGTTCAAAAAATTATTGCTCAATTTTTGGACCATCTTATGGATTGATTCCAATTCTATTTTTGTGGGATCAGAATTGGTGCCCTATGCTATAATAATATTGAATGGTACCAATGATCAATTTAGGTTTTTATAGTTAGATGTAAAATTATTTAGAAAGTTGAGATGCTGATTGGGTAGAGTCTAGGTTAAAGGCAAATGATTAAACAACTTTTGGTTTTGGGCCATAATATTTTGGTTTGTCTTTAAAATTGGACTAAAAGTTGGAAAAATAGGGCCAAGACCAAATGGGGCCAAATATTGCATCTAAGGGTTCAATTGTTTGTCTACAGTGATAGTTTCAGCATAAACCAAAGATAATGTATCAATACCAATAACTTTGCATATAAAGGCAACAATCGTAGGGTCTAGAGCATTCTTATACATATCTAGGGCCAACACCTCATTGGGTGTGTTAGCAGTCTCAAGTATGATATACATCTTATGAAATCTATCATTGAAGGATTTGATTGGCTTAGTTGGCTCTCTCCTCATGCTTACAAATGTTGATAAATAACACTTTCACTAGTGAACTAGCTAAATTATGCCAAAAAGATGTTTTGACACTCTTCCCAAGATGTAATTAAACCTTATATAACATTAAGAAACTAGTCATAGGTTGGATCTAGTAATATATAGGGGAATAGTATGCATACCATGTCTTCATGGGTTATATTCAAGATTCCCAAAGCAATTTTAGAATCCTTGATATGTTATTCTATAGTCCTTCCTCGTGAGGGAGAAAAGGAAGGTAGATATTTCTTAGGGTTTCTTAATAGATCATCAATGGCTCCAACAACATTGATAGAAGAACCAATTATCTAGGTTGGAGCCTGAACTAGAGCTTTGATTTGAAGATGTGGTTGAGGTTGAGGATGGACCGTCAAGAGTAATGGAAGATGGGGTTGTCTGCCTAGAGAGAATGATTGAATTCGAGGTTCTCTCCTAAATCCTTTAATAGACCTAACTTTTATATGGATTTACAAAGGTGGGAATAGTAAGTTAGTGTCTGAAGTTGACCTTATTAATCTTTTGAGTGTTTTTAATGCAACTCAAGTGATTCTTTTTAAAGAAAATAGAGGTGTAGGTGCATGCCCTCCTTCTAGCACCAACTTAAGTTACCTATTAGTGTGGGTTTTATGTATAACACATAATTTTTTTTAGAGGTAGACTCTAACATTTTAATATTGATGAAAAATATTCACTCCAAGGCATGAGTTACATGAGGATGTGGTTGAGGCTGAGGATGGGTCATCGGGAGTAATGGAAGATGAAGTTGTCTGCCTAGATATAATGATTGAGCTCGAGGTTCTATCATAACTCATTTAATAGACCTAATTTTTATATGGATTTATAAAGGTGGGAATAGAAAGTTAGTATCTAAATTTAACCTTATTAATATTTTGGGTACTTCTAATGCAACTCAAATGATTCTTTTCAAAGAAAATAGAGGTGTAGGTGCATGCCCTCCTTCTAACACCATCTTAAGTTACCTATTGGTGTGGGTTTTATGCACAACACATAATTTTTTTTAGAGGTAGCCTCTAATATTTTAAGATCGATGAAAAATATTCACTCCAGGGCATGAGTTACATGATATTGGGTTTTATAAATAGCCTATGATGGAATAGTGATGAGAGAGGTAGTTTGTTTACTATGGATGGGTTAGCGATGGATGAACCTAAATATAATTTATATGGGTGGACTAATGATGGTTATAACCTAACATGGGTAGGACTTCAAACAAAACTCAAAAAGGAGGGAAAGGTAGGGCAGGAAAGGAGGCTTGTAGACCACATTAGATGAAACCTTTCAAGCCTAGTACTTGAACTATAGGTTGGAAAAAAATCACATACTAATATTTTCTAAAGGCTATTGTAGCACACCAATAGTTAAACATAGTTAGGAGTCAAGGGGAACCAAAATACACCTTACTTAAATACTTGAAATCAAAGGTTGATGCATTTGTTAGACTATAATAACACATTTACAAGGGGGGATTATGATTTATATGCAAAAGGTATTCTGATCAACTATAGCTTAATATGAATGACTGTATATAAAAGAGATAGCTCATACACAACCTAAATAATAAGAAACTAGAGTGATAGAACTTATTACACAATCCATAAGTTGTAGAAGAATCATAATTTACACATTAATACTAAAGTTTTAAAACTTCTTCAGAATTTCTTATTAATCTTAACAACCAAAATTCTCCTCTCTTTGGGAGTGGGAGGATACATGCATAAGTATATTGGGATGGGGAAGACCTCATCTCTCAAATGAAGTATAAAAATACATATATGAAAATAAAATTAAATGTTAATCTCATGCAAAGTGTGTATGCACAACAATAATTTCTCAAAATAAAATTTCTCATCTAAAAATACATCACACACACACACACACACACACACACACACACACACACACACACACACACACACACACACACACACACACACACACACACACACACACACACACACACACACACACACACACACACACACATGCACACACACACATGCATGCAACATAAATTTAGAACTAAAGTTTTGACTTATAAAAAACATGCAAGTACATAATTATATTTATCAAGGTGCTGATGTGTCATCGCTAGCTAAAGAAGATGATGGGGTGATAGCTAGAAGAACTAAAGTAACCACTATTATTCCTTATGGGATTAATACATGCCCACTTGGAGTTCACATGATTGTAAATCCAAAAAACTAGGAACCTTGAGATGATGTGGCCATACTAGTAGTTGGCTATGTGCTTGGAACTGACCCTAAAGCTATTTATTTTTCCTTGAGTTATTCAAATGATGTATGTGTAGCTTCAAAATCCTTATTAATGATGTTAAAACTGAGCAAGGAAGGTTTAAAGAGTTTGATGGCCTTAATCATCAACCTTGTCTATTCAACTTATGAGCTCTTAAATTCTAATCTCAGAGCCTCAACTCTTATTACTCTATCCTTGAAAAAAATTACTAATTTCAAAATTTCATCGTTGGTCCTATATATTGTGCCTTAAACATCCTCCTTGAAGTTGTTTGTAGCTTCTTAGAGGAAGTTCTCAAAATTTGAATTATTGACTAATTTACCTATAGGGGTAATCACATTAGTGACCCTCATTTATTTTAGAATTTATAAGGCCTCATTCTCATGATTTGTAAAATGTCCTAATAGAGTCTTCATCTATGTATGCCAATTGATTAAAGGCATTGGTTCTAAAGCATAAAATGAAAGCATATAAGTCTACAATATATTCATTAGGATCATTTGGATCCTTTTTGGCTTTATTTGCTTAGGGAAATAGATTTTCTCTTTATTCAAATTCCATTTCTTCTAGTGTATCCAAATTCAATGCCTTGCTCCTCCTAATCCTTTGGATGGTTCCAATCTTTTTGTCAAACTGAGTAGAGACTATTGGTAACTCTATGACAACTAGGTTCTGTCTCTAATCCCTTATATTTTGTATCTCTTTTACCTATTGGGGAATGACAAGTTGCTTATTTCTACATATTTTGGGCTCACATATGTGGATGAGCCATTAGAAGAGGTATTATTGCTAGTGGTTCTAATGATACACTTATTTGCATT
Source organism: Torreya grandis (assembly GCA_037957365.1). NCBI lineage: Eukaryota > Viridiplantae > Streptophyta > Pinopsida > Cupressales > Taxaceae > Torreya > Torreya grandis. Next base: position 1,001,714 of record JARHVA010000975.1, on the reverse strand, counting down.
GGGAATTGGAGAGGTGGATAGACAATCCTCTTCCATGGTGAAGGTTCTCTCAATGGAGTGACTTCAACCACATACTTGGTCAAGCATGGGGTTATCTCAATAGTCATAATGGTTGCCTGTATTGGTGTTAACTATGGCATATGTAGCTCTAGTTGAGATGAATGTTCATTAAGGGCTGGTGGACTTTTAGGGTTGTAATTAGAAACTATAACCCTACTCTAAAAATGAACTTGTTTTCTTAGAGCCTTTATTTGATTCAAATTTGAAAGAATGGGTGAGTCAATAGAACTAGACAAAGGATTATTTGGAACAACTAGAGGAAAATCTGTAGCTAGAATATCTACACTAGAAATAGATGAAACAAGAGAAGAGACTACCTCATTTATGTTTTGTATTTGATCTTTTATGAGATTTTTTTGGTTTAAAGTGCCAACCAAAATCTATTATTTTTGTAGGCCTTCCAATCTCATAGCCCTTTCCAACTATAATTTTTCATCATCTGGGTATGCCTCTTCACTTATTATAGGTCTAGACTCCTTCAATATTTCTACATATTCTTCACCTTCATAAAATGAATATTCAATTTAAGATATTACCTATGTAGGCTCGTCTTCTTCTAATTCCTCCTCATCAAGGGATTCCTTTATGGTGGGGAGACCAAAATATGGCCTTTATTCTATTTATTTTCCCTTGGAGGAGATATAAGGACCTTTAGATTTCCTTTGGTAAGTGATCACATGGGATTGGAAGGTGAGGGAGATGGTGGAATGACTAAAGGAGCTACAGTGGAGGAAGGAAGAGTGAATAGAGTAGGGGTTAGCTTGGTAGGAAGTGTTTGAGAATATGCCTCCTCATTGATGGTAGTGGATGGAAGTGGAATTACTAGAGGTACTTGAGGAGAATAAGGATCAACTAAAATAAACATGAAAGAAGTCTGTAGAAACTCAAGGAGACTAACTTGGGTGATAGTTATAAGTGGTGGTAAAGGTGTCACAGATAATGTGCTCTTCTACCAGTTTAGAGGAGGTGTAGTTTTCTCCTTGGCAGTGGTTATTCCCAAAACTATAGTATTAATATTTGGAGATGAAGAGGGTTGCTGAGGATAAGGGAGACCTCTTAGAATTTCCCTCCTTATTTTGGGATTAGACTGCATCTAGTTTTTAGACTCTTCCTCTTATAAATTTGTCTATTCTCCTATAGGAGAGGGAGGTTAGTCTTGCCCTTCTAAATCTTGTGGCTGAGGTGGAGGCCACTGATGGATCCATGCTTTCTATTCTTATTATTCCATATCATTAGATTATTATTTATTAATATTATGATTGTAATTAAGAGCTTGAAAAAATATCATAGACATTTATTTATCTTTCATCCTAGTCCACACCTCAGTATCATCTAATGCATTGAGAAAAATATCATGATCATATTCCTGGTGACTATATGAAATGTTCACCTTCTTATTTTCCTTGAGGTGCTTGAGATATGTCTTAATTTTCTTCCTGTGGTCCCATTCCCTAAATTGGGCTAACTTTAAATTATAGTGGGATCTAACTTTCCCAACCTAGTTAAAATGTGCCCTAAGTACAAATTAAAGTTATCCAATACTCAAAGGAGTTTTATAATAATAAGCCTAGTGTTTAAAGTGAAGTTATTTATCAATACTATTGTAGAGTTAAAAATTCATCTCCTTTTCTACCATTTTATCTGGGACATAACATGTTAAAAATAGAGGAACTGCCTTTGTCCCTTCAATTTAGATGACTATGTAGTCGGGGTAATAGCAATAATCCCCCATTTTACCAATGCTTCTTGTTAGGTTTTTAGACAACTTAGGCATTTGGGTGTCATGTATCACCTGATATACTAGAGGATAAATTTCCTCACATATCCTTTGAATTTCATTTTTGAATCTATATATAAATATGAAAGAGTAATCTTTGTAGATTCTATTACCTGAATATTTTATTGAGGGTTGCCATAGCTCCCCATGTGTCTTGTGAACTATGACTAATATTGCATACAATAGATATGGCATCATGTAAAAATTTCCATTAGCTAGCTTTTATTCAGGAGAGAACATATGTGTTTTCAAACTAGTACTTATGACTTCCCCCAGGGTAACTAACTTGTCTGAAGTTAAAAAAAAATGTCCAACAAAGGGACCCATTCCACTTCTACATAAGTTATACTTTGAAAACCATATAATATGTTTATGAGGGCCATAACTATCTTAATCCCATCTCTAAATTTGAAAATGCAATTAGAGTAAATGCCTCCCTTAGGATTTAGTCTTTGGCCCTTAACTAGCCATTATTTAGTTTTCCATTTAATGTGTTGTGATCGAGCCAATCATTGGGTGAGACTTGGTGATAGGTGGTTTTAGGCCATGGAAGTATGAGGTACCTTTTGAAATCCATCCTATAAATAACCAAAACTACATTTTTGCTTTTTTTGAGATGCAATCAATCCCCAAAAAATGTTCTATTGAAAAATAAACCTCTAATCAAGTCTATGCAAGAAATTACTTTTGGTTTTTTCATTACTAGATATAGATATTATATTTTGATGGGCAGTAGGTCATTGATATACTACTTCTCATTTGGAGACAATTAGTCTTGCATAGAGTAGTGTGCCATAGACTCTGCAACATTTTAGAGTGTTGAATAGTGGAGGAAGTTAAATCTGAGGGCACCTTTATCAAATACTATGTCCCTATATGCTATAGTCCCAGCACAAGAGTGCATTGAGGGTGTTTAAAAACACATTTTATTTGAATATGAGGCCATTTTTTAAATCCTTAGCTATGTAATTTATTCTAAAAATAGTCTAGTTTGTTCTTAAAAGTTTACTAAAAAATCTAGGGCTCTTTGGATACTCGAAGGCTTAGAATTGCAAAGTTCAACTGATAGATAAATAGTGAAATGAGTAGCCTTTTAATTAGATTTCACATATATTGCCAAGAAATCTTAGTCTTGAATGCATTCACGTGTTATCAATGCAAACAATGACCTTTTTATTTTGTTCCCACTTAACTTTGGTGGGTTTACTTATCTACCCAATGGAAACTATTCATTGATTTTTGTGTGTCTAGACATCATGTTCTAGACAACCATCAAATTATCACTTACCCACTCCTTTGGCTTACTATCAAACTTATTTATGTGTACTTTGATCCTTCATCTCCTAGATTATGACACTTGTCCAATTATCATTTACTCAAGCCTTTATATTTGCATATTTTCTTTATGTACTTTGGGGATGCAAGTTAACATAATTGTACCACGTGGAGTAACTTCAGGCTTGTGACTACTAGGAGGCATAAGAGCATGTGCACTTGAGCCCTTTGGACTATGCACATCTATATAAATGATTTATGTGATGGAATATTGACATGTGGCATGATCTCGGGGCCTTGGAGGCACAAAGACTCAGAGCCATGAGACCATTAGTTCATTAACTAACTATATCTTCTTTGAAACTCCATGACAAAAGAATTATGCCACTTGTCATATTCTCAGAGCTCAAAATATAAAATGTATTAGAATATGGGTCTTGAGACCATTAGACCTATGTAATTTTTTTAATTTTGAGGTAAATTAAAATGTGGCAAGTGTTGAATGTTTGAAACTTAAAAGCTCAAAATCATTAGAATGCAGGAACTTGGAACCATTAGACTATGTCAATCATCCCGTAGTTTTGTGTTGACAAAAATATACCACCTATCAAGTCCTTGAAACTATGGGAGCTCTGAACCATTAGATCATTAACTTTACTTTCAAATATTCTAGGGTTCCATGTAATGAATATGCATAGCATGGCATGATCTCGGGACTTAGAGATTTTGAACACCTATAAATTTATTTAAAGCTAGAAGGCTCCATGCAATGTATGAATGTCACCTATAAAACTATTGGAGCTCAAGGAATTTGAATAATTATAAACTTTTTCAAAGGGATGTAAGTTATAGATAACATAAGGATGACACTTATCCCAATCTTGAATAAAATAAATCAAGGTCTGACATGTGAATGCTTGGTAATTTCTCATTGATAGTCTATGGACATATAAAAGCAATCATAGGAGAAGTATGATGAAATAGTAGTTTCTTTAGTCCATAAATCAAAAGTGTTAATTTTCCAAAGGGAATATGAAAACTTAAGGCTTAAAATAACTCAAAATATTCGTTCAAGCTTTGATTTTCATAGTTTGAACTCTTATAACTTTTGACTTCTGAGGACAACCTTAGATTTTTGCATGAGTAAACTCATATCATGGATTACTAAGGTTTATACAACCCAAATAAAGCTTTTCAATAATAATGGGTCTTCGTTTAAATTTTTAAAATGGGGTGTGTGTGTTAGGGTGCAACAGTATGATGTATAAATAGATGACTCTCTAGGTAACCTCTGACACCACTAACATGTGAAACATATGATCCAACCCATAAAGATGATTTGAATTTGGAAAATGACCATTCTTGGCATGCAAAAAAGTTTGATAAAAGTGGATGACTTCAAAAATTTAAAGGCATTTGAGTATGGCTAGATGTGTCTCAAAAATACAAATAATGATATGATGATTAGGGGATAATTTGAGTAAGATAATAAGTAATTTAGGCACAATCTAGGGAATTCCTATAGGTGATTAATAGAAAATCATGAGGTCTAGACACGTAGAAGGCAAATGGACAGGAGAGAAGGGTGTATAAGATCCACAAGTATATGCATAAGTCATGTAAGGTAAAGATAGGTCAAGATTGCCATTGTCAAGTGTTTAATACTAGAATTTAGTGTTTACACCCTTATTTAGTAGAAACAAGGGAGCCATTAGTGTCAATTTATGAAATGAGAGTGTTAGACCATTTAGACACCTTCAATTTATTTTCTTGTATTAACAAAGATCAATTTTTGACCATGGTTGATGCAAGAAGTACACTTAATATTTTGTACAAGAAACAATTCCACATATTAGCTCTCCATTTGGTATCTTTTAGAGTTTTCCCATAGAGGTTCCAAGGCACTCAAGCCATGGATGTCCATGATTGGTGCAAAATGTGGAACTTTCAGTGGCACAATATGTCATTAAGGATAAATCATATGATTATGTTATAATCAGGTTAATCCCACATTGGTAGTAATTATGAGATGAGGGTGATTTATTAGGCATTATACTCAATATAATATTTTCCATTAGGGGAAAAAAATATAGAGTGAGAATCCTAAAGTGGTGAATTACATTCACCATTCCTCCTCCTACTAACAAATACTTATGGTGGTTGTGTGCTAAAGTTGGTCTTATTTCCTTATGATTGTTAGCAAAAAGACACGAGGAAAATTTTTATTTGGGTAATGATTGCTCATGAAGGTAATTTTGGTACTGAATAAAATATAAATGAGTAAAAATCCAACATAAATTAATATTTGATAAATTTTATGTTGTTAATATTGGAGGAGTGGATGTTTTCTGGGGGACTCAATGGTTATAGTTGATTGGAACATACTCCAATTATTGGGAGAGATTCTTAACATTTAAGAAAAAGGGTTATGAGCATACTATTAATTCCTTACCCCTAAGAGAAATCAAAATTATTGATTAGGGTAAAATGATCAAGATTTTCAATAAGGGGCATTTTAGGGTTTTGGCTCACATTTGCTATATGGATGTAGACCCTTTTATCCCACATGATCAGGTTTTAGAGATTTCAGAGTTACTCTATAGATGTAAGATAGTTGTCTAAGATATACCAAAGAGCATGTTATTAGCAAGGTAATTAGAAAACATTATTGAACTTGGCTCTAATAATGGCCCAACATAGTACACATGTACAAATACATGTATTATAAAAAATATGAGATAACAAAATTGGTAAGTGCCTACCCCAAAAAAAGTGTGATGTATTATTTGTATTATTAATAGAGATGTGTTTTTCAATCTAAAATATGGAAATTAAAATCTTAGGCGAGTATCAAGGTAAATTTAGTGGTAAATCTTGTAAATTACAACTTTTTTTTTTTGGTTATTTTTTCATTGATTGTCAATAACCAATTCATTGGGAATTATTTTTTAGAAATGTTGCATTAAATCACCATGCCAAAAGTAATTGTTTTTGTAAAAAACATGCATTTCATCATGATTGATAAGTGTGATTTATTTCCTATTTGTCCAACCTTCATAGCACATGTTTGATTATTGGGTCTTATTCACAATTAATTTAAAAAATCTATTTTTTTGGGCATGTTTGCCATGCATTTTAATGCACACATTTATTTTTTGGGTCATTTTTACATTCATTTACAACACCAATTTATTCTTTAAATCCTAATCACTTTGATTTTAATAAATTCATTACAAATTGTTGGGTTCATCAATTACAATTGATATAAAAATAATTAGGTTTAATAATACTTGTTTTACACATAAAAACTTGAATCACGCTATTGGAATTACATATTCTACTATGAATGTCCATTGTGTGAGACTTTGCTTATGTATTATGGATTCTAATTTCTAGAAGTAAATATAGTGAAGTTTGTAATTTTTTATTTTTAATGGCATTGTGGCAAATAATTAGGATTGAAATACCAAATTTCAAACTTATTTAAGGTGTGTGAAATGTTTTTTTATCTTATAATATTATTAATCTCACAAGTTATGCAATATAGGAAAATTTATTTTTTTATTCAGGTGTTATTATCAATTTTAGAAGTTTATTACAATAAATAGGCTTAAAAAAATAATTGTGCATAATTTTTTGTAAACAAAAAATTACAAAATTATTTCTAGAAGCCTACTTCTCATTATATTGACTGTGAAAGCCTTATATCTTTAAATATAATATGGTTATGTATAATCATTTGTTAATCATTATCAAATACTTCCTCCTCATTTATATGTCATTTTATTCAAATAAATAATTCATTTTTATAGCGTTGAGGTTTAAACATGGGATACATCAACCTCCTCATTTTATTATTTGTTAATAAAATTAATATGCATGTGATTTGAGGTCTTGACATATGATCATGTTATCAATGAAATAAAAATCCCAACTACCCATATTTTAAAATCCAATCTCTGAGTATTGATATAAAGATGTATAATATTTCAATCTTTGAAAAAAAATATTTGAGGCAAAAAAGGTTTGTGATCATGTCGGGTGGCATTAATTAAATTTTGGCCATTGTAGTTTATCGATGTCATATGTAATCCTAATGACTTTAAGAATCAATCTCATTGTTTTATGCTTAGGTTTTATTTTTTTTCTAAAATAAAAATAAAATTATAATGTATATTTTAGCAAAGCATCCTGATTTTCAATTTTGTTTTTCTCTAGTAAAAATTATGAATTGTGAAAGATGTCTAGTCATGATTAAAATACAAGTAATGGTCACTAAATCCCATCAAAATGTATAAAATTTGTCTTTTTTAATATTATTGATAATCAAGAATAAGGAGATATTAGAATCAATATTATAAGACAAACATCTAACAGTTCATTCTCATTTGGTGATGATTAAGGGATTCAACTTCAAAAAATTTCTAATGAGATGCTATATATATACACTCATTTAATAAAGAAGATGAATTTATTGATTTAAGAAAATCTCATGGCAATGGGTTTGAGAGTATTATAAATGCATTCCCATAGTTGATGGAAAAAATTAAAAAACTGAACAAAAGGGTAAAAAAAGGCACATCAGTGGGTCATGTCAAGGAATTTTCAGATTGAATGGGTTTCAAAGTATCCAGTTATTGAACTATCTAAAAATGGGGCAAAAATGAACATTTTAAAGAATGTAGATGCTATGAATTGTGAAAGATGTCTAGTCATGATTCCAATACAAGTAATGGTCACTAAATCCCATCAAAATGTATAAACTTTGTCATATTTTAATAATATTGATAATCATGAATAAGGAGATATTAAAATCAATATTACAACACAAACATCTAACATTTCATTCTCATCTAGTGATGATTAAGGGATTCAACTTCAACAAATTTATAATGAGATGATATATATATATATATATATATATATATATATATATATACATATATATATATATATATATATATATATACATATACATATACATATATATATATATATATATATATATATATATATATACATATACATATACATATATATATATATATATATATACATATACATATACATATACATATACATATACATATATATATATATATATATATATATATATACATATATATATATATACATACATACATATATATATATATATATATATATAAATTTATCTTCATATATATATATATATATATATATATGAAGATAAATTTATTGATTTAGGGAAATCTCATAGAAATGGGACTTAAAGTATTAATAATGCATTCCCATAGTTGATGATGAAAATTAAAAAAATGAACAAAAGGGTAAAAAAGGCACATCAGTGGGTCATGCCAAGGAATTTTTACATTGAATGGGTTTCAAAGTATCCATTTATTGAACTATCTAAAAATGAGGGAAAAATTGAACCTTTTAAAGAATGTAGATGCGATATATGTAGTTGAAAATATGAGAGGGACAAAACATTGTAGCTTAAAGTTGACATCATAGAGAAACATGTTGACAAGTTATATGAAAATAAAATTGTAAACAAAAAGGAGAAATGTATACATGTCAAGAATACAATAAAATATGGTAAATACATACAAACTTGGGCAAAGCTTATTACAAGTGGAAGTACTATTCAAGCTCTTTTTAAGAAGATGATGGAATCCACTGATTTGTCAAAAATTATACATCTATGGTTTTTTCAATTTTAATTAGACGATGTCATATAATAAATTATCTAGAATAAATGAACTTGTTGCCATACGACTATCTAGATGGAGGAACAATAATGCAAGGCCATAGAAATAGTCTTTATGTAAAAATACAAACATCGTTTATACCATATATGTTTAGTATTTATTACATGGCCCATAGAATGAATTTAGATTTTAAAATTGTGAAAAAGTATCCAATAATAAGAAAAATTGAAGATATTGTTTGTGAGATCCATTCATACTTTTGCCAAAGTCATAAAAAATTTATGAAAATTTTAACAATTTGTAAAAGGTATAACACAATGAAAAAAACTTATAAAATATATTGATACAAGATGGATATCATTATATAGATTGACACCAAAAGTGTTTAGAGAATATCAATTATTAATAGGATTAATGTATTAACATTTTCATACATTGGACAAAGCTCCTAACTTATTATTTTGGTTGAGTGACATAGAAACTTCGTTGATTTTAAGTGGTCCTTTTCCCACGTTGGATGACATGCACATTATAATAAAAATAACCCATTAAATAATTATGTATATTACATAATATAAAAAACTAAGGAAAATTATATGTTTAACCTTGGATACTTTATATCTTTTTGACGAGTTATTGACAAGTCTAGAATTTGCTAGATGGAAATTAATGATAACTGTAGACAATATTGGTAACTATTTATAATTCACTTAAAAAGTGAAGAGTTGTGTGCTTCGATGTAAAGATATGAGATACCCTTGCATCATATCATCATGGTTGGACATAAAAAAGGAATAAGTATCAATTAAAATGAAGCATTTGGTGACATTGCTGACTTCACTAAATCTACCTGGAGGGATATTACAAGATCTCTTTCCTTTAAGATGAGAGAACATTTCCCTATAGATAAACTATTAAAATCCATATCTATTTTTTATTTTTATTAGTGTAACAACTACTAACTTGCATATTTTCATAATTAGGCAAAAATGTTGGTTCAACACTACTTTAAGAGTGTGGAGTTTATTAAATAAAATTTAGAAGGTGCATTAGATTCATCTAAACTAAGGGATCAAGTTCTAAGGTTTGATGCCACCATGATAGAACATTTTTAAAATTTGAAGCATCCGTATGAAGATGGAACCATAAAAAATATTTGGAAAAACTTAAGTCTAAGTGGAATATTACATGCTTCAAAAGCCAAAATATTGCAAACTAGTTGATTTTTCCAAACAATGATTTTGGTATCAATGGACGATGAGAAAGTATTAAGTGTATTGGGATTATTGAAATAAAGTTTAAGAAACAAACTTGAAAATAATTTGGATAATTATTTGAGGCTATATATAACAAATAACAATGTTAAAATTTTTCATTTTGATAAGGCAATCATAATATGGAGGTATTCATGAGAAATAAGAGGCATGGCTATTACTTTCAATAAAAACAAGTCACTCTATACATGTACGAGTTTTGAATTAGAGGTTATGGCTCACAATAATATTAAAAAAATATAAGGTGAAGAGAAGATTGGATGAAAAAAATTTAGGCCAAGAATAAATTTGGTAAATCAAATATTTGGATGGTGAATAGGGGTTTGACTCATTAGATTTTGGATGGTATACACAAAAAAAAATTGTAAATATTTGTTGGGTCAATGATAACTTATGATATAGTGGTTATCATATTGTCATCTTTAATATTAAAGTTAGTACCTTTGAATTGATTATTTTCAAATAATACTTGAGTATTTCATTTATGTATATATTGCATGTCTAAATATATATTTTTAAATTATTTGTTCATTACATACTATATAACATTATAGTGATGTATATGTTATTAGATTATCTAAGGATAAAATTAATTAACAATGAATCAATAACTTGTATATATATATACTCACAACACTCCTAACACTTCACTTAATTACAATCCTATGCCCACCCTCTGTATGCTTATGCTATATTTGAGTTGCACTTAGGTCCATCCTCTGCTCTGTACATTTGTGCTTCCTCTCTTGTTTCTCCATGGGATCTTTTTCCTACCTTGAAAAGTCTCATCAACCTTGTTGATCTAGATACTTCATGAGGTGGAGCTTCACCCCTTGGGGTTTCTACCTTGGCTATGAATGGACTTGATCCTAAAACTAGATGTTATAATTTTTTGAGGGTATATAGTGTCAAATGGTTCCCTTTTTGGTTTAGGTTTTGCTCTAGATTTAAAACCTAATACTTTTCATTCCTCCTCTCCTCTCTCTCATATGGATGTTCATGCTTCTTAGGCCAATTTTGCACTTGGGTAGTCTCTTAGAAAAAATGCACCTAGTAAACCTAAAAATAATAGATGGTTCGGCTATGCATATTGATCACCATAAAGTGGGAATTATATCAAACTCTAGATCTATGAATGCACTCACTCTCGGGCCACATGTTTGACCCATAGGGAAAAATTGCCTCATAATTTTGGCATAGATGCTTGAGAGATTTTTGCACCAATGGATATTTAATCCTTAGTTATTTCACTCTTGACTTCCTCTCTAGATATTTTATCGATAGGTAGGGGCATGGATCAAGTGGGTGGGATCTATTCCTATAACCTTTAGAATTTTGAAGCATATCAAACTTTGGTCTTTGGAAGGTGGATGTCAAAGTGGTTACATGATGTTGATTCCATTCATTCAAATTATCACCCGTACATTAAGATTGAAGGGCATTTCTCAAATAAATGTGGAGACAAAAAGTGTGATATTTTATTAATAGATCTATTTGGGTCTAAATATTCTTATCTGTCTCCTAATCAATTTCATCACCTATGTTAGAATTGGAGGCACAAGTTTTAGAATAGGTTATTTCACAGGAGGAGTACCATGTTGATCTAGGATTGATTTGCATATTCAAAAAACTTTGTCCTTCTCTTTCGGATTTACATTCATGGTCAAACAACTATAAATCTATTTTATCTAAGCATCTCTTCATTTACCCTTGTGCTAAAAGTTATTTTAACACAATTAATGGAACAAGGGAGGATATAGAAGTAATTATTCATTTGGGTCCTTGCTCTTGGGAATCAAAATTTCTTTGAATGAAACCTTAATTTATTTAAATTAACCCCTCCACAAATACTTATTTTGAAACTCTCATTTGGGTTAAGATGCCTAATCTTCCATTGTTATTCTATAGAATTCCTAGTTTGATTTCAATTGGAAATAAGCTAGACAAACTCCTTTCTATTCCTAAGGAATATGTTCATCTATCTCATCCTAATTATGATTGGATTTTTTAACTTGAATTATCAAATCATTTGCCTAAGGAGATTAGGCTTCAGGGTGGAAATCACATTTAAAAACAATAATTGGACTATGAAAATTTGATTAGATTTTATGTGTAGATAATGCTTTGTGAAAGGCCATTTGGTGGATTATTGGACACATAAAAATATTAACAAGATTAATTAGGCTAAATGGTGGAATGAATATAAGTATCATCATCAACAAGTGTTTGTTAATCCAATTGAAGTTGCAAAAGGGGCAACATAAAATTTGTGATACAAGATCTGGAAGAGGCTCGATATAAAATTGTTCCTTTTATTTTTCCACCTTAATTTCCTATTCTCCTTCAAATTATTTTTTCAATATAGTGGTGTTAGGTATGACTCTTGGTTTAAATGGGGGATTTTGTCTTGTGACTGGAAACTCATCTCTTGTGGTTGGGATTTATAAAGGGTCTTCCAATTTGGAAGACTTAAAAAGAGTGGAAAATGGTTAAAAAGAAGAAATAAAAATCAAATAAGATCTATTAAAATAAGATGGATTATGGGTGCATGATTTTCAGATTGACTTAGAAGAAGGTGACTACACTAGAAAAATCTTAACTATGGTTGCCAAAGATTGTAGGCAGTGTTGTGGAAGATTCTCAGTAGTGGCTGCTAAAGATTTTGAGCAGTACCTATGAAAGATTCTACGTAGTGTTGTAGAATATTTTGAGTAGTTTCTATAGAATTTTCTAAAATTTTACTTTAGAAAAAAATATATGCTATGGGTAATTTGGATATTAGATCCATATATTTGTTATTTTTGATGGATTGTTTTGAAGCATTATGTTGTATATTTTGTTTAGATTTATAGACTAGAATGGTTATTTTAAGAGTGTTTTATGAGAGAGTTTGAATCACTCTCATTTTCATAGCTAAAGGTATTTTCCCTTTGAAAGAGGCTATTATGAAGTTATGCATTTTAGGTTTTATTTTATAAGCTTTTAAAAAGCCTTGGTTTTGTATTGTTGTTACCCTTGTGGTAACTCTGATATAATGTAGTGATTATTTTGATATTAATGAATCTGGTTCATAGCTCTAGTCAAAATAGTTTAATTATAAAAAACCTTAGTAAACCATACAAATTAAGTGACCATGTAATTATATTATGACTCATGAAATAAATAACAAGTAAAGAGTAAGGTATGAGACATTGTTTTTATTTCAATTCCAAATTAGAAAAGGATGCATAATCCCAAAATATAAAAAGAAATTAGAATTAAGAATTAGATTATAGAATACATTATTCATTTAATAGGTATAGCTATGAATTTTTTATTCTAAATACATAAATCTATATCTTTTAATAGTAATTACAATAGACACAAGTTATAAAATCACAACAACAAAAAAATTAATCATTAACCATTATTCAAAGAGTTAGTTGAGTATATCAAATAGCCATTGATAACATGTCATTCTTTATTTTTATGGCTTTCATAGGTTCACTGACTTGACCACTATGATTGCAACCCATTATTGGTACCACCAAGACAAGCTCAAACATTTTCTCCTAGAAAACACTAGTATTAACACCACTTTAAATCTATTTTTGTGGTTCCATATCATTATTATATATAAAATATATTTTTTGAACTCAATTTAAATAATTAGTAGAGAATGAAACCTCTTGAGGTGGCTCCCTCTCTTGATCTTGTGGCTGGGGAAATTTTCCAAGAGCAAAATTAGGCAGATGACCTCACATTTGAAAAATAGTGAGGGAGGACATCCTAAATCTTATTAATACCTTCCATTAAATATTTTACTAATACCATTGAATTTAGTTCCATCTTAATTCTCTTATACTTCCAATAATGGAATCAAATAATTCTTTTCATAGCATATGTAATCCAATTCTCCATTGCAGACGCAACCAATAAGAACTTAGAAGATTTACTATGTACATGCATTTATATTATCATGATTTGTGTTTATAGACTATAAATATAACTATCAAGGATAAAATATTATAAAGTAATGTTTAGAGCTATAAGTTTCAAAATCCAACATCATTAAATTAATGTCATTTACACTTGCCATATCTTAGTTCAACTAACATGTGGATTCAAGATGGTTGGATTTTAGTATTTGGCATGCTTGTATTTATATTGGGATTGGGGATCTCACATGGTTGATTGCACTTTTTCTCCACTTTATAAAAATTATCTAATTATGTTTACCATCAAAGAGTGTGACATGTATTTGTTAATAAATGTGTTTTATTTTGAAGATTGAGATTGCCGATAAATGTTTTTGATATAAATAGTCTTGTTTCCATTAAAGCTTATGTAAATATATAAATAAACATTGAAATTTTGATGTGACATGTGACATATATAATTACAATATTTAATCTTATCAATGCTATTATCCATAGTGTAATAAGTCTCATTATGATTAAATAATGTCAATATTATTTTAGGCACATGTATATAATTTGAATAATTTTTTTTTTGGAAATAAAGGATTAGATTGATTCAAAAATTTAGTCGGATAATTATTTTATTAAGTAATTATTTTTTATAATTATTTATATTAATGTATTTTTATTATTATTTTATTTAATGTCATTAGAAATTAGAAGCAAATTTATAATGAGTTTTAAATTATTTAATATGTTTTTAAACTTTATAATTATAATGGGATTATGAATTTTTTTTAAGGTGATAATTCATAGTTTTGCATATTGTGAGTCTTTTGGGATCAACTACGTAGGGAATTTTATGACCTAAAATTCCCTATGCAGTTGATACCATAAGTCTCTAGTAGGATTAGAGTATTATAATTTAGATTAGAATTTTTTTTATGTGTACATGCAATGTTGTTATAACATTTCACCCTCATTTGAAATTTTGAAACACCTTTTACAAGATAAAATATAATTGATGTCACAAAGGGAAAAATATGTGAAGGTGTGGTAATTAGGAGTCTACCCACTACCTCAATTTTTAAGACCAACTCATAATGTAACATACATACATAGTATAATTTGGGGACATTTAATGAATATTTAGTTGCACATAACACAACACATATAAAGTTTTGTGATTAAAAGATGTATCATACTATAAATTGATAAGGATCACTATTTGTTTAGATGTCACTATAAAAATTTTTAGTAAAAGAAAACTCTTACTAAACAAATGTATCATTAATTATTTCTTATCCACTTTATGATAATAGTCTACTAAGTGTAATATACCAAACAAAACTAAACATATCACAATAAAAACTAATTTTAAACATAGTTAGACATCAAACTAATATCTAAGACAGATATACTCACTATTACATAACAACATTTGATAAATTAAATATAAAAACATCTTGATGGAGATAAATACACTCAATGTTACATAACACATTAACAACATTTGAGTTACATGGCATAAATAGTACATCTGCCAACTTCAAAGCACATTTTTTGAATAAAAATATACTCAAGGTATCCATTAATACAAGTTAATAATTACAATACTTTAATGAGTGGGAGATCCTCTAGATGTTAGAGGTATAATCACTAGCGGGGGTGAATCAGTGAGCCTAAATATTTCAATTACAATTACAACCCTTTCAAACTATTAAACAATCAACATATATCAAATTGATCAATCAACATTAACAAGAAAGCTCAATTATTCAAAGCATACACAAGATCAAACACATAACACATAGTTCCTATGGGAAACCCTCATGGGGAACAAAATCCACAATCAAGCCTGCAACACATGGACTAATGTATTATAATAAATTACAAACAAGAGATCGATCAAATCCTTTAGACCAACAAACCTTGATCATATCTTCTTGACCAAAGGTATTTAGTGAAACACCTATTTCACAAGGAGTAACTGCCCCTAAAGAAGATAAAGTCCTTGAGACCCCCTTTTAAGTGAACATATCCACCTTGTAACTAATTTATTCAACACCTGATGATGGATCTCTATTTATCTAACCCCTATGAAAAAACTCTCTCTATCTCATACAGGACTCTCACATAGGCATGCCATAATCTCTCTCCTTCACTTAAATTTTCTTCATATGCATACTCATACCTCTACATATATACTTAAAATACAAGATCAATTTTTTGACATAAAAAATATGACCTATAGGTCATACACAAATTCATCAATTTTATTTTCTCATCAATTCATCAACTGGGTGCTCTACCTCTCCTTCGCTCCATAACTCTCACATCCACTTTACATAAGTCTCTTTCACAAGCCTAGAAAACATTTCATTTGGTTCCACTATTTATAGATAAATAATGAATTAACAAGATAAAAATATTTAATTATTATCCACATTACATTCCTTCACCCTTAAGGCATCTTACATGGGTTAGACTTAAGCACAACACACTTTCAAATAGGCCTACGCCACTTTTAGGTCCTATAGAGACTGAGTCAGATCTTGGACACTTCTCTAAGTAAATAAAGAACTTAGGAATATTTAAAAAAATCATGGAACCATTATAATTTATCTATAGGTCCTCCTTAAATTCAAATAACCATCACAATACCCTTTATCCTAAGCACAAATAGCTCAAACAGTTCTCTATATACACAATCATTATGAAAGAAAACATAGTCAACTTCAAAACATTTTTTCATACTATATATGATTGATAAAACCTTAATAATGAACAAAAATAATCCTCATGGAGTATAAAACACTACCTAATATCCAATTCACTAATAGATATCGAAACAACATCTAAATGAGCTTAATTACCCTTCTTGGGTTACTTGCAAAACATGCACGAGCACACCGTCAAATTTTGAGCTCAATATATTTGTCTGTACACACTTATAGATATTAAAATACATATTGATATATTAATCTTGGATTCATATATAAATTATCTTTTTATTTCATGGTCAAATTCATCTTGGATTGCAAGATATGGCTCAAAAAACTAGACACTAGTATTTCCTTTTTTAAATTTAAATATTTGAATTCAAACGGTCACAATTAAGCTTTAGACAATATGATCGCATATAATGTAATAAAAGGTTAGATTAATCATGCATAATTTATCTTATTTTATCTTTAATTCCATTAAATGACTATCACTTTGACCACTTTGACTCCACTCGTACCATTATATCAATCTATACAAATACATGTGAACCATTCAATTCTTATCCTTTACTTTTGCTCAGCATTCAACATCATGCACTTATCCTCATATCAATTATTATTTACATATTGGAGAAAATTAAATTCATATTTATCTTCTTGGGTTTCTCTAACTTTAATTTGTGCAAAAATGACTTAGTATAGGAACCTTTGTTTATCTATCTAGAAGGCTAACTTTACACCTCCATATCTTTTGCTTCACTCAAGCACATGTTCTAAAATTTGAATGATATGATCTCCTCACATAGGAGAATAAAAACATGTGACAATATAATCCTATTACCCTTAAATGTTTGAGATATAACGTCATTAAAATGCTCACTCAAGTTTTTCTGCCACAGAGCCAACTATGTCAAAAACTTGTCTGGAAGGTCAACTTCAAACATGCATATCTTTTATTGCGCTTTGGAAATTATTTTAAAAATTAAAAAAAATCAATTAGAAAAAAAATTAAACAAACCCAAATTATCATATTCTTCTCAAACATCCACAGGTGCAAGATATGCCATCATCAAAATGCTTACTCAACTCTTCTAGCCATATTGCAAATTGGCTAAGGGAATGCATTGTCAAAATGCCTACGAACCCAACTTTCCACTTGCATATATTTGACTGTGATTAGGTGAATGACTTAAGAATTATTTCATAGTAACTAGGGAATAATGTGATCACAATCATATGACCAAATCCCCTCGAATCATCCACATATGGCAATGGTGATGTTAGCAAACTACCTACTTAGATTTGCTACCATTGGACCCAAAATGTCTAGATGAGAACAATGATGATCTAGGTGAATTAAAATTATGAAAAAAATATATAAAAAGCATATAAAACCTCTTATAAGACCCATTTCACATGATCAATACTTCAAACTCATCCTTGATCATCTCTAACCATGCCAAAACTAAAGATCAACTAAGTCAACTTCAAAGACACTAGAATAAGCACATTGCACACTTTATCATTATCAATTAGTTTATCAAAGCACTCATCCACTCAATATGGCACCTATATGACATCACAATGACATAATTTAAAAATCTCCAATAATATCCCCCTTTGTCATTGATTACAACAAAACATTTTATAACAATATACAACTCACCTTCTCTCTTAAAGTACTCTCACAATAAGAACTTTATCCCCCTTTGACACAATGAAAAAGTGGGCACCAACTAAACCTAAGGACATAAAAATATTACCAACAAGAGAGGACCACATTTAAAGATGATACAAACTCTCCCTTACCTTGATCCTACCACTTCTTGCCTTGACAACTTCCTCTTGCTCTATGCCAACACTCTCTTCATCCAAGCACTATAACAAATGAATAAAGAGCACCAAAAAGAACTAAAATATGATGGAAATTACCAATAAACATATGAGAGGTATTCACCCTAATATTTTTGAGCCATTTCACCTTTTGAGCATCTTTAGATCTTTCTACACTATGAGGAACCACTATACAGGCTTACTAGCCTTCTCTCTCGAGACACTCTATGAACCACCAATATAATTTCATGACACACATAAAATAGGAAAAAAACTCTAAAAAAATCCTTAGAACTCATAATGAAATTATTATACCTTTCCCTTTTGGAAAGACTGAGTAAAAACATCAAATCTTCATACTAGGCTTGTCTAGATTCTTTATATCCCTACGTGGAACTTGCATAGCCCACATATTTTATAATACATACATTAAAGAAATAAAAATTAATATATATATCAATTTCATATTCCCCTTTAATCACACAAATTTTCAACAACTATCTCATCTTCTGTAATATACTTCCTTCACAAACCAACTTGCCATTTAGGCCTCCATCTTGACAAAAACATGAATTATTTGAAAACCACAAACCTTAAAATATTTATGAATCTTGATTTAAAAACCAATTTGACCATATTAATATATTAATAAGTCTTAGATCTCAAATAATAAGGCAAACCACTTTTAAAGTAGATCCCAAAACCCTAGAAACTCAAAGCAAGGTCAACAAACCTCCTTCTGGTCAACGTCCACCTATGAAACTTATTTCACACCTGAAGACACCCAAAACACACTTATGAACCAAAATTTGAGCCTTCATACCTTTTATAACATAGAATTCCTATAACCCAATTTAGGATCTGCATACTTTTAAGTACAAACTGGAAAACCCGAGAGTAAACAAAAATCTCCAAATTGATTTTAACATACCTTCAGATCACAATACCTCATGTATCATGATAAAATAAGGTTAATAGATCTTTATATGAAAAAATATCATCTTTTTAACTCAAAAATCCTCCTTTTCCATTTGGGAAACTTCAATTTGACCCTGCACACTACTCCATATATAGTTATCAACATCATGACATTACCTCAACATATCTTCCACTTGGACATACCTGCTCCAACCAAGAACAATCATCTATAGTAATCTAGGATCATTTCAAGAACACCACAATAACACTTAATTTAAAAGGAGTCTCTTAATAAGCATAGACAAAGACATCCTTTGTACCATAATGCTCTAAAATAAAGTGAAGCCAAGAGTGGCTCACATCTCCTTAGTAACCACTTGAATCCTTTTGTAGTTATAAGATTTCTTGGTCTTGTTGTTGTTCTATTTAGTATAAATATGACAATTGGTTCCTTTTCTATATCACTCTCCTCTTCTTTTAAGATAGAATTGATAACACATGAAGTGACTATGGAATATTGACATACCTTTTCACTTGAAGCATCAACCTTGTAACTTGAAGCCTCATCACTCAGTAAAGAAAATTGATGTATTTTAAATAATATTTGATCATAAATAATAGTATGTTCATTTGGATCCATACATATTACATAATTATCTTCAACCAACACCTTGATCTTCTCCTTGAGCTTGGTCTCTTCATTATCAACATGAGCAGACAATGAGAGCCCGTTGCACTCTTCAAATTTTGTAGCATTATCCAACATAGCAAAAAGATTACTTATACTTGTAGACTCATCTTAATTAATAATTACCACCTTTGGTCTCTATGAGTTCACTTGCCTTCTACCTTGCACTCTAGGAGCCTGATTAAACCTATTCTGATTTGTAGGCCTCTATTTGCAGAATCTAGTAATGCGACCTTTATTTTGATAGTTGGAGCACAACATACCTTTTGAAAGAATCTCATTCTATCTTACTATATTTGGAAAAAATATTGCAATGTGTCCTAGTTCATAACAACTGTAGCACTCAATATCTCTTGAAAGAAACTCAATTTGCCTTACCTTAAATGGACAATGTTTTACAAAGTGTCCCACATCATGATAGTTGAAGCACTCAACCTTGGTCACACCATTTGACTGATTAGCCCCATCATATTTCTAAGCAAATTAATTTCTAACAAGTCTCTTGCATTCTCTAGCCCTATGACCAAATTGATTACATGTGTAATAATAACCATTGAAACTTGCATACCTCATGGCATTTGACTATCTGATCTAATTTATATTCAAAGGCTAATTGTCCTTGTTCACATTAGTCTTCATCTTGTCTTGAGATACAATCTCTGGTTGTTCTTTATATCCAAGACTAGTCTTATCACTTGCATTATTTTGATTGTCTATATCACTTGATTTGTTTTCAGATCTCACAAATGACATTACCTTACTAGATATCTTCTCTAACTCATATTTTAATGACTCATTTTTAATTACATACCTTGCACATTCATCTTCTTTAGCTTTTAGGCTTGTTGATAGGACTTCCAATTGACAACTAATATTTTTGACCATATCTTCATGCTTCTTAGCATCTTTATCCATTCTTTCCTCAAATACACTAAATTTATCCTCAAATTATTTGAGCTTAGATTTAATTTTATTATTGATCTTATTCTCAATATTTAGTTCTTCATGAGCATTTGTCAATGTAGTCTCATAGTCCACCTCATCTTCATCATCATTTGAATCACAACAAGTAGACTTCTTTTGATGTGATCAACTACCTTCCTCAGCTATGAATAGATGTTTATCTTCAATAATACCATAATATTCATGATCATACTTTGAGTCAATGTCTTCACTCTCATCTAATGAACTACAATCTTATTTGGTGTAGAGACTTATCCTTGAAGTACTTATTGTTGTCAAACCTTGTGAATCTCTTCTTGTTTTTATCAGACCTAAAAGATATTTTAATATCATCATGACCTTTATCATGCTATTCATAATAATCCTTCTTATATTTATGAGGGCACTTATTAACAAAATTTCCTATCTCACCATAATTGAAGCATTTGAGGGGTAGTTTACCTTTATACTTGCCTGAACCTATTCTCAATTTCCTTAAAATCAAATTAATTAGTTCATCCTCATCTATATCATAAATGTCATCCTTTTGGGGTTTATTAAATTGAAATTTATTATTTGGATTTATTTTAGTCTCGAAAGCTGCTTCCTTCTTTGGTGCTATATGATCATTCTTCCTCATCTCATAGGCAATAAGGATGCCATGCAGTTCATCCAACTTTAGCTGGGTAAGATCATGAATTTCTTCTACAACATATAATTTAGGATCAAACTTGAGGGATAGGGACCTTAATACATTTTTAACTACAATAGCTTATTCCAGGTTCTCTCCAAGACCTTTGATGATGTTCACAATCTCATCAACTCTATATAGAAAGGATGCCATAGTATCTTCTTCATTCATCTAGAAACTTTCAAATCACTTCTGTGAGTTTACAACTTAGCAAACTTAACCTTTGAATCTTCTTCATAAATGATCTACATTTTATCCCATATCTCTTTATCATATTTACAATGGATGACCTTGGTGTATTTAGTCTCTGAAAGACCATAGGTGATATCATTCATTGCCTTGGAATTGTTCTCAAATAGCTTCTTGTCTACAACACTAGATGGAGGAGTAGTAGGAACAACATATCCATCTAAAATAGATTATCAAACATTGGACCATAGGGACATAATGTATGTTCTCATCCTAGCACTCCAAAATTCATAATTAGATCCATTGAACATTGGTGCTTGCTTAGTAGAGAAACCTCCTTGATGACTACAAGCTATCAAGCCTTTACCAAATGACCTATTATGATACCAATTGTTATAGGTATAATCACTAAGAGGGGGGGGGGTGAATAAATGAGCCTAGATATTTCAATTAAAATTTCAACCCTTTTAAACTATTAAATAATAAACATATATCAACTTGATCAAGCAACATTAAAAAGAGAGCTCATTCATTCAAAGCATACACAAGATCAAACACATAACACATAGTTCATATGGAAAACCCTCATGGGAAATAAAACTAAATCTCAAGCCTAAAACACATGGAATAATTTCCTATAATAAATCAAAAACAATATAATAATCAAATCCTTTAGACTAGTAAACCTTGATCATATCCTCTTGACTAAAATTATTTAGTGAAACACCTGTTTCACAAGGAGCAATTGCCCCTATAGAAGATAAGGTCCTTTAGATCCTCTTTAAAGTGAACACATACATCTTGGAAATGATGTTTTAAACACCTGATTATGGATCTCTATTTATCTAAACCTTGCACAAACTCTCTCTCTATCTCATACATGCCTCTCACATAGGCATGCCATAATCTCTCTCCTTATTCACTCAAACTGTCCTCATATGCACACTCAGACCTCTTCACGTATCTTCAAACTATAAGATAAATTCTATCACATCATAAATATGACCTATAGGTCATAAAAACAATCATAAATATTCTCTACTCATCAATTCATCAACTGGGAACTCTACCCCTCCTTCACTCCACAACTCTCACATCCACTTGCACAAGTCTCTCTCATAAGTCTTCCACAAGCCTAAAAACCATCTCATTTGGTTCCACTATTTATAAATAAATTATGAATTAACAAGATAAAAATATTTCTTTGTTATCCACAATACATGCCTTCACCATTAAGGCATCTTACATGGGTCACACTTAAGCACAATACACTTTGAAATAGGCCTAAGTCACTTTTAGGTCCTATAAAGACCCATTCAACCCTTTGGCACTTCTATGAGTAAATAAAGAACATAAGAACATTTTATAAAAGTATAGACACATTATACATGATCTATAGGTCCTCCTTAAGTGTCAACAACCATCACAATACCCTTTAGCTTAAGCACAAATAACTCAAACACTTCTCTGTACATAGTCATTATGAATGAAAACACGGTCAAATTCAAAACCTTTATTCATACTTGTTATGATTGATAAAACCTTAATAATACACACAAATAATACTCATTGAGTATCAAATAATCCCCAATATCCAATTCATCAAGAGATATCAAAACAACATCAAACGAGCTCAATTACCCTTCTCAAGTTACTTGCAGAACATGCACAGACACAAATAACTTTAGATCTCAATATCTTTGTTTGTACACACTTATAAATCTTCAAAAACATATTTATATATGAATCTTGGATTCTTGTACAACTTCTCTTTTTACTACATTATTCAAATTCATCTTGGATTGAAAGATATGGCTCAAAAAACAAGATATTGGTATTTCCTTTGTTAAATTTAAATATTTGAATTTAAACAGTCACAATTAAAATTTAGATAATATGCTCACATCCCATGTACTAAAAGGTTATATTAATCATGTATCATTTATATAATTTTATATTTAACACCATTAAATGATTATCACTTTGACCACTTTGACTCCACTCATATTGTTATATCAATTTGTACAAATACATGCGAACCATTCGATCCTTATCCTTTACCTTTGATTAACATTAAACATCATGAACTTATACTAATCACAATGATTCCTAACATATTGGAGAAAAATAATCCATCAATATCTTCATCGGTTTCTCTAAATTTAACTTGTGTAAAAATGACTAAGTATAGGAACCTTTGCTTATCTACTTGGAAGGCCAACTTTACACCTCCATATCTTTTGCTTCACTCAAGCACATGTTATAATATTTGGACCATATGATATCCTTTCATAGGAGAATAAAAAAATGTAAAAATATACTCTTTAAACCATCACATGTGTGAGATATAATTTCATTAAAATGTTCACTCAATTTTTTTTGCCACAGAGCCAACTATGTTAAAAATT
Organism: Torreya grandis; assembly: GCA_037957365.1. Lineage (NCBI taxonomy): Eukaryota > Viridiplantae > Streptophyta > Pinopsida > Cupressales > Taxaceae > Torreya > Torreya grandis. Next base: position 977,344 of record JARHVA010000975.1, on the reverse strand, counting down.
TATCTAGAAGGCCAACTTTGAACATGCATATCTTTTGCTATGATCTGGTGATTGTCTTAAAAATTAATAAGGAAAAAAAAACAAATCCATATTATCATATTTTTCTCAAACATACACATGTGTAATATATGCCATCATTAAAATTCTTACTCATCTTTTCTTGCCATATTGCAAATTTGGCTAAGTATGGGAATACACTGTCAAAATGCCTAGGAGCCCAAATTTGCACTTGCATATATTTTGATGCACTTAGCCTCTTGTACTAATAATTAGTGCATAGTAAATAGGGAATAATGTGATCATAATCATATGACCAACTCCCCTTGAATCATCCACACATGGCAATGTTGACATCAACAAACTGTTTACTTAGATTTATTGCCATTGGACCCAAAATGTTTAGATGAGAAAAATGATGATTTGGGTGAATTATATTAATGAAAAAAATATATCCAAAGTATAGAAAACCTATTATAGGACCTCTTAAACATTATAAATACTTCATACTCATCCTTAATCATCTCTAACCATGCCAAAACTGAAGATCAATCAAGCCAACTTCAAGCACACTAGGATAAACACATTGCACACTTTGTCATTGTCACTTAGTTTAGCAAAGAGCTTAACCACTCACCAAGGCACCTATATTAAATCATTTAAAACTCTACAAAAATATTTCCCTTTGTCATTGATGTTAACAAAATATTATATAGCAATAAGTACTCTCACAATAGGAACTTTCTCCCCCTTTGACACAATGAAAAAGTGGGCACCAAATAATCCCAAGGACATAAAAATACTACCAACAAGAGAGGACCAACCTTAAATATGATAAAAAATCCCCCTTACCTTTATCCTACCACTTCTTGCCTTGACAAAATCCTCTTGCTCCATGCCAACACTCTCTTCAACTAAACACTGCAAACAATTAAAGAAAGAACACACAAAAGAATAGAAATATGATGAAAATTACCAATAAAAATATGAGAGGGACTCCCCCTAATATTTATTATCAATTTTAACTTTTGATCATCTTCAAATCTTTATACACCATGAGGAACCACCATACAGGCTTATTAGCCTTCTCTCTCAAGACACTTCACGAACCACCAATAGAACTTCATGCCACACATAAAATAGGAAAAACACTCTAAAAAAATACTAAGAATTCACCTTTAAATTCTTATACCTTGACCTTTTGGAAACACTGAGAAAACATCAAATCTTCATATTAGGCCTGTCTAGATTCCTTATAGGCCTACCTAAAACTTGTAGAGCCCACATATTTCGAAATACATACATTCAAGACCTAAAACTTCATATCTGGAGCACTATCATATTCCCCTTTAAGAAAACCAATTTTAAACAACTAGCTCATTCTCTATATATACTTCTTTTATAAACCAATTTGCCAATTAGGCTTCCATCTTGACAAAAACATGAATAATTTAAAAAACACAAACCTTAAAATATTTATGAAGATTGATTTCACAACCTAATTGACCCTATAAATATATTAATAAGTCTTAGATATCAAATCATAAGGCAAACCACTTTTAAAGTGGAGCCCAAAACCCTATAAACTCAAAACAAACAAGGTCAACAAACCTCCTTTTGGGCAATGACCACCTATGAAACTTATTTCACACTTGGAGATACCCATCACACACTTTTAAACCAAAATTTGAGCCTTCATAACTTTGGGAAGATAGACTTCCTATAACTCAATTTAGGACCTACAAAATTTTAAGTACAAATTGGGAAACTGAGAGCAAACAAAAATCTCAAAATTAATTTTAACATACCTTCAAATCATAATACCACTTGGAGAATGCTAAAATAAGTTTAATAGACCTTTATATGCAAACATATCATCTTGACAACTCATAAATCCTCCTTTTCCATTTGGGAAACTTCAATCTGACCCTATAGACTACTCCATATATAGTTATCAACATCATGACATCACCTTAACATATCTTCCACTTGGACATACCTGATCCAACTGAGAACACTCATCTCTAGTCTTCTAGGATCATCTAAAGAATAACACAAAAACACTTGATTATCCACTAAAATGAGTCTCTTAAGAAGCATATACAAAGACATACTTTGTACCACAATGCTTTAAAATAAAGTGAAGGCAAGAGTGACACACACCTCCTCAATAACCACTTGAATCCTCTTATTGCTATAAGATTTATTTCTTTTGTTCTTCTTCTCTTTATTCTAAATTATGACAACTGGTTCCTTTTCTATATCACTCTCCTTTTCTTTTAAGATAGAATTGACAACACATGGAACAACTATGGAATCTTGACATTACTTTTCATTTGAATCATCAACCTTACATCTTGAATCCTTATCACTAGGTAAAAATAATTGATGTACTTTGAAAAATATTTGGTCAACAATATTAGGATGTTCACTTAGATCCATACATATCTTAGAACTATCCTCAACCAACACCTTGGTCTTCTCCTTGAGCTTGGTCTTGTCATATCAATATGATCAGACAATGAGATCCCTTGGCACTCTTTAACATTTTTATCATTCTCCACCATAATAAAAAAGTTACTTAAACTTTTAACTCATCTATTGGAAATATTTTCATTGATGTCAAAGGTATATCATTGGTGATAAAGGCCCCATCACATTTATTGTCTAAAGGTGTTTTTAATGTTCATATTTTGGATAAAATTTGTTGATATTTATTTAATATTAACGAATATATTTTTGGTTGAATAAAAGTCAAAAGAGAGTCCATGGAGAATTCAAAGAGTCATCGGGTAAAAATAAAAGAGGAATGGGATGCATTTTCCCATGAAGAGTCATCTTGAGGAATTCTAAGAGTTGCCAAGTGAAGACAAAAGAGTAAGGGGACATTTTTCCATGAAGAGTCACCTTAAAGAGTTTGAAAGGTCACCAAGATAAAGACAAAAGAGGAAAGGATGCATTTGCTTATGAAGGGTCACCATATGACTTTTCAAATACAAGGATTTAAAGGGTCATGCAAGTTTAGTGCAATTTTACATGAGGAGTGAAGAGTCACAAAGGGTGAATGCTAAAGGTCATTAGAAAAGCTATAAATAGAATCTTGAGAAGCCATTTGTAATATGCAAGAGAGTGCATGGTTTTTAATTGTTTTATCTAAGAAAAGAGGAGAGTATTAGAGTTTTATCATTTTTTGAGAAAGCAACATTAAGAGATAGTTGTGTTTTATACACAAGAGGGGTTGGTGCTCTTGTGGGTTAGCGCTCACAAATCTTTGTAAGGGGTTAGTGATCCTATGGGTTGGTGATCACAAATAGTTGCTATGTTGGTGTTCAAAAAAGGGTTTGGTACTCCTACAAGTTGGTGCTTGAAAAATTTATAATTTGAGTTGGTGCTCTTTCATATACTTGAGATTGTTCTCTGTAGTTTTTTCCACTTTGGATTTTTACGTAAAAATCTTGTGTGTCTCTCTCATGTGTGGTGCATATTATTTTAGTTTTATTATATATATTGAATGTATGGTTAAGTGGATTTTGATAAAGTAAAATATTTATAAGATATATGATATAATAATTCACCCCCCCTCTTAGTATATCCCATGCTTAATAATTGGTATCAGAGCAGGTTCCTTTAGAAAGAGTTTTACAACTTGAAGGTATATCAAGGAAAGCACAATGGCTAGATCACATGAAGGTTTTTATACAAATAAGGACCCTTTGTTTGATGGGACAAATTATGATTTTTAGAGCATAAGGATGAGGACTTATTTGATGTCTCTTGGATTCGACATTTAGCAAACAATTATGGAGGAATATGAAGAGCCACAGACACTTATGATTACTTCGATAGAAAAGAAGGCAAGTGAAAATAATGCTAAAGATTTAAATGATATGTTATGTGAATAAGAATTTGTTAAATTTATGTAATGCAAATCTGATGATGAGACTTGGTTAAAGCTTAAAAATATTTACAAAGGTGATGGAAAGGTTCAACAAGCTAAGCTTTAGACTTTCAGAAGATAGTTTGAGAGTTTGCAAATGGAAGAGGAAGAACATATAGTGATTTATCTTTTATGGGTTGATAAAATAGTTCATCATATTCAAGGCCTTGGAGAAAAGTTAGAAGAATCAATGGTGGTGCAAAAGGTTTTGAGATCTCTACCAATGAGATATGATGCAAAGGTTTCAACAATCGAGGAGATGAAGGATCTAGCCAAGATGAAGATGGATAAACTACATGGTATTCTTACAAAATATGAGATGTAGAATGAATAATAAAAACCCTTAAAAAGGGAAGCTACTTTCAATACATCAAAGAAATATAAGGCTAAGATTCAAGAATCAAGTGACAGCTCTAGTGATGATGAAGATGATAATGGATCTCTTTTTATTTGTAAGCCAAAAAAGGGCATAGGTAAATATCAAGGAAAATTGCCTTTTGAATGTTTTAATTATGGAAAGATTGGACATTTTGTATCTAAGTGCCCAGATAAGGGTAATGGAGACAATGAAGAATGAAGTTCTATATACAAGAAGAATTTCAAAGGAAAATTCAAGAAGGGATTCGAGAAGAAGAGTTTATATTCTAAAAATCTTGGCTCAATCAAAGATAGTGGAGTCAGTGATTTAGAAAAATAAGAGATTCTATTCATGACCGTATATGAAGATGCCTCCATAAACAAAAGTATAGATGACCAAGAATAAAAATAAGATGAAGCTGAAGTGAATCTAGAAGGAGAACTCATTTGTGCCTTAGAAGAATTTAAATCTCTTGAAAAGAATAATTAAAGATTGAAGCTCTAGATCAAGAAAAATGAAAAAGAGTTAAAAAAATTGAAGATCCACAAGCACACATTGAAGAAGCCAAAAAGACTGAAGAAGATCTCACAACTCAGTTACAAAAAGTAAGTGAATAATGTGAAAGGTATGTTGTTGAAATTACCTCTTTAAAAGAAAATCTTGAGAAAACAAATACAATAGTTAATGATAGAGCAACTAATGATTCAAATTTTGAGAATATCATTAATATGTTGAATAAGATATTAGAAAGTTAAAGATCAATGTTAGATAAGATAGGTATCATATTTGAAAAAGAGAAAGAGGAGGCCACTATTAGTGTAGGTTTTTATTTTTCCCTATTTATTAATTAGGGAAATTATATTTCTTGTGCATACATGGAGTTTTCCTACATTTGTGGGATAGGCTAGCTTATGTGGAGGTGTGTGTCATAGATGTGTCATAGGTGTCATAAGAATGTCATAAGTAACTCACTTGATGGGAGTTACTTCTCTATTCTTAGCACCTTGTCACCACCTTTCATGGAGGAGTTACTGACTATTTTTAGTGTGCCTTGTCCACCTTTTGTGGAGGAGTTACTTTTGTACTCTCCTATTTGTAGTCCTCATTTTGGCCATTCCATGCTAATTCAAATTTGGTTTTCTCCATTTTGTTTTGTGCAATTTATCTTCAAGTTATTGTCAAATTGCTATAGCATCTTGTGGTGTGCACTTGTTTATCTTGTGTGATCACGTCTTCATTGCACTCGCGTTATCCGGATTTTGGCAACAACTCCGATATGGTATCAGAGCTAAACCGGTAATCTTGTGTGTGATTATGCTTTTAGCTTATTTTTTGAAATCAAGAGGAGTGGAGTTTGTTTTTTTATTTTTAGATTTGATCAAAAATAAAAAAATATATCACTCTGGTTAGTTTTCTTGGAGATCCTTGCATTTGGGTGTCTTTTGTTGTGTGAAGCAGCAAAAGGAGGAGCTAACTTTGTTGCAAGCCTCTTCATACTGCTATTTTTCCCTCCAGCTTCTGCGCCCTCTTCTGGTCAGCAGCCTCTAAGTTCAAGGGCCACTTCTGCTACCACGCAGCTGTCCTTCCAGCACCCTTCTGGTCAGCCTTCTGCACCTACCTCCTTTTCTATCCACGCCACAGTGTTTTCTTGCCCATCAAGTGCCAAGCAGGACGTACAACGCGTCCAAAACAGGTCTATTTTTTGGTGAAAATGGCACTTTTTTCTGGTCTTCTCTGCTGCATTGAAACTAGCACGCTGTGCGTTTGGATTTGTGAGGTCTGCTATTTTAGTTTCTCTGACCTTTCTTGCCCAACAAATTAGAAATGCGCCTTGTTTTCTGCAGTTCTTTGTCTTTTCTGCTAGTAAAATTCTGAACTATTTTTTGGCGCCCTCTCCTTGCTTGGCGTCCCATGTGGACACTTGGATGCTTGGCCAGCAAATTAATTCTGTCTATGCTTCAATTATTTTAGTTAAAATTGACTTCATAAACCAAAAATCAGTCAATTTGACCGAATAATAAATTTTTTAGACAGTTTGATATTTTGGAGGTTTTCAATTTAAACTTGTTTTTTCGCCTGTCGAAGACGAAGGGTGAGGCCCGGGTTGGCAGGAGGCCAATTCCCCCTCACAAAAACCTCATTTGGATTCTTGACTCCGTGTCGAATGCAACGAGTGGTTGGAAGGCCACTTTTTCTCCCCATAACAGACATTTTTTTTAATGTTTTAGTGCTTTTTTTTTGCAAAAACACTAGTTTATGGGAAAATTGTAACTTTAAAATCTTGCAAACGGTAGCTCGATTTTGGGTGCCATTTTTTGCAAAAGTTCTTGTAATTCAATTCTCCATAGCGTAGACTTGTTATTTTTCAAAAATGCACTAGTTTATAAAGTGCCAAAAATTTGGGTCTCTCGGGATGCATTTTCGGCTGAGTCCGACGTCCGTTTGCTTTTATCTTGCACTGATTACTCTAAGACTCATTTTCGGCTAAGACCGATGTCTTTTGAGTGTGCACTTGCATATTTGATGGGGGCTCAATATTTCGGGGGGGGTGTGATTTCTTTTTCACAACTTGCAAACTTCACTTTCATTCTCCTTTCTGCATACATTCACAACTTGCAATCAACACAACTTCACCTAATTTCAGCTAAAAATGGATTTTTTTCAACTCAAACCCTTAACACGCTTCAAATATCATGAATGGAAAGTTAAAATGTCAATCATTCTTAGAAGCAAAGGGTTGTATAGGATCACAATGGGTATAGAAGTAGAACCTAATACAGATGCTGAAAAGGTTAAGTGGTACAACCGTAGTGATGAAGCCTTTGGGTTACTGAGTTTGTCTGTGTCTCCAAAACTACTCTTCCACTTAGAATCCTTCCAAACTCTTAATGACATATGGGACACCTTAGAAAAGTTGTTTGGGAAGCTTGATGAGATGAGAGCTCATGAGCTCGAAAACGAACTCATAAGTCTAAGTCCTAGTAACTTTGATACCCTATAGGACTTCTTCACTAAGTTTAAGGCCCTTAGATTGCAATTGAAAGAATGCGGGATAGAGAAGAAAGATGATCAACTCATTCTTTCTATTCTTGCAAAGCTTGGTCCAAGCTATTCAGTCTTTGTCTCCACTTTCCATGCCACTAAAAGTGCCCTTGGCACTGCATGGAAAATGCCTTCTTTGGATTCATTCATTGCCGACTTGAATAGGGAGCAAGATAAGCTAATTCAAATGGGCACAATGAAGTCTACTCAACCCCAAGCTTTGATAGCTGGAAATGGTAAGGACAAGACTTCAACAAAGGAGAAGAAGAAAAAGAATAAGGATCAGGAGAAGAAGAAAGAAAACACTAATCCTGCCAAAAACAACACTGAGTCTTCCTCTTCCAATGCTAAACCTAAGAAGGAGAAGGTTAAGTGTGGCTATTGTAAAAAAAATGGGCATGATAAACACAAGTGCATGAAGAAACAAATAGACCACCTAACTCATCTTCTAGAGAAGAACAACATAGGTGTTCTTGAGTCCATCAAGCAGAATTCATCAACCCAAGATTCTATTAAGGCAAAGGGCAAGGGTAAGGAGAAAGAAAAGGGCAAGGCACTTGTAGCTACATCAGCTTCCTCATCTTCATGGGTCATTGATTCAGGTGCTTCTCACCACATGGGATCTTCACTAGTTGAGTTTTCATCTTTAGAGCCTTGTAGCATGACTTCAATTAGTTTGGGTGATGACACTTTAGTTTTCGTTGCAGGGAGAGGGTCAATTGAAATGGAAGGAGGAACATTCAACAATGTTCTAAGTGTTCCTTCTCTTTCAATGAATCTCCTATCAGTGTATCAAATCACTCACATTGGTCGGGGCATGAGAGTTGAGTTTTCACCAGATTCAGTGTCTATCAGGGAGTTGCATAGTGATACTACAGTGGCAGTGGGAAGGGCAGATCACCAAGCCAAGTTATACACCTTTTCACATTTTGCATTAGATTCTTCTCCTACAGCATTGCTGACTCATTCAGATGAAGTTAGCAAATTGTGGCATGAGCGGTTTGGCCACCTTAACTACCGCTATCTTGAGCAACTTTGTAAAAATGACATGGTCATTGGCTTGCCTCGTGTCTAATTTTCAAAAGGACTTTGCGAGGGGTGCTCCCTTGGGAAGCATCCCGAAGTAAAATTTGACAAAGGCAAAGCTTGGAGGGCTTCACAACCTTTGGAGTTAGTCCACAGTGATGTATCGGGACCCTTTCCCAAACCATCTTTCACAAGGGCCAAGTACATCCTCACTTTCATTGATGATTTCTCTAGGTACACTTAGATATATTTTCTCAAACAAAAGTCTGAAGTGTTTGAACATTTTCTAGACTTCAAGGCTCTTGTTGAGAAACAAAGTGAGAAATCCATCAAGGTTCTTCGAACTGATAATGGAGGGGAGTATGTCAGCATCAAGTTTGAGCAGTTTTGCACCACAGAGGGGATTGATTTGCAGCGCACAGTCACCTACAGTCCTTCACAGAATGGGGTTGCAGAATGTAAGAATAGGTTCTTGAAAGAGATGGCTAGTTCTATGATTCACTCTAAATCCTTAGCACCATAGTACTGGGCCGAAGCCATCAATTGTGCTTGCTACATTCAGAACAGGGTTCCTCACAAAGCTTTGAAAGGGATAACACCCTTTGAAGCTTGGCATAAAAGGAAACCTGATGTTGAGCACCTTAGGGTTTTTGGATCCCCAGCCATGGCCTGCATTCTGAAGAAGAAACGCAAAGCTATGAAATGTCAGTCTAAGCCTTGCATCTTTGTAGGATATTCGGATGGTATTAAGGGATATCGCCTTCTAGATCTAGTCACTCATGAGTTGTTCATCGAGAGAAGTGTCCATTTTCAGGAGAGTCCTAGAGACTCAACACTTGACACTTCTTCTCCCTCATCGGATCTACTTCTTCATGATGATTCCTCATCAGATTCAGATCAGCCACAACAGGTTCTTGAGCCAGAGTCATCTTCTTCTTCTTCAAGTTCAGACAGTGATGCAATGTCATCCACCTCTAGTCAGTCAGAGGATGAGGATGAGGATGAGGATGAGGAGTAGGTGGATATATCAGACCAAGTTTGCAGCAGATGGGTCGGTCGATAAGTACAAGGCACGATTGGTTACCAAAGGTTTCTCACAAGTGGTAGGCATTGACTACTCAGAGACCTTTGCACCCGTTGCAAAGATGACTTCTATCTGACTCACCTTGGCTATTGCCGCAACACATGGTTGGGATGTGCATCAGATGGATGTGAAGAGCGCCTTTCTTCATGGAGTCCTTGAGGAGGAGATCTACATGGAGCAGCCACTAGGATTTATTCAAGGTTCTTCTTTAGTATGCAGACTTAGGAAATCTATCTATGGCCTCAAACAGGCCCCTCAGGCTTGGTATGCCAAGATGGATTCCTTCTTTCTCACAGCGGGTTTCACTAGGTGCCATTCTGATCCTAATGTCTACTTCTTATGGCAGCATGATGCGCTTCTGATTTTGGTTCTATATGTTGATGACCTTTTGATCACCAGGTGTTCTTCATCGGCTATTACAGTGGTGAAGGCATCTCTTCAGGATAGATTTGACATGACAGACTTGGGTTTGTTGCAGTACTTCCTTGGCATCGAGATCTCACAGTTAGATTTAGGGATTTCTCTTGCACAACCTAAGTATGCTCTTGACTTATTGGCTCAATTTCACATGGCTGATTGCAAGCCATCTCTGACTCCCTTTCTATCAGGAGTCAAGCTTGAGACTAATTGTTCTTCACCATTGGTTGATGCCACTCGGTATCGACAACTTGTTGGTAGTCTCATCTACTTGAATCACACCAGGCCTGACATTTTATATACAGTGGGACTTGTCTCTAGATTCATGCAAGAACCCCATGAGCTACATTGGAAAGCAGCTAAGAGGATCTTGCATTACATACAGGGTTCACATAGATATGGGATTCACTATAGATTTGACACAGAGGTTGACTTGGTTGGATATACAGATTCAGACTGGGTTGGTGATTCACAGACTCGTAAGTCCACTTTTGGTTATAGTTTCTCTCTAGGTTCAGGTCCTATCAGTTGGTTTAGCAAGAAGCAAAATGTTATTGCTATATCATCCACAGAGGTAGAGTACAGGGGAGCTGTTAATGCAACTACTGAGGCTATTTGGCTTCAGGGGATTCTTTCTGAGTTTGGCATTCCTATCAGGCAGCCCACCATCATTTATTGTGACAATCAGAGTACCATATAGATTTGCAAGAATTTGGTTCAGTACCAGCAAACCAAGCACGTAGAGATTCACATGCATTTCATTCGAGAGCTTATTCATAGTCAGGTCATTGACTTGATATTTTGCCAGTCTTCAGAGCAGGTTGCAGACATCTTCACCAAACCTTTCACTGAGAGCAAGTTCATTCATCTATGAGCTCTTCTTGGGGTGCAGTCTACATCTGCAACAACATCATCTTTAGGGGGGCCCTTCTAGCCTCTTCTTTTCTTTTATGTCTCTCTTTTGTGGGGGAGTTTTTTCCTACGGGTTTTCTCTTTTTCTCTATCTTAAGAGAGATTGCATTTGTACATGGGTACCTCATCAGGCCTAGTTGTCGGGACCCATTTTATATTTCCACACTTCCCACCTAAGCTGCGCTTATGGGGGGTATTAGTGTAGGTTTTTATTTTTTCCTATTTATTAATTAGGGAAATTGTATTTCTTGTGCATACATGGAGTTTTCCTATATTTGTGGGATAGGCTAGCTTATGTGGAGGTGTGTGTCATAGATGTGTCATAGGTGTCATAAGAATGTCATAAGTAACTCCCTTGATGGGAGTTACTTCTCTATTCTTAGCACCTTGTCACCACCTTTCATGGAGGAGTTACTGACTATTTTTGGTGTGCCTTGTCCACCTTTTGTGGAGGAGTTACTTTTGTACTCTCCTATTTGTAGTCCTCATTTTGGCCATTCCATGTTAATTCAGATTTGGTTTTCTCCATTTTGTTTTGTGCAATTTATCTTCTTGTTATTGTCAAATTGCTTTAGCATCTTGTGGTGTGCACTTGTTTATCTTGTGTGATCACGTCTTCATTGCACTCGTGTTATCCAGATTCTGGCAACAACTCCGATAGCCACTACTTTCATAGATAAGGTTTACATAGAAAAAATAAAGAGATATGCTGAAGATCTTACAAAAGAGGAAATGAAAAGGGAAGAAGTTAAGAATACAGAGGACATCTCAAAAAAATAAGGTTGGAAGGATCAGAGTTACAAAATGTCATCAGGTCAGAGACACACAAACATGTTTTATTTTTATGGTTACTATTTTTATTGTAATGGATATGGTCATAAGAAGATAGAATGTTAGAAAAGGGCTAACAATTTTAGAAACAAGGAGAAGGAAACTTATGTAAAGTCAAGTAAAAGCCACAACTGTTTTGATCCTATATCAAGCTTTAATGAAGAATCCATAATATGTTACAAGTTCAATAACTTTGGACACATAGCCCAGTATTTTTGAAGTATATTTGAGTCAATCAAAAAAGACCAGAGTTTCAAGGCTCCATTCATCAAGAAGAAAGTTCAGACAGGTTCATGACAGAAGAAACAACTTGAAAAGTCTATGTTGGTCTAGAGTTTCAAGGCTCCATTCATCAAGAATAAAGTTTAGACAGGTTCATGGCAGAAGAAACAACTTGAAAAGTCTATGTTGGTCCAGATAGCTTTGTGTAGACACCAAAATTATGTCACACACACGTGCATAACTCTCTATTTCAAAACCCCCCTTAATCCCATTTTAATAATAACAATTAATCTCCTTAACCCATATTTTTACCCCTCACACATTTAATTAATTTAAAATACTTAATTAAGTTAATTAAAAACTCCTATTGCCATTACTTGGCCACCTCGCCCTATGGCTAATTCTCCTTTGATGAGTCACCTCAAGACTTGGTTCCCTCATCCTAACTACCCAAGACTTATTCCCACTTCCAAATTAAATTTCTAAAAAACTACTTCTTTCCTAACCTCTTATTTTTACCATTTTATAACATGTGTCACACTTGGCATGCACAAGAATAGAAAATAGGCTAGAAATAGAAAGGTTTACTTATTCTAGGGCCATTGACGTCGGTCAACCCACAATCGACATCAATGGGATCATCAAAATTGGTAATATAAGCCAAACTCCAACCTGTAGTTCAGGTTAGCAAAAATTAATAAAATCAATTCTTACTCTCATTCAGGCTCTCAACATTCTATATTTCAACATCTAGGCTTACAATCACCCTGCATAAGTCAATCACAATCAGTAACTGAGCTCTTGAGGGCCAACAACACCTGCGTGTTCTCTTTGTTTAGGCACTCAGGTTCAGACTCCCTGATAGGGACCATCAACCTAGCACTTATCATTCAGTGACCACCACAACTAAGTACATCACTGATACTATAAGTTGTTTAAATATTTATTATTTTATTTATTTATTATTGATGCAGTGGATTGCACCTAGGGCAAGGAGGTTGAGCTCCTACCTTCCACACGCAACAATGGAAACTCTCCTCTCGATTGTGAGACTAGCGAAGCTGGAGGGGAGAGTCTCTAGGTAAGGGCTAGCTCCTTTTGATGCCTTTGATTTTTTTCAGTAAGTGCTAACATATATATATATATATAATGGGGGATTGAAAAGGGAGAAAGATTACAGGAAAACAAATCTACTCTAAAGGAGGTGATGCACCAAAATGATCTGACCTTCTCACACTCACACTTAAAATTAGACAAACACATACATACACGTCAAACTGGCAGAAGGACTAGGCTGCAAGAAACTTGGCAGGGAGGCTTTTAATGAAAAATACAGAAAATAGAGATTCACCAAAGGTGCTATGGAAAGACACACTATATAGTAATTTCTCCTATTTTTGCACTTCCAAATATAGCTCTCCTTGTCAGCTATATAAATGGTGCCTTATAGACACCAGGTATGTTGGTGTTGAACCTGTGGAAGCATCATGAAGCAATGACTAAACACAAACTAACACTCAGACATACACAAAGATATCTAGCTAGGATAGAGGTAAAAAAATGTGTTTTATTGATTCAAGTGAAAATTTGCTAGGGCTACACCTTACAAATGTGGAAGATCCTTTCTCAAATGACAAGTCTCCAATATATAGAGGAAGAAAGGAGGACTTTTGGCACCCTTTTCACAAGTGACCCATGGTAGGCACTGTGTCAACCACTGAAATAACTTCTTGAATCGACACCTTCTTGCATCACTTAGATTGCTTTGTCTACTACTATGTGATGGCCATTCTGCTATCAAGATTTGAATTTATGAGTCATGCCATTTTCTTGCTCTGCAGTGCATATTGAAGAAAACTAGTCGCATTGATCACTGTTGTGCCCCTTTGATGACTGCATGGTAGGCACTGTGTCAACCACTAAAATAACTTTTTGACACCTTCCTACATCACTTGGATTGCTTCATCTGCTTCTACGTGATGGCCATTTTACTATCAGGATTTTAATTTATGAGCCACACCATCTACCTGCTCTTTGTTCTCTAGGCTCTTTGTCCTTTTTTACTCTTTTAGCCCTTAGGGGCGATTTTCTGGTGGGTCATTGCATTCTTTGGGCTCATTCCATGGTTGGCACTCGAGCATTTAAAACCAACAGCTTTTTTACTGGCTTAAATTTGACATTCATGCACCCATCACCCTTGGACTCTCCTTTGGCTTCTTGCTTTGCCCTTTTTCACTGAGAGCACATTTTCCCTTGACATATGTCGTAGTCCACTGCTTAGGCACTTAGAAGACACTTTGAAATGCAGACGTTGACACGTGGTGGCTTCTACTGAGCTGATAATGGGATGTGGCACCATCTGCTTACATTAGAGGGCCTTTTGAGAGTCAGGTGGAAGTTGACATGTGGTCACTTTTGTAGAGCCTTTAACTACTTTAGAGAAACTTTTAGGCCCTTTTCTAGTTCTTTGTAGATGTTGACACTTGGCACGCTCTGCATAGCTCCTAACAACTCATTCGGGTCCACCATAGTCTTCTTTGAAGCCAATAAGGGAAACCCACAGATGTTGCCACCTATCAGCTTCTGCTGAGCCCTATAGGGGACATGTGGCACATTCTTCTACTCTTAAAATAACATGTTGAAGTCCTCCATAGTTTCCACTTGGTGTTTTCCATGCTCTGGTTTCCCTGGGGTAAATTTGACACTTTTTGAGACGTCACCATCCTTGGCAAAGTTCATCGGGCCTTTTTCCTGCAGCTTTTTTGCTTTGGGCCCTTTGGCTACCCTCCATAAGGGTTTTTAGACCCATCATTGCCCTCCGGCTATAGGGCACACCCTTGAACCAAGCCATTGAACCAACACATTGAACCAAAATTTTGGTTCAACGGTTCAATGGTTCAAGACTGCACGTCGAGCTGATTGAATTGTTTACTTTGAACTGAATGCTGCTTAAACTAAAATAGTTGAACCAAGCCATTAACTAATTGGTTGAACCAAAAATGGTTTAATGCTATGTGTTGAGCCCCTTTGAACTGTTCGCTGGATCTCCTTGTTGAACCGTTCACTTGAACCAATCCATTGAACCGTTCGCTTGAACCGGTTCAACGATTCAAAGCTGTGCACCGAGCCAAGTCCTTGAACTAATTGCTGAACTTGAAGCTACTTAAACTTTTTGCTAAACTTTTCCAATGAACTAAGTGCTGAACTTAGCTAATTAAACCAAAGCCAAAGAACTGCCGATTGAACCAAAGCTTGAAATGAAGCGATGGTTCAATGGTTCGAAGATGCCGACCTTCTTTGTGAATTTCTTCAGATGAAAATCCAAAGAAGCTTTGTAAAATCTTACCCTCTTCACTTGGTTCTTCATTTGGCAAAATAAAACCTACAGAGTCCATAGAAATGAATGTGTAGAGTCCGTAGAAATCACCAAATCTATGCAAAATGAAAAATGAATTGGCCTAGAATAGTAGGTGAAGAAGGGGACCAATATTTGGCCTGTTGGGAAAAAAGTGGTCAACAAATTGGTGACTCTCAGGGGAAGCATGCCTATTATTCTTAGAAGCCAGTTGCCTTAAAAATCCATTGGGCACAGGGTTAGATTGTATCTTGAAGATCAGCAGTAGCTCTGATAAATTCTAGAATCAATCATAAAGATTCACCTCAAAAGGAAAAGAAAAAACACACACAAAACTAAGAAAACTACTTGTGCAAATAACACTTAGGGAAAAGAGGGAAAGAAAACTAAAAACAACCTATTATGTACAGCTAACCAGGTATTTTTGATTCCCTCCTGGATCAAAGGGAAAGCTTCTAACGTCTCCTTCATCTGACACACTCAGTATCAATAATGGATCCCATAAGGAAATATTTATGTGCAGCTCCTTCACCTGGTCTACCATGTTGATCTGAGGATTGCTCCCTTCCATATTTTCTTTGGGGTCACTTGCAGCCTTCTAAGGCATAGACCAAGGAGCTGAATGTACAACTAGCAGCCTAAAATTTGGGAATTTTTGGTTCACCTGTGGTAAAAGAGATGGTGTGGACATTTGAATAGCTACTTGAGTTTCTTCCATAGCTCTCCCTTTGGATCTTGTGTTAGCCGCAACACAATCAGCCTGATTGTCTATAGCACCCACATAATTGATTGCACAAAACTCACCTTCCAAGTGGTTCATAAGAGTAGAGTCACGCTGACTCTGACTGTTGCTTGTGCTGGGTTGCATTGGAGCCTCGAAGACCTGGGAATGAGCAACTGCCTGATTGTCTAGCACATTTGGGTAACCATCTCATTTGTATAAACAACCTATTCCTGACCATATCCCATGGTTGAACAACTTGGCTATTCTTGTACTAGGTTGTTCTGAATGGGCACCATGACCTTAGATGATGAAAGGGGACCTGGGTTGTAGCCTTGAAACGGTCTGGTCCGAGTAAGTTGACCCTGTCCTTGATTATACTTTTGGAAAGGGGGTCTTGGAGCTTGACCATACTGTTGGTATCCTTGGTTTGGTCTGTTGCTTTGAGCTTGCTACCTTTTAAGAGCTACAAGTTCATTCGACATACTTTGTTATAGACTCTTAACTTCATGAAGCTCATTGGATGGAGCATCAACTAGTTTCTCTATGCTAGGTAGAAGAGCTAATGTGGGAGCAACAGCCTGAATTAGAGGTAGAATTTCTAGGAAAAGTGGCATATGGGGTCTAGGGGCCATTTTACCAGCTTATACTAAGCAATTTTTAGTTGCTATGGCTATGTCATAGGCAGCAGGCAGCACATGCCCTCCCGTGGATTGTATCATAACAACAATATCACTATTTAATGCTCTTAAATAGTATAGGAAAGCATAACTATCAGTCGATCTTACCAAAATGGGGATTCTATCCCATGTCTTTTGAAACCATGTGTTGAAATCCTGCATATATTCATGTGGGGATCTCTTCATGGTTGTCAGCTACTCAGCAAGTGAGAGGTGGTCGCTCTTTTCTCCAAAACGGTCTGTTAATTGAGTACCCAATTCATTTCAAGAATGGATTGAATTTATAGGTAAAGTCCCGTACTAGTCAAGAGGTTTGCCCTTGAAAGACAATGCCAACAATTTGATTGCAATATTCTCCTTAGTGACACTATGAATATTTTAGAGGTTAATATTTTTGATGTGTTCAATAGCTATAACAGTCCCTCTCCATTAAAGGGAGGCACACTTTTGAGGACCATTCCTGGAATTGGGTCATAATGCTGGAGGTTCAAGGGACTCTGACCATGAAAGATCACAAAGGGTAATGCCATAGCTATAAGGGGATTCAAATGGGGTACTTCTCCTATGAAGGAAGCACCTGTAGCTAGACTGGGAAGATGACTCACTAAATAAGGATGAGTCCTTTTGAACCTCAGTTGCTTTACTGAGTTGAGAGGTAATTCAATGAATTCAAAACAGACACCCTTATTAGCAGATCGTGTGGTGACTTTAGGCATATGAAGTCAGACTAGTCTTTGATTAGGAAATGAGATTCTTACCAGTGGAGTCACCAGATGCTATAAATAGTTGATTTGCTGTAACAAGACCAACATCAATCCTGAAACCTTATTGAGTGTAAGACTAAGTCCCATCGAGCATGCCAAAAATTGTTGACACAGTGGATTGCACCCAGGGTAGGGAGGTTGAGCTCCTGCCTTCCACATGTAACAATGGAAACTCCCCTCTCGCCTATGGGACTGGTGAAGCTTGAGGGGAGAGTCTCTAGGTAAGGGCTAGCTCCCTTTGATGCATCTGATTTGTTCCAGTAAGTGCTAATATATATATATATATATATATATATATATATATAATGGCGGGGATGAAAAGGGAGAAATATTGTAGGAAAACAAATCTACTCTAAAGGAGGTGATGCACCAAAATGATCCGACCTTCTCACACTCACACTTAAAATTAGACAAACACATACATACACTTCAAAATGGCAGAAGGACCAAGTTGCAAGAAACTTGGCAGGGAGGCTTTTAATGGAAAATATAGAAAATAGAGATTCACCAAAGGTGCTATAGAAAGGCACACTATATAGTAATTTCTCTTGTTTTTGCACTTCTAAATATAGCTCTCCTTTTCAACTACAAAAATGGCACCTTATAGACACTAGGAATGTTGGTGTTGAACCTGTGGAAGCATCATGAAGCAATGACTAAACACAAACTAACACTCAGACATACAGAGAGATATCTAGCTAGGATAGAGGTAAAAAATGCGTTTGATTGATTCAGGTGAAAATTTGCCAAGGCTACGCCTTAAAAATGTGGAAGATCCTTTCTCAAATGACAAGTCTCCAATATATAGAGGAAGAAAAGAGGCCTTTTGGCACCCTTTTTACAAGTGACCCATGGTAGGCACTGTGTCAACCACTGAAATAAATTCTTGAATCGACACCTTCTTGCGTCACTTGGATTGCTTCATCTGCTACTACGTGATGGCCATTTAGCTATTAGGATTTGGATTTATGAGCCATGCCATTTTCCTGCTCTGTAGTGCATATTGAAGAAAACCAGTCACATCGATCATTGTTGTGCCTCTTTGATGACGGCATGGTAGGCACTGTGTCAACCACTGAAACAACTTCTTGACACCTTCCTGCATCACTTGGATTGCTTCATTTACTTCTACGTGATGGCCATTTTTTTGTCAAGATTTGAATTTATGAGCCACACCATCCATCTGCTCTTTGTTCTCTGGGCTCTTTGTTCTTTTTATCTCCTTCAGCCCTCAGGGGCAATCTTCTGGCAGGTCACTGCATTCTTTGGGATCATTCCATGGTTGGCACTTAGGCATTTAAAACCAACAACTTTTTTACTAGATTAAATTTGACGTTCATGCACCCATCACCCTTGGACTCTCCTTCAGCTTCTTGCTTTGCCCCTTTTTGCTGAGTGCATTCGCCCTTGACACGTGTCGTAGTCTGCTGCTTGGGCACTTAGAAGACACTTTGAAATGTGGACGTTGACACATGGTGGCTTTCGCTAAGCTGATAATGGGACGTGATAGCATCCACTTACATTAGAGGGCCTTTTAAGAGTCAGGCAAAAGTTGACACGTGGTTGCTTTCATAGAGCCTTTCACTGCCTTAAAAAAACTTTTAGGCCCTTTTCTGGTTCTTTGCAAATTTTGACACTTGGCACACTCTACATAGCTCCTAATAACTCATTCAGGTCCACCATAGTCTTCTTTGAAGCCAACAGGGGAAACCCATAGATGTTGCCACCTATCGGCTTCCACTGATCCCTATAGGGGACACGTGGCACATTTTGCTACTCTAAAAATAGCATTTTGAAGTCCTCTATGATTACCACTTGGTGCTTTCCATGCTTTGGCTTCCTTGGTGTAAATTTAATGCTTTTCAAGACGTCACCATCCTTGGCAAAGTTCATCGGGCCTTTTTCTCACAGCTTTTCTTCTTTGGGCCCTTTGGTTACCCTCTGCAAGGGCTTCTAGACCCATCGCTACCCTCTGGCTGTAGGGCACACCCTTGAACCAAGCCATTGAACCAACCCATTGAACCAAAATTTTAGTTCAACGGTTCAATGGTTCAAGACTGCGTGCTGAGCCGATTGAACCGTTTGCTTTGAACTAAATGCCGCTTGAACTGAAATGGTTGAACCAAGCCATTGAACTAATTAGTTAAACCAAAAATGGTTCAATGCTGTGTGTTGAGCCCCTCTGAACTATTTGATGGATCTCCTTGTTGAACTGTTCGCTTGAACCAATCCATTGAACCATTCGCTTGAACTGGTTCAACAGTTCAAAGCTGTGCACCGAGCCAAGTCCTTAAACTAAACACTGAACCTAAAGCCACTTGAACTTTTTACTAAACTTTTTCAATGAACTAAGTGCTGAACTTAGCTGATTAAACTAAAGTTGAAGAACTGTTGATTGAACCAAAGCTTGAAATGAAGTAATGGTTCAATAGTTCAAAGATGCCAACCTTCCTTGTGAATTTATTCAGATGAAAATATGAAGAAGCTTTGTAAAATGTTGCCTTCTTCGCCTAGTTCTTTAACTGCCAAAAGAAAACCTATAGAGTCCATATAAATGGACCTGCAGAGTCCGTAGAAATCACCAGATCTATGCAAAATGAAAAATGAATTGGCCTAGAATAGTAGGGGAAGAAGGGGACTGATTTTTGGCCTATTGGGAAAAAATGGTTAACATTTATATCTACTCTGCATTACTTTACACATTTTTGACCGTACCCCTGTGAAGGAGTTACAAAGCTTCCTTTATTATTTTCTGTTTACCTGACATACCAAACCTCTAACCAGACTTAACCAAGCCATAATCTCCCTCTCATAACTCTCTCAACCTCCTTGACCTGATCCAAACTATTTCCCAGACCCGAGAAAGCCTTTTGCAATCTCCTAGATAATTATTGCCCCTATTGACCTCGACATCCTAACTAATATCGGTCACCTCACTACCAACCTCGATAGTATAACCAATATCGATCACTCCCATACTGATGTTGATGACTGTGGATTCCCTATCCTCTTC
The DNA here is from genome assembly GCA_037957365.1 of Torreya grandis. Classification (NCBI taxonomy): domain Eukaryota; kingdom Viridiplantae; phylum Streptophyta; class Pinopsida; order Cupressales; family Taxaceae; genus Torreya; species Torreya grandis. Next base: position 956,985 of record JARHVA010000975.1, on the reverse strand, counting down.
AAAACCTACCCAAACAACTTCTAAAATACAAACAAAGTACCTCACCTACACCATGTCACTCTCTATTTCATACAGGTTGTTAATAATGGTAATCTTATCTCTCTTTCATTCTCTCTTTACCTCTTTTTTAGTTATTTATTATTATTTTTCCTCTCAAAAGTTGACTATCATCTCTAGGGAAGTTTAACACTTCCTAGAACAAGCACGTAGCTTGGCAGCCCACTCATTTATCTGCTAACAAATATCTTATGGTAGTGCTTTCTTATTTGTAGGTAGTCATCCCCAGCCAAAGAGGAGTGCTCAAAATGTTTGGATATGGTGCATAAACCAAATCTAGGTTCATTCTAATCACTTATCCCCATCCTTCTTTTTGTTTTCCTTTAGACTTAAAATAGACAAAATTTAGCGAAATATTTCTGGCACGCTTGATGGGACCCTGGAGTTTTCCTTGGGTTCATTTCTTGTTTTAAACAATCATATAGGTGCATTATAGTGAAAATTTTATTTATTACACTTCTTTCTTCTCTTTTCTCTTAAAAAATAAAAATTCAAGATCTTATTCTCTATTTAAAAGGCATTAAAACTAAAATTTTCTTTCTTTTCTCCTTGCCTCTAAAAGCAATTTGTCATTTTCTTTTACAAAAAAAAAGATAATCCCTTCTTTACTTCCTCTTACATGCACATTAGGATAGTCAAATTCATACTCTATTCCTATTTTCTCTCTGTTTTCATTTGAATCTAAACATTTTAGATTTGGGTTTAAAACTTATTGCATTTCATAGTTTTCTTGTTGCATATTAACTCAACTAGTTAATTACAAGCATTTTGAATAAATCGTAGTACACCTATGTTACACAACCAAATCGCATTCATATAAACAAGCATCTAAACTCACTTGAGAAAAGGCCCATCAGGATTTCATGACCTGGTGGATCACCTTACCCTACCTAGTTATCCTACTTAGATTTCACCACCAAGGGGAGAACCCACTTTGTTCTCTGGTGGAGTATAATCTCTAAATAGAAGGTATATTTTTGCTAAGTGGCTTGGCTTGGCTTGGCTCCAAGTTCATGAAGTGCAGAGATAAAGCTCTTATAACAAGCCACATACCTAGTCTAACATAGATTTCCTCTTGAGTACCAAAACTAATTTGAAACTAGCTCTAGATTGCTTTCTAGTACCTTTGATAACCAAATTATCTTATCACTATTTGATTAAGGCATAAGCCAACATGAGACTAAAAATTAATCTCTAGGACTTAATAATTGCTAGTTGAATGTTCTTTATCTACTTTTCAATTGCCTTGTATATTTTTGAGTTGGTAAGAATGCTTTTCTATTGATTCACAAAATCAATACTATTTCTAAAGCTCAGTTTGTATAACCTATTATCTCAGGTTTTTTTGAGTGTTATTCCTTTTTACACAGACCTTTTACATCCACTATTTTATCTATTTTTAGCCTCTAATTTCTTAAAACATCAAATTTTCCATTTCTCAAGATTTCACAATGATCAACATCAGTTAACCCTACTAGTATCGGTAAACTTTACCTATCAACATTGGTTATTCCACCGACATCAGTGAGCTGTTCTTACTAATATCAGTCACACCCCTACCGATGTCGATGACTGTGTAATTTCATATGCTCAAAATAATAAGATAAAATAACCCATTCCCCTACACTCAAACCTAGTTTTTCTTTATTCTATTTCAAATATAGAGTAACAAGACTATTTAAACCACTTCTTGTATGGTATTGACATGAGCTCAGGCCAAAATTATTACTGATTACACAAGTTGGTAACCATTTCCACCTTCCCCTCTCATTTTTGATTCTATCATGGAGCATACTTCAGATATAGAGCATACTCTCAGCCCTAACCAATTTCCCATTGTGCTTGAGAGAGATCAATATTTTCCTAAATTTCTTGATTGCAATATGGCAGCCCTTCAACATTACCTTGCTATGAGTCAAACCCATAATTCTTTGGGTGACCCAATCTATGGTATGCCAACCTCTTTAATGGAGACAACCTCAATTTTAGTTGTGTCCATTATTTTTTGCATGGTTACCCAAACCACCACTTCGATGAGTAACCTGACTATAAACAATGTCCAAAATGTGGCATCTCCAACCACCTAATCCCACCTAAACACTAGTGTAACTTCCCTAATTTCACAACCACAACCAATTCAGCCAAGCCACACCCCATTCCAGAATTTATGGGTTCTAATTCCATCTACCCTCATGCCTATAATTACCTGAGTTATGACTCACCCTTCATCTAGTCTAACCATGCCATAATTCAACCTACAGTAACAAAAACCAAGGCATAGTCTCCAACCCAATGGGGCAAGTCCCTTTTCTTTCTGCACCTCAACCTTTTACTCATTATCCTTATTTTACCCTAACACAACCTCAACAAGCTATGCCATATGCTCCCTCTAGTTCCTATCAGCTTCCCTATAACTTAGGAGGAATCCCCCAAATTAATCCCCCTCTAGACCTCATTAAGATGCTAATGGACAAGATGTCTAATTTAGAGACATCCATTTCTGGTTCAAAGAATGTATTATCTTATGATCAAATATGCAATGAACCAATCCATCCTTCTATGCCTATTCACCCTTATCCAAGCCAATGGGAGCTCCCTAAATTTACTCATTTCTAGAGTAAAAATGGCTCACAACAACACTTGTAAGCATTTAGACATGCTTGTTATTTAATATGACATGATAATGCATTACTACTTCTCACTTTACCTATGTCTATTTCAAGTGCTACCTTGGATTAATATAGCTCTATACCTCAGTACTCCCTTTTCTCATTTACCTAACTTGCACAAATATTCCTAGACCATTTCTCTATTAACATTTCTAAAAAGGTTTCTATAATGGACCTATATTCTATCAGAAAACTTGATGATGAGTCTATTACTAATTTTGTTGGTCATTGGAGAAGCTTGATCAATCAACTCTCCTTCTCCTTACCCCAACCTGAGCTTATTGAGATTTTCTCAAGGGCATGTGCTAAGCACATCTTGCCCACACTCCAGGTATAAACTTTTTGCACATTTGATGAAGATTTTACAATGGCATGGAAACTAGAGGTTCACATTATTGATGGAAGCAAAGTCAAGTTGTGTAATAAAGATCCTAATACCAAGTCAAATGACTCCTCCTCCTCTAAAACTTCTCCCTCTAACCAAAAGGCTAAAGGCTCCACCAACATATTGATTGTTAAGTTAGCCTCTTCCACAACCAAAAACCAATCAAATTCTTCAACTTCTCAAAATATGACCAAGCAATTTCAACAACAATATGAACAAAGATAATACACTCCTATTGGGGAATCATATACATCTATCTTGGAGAAATTATTAAAACAAGGTGTCATAACCCTTCCTCAAATTAAACCTCCTATATAGTTTGACCCTTCCCATCCTATCCTAACCTGGTACAAGGAAGATGAGTTTTGTGGTTACCATCGAGTTAAAGGCCACAACTCTAATAATTGAAAGACACTCAAAAACATTGTTCATTATATGCTTGATAGAGGTGAGCTCCTCTTGGATAATCCTAACACACCTCCTAATCAAAGTGTGGATGTGTTCAAACATCATTTTCCTAACCATTCACCAAATCAAAATATTGTCCAGTCCATAACTAACTTAGGTGATCATTATATCCATATATTTAATATGGTTTTTCCTTTATCTTCAATTCAACCTGCCCCTTAACTAGAGACACCCATTTCATCGACTCCTCCCCCACATTTAGTGGCATCTATTTTTCCCATTATTCCTCCTTAGGTAAAAGATCCTATTTCACTTGTTCCACTCCCTTGAGAGGAGTATCCTCCTTTGCCACTCCTTTTTCCACCTAAGGAGACTATGATGCTAATTCCATTTACACCAATATTACCTATCTTATTACCACTTGAAGACCACAACCTACCTATTCCTCAACCACATATTGAAGGAAACATCATTCTTGCATTATACCATCTTGAGGAACCTTCTTTGCCTACTTCTCCTCCACCTATATAAAATGGTACCCCACCCACTTCACCTTTGCACCTAGAAGAGTCCATATCATCTACTCCCATAATAGATGAGAGACCTATTGTGCCTACTCCAATTACACCAATCTTACCCCTTATTTTACATATGGAGGATCATACTTTACCCATACCTCACCCACATGTTGAGGGAGCCATAATACCTATGATTTACCCTCTTGAGGAACCTACTTTGCCTACCTCCCCTTCACCCATGACAGACTAAGTCTCTTCTCCCATCTTTGTCGAAGAAGACCCCATTGTAGTCTTTTCTCATCTTTGGTCTGAAGTATCAAAAACCAATAATTTTCCTCTTTCCCAAACACCATAGATTTTTAAAGACACAACCATAAGGCCTATGCCAACTTCATCAAAACCCTTCTCATGTTTGGTGAAAACTTGATAATTTCTTGACTCCATGAAACTTGACCATGCGACATTTTGGGACCAGCTTAAGACTCTGTATCCAACACAATGAATGTCTAACTTTACTGACAATCCTCTTAATACCCTTTACCCTAAGATATTTGGTAAAGCTAGAGCTTCTTCACCCAAAGCACCTGAAGTTTAGCCATCTATGTTAAAACCCTCATCTTCATAGGAATTTGTTACATTAAAGTAGATAAGGCCCTTAGGTGTATGCTCCATTTCTAATTTAATTCATCCATAGGTGAAATTAGATTTAACTCCTCAACCACAAGTTGGAGTTTATTAGCCTAAAATATAGAAGAATGTTAAGCCTCATATATCTCACTGATCCCTTCTTAAACCCTTAACTTTGCCATCCATTCTAGGGCCGTACCCTTCTAATTTAGTTGGAATACCATCTAACCAAGAAAGTGACAACAAAACACATAACTCCATCATAACCAAACAAGACACCACATAAAATTACCTTTCCAACACCAAAACAAAAGAAGGTATCCACTCATATTAGTACAATAAGTGTAATCCCACTTGTAGGCTCTCAAAGCTTTTTCTTACGTCAGTTATTGCAATCTTCAGTAATAACTCTTCCTCCCATTAATCCCTATAGTCCTCTTAAAATGAAGCCATCTTGGTTTGATGATACACAAGTATGTTTATATCATTTTTCACCTAGACATGATACTGAGAATTATAAATCCCTCACAATGGTTATTCAACAAACCTTTGATGTTGACACTCTCTTTAATGATACTTTCATTAACATTACCATTATTCCACATTTGGCATCAACAATGCGTCCTAATATTCCACCTAAATTCAAACCCAAAGATGGCATCATAACCCCTTTACCACCTCCTTCACCAAATTTTCAAATTAACACAGTTAATGTGGCCACATGATCACAAAACCAAAAAGATAAAGCTAAAGAAAAGGTCACTACACCTTGGACCCATCCCTTCACCAAAGATGCTCCCTCTATTAATCCTAATATTTCCATCTTGGGTGTTCCTAAATAATATCTTTAGACGTAATTCAAAGCTCAATGGTGAAACAACTTCACCAAAATCCTATGAAAATGTCTTTGTATGAGTTAATCCAAAGCTCATCCTAACATCGTCAAGATTTGACTAGTGCTTTGCAAGCAATTGAGGTACAATCAGATGATCGCCAACCTCTTGTAGCTTTGGTCAGCTCCCTTAATTCTATCTCCTTGATTTCTTTCAGTGATTTAGAAATTCCACTGCAACACCCTTAAGATCAAGATTCTGTGCTTTTTATTACCACATATATTGATCAAACTAATATCAAAAGAGTTATGATTGATGGGGAAGCTAGTATTAATATTATTTATACCCATGCCTATAAACAATTAGCCCTTCTTGATAATTTCATGTCTCAAACTGATGCGGTACTCCATTCTTTTAATGATACTATAGCTACTATAATGGGCACTATTGTCATACATATTCATGTAGGTCCCCACATAATTATTGAGCTCTTCTATGTTATGGAAGGAGAGTTCCAATATAACATACTTCTTGGACAACCTTGGATACGTGCTATGACATGTGTACCCTCAACTTTTCACCACTATGTCAAGTTTGAACATGATGGACAAGTACATGTTATACCTGCTGACCCACCCCCATTTAAAACATGCAATATGACCAATAGTCCCAATGATGTTCTCATCCCATTGAATACATCCTCTTCCTTGCATGATGCTTCCAAAGCTTCCACAATCTCCACTCCCATGGTTATATAGATACTAGCAACATAAATTCCTGACAAAGATCCCATGGAGGAAACCTTTCAATGATTGTCACTTTATGAATATCATTTGTTGATGCTTGACATGTTCCATGCTCCACAAGAAAATGGAAGGCTTCACATGCACCCAAATTATGATCCCTATATTGGGATGTTCATTCCTTATAGACCCCCTAACCTTCAAACTAATTCCACATATGGGGGAATCGATCAAGCTCTCACTATCAACAATCCATCTTCTTCACCACAATCATTTACCTATGATTTCTCTTTCTTGAGTAACCCTAGATTCACTCACACCTATCTCTATAAGTGCATCTGGAAAGGATTTGGTTGGGTCTTTACGAACAAGGAGTCCATACACCTATTGAATATCCTACTAGCAACACTATTGAAAATGTCAAAAAAAGGCATGGGGTGGGATATGATGAACTAAATAAACTCACTAAAACCTCCCATGAACCAATTATCAAAGAACCAGTCTCTCCTTCTCCACCTTCTTCTCCACCATCACCTTCCAAATCAGAGGTATCTATACCTCCTATTTTTTTTTCAATAAATGCCATCCATTTGGGGCCTCTCACCTATCGTCAGGGTAAGGAAACAAGGTCCCTTCGTCTCATTCATCCTAAAATAGTTAACAAAGATTCTCCCACTATTAACACTATCCAATGTCAAGATGATGATGCAATGATCACCTACATGGGTGCAGATGATTCCTATATCTAATGATTTCTCCCATCTAAAACACAAGCTATTTTAAATAAATCAACCATTAACATCAACCTACCCTCCCATGATAACCCTCACATCCTAAAGATTGGCCAATCTTTAGATTCCTATAAATAAACTAATTATGTCACATTTCTTAATGATCATAGCAAAGCCTTCACTTGGTCTTACAATGATATGCCTGGTATTGATCCCTCTATCATCACCCATAACATTTTCACCAATCGAGATGCTAAACATATTAAGCAGAAGCTTCATAAAATGCATCCTTGTATCACTCTCCTTGTTAAAGAAGAGCTCCAATGCCTCCTTTCTATTAACTTTATCCAACTCATCGAATACCTACAATGGATTTATAATATTATTCCTATCATAAAAGCTACTTGAAGAATTTGTATTTGCACTGATGATAATGATTTAAACCTCGCTTCTCTAAAAGATGATTTTCCATTTCCTAGTATCAACCAACTTGTTGATCTAAAGGCTAGCCATGAGATGATATCACTTATGGATGGATTCTCTAGATACAATCAAATCCTAATCTCTCCTAATAATCAGCACAAGACAACCTTTATTACCCCATGGGGGAATTTCTATTATCAGGTCATGCCCTTTGGCCTGAAGAATGCTGGTGCAACCTACCAATATGCCATGACCTAAATTTTCCATGATCTCTTACATAAAATTATGGAAGATTACATGGATGACTACTCAGCAAGTCTAAATTTCATCAAGATTACTTGACAATTCTCAAAACTATATTCACTCATCTCTTCCAATATAACATTTGACTAAACCTAAAGAAATGTGTCTTTGGTGTTCTTTTCAGTAAACTCTTAGGTTTTATCATTTCTCTCCATGGTATCGAGGTTGATCATACTAAAGTTAGAGCAATCCTAGAGATGCCTCTACCTACTAATATCAAACAACTTTTTAGCCTACAAAGCAAACTTCAGTCAATCGATGCTTCGTTTCCCAGTTGTAAGATTGCTGCCAACCCTTTCACCATTTCCTTAAAAAAAATGTCTCCTTCCAATAGAATATAGATTACCAGGAAGCCTTTGATGCACTTAAATAATACCTCCTTTCCCCACCAGTTCTTATTCCACCTAAGGAAAATCAGCATTTTTACCTATACATCTCTACAATAGACCATTCTCTAGGTGTTATGAGTGTACATCAAGATGACCAACATCAAGAGCAGGCAGTTTATTACATAAGTTGCAGACTTATTGATTATGAGACTCGATATACCCACACTAAAAAACTTTGCTTTACATTGGTATTTTATGCCTCTGATCTTCACCATTATCTCCTAAATCAAAAAACCTATGTGTTCACCCATACTGATTCTCTTAAATACATTCATTCTAAATCATATCACAACCAAGATGTAGCTTGGTGGACTAAATTTTTTTGCCTTACGTTGGTTTTTTCTACCTCTAAGATTCACCATTATCTCCTATATCACAAAACCTATGTGGTCACCCATACTAATCCTCTTAAATACATGCATTCTAAACCATATCACAACCAAGATGTAGCTTAGTGGCTCATGATTCTTGCTAAATTCAACTTAAAGTTCATTCAATAAAAATCTATTAAAGGGCAAACAATTGCTGACCAGTTAGTTGCCACCCTTTTACCTGATAATCAACCTTCAAACCTTGAATTCCCTAATGAATCTATTACAACACTCTCCACCGATGACATCTCCTATCAAATGATGATGTTCTTTGATGGATCTAAATGCCAACATGGTGGGGGTGTGGGGGTCATTATTATTCCTCTAGATGGTGAACCTATTCCTTTATCATTTAAATTAAATTTTGAATGTACTAACAATATGGCCAAATATGAGGATTTGATTCTAGGACTTCAAACAACTCTCTTCTTGGGTATCAAATCCATAACCATTTTTGGTGATTCTCAGCTAGTGGTTAACCAAGTTAATGGTTCCTACCTATGCAAAAACATATTTTTTTAGTGGTATAAGCATTGTGTAGATACACTCTTGGGATCATTTGACTCTTATCTCTTGCAAACTATTCCTCAATCTACAAACAAATTTGCTAACACGATGGCTTCGCTTACTTCACACATACCCTCTTCATCCTCCTCTTCAAGAATCTATGTCACCATGCATCACTTAACATTACCCTCCTATGTCTCAACTAATATCCTCTGTATCGAAAATGTAACAACTAACCCACAAGACTTATGGTACAAAAAACTCATGGATTATCTTTCCTTCTCTATTACCCTTCTTGATCTTTATAATAATGGGAAACATGCCTTCATAAAATGTGCTACTCATAACACTATACTAGGGGGAATTCTCTACAAGATAGTTTTGATGGTCTTCTCATTAGATGCCTAGCTAGTACTAAGACTCCTTTTCCTATTAAGGAAGTCCAAAATGGGATTTGTGGGGGGCATTTCAATGGTCACATAGTTATTAAACATATTCTTTAACTTGGATATTATTAGCCCACACTTCATCAAGATTGTGTTGATTACGTTTGGCATTGTGTCAAGTGTCAACGACATACTAACCTCCTTCATGTTCCTAGTCATGCATTACAAGTTGCCAAAGACTTTTGGCCCTTCTCCCACTGGGGGTTAGATATAATCAGAGATATTAACCCTCATTCATCGCTCTGTCATCATTCTATCATTACTACCACTGAATACTTCACCAAGTGGGTCGAGGCCATCCCACTCATCTCCACTAAAGTTGAAAAAATTGTTGACTTCATTAACCATCACATCATTTGTCATTTTGGTGTACCTCACAAGATTATAATAGATAATGGCAAGTATTTAAAAAATAAGACTATTCAATATCTTTGTGATGCATTTGGAATCAAATTAAGCTTCTCATCACCATACTATCCCTAAGCTAATGGATAGGTAGAAGCTTCTAACAAAACTTTGACCAAAATTCTTATGAAGGTAGTCAATGATATGGGAAAGGATTGACAGACACACATTCATTTTACTTTATGGGCTTACCATACTAGCATTAAAACCCCTATAGGTGCTACACCTTTTTCATTGGTATATGGGACATAGTTTGTTTTACCTCTTGAGGTCTAGATTCCTTCTCTTCACATTTCTGTATATGACATACTTACTAATGATGAGTTTTGCTTAGAATGTTTGGCCCAACTTGAATTGCTTAGTGAGCACCGTCTCATAGCCCTCAAGCATCTCCAAGTCTATCAAGAGCATATCAAATGTGCTTATAATAAAACCCTCAAAGAGTGTTGGGAAATAATGGAAGCACACAATTAATTACCAAGCAACTTAATATGCAAAAATTAACCAGAATACACAAGTAACTAGAATTCAGAAATAACACAGAATATGAGAGACAATACACAACTTGTATTAAAACTCTTTCAGAAGGAAATACAACAAAGAAGGCTGCCATAGTTCTTTTTCCTTACACACCTCTAGGGCTCCCACACCTCTAGGGCATAAACAACAAATCTTCCCTCAAAGCTCTCTCTCTTAGGTCCCAACACATAACTCAAACATAGAGTTGGTGTTCACCTCCAACTAGCCAGTATCCACTACTACCAGTTCTCCTGTGCTCCATGCACTCCACAAGTGCTCCATGCACTCCAAGTACACAAACATACTTCAAGTAGATCTCCCCTGAATTGCAACAACCTGCAACCCAAACTGATCTTACTTATGGAAGGAACTATCTTGCCTTCCTCTTTGCTCTGAGTACACACCTGTACTCTAAGTAGATCCTACCTAATACTACTCCCTGTTGTGTTGCTGTCCTCCCTGATCTTGCACCCTTGCAAATCAATCTGGTTCTGCACACCTACAAACTTGGATCATGCACACACATACTCCTATAGATCAATGATCTTACTTACTGTGTAGATCTCTTAAAGAAGCCATGCACACCTACTGACTAAGATCATACAGCCCTGAAGAATCCTGTTGACTCTCCAAAACCAACACCCACCTTGGTACTGTTGTGGAACTAGGAGGAACACCCTTACTCACCTCACACACAAAAGAAGCAAACTTTGCTCAACTCAAACTAGAACAACTTTACAATACAATCCATGAGTCTCTTAAATAGATCTCATGCAAACAATAATTAGACACCTAATTACAATAATTAGATCCACAGCTTTGAGTCTAAAATTTGATCTTGACGTGCAAACACTTGGTTCATTAGCTAACTACCCATAACATTCGCAACTTGAACCACACAGGTGACTAACGTCAGTCCCTGTCTGCCTGGGGGGTGCTGACGCCGATCGATCTCTGACTGACGTCGATTACTTTCTATCTCTTCCCTACTGATGTCAGTTGGCTTGATCGATGCCGGTGACTGTGACAATAGCAAACTCTTCTGCAACCTCCTCCTCTGTTTGCATCAGTGAAGCTTTTAGCTCCATAACCTAACAATCTCCTACTTAGAGATAAACAGTTGCATTATACTTGTACCCCATCTAATCTATTTCTTGGCTTGTATCCCTCTTCAAGATCAACCTTGAAGACTAGCCACCACACACCCTGTGGTGCACCTCCTATCATTCGAGTAACCTGCCACATCCGAACCTACAAACCCATGTAGTGAAGACCTGACCCTGCATGTATACCTACTGCTGGTCCCTCTCAAATACCTGAGAACCCACTTCCCCAAATTGGCTCCTAACTCTCTGACAACACCCACTGCTTGGGCAAACTCAGGTCTATACCAGACCTCATGTGATTTCAGACAGTGAACTGTCTAGCCTTTAGTGTGCTCGAGTTTTGCATCCTACGTAATGAACCTTGCCAACACCTGATTCACATCAACTCCCACTGGAGACAAAATCAACCTATGATCTTCCATGTCTTCCATGTCAAAGAATTTTGCTGCTCCAAATTCTTCATGACATGCCACTGAACTAATCTTACCCTTAGCTCAACAAAACCCTATATATACAAACTTGCTAGCTAGCATACCATCCACATATAGCAACAGAATGATGTCGTGACTCATCATCCACCTGGTAAGACAAACACAATGGTTACATTGACATTGACTAAAGCCATGCTTTGTCCTCCACCTGTCAAAACCTGTAGCACTGTCCTGCAGCTTCCTCAAGACCATATGACCTGGCCTTCCATCTCACGTGTCCGTTCACTCTATTCTTCAACTAAGGAAACCATTCATCTCTATGCTTTCATACTAGTTGGCATCCCTACCAAATCTTCTATTTGTCTCTACATCTTATTCCTACCATGCTCCCACTGTTTCCTGGATCCTTCTTGCTCTGCAGTCAACAACTAGTATAAAGAAGAGGAACAACAAATTTGAGGCTTACTTACCACTTCAATCCTCCATATGGGCATTTGAGACTCCTTAATAGCTTGCTGTCTACCCAAAATTTGTTATAGTTACTGACCTTGGTCACTACATAGTCTGCATCCGACCGACATCGTTTCCCATGTGCCTATCCCTGACTACTGACCCTACCGACATCAGTGTCTCTTATTGCCGACGTCGGTCCTCCTGATCGATGTTGGTCTTACCTTGCTCGACATCACCGACTCTGGCCTACACATGACTGACATCGGTGCCTATCTGTTTGACGCCAGTTCCTCCTGACCGATGCCGATACCTGTGTTCGCCTGTGAGTGATGACTTTTTACCTGTGAGCTCCTTTGAATCAATCCCATGTCCAAATTGCCTTGCTCAGAAGTATCTAGTCCCATCCACTGGTCTTTGTCTGCCATCTCCTCTAAGAACACAAAGGCTTTTTAGTTCTTAAGCCTATCAAACACATATGACTTTCACTTAAGAACATGCATCTCCTTCTTGCTCATGTGACCAAGCCTACAAAGCCACGTCTCTACAACAGAAGAAGAATCAGTAATACAAACAAGTAGATAAAGAGTACCTATTTTCTTACCACTAACTAATTCAAGTGTATCTGCTGTGAGAGTTCTTGCGCATCTCTCATCACCCAACCTTTCTGAAGAAATTAGCCACATCTTCAAACCTGGGACCTGCATGACCTCCTTCAACACCCATGTGTTGGCCATCTGCAATTATAGTTTCACTTCCCCTTTGCCAATTCTTTGGCAAGGCTCACTAGCTCCTCTCCTTGGGGATGCATGGAAAGAGGCAACATAATCTATTAACCAAGATTCAACTTTATCCAAGAAACCTCCCAGAGCGTCCTGTGCAACAACACCTGCAACATCTACTTTTTTAGTTCCTTCATGCTGATCTGCTACCAACCAACAATATTCTTTTCCCTGCTCTTTCTTTCCATAGGACCGTAAGTGACCATCTGTGATTTTTAACTCCTCCATTCTTAGCTTACTTTCTTCTACCATTGCTCTACTCCCACTCAATCAGAAACCCCTGAGAGTGACCTGTAACCAAACACAAAACCTGCTCCCTGCAACCTTAGCTCTGATACCACTTTTTTGGAAATAACGAAAGCACACAATTGATTACCAAGCAACTTAATATGCAAAAATTAACCAGAATACACAAGTAACTAAAATTTAGAAATAACACAGAATATGAGAGACAATACACAACTTGTATTAAAACTCTTTCAGAAGGAAATACAACAAAGAAGGCTGCCATAGTTCTTCTTCCTTACATACCTCTAGGGCTCCCACACCTCTAGGGCATAAACAATAAATCTTCCCTCAAAGCTCTCTCTCTTAGGTCCCAACACACAACTCAAACACAGAGTTGGTGTTCACCCCCAACTAGCCAGTACTACCAGTTCTCCTGTGCTCCACACACTCCACAAGTGCTCCACACACTCCAAGTACACAAATGTACTTCAATTAGATCTCCCCTGAACTACAATAACCTACAACCCAAACTGATCTTACTTATGGAAGGAACTACCTTGCCTTCCTCTTTGCTCTGAGTACACACTTGTACTCTAAGTAGATCTTGCCTGATACTGCTCCCTATTGTGTTGCTGTCCTCCTTGATCTTGCACCCCTACAAATCAATTTGGTTCTACACACCTGCAAACCTGGATCATGTACACACATACTCTTGCAAATCAATGATCTTACTTACCATGTAGATCTCCTAAAGAAGCCATGCACACCTACTGACTAAGATCATACACCCCTGAAGAATCCTGTTGACTCTCCAAAACCAACACCCACCTTGGTACTGCTGTGGAACTAGGAGGAACACCCTTGCTCACCTCACACACAGAAGAAGCAAACTTTGCTCAACTCAAACTAGAACAACTTTACAATACAATCCATGAGTCTCTTAAAAAGATCTCATGCAAACAATAATTAGACACCTAATTACAATAATTAGATCCACAACTTTGAGTCTAAAATTAGCTCTTGACATGCAAACACTTGGTTCATTAGCTAACTGCCCGTAACATTCATAGCTTGAACCACACAGGTGACCAACGTCGGTCCCTGTCTATCTTGGGGGTGTCGATGCCGCCTGATCTCTGACCGACGTCGGTTGCTTCCTGTCTCTTTCCTGCCGACGTCGGTTGTCCTGACTGACGCCGATGACTGTGAAAACAACAAACTCTTCTACAACCTCCTCCTCTATTTGCATCAGTGAAGCTTTTAGCTCCACAACCTAACAAAGAGCAAGATTTCAATATAGGAGATCTCATCTTAAAATAAAATCAATATGTGATGAACAAGGAGAAAAGAAAATGGGGTAAGTTTGCTCTTGATTGGCTTGGACCTTATATCATAAATCACAAGTATGGTTTAAGAACTTATCACTTGTCTTCTCTTGAAGGAAGGCCAGAACCCAAGCCTTTAAATTCCTTATATCTATGACCATTCTTTTGCTAAACCAACATCGCTTTACTTCATGTTTAAATTGAGCTCATCCCTTGAGCATCCTTATTACATTCATTTCCCTTCCTCTTCATCCTTACTCCTATACACTTAGATAACTTACACAGTGGTTTGGTTTTATCCTCACAGTAGAAAAATCTTAAGCTTCTATAGTCTTATCCATGACTAAAAGCAAAAAAAATAAATTAAAAAATGGGATATTTGAAAAAATTATAAAATCTTAGGTCATGCTTTTCAACGTAGACTGCTCCCTTTAAGGGAAACTACGTAACCTCCCTTTAGTATTATCAATAGACTGCTCCCTTAAAGGACAACTATTTAAGATTAAAAACAAACACATAGACCACTCCCTTGAAGGATGGCTAAGCCAAGATTTATTCTCAAAGGGAAAAACAAATACAAAGGGATCCTCACCTCTTTGCAGAACCTTACCTTATACAAAATCCCATTGTAGGCTTCATGCATTGATCAACTTACACACCCAAAAAAAAAAAATCTTTAAGTCATGGACTTGCCTATATTAGCTCTCAGGTCACCCACAAAAGGGACATATCATTTCTACTTGGTAGGTTATGCTATCTAAACATTTTTCCTGATTCTACCCTTTTCCCCCTCATACTGTTTAAAGGGACTATGAAGCTCACTTAACATACGGTAAACACGATGCTTCTCAAATGAACATAACGGTTCAAAGATATAAGGCATGAAAGATGCTCATTTTATTTAGCCTATTTATTTCTAAATTAAGGTCTTTGCCAATGCATGAGCATTTTACCTCTTTATTTTCCCATCCACATCATATGTCGATATCTCTATTCGAGATGAAGAGACAATGTCATACCAAAACTAACACAAGTAACCTATTTATTTTATGCATACACCATCACAAACATGGAGAAATGATGAAATAAATTAACCTAAACAATCTATTCATTTTAAACATACACCATCATAAATATGGAAAAGTTTTAAGATGCAACTAACCAATGAACTATGCATATACTTTCACATAAATGGGAAAGGCTAGTCTAAACTCAAATAACATGATCAACATTAACATCTAAATTAACATAACATAAAATAAACATCATCCATATCATCATCATAATCATAAGCAACACATCTCAAAGAAACACATGGCAATAAATGAACATCTCATATGTATAATATGTCATCAAAGTACATGTTCATCATCTACATCATCATAACATCATAAATCTCTCTCAAAATGTATATCTCACATCTTTAGCTCATAAGCCAGTATACATGTAACATATATAAACCAAAACTAGAAAACACTGATACTCAGAGTCCTCGAGGCTCTCTGTGTGGTCATGAGGATGCAATGTCATCACCACTCTCTGTTCATCTACATCAACATGAGCTAAAAGCCATCACACATGACATCGACCTCTCCTACTCTCTAAACTCTAAATATCTCTATATCTATGGGAACTTTTTAATTTTCCTCTCATAATAAGCAATATCATCTAGGGTAGTTGAGTAACTCCCCATAGATATAGTTTATGGAGGAACCATAACACTTGATGATGGCCCAACCTGTACTAGTCCTTATGGTGGTGGAGGAGGAGGAGCGGCATGACTTACTATTCTCAGACTATTTCTCTCTGCTGTCACTGCCATCACTTGACCCTATAAAATAATCAGCTAGCCCTGTAGTACTATAACCTAAACCTATAGAGCCCTAATCTGACCTTGAAATATCACCACCTAATCCTATAAGGCTAACACCTATTCTTGGCCTATCTCTCGATTTTGCACTGCTACATCTCAGGCTTACACTACTATATCTCAAGCCTGTAGCACTGTATCCCTCTCTCTAACTAAACCCTATAAATCTGGTGGTGGCCTCCTGATCTCCACCACTAGATGTAACCCTACCCACCAAGCTATATAAGCTGCTATACACCCTGGGTCCCCAACACCTAGCCCTACTAACAGCTCCTCAAAATCTAACCTATCGATCTTCTAGGGCAATGGTAGAGGTGCCTCTATGTCATCCCTCCTATATCAAGGGAAGGTGGGAAACATATCTTGCAATAGCCCAAATTTCCTCTTGACTTGTTCTATAGGTACCATCTCTAACTCACCAACCCATCTCCCCCTAACCCATTGTGAGCTCTACAACCCAACAAGCTACTCTACCTACCCTCTAAAAATTGAGTATGTCAGATATGGTCTCCACATGATATCTACAAGGATCAAGCCCTCAATCATGTGCATATGGTAGGTAATATCTCACATGCCACCATCCACTTGGGTCTATTGCATCCCATCTCCCCACCATCTAAATCCAACCCTGAAGTTAGCTAGAATAGTGGTAGGTAACCCTAGTGGTTGTGTCACCATGGTATGCTCATATGCCTAACAATACAGTAGATGGTCAACACATAAACTGTATCATCATCATAACCTCAAACCCCATAGCTCTCTATATAATTATGCCAAAAATACTAGACCTCAGGCAAAAATGGTCCATTATTCAACCATTTATGTAAGTACACCTATCAAAATAATAAAAAATCTCCCATCATCTGCATCTGGTAATGCATAAACCATGATCATGATCATCATCAAGATGCTCAGACAATGCTACTCCTCATCAACTATATAGAGTGGCTCATATGATAAACTTGCAGAGTGGTAAGTCACCTCACTAACATGCTCTCTATATAAAGTGACCATGTGTATATCATGCTCCTCTCTCAAGCATGTAAAAATCTCCCCACCCTAGAGTGGTACCCATATAATCTTATACACATCCTCCTATGTCACTATCAACTCCTTAGTCAATAAATGGAAGGTGTTGGTGGTATGATCCCACCTCTCAATCAAAGCTATCATTAGAGACACAACCTGGATGACATGATAGTATCATCACACTCTTCCTAAACCCACAACTACCATATGCTCCCACTTATCTAGAGTAACATTTCTCCTCATGTATGTTAATAACTTTGGTAGATGATATCATAGTGTAAACTCCATCCTTGCATGCATCCATACACAAATAACTTAGGTCACATCCCTTTTAATCTACTCTATCACCACCTTTTCCCCTTCTCACTAGGAAAAATACATTAGTTTGAATCCCTACACCAGGTTATGTAGGAAGCACAATCGACATGGGGTCTTCTGAGGTTAGCTCAGCCATATACCCACCTTCCTAACCACCCTAGGTTTCATTGCCTCTCTTTCTCTAACTTAGGCTTCATTACCTCTCTCTCTACCCTAGGCCTACCCACCTATTCTAACTCTCAGCCTTGTTGTCCCCAAAAATAGACTTCTCATTTTTTGGGACAACATGTGAACTATTTTGGTTTCTTAGACCAAAATAATCTCTTCCCTTTCTAAAATTTGTTCTAAGCTTTTAAATTCCTCATTTTTCAAGCTTCTCAAAAATCTACAAACTCTATAGGCTTAAATATAAGGACTCTACAGGCTTAAATCTATGAACTCTATAGGCTTAAATCTATGGACTCTGTAGGAACAAAGTCTACGAACTCTACAGGTCAAGGTTCAACAGACTTCATAGGTTGATTTCTACGGACTTTGCAGGAAAGAAGCAAGCTCTCAACACTTAGGCGATTTCAAAGTTGGTTTAATGACAAGGCTCAACCAAAAGAGTTCATCAGCAAGCTTCTAAGCAAGGATTGAACCATTGAATCGTTAAACCTTGAACCATTTTGGTTCAATAGGTTCACAAGTTCAAAGGCTCAACATCAGCAGTAAGAGTTAAGCACATTTGTCAAGGTTCAAAGTTCAACCACTTTAAGGTTCAACGGCTTCAAAATACTTATCAAAAAGAAGAAGGCTTGAATCATTGAACCGTTAAACCATTAAACCACTTTGGTTCAAAGGTTTAACGGGTTCAATGGTTCAACAAGTTCAATGACCAAATGGTTCAATGTGTTTGGTTCAAAAAGATCAAAAGGACTTAGCCAAATAAAAAGAATGAACAAATTGAACCATTGAACCTTGAACCTTGAACCAAAGGGTTCAAAAAATTCATAGGTTCAAAGGTTCAACTAGTATAATAAAGATCAAATAGCTTAGAAAGAACAAGAAAGTGATAGACTAATGGTTTAATAGGTTCAAAGGCTTCTATAGGTAGGTTCAATCAAAAGAACAAGTTTTCGAGGCTTGAACCATTAAACCATTGAACCATTGAACCACTTTGGTTCAAAGGTTCAATGGGTTCAATTAGGCTTGTTTCAAAGAATCTTGGTTCAAGTGGTCAAAGAGAATGAATCATTGAACCAAAGTTGGTTCAATCAGTCAGTTCAAGTGACAAGTTCAAAGGAGTGCCCCAAGTGTCAAAGACACAAGTGCCCTTGCGAAGGGAATTTTCATGGCAAAAGTGACTAAGGAAGGAAACAAAAACCCAATAGAACTCAGTGGATGCTGCCAAGTGTCACCTTTCAAGCCTCATTTCACTTTATTTCTAAGAGCAATAGATGCTGCCACGTGTCACAATTTGAAATTCACATAAAATTGACTAAGATAAATTTCCAAAGGACAAACGGCCCTTGTAGAGGACACTTAGAAGCTGAAATGAACCATTGCAAAAACCTAAAAGGCTAATTCGGAGCTTAAACAACCCTTGTAGGGGGCAGGAAGGAGGCAAATGGACCAATTCAAAGGCCAAAAGAGCAAAGGGATTTCCTTCAGAAAAGTTCCCCTGGTAAAAGTAACAAAGAGATAATTCCTTCGGGGAAATTGTCTGAAAGAATTCCTTCAGACTTTTTCCTTTTAAAGAGTTCCTTTGGACTTTTTCTTTTGAAAGAAAATCTTGAAAAACAAAGCAAAGCCTAGTGGAAAGACAAGGCAAGGAAGATTTCCTTCAGACAAATTGCCTGAAGGAATTCCTTTAGACATTTTGTCTAAAGGAAATAAAGGATAAAGCTCGCTGGAAGAAAGAAGCCAAAAGGCCATCCAAAGACCACCTGAAGGGTAGATACCCTTGTGGGGGGCTCTTCCCAACCCAAATTGGACCATTTCTCAAGGCATCGAAGGGCAAGTCCCCTCTGGGAAAGATCAAATGACAAAGCTGAAGGAATTGACAAGGAAAGTGACGTGACTGCAGACGTCAAAGTCAAAATAATGAAATAGCCATTGATCCTTTCAAGTTTAAGCATGGACTCGAATGCATTCAAAGGCTTTAAGGCCAAGGCCAAAAAAAAAGAACCACTGAGAGGAGCGTAAAGAGCAGGAATGACCAGAAACATTTGCACATCAGATATGTTTCTAGAAGTAGACTGCCAAGTGGATATTGAAAGATGCAAACTTTCAATAGCATGACCCATTTCTCTATATTGAGAAAAGAAAATGGGTAAATGCTCCTAAATTCTAGCATGTATTCTTAACAAAATTCAATGTAACATGATGTGTTACTATTCCTAGGTCCTTCTTGAAGAGGCTATATAAGGGACTCTCTTGTTATTGTGGATGGGTCTATCTCTGATTATCAGAAACAAAAACTCTATCCAAATTGAAAGGCATTACTGAGACTTTGAGCTCAGATTGTTGATCATATTTTGTTATTGGAATAAGAAAGCAAGTGAATTTTTAGACTTTGTGCTGTGATATCTTTGTTGTTGGGGAAACTGTTCTAATGTTTTTTTCCTTAATATATTTTCTATTCCTTTAATTCAATAAGTAGAATTAGTGAAAGTAGTCAGGAAGGGATCATAAAGCCAACTATGGAGAGACTTTGTGCCCTCACAATTGCTTTTAGTGTGTTTTCTTTTTGTTTCTATGTAAAGAACCTTGAGATGACTTTGTGCCCTCATTGTCCTTCCTATCTCACTCTTGGGTAATTTAGGTGGAGACTTTGTGCTACATCTCAATTTGTTGGTTACTATGACCTTGGTTACATTTTGTAATTACTACTAGGAAGATTCTTATGGTTTGTTGAATGGTACTTATAAAATAAGAGGAGTGATTTTTGTCATTATCCCTAAGATTTCTCCTTTAATTTGCATGCATCATCTCTAAACAAAGAGAGATGGATGATTTATCCTACCCTTGAGTCTTATTTTCTATATATATATATAGGGAACCTCCCCTTGATGAGAGGAAAGATTAGTCCCCTTTTGATGTGGTAAACCTACACATTTGGCTGACCAATCTTCCTACTTTGGATGATCAGACCTATTTTGTTTATCAGTATGGTGATCGATGAAATATTCAACCAACAATTTTTGGCGACTCTGCTGGGGATATAGTTATGTGCATTCTGAAACCTCAAGTTTTAGATGAAATTAGTCTCTACCATTATCCATTATAGACTCCATTCCATTTCTATGTTTTACCCATTATTATTATTATAACCTTACCATTCACCTCCACACTAATCGAGAAAGAACGTGTAGTTTAAAGCCTCAAGCTTCAAACTAAAGCAAAGTTAATTCTTTTCCATTTTTGTTTCACAATTTGGTAGATTCAAAGTATACACAAAGCCAAAGGGCTAAAGGTATTGTTGACCCTGTATTCGAGTTGGTACAACAAAGTAATTTTGATCTATTTCTTTCACCATCTTACCTCCAACGAACCAAGAGCTTTCCTCTTACTAAAGTCAGATCTCCATTGCCAAACGAAGTATCCACTTCTGCTATTGATAAAGGTTTGCCAATAATTAACCCTCTAAGATTTGTTATTCCTCCTTTTTATAGTCATATAATGGCAGTTCAAGGCCCCTGGGGTAATTATTTTGGTCCTCTCAATCTTACTCCACCTCTACATGAGCTTCCACATAGTTCAAGGAAGAATTTCCCCAAATTCTATGGCAATGGAAAAGTTCATCCTGATGAACACATTACAACCTTCAACATAGCCTGTGGCATAATTAGAGTAGAATTTGAAGATGTAGCAGTCAGGCTATATTTAGAAACATTACAAGGTGCTACTGCAGATTGGTTTTATCATTTATAGGCTCGGTCAATAACTAATTGGAATAACCTCAAAGCTAAGTTTGAAGCTAGATTCAAACCTACAAAAGATGCACATGCACTTTTGGCTCAACTCACACAGATGAAGAAAGAACCTCATGAACTAATGAGGGACTTCATAGCCAACTTTGACAAATTAAGGAACAAAATTCTTGTAATTGCTCGACCTACAGCTGAGAATCTCAATTGCTTCTTCATTAATTCTCAGATACTTAAAGTAAGTTTTCTTTTGAGACATGCTGGTCAAATGGATCTTGTTACAGCTCAACCTTTGGCCACTGAGGTAGAAGATGATCTCATCTTAGCAGGGAAGATAAGAAGAGATCCAAATAGAAATAAACCTTCATCATCTTCTGAATATTCATCTACAGGCACCATAGATCCAATGGTGTAGAAGTTGGCAAATGAGTTGCTTGCTCTCAAAAAGTAAATGGCACAAGGAATGTCTTCTGCTCCTTCATACAGAGATATGCCAAGAAGGACAACAAAATCATCTTCCTCCCCCACAAGGTAAACTTGCCCTAGAAGCTCTTCCAACCAATTTAGCAATGGGATATCTTGAAGCAAAATTAGAGTTCTCTTTCTAGCCTGAATTGAATCAAGAAAATGACGCTAATTTCCTTGTAGAAAATCAAAAAGAATCAGCTGACGAATCCCACATTAGTTTCTTAAACTACCAAGATGAACCCAAAAGCAAAGGAGAAGCTTTTGATGGATCATATGTAGTGTTTACTAGGTCTAAGAACCAATCAATTTAGCAAACTAATAAAGGGAAGACAGAGGAGCAACCTCAACTAGTAATTACAATTGCTAAGCATGGAACCACTCTGCCTTACCAGTCAAAGGATCTAGTGATCACCCAAAAAGTAAGTACATCAATTTCACCTTCACTTTCTACTTTAATTTTGCAAACCATCCCTCCTCCCATCCCTCCTAAAAATCAAAAGGTTGAAATACCTTCCTCTGTACCTAGCTTAATTCAACCATTTGACATAATCGATCATGTAAAAAAGACAAAAATACAAATATCTAAATTTGAATATTTGTAGTCCAATATTGATCAATTGGATAAATTGGTCTAATGTGTTAAGAACCAAACCATCCCTGTAGGACAAGAAGCTAAAAAGGTAACTCTTGATTCACTAAAGAACATGCCCATTCTGAATAATCTTTTCATTACTCCTCCAGCTGCCCCTAGGAAAATATAATCTTTCTATGTTTCCCTATTAATAAATGGTCACAAGCTAAGTAATTGTATTATAGAGTTAGGTGCATTTGATAATGTCATGTCTACTAAAGTAGCTGATTCTCTTGGCCTCACACTGACCAAGACATTTGGGAGATGTTTCTCCATAGAAAACAAGCAAGTACCATTACTGGGGCAAATCAAAGATGCCCAATTTGCATTTGCAATATTTCCAGACAAGAGAATCAAGATGACTATCTTGGTCATTGATGTCTTAGCATCTTATGGCATTTTTCTTGGATGAAATTTCTACAAAGATGTGGGAGGAGAACTAAGCATGGACCTGTCTAAGGCAAGAATCCCTGTCAAAGGCGTAATGAAGAGGTTTCTCCCTGAAAAGGAGGAAAAATATGTGGTCACCCAAACATCAGCCCCTGAAGCTCAAATTCTTTTTAAATCCTTAGGTATGGTAACTACTTTCTATGTATAGATGAAGTGCATAAAACAGCTGATAATTTTTTTGAAAGTGTCAACCCAAAAATCAGGTCAACTAGAATAGCAGAAGAACTAGTAGGTTAAAATACAAATGAAGGACCCTCCCTCTCTAATGAAGGAAAGTCTAAAGAAAAATTAGTGTCTGATGAGGTATGGACTCTAAAATTCGATGGCATCTATTCTTCTACCAGTTTGGGAGCTGGGATTGTGTTGATATCTCCTCAAGGAGATATGTTTCCTTCATCTTACAAATTACAATTTAGCAACACTAACAATACAACTGAATATGAATCTCTGTTGCATGGATTGAAGGCTGCTTAAGACAAAAGCATCAAGTTTCTTCATGTCAAAGGAGATGCTGAATTAGTGGTTTATCAAGTGAGAAACTTATAGCAAACTAAGAATGAAAGATTATATCACTATCACAACCTAGTTTGGGACCAAATTGAAAGCTCTGATGCTTTCAACATTTTTGCCATACCCATGGAATCTAATGATAGAGTTGACGCACTTGCTATTTGAATAACTCTTTTAGTTTCTCACTCAGATTTCAAAGAAGACAGATATACTATTGAGCTAGTCTATGGACCAAGTGTTTCTAACAATGCTGATCATTGGTAAGTGTTCAATGATGATCATCAAATCATTGCCTTCTTAGAATGAAAAGACAATTTTGAACAACTATGTTTTGAAGGAAGTGAACCTCAAAAGTATGAATCAACCTCTGAATCTAGTTTTTATATAAATGAAGAATTCTTACAGTTGAAAAGAAATAAAATTATCAAAGGCCTAGTTTCTCTTGAGAAACTATTTGACAAGCATGATAGATTCATCAAACAACAATAAATAGATTCAAGTTTCTCTCAGGGATTCAATAAAGTAAATCTGACTACTACAAAAAATCCCAAGATGGTTAACATTGGTAAGTGTTGTACCCCTAAAAAAAGATTCAAGTTCACCACTTTACTCCGTCAATACATGGATGTCTTAGCATATTCTTATGATGACCTGAAGTCTCTCAGACCTAATGAAATCTACCATGACATTCCTCTCAAGGCTGACTCAATACCTTATAAGCAAAAATCCATATAGTACAATCTGAAAATATCAGGTACTATTTTGTCTGAGATACAAAAAATGTTAAATGCTAAAATCATCTTCCTAATCCATCATTTCACATGGATTGCAAACATAGTGCCTGTAAGGAAGAAGAGTGGAAAAATTTGCATTTGTATAGATTTCAAGAATCTAAATCAGTCATCTTTGAAAGATAATTAACCTTTGCTAATTATGGATCAAGTGCTTCAAACAGTGACAGGTTCAGAGATGTTATCAATGCTAGATGGCTTCTTAGGCTATAATCAAATTTAAGTTGGTGAAGCAGACCAACACAAGACTGCATTCACCACACCTTGGGGTACATTTGCATATAGAAGAATGCCTTTTGGCTTGATAAATGCTGGTGCCACCTTTTAAAGAGTAATGGACCTAGATTTCAAAGATGAGATGGGTAAATTCATAATGGTATACCTTGATGACTTAACCATCTTTTCAAAGCACCATTTTGATCATGTATGCCACTTACAATAAGTGTTGGAGTGCTACCGCTAGAATGGTATTTCTTTGAACCCTAAGAAGTCTATTTTTGGAGTAATAGAGGGGAAACTCCTTAGACACATCATGTCTAAAGAAGGCATAAAGATTGACTCAAACAGAGTCAAGTCTATTCAAGAGCTTAATTTGCTTACAAGTAAAAATGTTGTTCACTCCTTCAGAAAGGTGAATTTCTTACAGAGGTTCATCCCCGAATTTGCTGAGAAGACTAGACACATTGTGAACATGATGAAAGGGAAGACCACCTTTAGCTGGACTAAAAAAGGCAAGTTAGCATTTTAGGATATCAAGACTACCATTGCCCACACTCCTACCTTGGTTTGTCTAGATTATAACAAAGATTGCATCATATACAGCTATGCTTCTGAACACATGCTTTCAACAATTCTTGTTCAATAGGACAAAGAAGGTATGGAATCTCCTATTGTTTTCATGAGTTGCCCTCTCAAAACCCATGAGATGAAGTATTCAGATGTAGAGAAGCATGTTTATGTAATGGTGAAAGCAGTCAAATATTTTTGCTTCTATATCATGAATTCACACACTACTGCCTTAGTTCCTGACACTACAATCAAGTCCATATTAACTCAGCAGGAGTTTAGCACAAAAAGAGGCAATTGGATTACAAAGAGATAAGAGTTTGATCTAGACATCAAGCCAACAAAGCTGGTCAGGAGAAAAGGCCTATGCCAAATAATTGCTGACAACAAGCCAAAAGATACATAACATGTAGAAGCTAAAGTGGAAGACACACCAACAGTCTTTTTTGTCTCCACTACCAATGAGTGATATTCAAGTATTGCTCATTTCCTTACTTATGGTGAATGTCTTGCTCATTTGTCTTATAAAGAAAGGAGGGTTATCAAGTTGAAATCTACTATTTTTATCCTTTGGGACAATGGCTTATACAAGAGAAACATAGATGGAGTATTCCTTCACTGTGTAGACAAAGAGTAAAAAAGCCAACTTTTGAAATATTTCCACAATCTAGCCTGTGGAGGACATTTTTTTGCTCCTGTAACTACTCACAAGATTTTGTGAGACAGGTATTACTGGCCAACTCTTTTCCAAGATGCATATAAGTGGGTGAGAAAATGTGAACTTTGCCAGCAATTTGTTGGAAGTTCCAAGTTAGCTGCCCTGCCTCTCAAGCCAGTGATCATAGAAGAACCTTTCTAGCAATGGGAATTGATTTTATTGAGACTATAAACCCATATTCAAGTGTTAGACATGATTATGTCATTACAACAACTGACTATTTCACCAAGTGGATAGAAACAATCCCAACTAAGCATGCTACTACAGAAGTTGTATGCAATTTTTTTAAGGAGAATATCATTTCCAAGTTTGGAGTTCCAACCAAAATTATTACTAACAATGCAGCTTATTTCACCTCCCAAGAGATTACATAATTTTGTTTCCATTATTGAATTACACTCTCCCATTCTTTTGATTATTTTCCACAAGGGAATGGACAAGCTGAATCAAGCAATAAGAACCTGGTAACTATCATCAAGAAGCTAGCAGATGACAATTAAAAGACATGGCATAAAGCATTGGTTGATGCTTTATGAGTAGATAGAATCACACTAAAGAGGGTAATTGGTATGTCTCCTTTTCAACTTCTTTATGGTATCAATGCTAAAATACCAATCACCTTAGAATTGCCAGCCTTGAAATTGGTAAAGGCAATTGAAGATCAGACATATGAAAGCTCTCTTGATAAGAGAATCACGTGCTTGACTGAGCTAGATGAATAGAGAACCATGGTAGTGGACCAAATTACTGCTCATCAAAGTCTGATAAAGAAACTCTTTGACTAAAAGGCTAAAAATCATGATTACCAGATTAGGGATCAAGTTCTGCTATGGGACAAAAAGAGAGAACCAAAAGGGATGCATGGAAAGTTTGACTCCCTTTGGAGAGGCCCATTTATAATTCATCAACACAATGGTGAAAATAGCTTTCTACTAAAATATCAAGATGGCACACTCTTTTCTCTACCTCATAATGGACAGCATCTAAAACACTTCAACTCTTGAAGTATCAGATCATTGCATCTATACATATGTATATTTGTATAGTTTTTAATTCTATTTTGTTTTGTTTGTTTCTTTTTTTGATGTCTTCCATTTTTGGGTAACATGACTCCGTAGCCCAATGGTACACATGAAGACACTAGAGATTCTGAATTCTACTCTCTTTAATTTTTTTTTACAATTGATAGAAGTTCCCCAACTGGAGCCAGCTATTGTCTCTAAAAATAGACTTCTCATTTTTTGAGACATGTGAACTATTTTGGTTTCTCAGACCAAAATAATCTCTTTCCTTCTTCAAATTTGTTCTAAGCATTCAAATTCCTCATTTTTAAAGCTTCTCAGAAATCTATAGACTCTATAGGCTTAAATCTATGGACTCTGTAAGCTTAAATCTATGGACTCTGTAGGCTTAAATCTATGGACTTTGCAAGAAAAAATCTACGAACACTGTAGGTCAAGGTTCAACAGACTTCACATGTTAATTTCTATAGACTCTATAGGAAATAAGCAAGCTCTCAACACCTAGGCAATTTCAAAGTTGGTTTAATGACAAGGCTCAACCAAAAGAGTTCATCAGCAAGCGTCTAAGCAAGGATTGAACCATTGAACTGTTAAACCTTGAACCACTTTGGTTCAACGAGTTTACAGGTTCAAAGGTTCAACATGAGCAGTAAGAGTTAAGCGCATCTATCAAGGTTCAAAGTTCAACTGCTTCAAGGTTCAATGGCTTCAAAATACTTATCAAATAGAAGAAGGCTTGAATCATTGAACCATTGAACCATTGAACTACTTTGGTTCAAAGGTTCAACGGGTTCAATGGTTCAACAGGTTCAATGACCAAATGGTTCAACTCGTTTGGTTCAAAAATATTAAAAAGACTTAGCCAAATAAAAAGAATGAATAGATTGAACCATTGAACCTTGAACCAAAGGGTTCAATGAATTCATAAGTTCAAAGGTTCAACCAGTACAATGAAGATCAAAGAGCTTAGAAAGAATAAAAAAGTGACTGCCAAGTGGATATTGAAAGATGCAAACTTTCAATAGCATGACCCGTTTCTCTACATTGAGAAAATCAAATGGGTAAATGCCCCTAAATTCCATCATGTCTTCTTAACAAAATTCAATGCAACATGATGTGTTACTATCCCCAAGTCCTTCTTGAAGAGGCTATATAAGGGACTCTCTTGTTATTGTGGATGGGTCTATCTTTGATTATGAGAAACAAAAACTCTGCCCAAATTGAAAGGCATTACTGAGACTTTGAGCTCAGATTGTTGATCATATTTTTTTATTGGAATAAGAAAGTGACTTTTTAGACTTTGTGCTGTGATATCTTTGTTTTTGGGGAAACTATTCTTATATCTTTTTCCTCAATATATTTTTTGTTCCTTTAATTCAATAAGCAAAATTAGTGAAAGTAGTCAGGAAGGCATCCTAAAGCCAACTGTGGAGAGACTTTGTGCCCCCACAATTGCCTTTAGTGTGTTTTCTTTTTGTTTCTATGTAAAGGACTTTGGGATGAATTTGTACCCTCATTGTCCTTTGTATCTCACTCTTGGGCAATTTAGGTGGAGACTTTGTGTTACATCTCAATTTGTTGGTTACTACGACCTTGGTTACATTTTGCAATTACTACCAAGAAGATTCTTGTGGTTTATTGAATGGTACTTCTAAAAGAAGAGGAGTGCTTTCTGTCATTATCCCTAAGATTTCTTCTTCAATTTGCATGCATCATCTCTAAAAAAAGAGAGATGGATGATTTATCCTACACTTAAGTATTATTTTCTATATATATATATATATATATAGGGAACCTCCCCTTGATGAGAGGAGAAATTAGTCCCCTTTTGATGTGGTAAACCTACACATTTGGCTGACCAATCTTCCTAGTTTGGATGATCAGAACTATTTTGTTTATTAGTATGCTGATCGACAAAATATTCAACCAACAAGCCTCACTACCTATATTCTTGACTCTTGACACTATGAGCTATGTTTTAAGCTCTAGACCTCTCCAACTTACTTTTCCCCCTAAAGCATACCTTTTTAGATATTTTTCCTAGGTTCTGGGAGAACTACATTGGACTAAGGCCCTAAACTAGGCTATGTAGGCAATACTCAGATGACAAGGTGTCTTCTAAGGCTAGCTCAACCATTAGGCTAGTTGAATACTTCCACTAGAGATCCAAACATCACCTTCTCCCGTATTTTTCTATTTTTATATAGTCATCAATGTCATCATTAATGCTAATGTCAAAATAATGGCTGATATGGGTAGGAAACTACTGACCTCAGTGGCTTATTAGTCAGTGTTTATGGACCTCACCAATGTCAGCCATTGGTTTGGCCCCAAGGCTGAACAACCTAAACCTAACCTTACCCATTTCCCCTAAAAACCTACCCAAAAATCCACCTAACTTATCCTACACTTACCCTACCCTATTTTCTACCCCTCCACTCATATTTTTTACAACCCCACCTCTCATTTAACCTAAAAATTACAAATACTAAATCATAGTGTAGGCTCTTACCTCATCTCTCCATCTCCTCTTGGTTGGCACCGCTGGCTCTTATGGTTGTGCACATCCTGCTAAGTCCCATCTTTGTGCTTCCATCTCAAATCACTCTCAAGCTCTATTTGTTCCCTCCAATCACAAAGATGTAAATGAGTTTAGTCAGCTACTTAACCCCCTTTTATCAAGTTTGGTCAGTCATCGATGTCAACATTCTTAACCTAACTTGTTGATGTCAGTCTTACACCTATTGACATCAGCAATATTACCCTAGTTTTACTAATGTCAACACTTTATGTTACTGATATCGACACATATAACTAACATTGGCACCATTCTAATACTATTTTCTAACATAAAACCCCCAACTTTGCACAACCTTACCCATACATTGGGGTTACTGTAGATCACATATATCTCCCCTAACCATGACAAAATGACATT
The DNA here is from genome assembly GCA_037957365.1 of Torreya grandis. NCBI lineage: Eukaryota > Viridiplantae > Streptophyta > Pinopsida > Cupressales > Taxaceae > Torreya > Torreya grandis. The sequence continues at coordinate 926,887 of JARHVA010000975.1, read as the reverse complement.
GAAGATCACTTAAATCTTTACCCTTGATGATTTTATTTGGAGATCAAAAACATTTCTTCATTTATTGACCCTTTTACACCACCCTTGCATTACTTGTCCTAATCGCTTAGGCTATTCTGCACACTCATGTATTTTAGGTGTTGTGGTTGGTAACCAAGTCCATCCTATCACCTTCAAACCTTTTATGTTTCCTAGGGGCACTTCCTACCTTGGATACCTAGGACACATTAACCATAAGAGCTACAACTTTGATTGATTTGACCTATCAGTTATCACTTATAAGTTGTGCTTTGGTTATTTCTATTCGAGTCCTCCTTGACTTTAGTTATTCTTAACTTTGTTGACTATAACTCATTGTGGCCTACACATATGGAGTGATGCGTAATTCTCCTCCAGTCATCCAATTACCTTTTTATCAAGCTGGTACTCGATTCTAGTTTCTCCTCCATCAATTCTTGTTTTGAGGGGGGATACCTCATCCAATACTGGAGTATCTAACTCCTATTTTTTGTCTTGCAACATGTTAGTATAAATTATAAGACAAAAATGGGCAAATGTAGACACCAAAATTATGTCACACACACGTGCATAACTCCCTATGTTGAAACCCCCCTTAAGCCCATTTTAATAATAACAATTAATCTCCTTAACCCATACTTTTTACCCTCACACATTTAATTAATTTAAAATACTTAATTAAGTTAATTAAAAAATCTTGTTTCCACCTTACCTAACCACCTCACCCTATGACTAATTCTCCCCTGATGAGTCACCTCAAGACTTGGTCCCTTCATTCTAACTACCCAAGACTTATTCCCACTTCCAAACTAAATTCCTAAACAACTAATTCCTTCTTAACCTCTTATTTTTACCATTTTATAATGGGTGTCACACTTGGCATGCACAATAATAGAAAATAAGCTAGAAACAAAAATGTTTACCTATTCTAGGGTCACTAACATTGGTTAACCCATAGCCAATGTCGATGGGATCACTGACATCGGTAATATAAGCTAAACTCCAACCTATAGTTCAGGTTAGCAAAAATTAAGAAAATCAATTCTTACTCTCATTTAGGCTCTCGACATTCTATTTTTTGACATCTTACAATCACCCTACGTAAGTTAATCACAATAAGTAATTAAGCTCTTGAGTACCAATAACACTCACTTATTCTCTCTGTTTAGGAACTCAGGTTTGAACTCCCTAATAGGGACCATCAACCTAACACTTATCATTTAGCAACCACCATAGCTAAGTACATCATTGATATTGTAGGTCATTTAGATATTTATTTATATGTACTCTACATTTCTTTATGCACTTCTAACTGTACCCCCATGAGGGAGTTACAAATCTTCTTTGCTTTTTTCCATTTTACCTAACATACCAAACCTCTGACTAGACTTAACTAAGCCATAATCTCCCTCTCATAACTCTCAACCTCCCTGACCTGATCCAAAAAATTTCTTGAAATTGGGAAAGCCTTTTTCAAGCTCTTAGAAAATTATTGCCCCTATCAACCTCAATAGGCTAATCGACATCAATCACCTCACTACCAACCTTGATAGTATAATTGACATTGATCACTCCCATATCGATGTTGGTGGCTATGGATTCCCTAGCCTCTTCAAAACCTACCCAAACAACTTTTAAAATACAAACAAAGTACCTCTCTTGCACCCTGTCACTCTCTACTATGTACAGGTTGTTAATAATGGTAATCTTATCTCTCTTTCATTCTCTCTTTACCTCTCTTTTAGTTATGTATTTATTCTTTTGACTCTTAAAAGTAGACTGTCATCTCTAGGAAAGTTTCACACTTCCTAGAACAAGCGCGTAGCTTGGTAGCTCACTCATTTATCTACTAACAAATATCTTATGGTAATGCTTTCTTATTTGTAGGTAGTCCTCCCCAACTAAAGAGGAGTGATCAAAATGTCTAGATATGGTACATAAACCAAATTTGGGTTCATTCTAATCACTTATCCCCATCCTTCTTTCTATTTTCCTTTAGACTTAAAATAGACAAAATTTAGTGAAACATTTTTGGCACACCCAATGGGACCCTATAATTTTCCTTGGGTTCATTTATTGTTTTAAACATTCATATAGGTGAATTATAGTGAAAATATCATTTCTTGCACTTCTTTCTTCTCTTTTCTCTTAAAAAAAAAAATTCAATATCTTATTCTTTGTTTAAAAGACATTAAAACTAAAATTTTCTTTCTTTTCTCCTTGCCTCTAAAAGTAATTTGTCATTTTATTTTACAAAAATAAAATAAAATCCCTTCTTTACTTCCTCTTGCATGTACATTAGGATAGTCAAATTCATACTCTATTCCTATTTCCTCTTTATTTTCATTCAAATCTAAACATTTCAAATTTAGATTTAAAACTTACTACATTTCATAGTTTGTTTGTTGCATATTAACTCACCTAGTTAATTACAAGCATTTTGAATAAATCATAGTACACCTATGTTACACAACCAAATCACAATCACATAAACAAGCATCTAAACTGACCTAAAAAAAGGCCCATCAAGATTTCATCACCTGGTGGATCACCTTACTCTACTCGACTATTCTACATGGATTTCACCACCAAGGGGAGAATCCACTCTATTCTCTGGTGGAGTATAATCTCTAGATAGAAGGTATATTTTGGCTAAGCAGCCTGTCTCAACTCTAGGTTCATGAAGTGTGGAGAGCAAGTTCCTTATTTTTTGTCTTGAAACATGTCAATACAAATTACAAGACAAAAAGGAGAAAATGTAGTGATAGGACCTAGGTTCCCCAAAGCTCTGACACAACTTGTCAGAATTAAGAGCACAGATGATTACCATTGTATAAGTAACTTAAGATGCAGAAATAACCAAAAGTACAAGTAACTATCAATGAGAAATAACACAAAACATGAGAGGCAACACACAATTGTATTCAACTCATTATAGAAGGAAATTACAATAAAGAGATCACACTCTTCTTCTACTTCGTGGGCAAACCAGTAATCTTCCCTCAAGAGTAATCTTCTCTCAATACAGGTCATAATACACAGCTAACACACACTATTGTTCACCTCATTGTACTGTCAGTACAATCGAGTACGAAGCGGTACTCCAAGTAGATATCACCATGATCTTGCTCCTTGATGTATTGCTATCACCTTGGATCTTGCTCCCCCGTTGATCTCCTTTTGACCCTCGCATACACACACCCCTGCAGACCAACCCGATCTTACTTATCACATGTAGATCTCCACCATGATCTTGCAACACCCTGTAGATCAAACCTGATCTTACATACATTAAGAATCCTACTTGATTCTACCATGGGAAGAACTCTCCTAGTTCTACACTTAACAATATATCCCATGAGTCTATTATATAGATCTCATGCATACAATGATTAGACTTGTAGCTCAAGACTCGACTCAATCTTTAACATGCAAACAACCCATTCAACTAACCGACTGCTTGTCAACAATAGTTTTGGAACTGCACAGGCGACCGACATTGGTCTCTGTCTAATTGGAGGTGACCGATGTCGATCGATCCTGCCGATGTCAGTTTCCTTTGCACTGATCCCTGACTGACATCGGTTGTGGCCTACCAACACTGGTGACTGATACTCAGCAACCTCCATGTTTACATCTGGGTGAAGCTTTTAGCTCCATAACCTAACAATCTCCCACTTGGAGATAAATAGCTGCACCTATACCTATACCAGTACTTTGTCTAATCTGCATCCTAGCTTGTATTCCTCTTCAAGCTCAATCTTGGAGACTACCCACCACACTCCTTGTGGTGTTAATCCTGTGCCTGAATTTCTTCATTCTCAGCATACCTTCTTTTGCCATTGCTATACTCCCACTCAATCAAAAACCCCTGAGAGTAACCTATAATCAACAACACTTAACAGATCTAAAACCACCTATTAGTAAACCTTGCTCTGAGAACCTCCAACCTCGCTCTGATACCAATTGATAGGACTTAGGTTCCCCAAAGCTCTGACACAACTTGTCAGAATTAAGAGCACATATGATTACCATTGTATAAGCAACTTAAGATGTGGAAATAACCAGAAGTACAAGTAAATATCAATGAAAAACAACACAAAATATGAGAGGCAACAGACAATTGTATTCAACTCATTACAGAAGGAAATTAAAATAAAGAGATCACACTCTTCTTCCACTTTGTGGGCAAACTAGTAATCTTCCCTCAAGAGTAATCTTCTCTCAATACAGGTCACAACACACAGCTAACACACGCTATTGTTCACCTCATTATACTGTTAGTACAACCGAGTATGAAGCGGTACTCCAAGTAGATCTCACCATGATCTTGCTCCTTGATGTATTGCTGTCACCTTGGATCTTTCTCCCCTGCCGATCTCTTTTTGACCCTCACATACACACACCCCTACAGACCAACCCGATCTTACTTATCACATGTAGATCTCTACCATGATCTTGTAACACCTTGCAGATCAAACCTGATCTTACATACATGAAGAATCCTACTTGATTCTACCATGGGAAGAACTCTCCTAGTTATACACTTAATAATACAACCCATGAGTCTATTATATAGATCTCATGCATACAATGATTAGAATTGCAGCTCAAGACTCGACTCAGTCTTTAACATGCAAACAACTCATTCAACTAACTGACTATTCGTTAATAGCAGTTTTGAAACCACACAGGCAACCGACGTCGGTCCCTGTCTAACTGGAGGTGATTGACATCGGCCGATCCTACCGATGTCAATTTCCTTTGCACTGATCCCTGACTGACATCAGTTGTGGCTTGTTGATGCCGATGACTGATACTCAGCAACCTCCATGTTTGCATATGGGTGAAGCTTTTAGCTCCACAACCTAACATGTAGAAACCAAAATTATGTCACACACATGTGCATAACTCCCTATGTCAAAACCCCCCTTAAGCTCATTTTAATAGTGATGATTAATCTCTTTAACCCATACTTTTACCCTTCACACATTTAATTAATTAAAAATACTTATTTAAGTTAATTAAAAAATCTTATTTCCACCTTACCTGGCCACCTCACCCTATGACTAATTTTTCCCTAATGAATCACTTCAAGACCTGATCCCCTCATCCTAACTACCCAAGACTTATTCCCACTTCCAAACTAAATTCATAAATAACTACTTCCTTCCTAACCTCTTATTTTTACCATTTTATAATGGGTATCACACTTGACACGTACAATAATAAAAATTAGGATATAAATAGAAAGGTTCATCTATTCTAGGGCCACTGACATTGATCAACCCATGACCGATGTCGACAGGATCACCAACATTGATAATATAATCCAAACTCAAACCTATAGTTTAGGTCAACATAAATTAAGAAAATTAATTCTTACTCTCATTCAGGCTCTCAACATTCTATAAATTTGACATCCAAGTTTACAATCACCTTGCATAAGTCAATCACAATTAGCAACTGAGCTCTTGAGGACCAAAAACACTTGCTTGTTCTCTCTATTTATGAACTTAGGTTCAGACTCCCTGATAGGGACCATCAACTTGACACTTATCATTTAATGACCACCACAACTAAGTACATCATTGATACTATAGGTCATTTAAATATTTACTCTGCTATTTCTTTATATCTACTCTGCATTTATTTACGCACTTCTGAATGTACCCTTGTGAAGGAGTTACAAAGCTTCCTTACTTGTTTTCCCTTTACGTAACATACCAAACCTCTGACTAGACTTGACCAAGCCATAATCTCCCTCTCATAACTCTCTCAAACTCTCTGACCTACTCTAAACCATTTCCCAAACCTGAGAAAGCCTTATACAAGCTCCCAGACAATTATTGCCCCTACCTACCTTAGTAGCCTAACCAACATCAATCACCTAACTATCAACCTTGGTAGTATAAAAAATATCAGTCACTCCCATACTGATGTCGGTGACTATGGATTCCTTAGCCTCTTTAAAACTTACCTAAATAACTTCTAAAATATAAACAAAGTACCTCACCTACACCTTATCACTCTTTGCTACGTACATGTTGTTAATAATAGTAATCTTATCTCTTTTTCATTCTCTCTTTACCTCTCTTTTAGTTATTTATTATTCTTTTTTCTCTCAAAAATAGACTATCATCTCTAAGAAAGTTTCACACTTCTTAGAATAAGTGTGTAGCTTGGTAGCCCACTCATTTATTTGTTAACAAATATATTGTGGTAGTGCTTTCTTATTTATAGGTAGTCCTCCCCAGCTAAAGAGGAGTGCTCACAACATCTAGATATGGTGCACAAACCTAATCTGGGTTCATTCTAATCACTTATCCCCATTCTTCTTTCTATTTTCCTTTAGACTTAAAATATATAAAATTTAGTGAAACACTTTGTATGTAAAAAATGAAGAAAAGCCATGGTTCATTGATAATAGATGTTTGAGGCACATGATAAGAGATAAGATCAAGTTCATAACCTTGAAGAAGATCAATGGTGGCATAGTGAAATTTAGGGATAATACTATTAATAGAATTACTGAAAAAGGTACAATGGGTTTGGATAATGGTAGAACTAAGACTGAAAATGTTTTGTATGTAGAAGATCTTAAGCATAATCTTTTGAGTGTAATTCAAATATGTAATTAGGGATGCACACTAAATTTTTATGCAGAAGGTTATGAAATCAAGAGAAAATATTTAGATGTGTTGATTACAGATGCTCAGAGGATAGGTACCATTTTGTATATGTTATCAGTTATCAAAGGTCAAAAATGTTGTTTGAGTTAAGTTGAGGAAAGTTGGATATGGCACAGGATAATGGGACACATAAATTTTGACAATATTGTCAACATCAACAAAAAGTAAGTAGTTATAGATCTTCCAAAGTTTACAAATCCCTCCAACACATTTTGTGAACCTTGTCAGCATGAGAAGCAGGTCAGAAGATGGTTCAAGACAAAAAAATACTCAACTACTCAGATGTTGGAGCTTGTTCACACTGATCTGTGTAGACCTATAAGAACTCAAAGTACTCAAGGTGAGAAATATTTCATGTTGATTATTGATGATTTTATATGTATGACTTAGGTGATGTTTTTGAAGAAAAAATCAAAAGCTTTCAGACATTTCAAATTATTCAAAGCTTTAGTTGAGAATAAAATTGGCTTAAAAATTAAGTGCTTAAGATCAAATCAAGGAGAAGAATTCATGTCAGATTAATTTATTGAGTAGTGTGAAGACCATGGGATAAATATAAACTATTTAGTAGCCAGAATTCCATAGCAAAATGGAATAGTTGAGTGGAGAAATAGAATAGTTTAAGAAATGGCAAGGACAATGCTAAATGAATCCAAGATACCAGATATATATTGAAGAGAGGTAGTAGGTAAAATAGTGTATATATAGAATAGAGAATTATTGAGACATAACAATAACAAGACTCCCTATGAGATATGGAAAGACAAAGTAGCTATAGTTGATTATTTCATAATTTTTGGTAGCAAATGCTTCATAAAGAGAATAGATGAAAAACTTGGTAAGTTTGAATCTAGAGTAGATGAAGGTATATTTATTGGATATTCTTGTAAAAATAAAGCTTATAAATGTTATAAAAAAATAACCAAGAAGATTTTTGAAAGTGCAAGTGTCAGGATAGATGAAGATGTAACATAAAGAGATAGTGATCCAGTAGACACTCCATAAATCATTGAAGAAGAAGATTTTGAGGAATCAGATGAAGATGAGATGAAGGAGAAAAAGGACACCAAAACCCCATTTAAATATGTCTAGAGAAATAATAATGAATGTGATATCATCAAGAGCATAAATGAAAGAGTTTTCACCAGAAGAATGATGGTAAGTGAATCTTAGCAAGTTAATTTTTTTTGTTATCCAAAATTCAGCCTAGAACTTTTTCAGAAGCTAGACTTGATGAGCATTGTGTTAAGGAAATGGATAAAGAATTAAATTAGATAGAAAATAATGATACTTGGGAATTATTACCTAGACTAAAATATCACAATGTGATAGGAATAAAATGGATATATAGAAATAAGTTGAATAAAAATGGTGAAGTTACCAGGAACAAAGTAAGGTTAGTATGTAAAGGATATGCTCAGATTGAGTGAATAGATTTTGAAGAAAATTTTACACTAGTGGCAAGGATAGAGGCTGTTATAATGTTTTTTTACATATCTAGTTTTTAAAAATTTAAAGTGTTTCAGATGGATGTCAAGTTTGCCTTCGTGAATAAAAATATAGAAGAGGAAGTCTACATTGAGTAACCTGAGGGATTTATTCTCTCAAATGATAGTAGCCATGTATGTAGATTAAATTAAGCACTATATGTATTGAAACAAGCTCCTAAAGCTTGGTATGCAAGACTTGATAAGTACCTGCAAGATCAAGGTTTTAAGAGAGGTTTTGTTGACAACAATCTTTACATCAAAATAGAAGGTGAGCATCAATTGATTGTTGTGGTATATGTTGATGATATAATTTTTGGAATAAACATTAAAAGGATGATAAAATAGTTTTATGATAATATGAAAAAATAATTTGAGATGTCTATGCTTAGAGAATTTTCATTTTTCTTAAGTTTTCAAATATTTCAATCAAATAAAGGAATTTTCATATCTCAAAGTAATTATGCCAAGGAAATGTTGAAAAAATTTAGTTTTGAGGATTGTGCACTAGTTGGCACACTAATGAGTATAGGGAACAAGGTGAATAAGGATGAATATTCACCTATTGTAGATCAATCTTTGTATAGATCTATGATTTGTAGTATTATATATTTGATATCATCAAGGCCATACATCATGCATGTAATAGGCATGGTTGCAAGATATCAGGCAGCCCTAAAGGAAAGTCATGTTCAGTTGGTGAAGATAATATTTAGATATGTCAAGGTGACATTAGATTATGGGTTGTGGTATCCCATAGGTAGAGATTTCACTTTGGTTTCTTATACAGATTTAGATTGGGTAGGTTGATTGGATGATAGAAAGAGTGCAAGTGGAGGAGCTTTCTTCCTCAGTGATAGCTTAGTATCATGGCTAAGCAAAAAGCATAATTTAGTATCACTTTTTATAACTAAAGTAGAATATATTGTAGTGATATTGTGTTGTACTCAAGTGATTTAGATGAAGCAAACTTTGGAATATATCAAGGTAAAATATGATGAACCTATTTCTATTTTTTGTGACAACACAAGTGATATTAATATTTCTAAGAATCTAGTGATGCATTCAAGAATAAAACATATTCCTATCAAATATCACTTTTTGAGAGAGCAAGTGGTAGATCAATAGGTTAAAATAGAATATATCAGTACTATAGAACATATTTCAAATATTTTCACAAAGGCACTACCAAAAGACACATTCAAGTATCTGCAGGAGAAGTTGGGAGTAATTTCTTTTACTTCTTGCCATTGAGGATCAAAGTCAATTGAGGGGGAGCTAAGTGTTAATTCTAGGATAGGCCCTTTGCCATTAATGTAAAAGGGGGATAAAAACAAAAATAGGTATAGGGAACATGTGTAGAAACAAGTACAAGGAATAGGTACAGGATGCTATAGTAGGGGGGAGTTACTATATGTTTTCAGATAGTAGTATGTGCAGGTTGGCATGTGCAGTACAAGTTTTAGGATGTAGAAATTTTAGTTTGTGGTTTCCATCAATGAAAAAGGGAGAGATTGTTGGAAATATTGTCATTGATGTCAAAGGTCTAGCATTGGTGATAAAGGCCCCATAGCATTTATTGTCTAAAGGTGTTTTTAATGTTCATATTTTGGTTAAAATATGTTGATATTTATTTAATATTAACAAATATATTTTTGGTTGCATAAAAGTCAAAAGAGGGCCTATTGATGATTCAAAGAGTCATGGAGTAATGAAAAAAGAGGAATGGGATGCATTTTCCCATGAAGAGTCATCTTGAGTAATTCTAAGAGTCACCAAGTGAAGACAAAAAAGAAAGGGCATAATTTTCCATGAAGAGTCACCTTAAAGAATTTGAAAGGTCACCAAGATAAATAAAAAAGAGGAAAGGATGCATTTGATTATGAAGGGTCACCATATGACTTTTCAAATACAAGGATTCGAAGGGTCATGCAAGTTTGGGGCCATTTTTCATGATGAGTGAAGAGTCACAAAGGGTGAATGCCAAAGGTCATTTGGAAAGCTATGAATAAAGGCTTGAGAAGCCATTTGTAATATGCAAGAGAGTGCATGTTTTGTAATTGTTTTATATAAAAAAAGAGGAGTGAATAGAAAGAGACATTATAGAGTTCTATCATTTGTTGAGAAAGCAATATTGAGAGATAGATGTGTTTTATACACAAGAGGGGTTGGTGCTCTCGTGGGTTGGTGCTCACAAATAGTTACTATGTTGGTGCTCAAAAAAGGGGTTAGTTCTCCTACAAGTTAGTGCTTGTGAAATTTGTAATTTGAGTTGGTGCTCTTTCATATACTTGAGATTGTTCTTTGTGGTTTTTCCTACTCTGGGTTTCCACGTAAAAATTTGGTGTTTCTCTCTATCTCTCTTATGTGTTGCATATTATTTAAGTTTTATTACATATCTTTAATGTATGGTTAAGTGGAGTTTGCCAAATTAAAATATTTATAAGAAATATGATATACTGATTCACCCCCACTCTCAATATATCTTGTTATTAACATCATCATAATTACTACTTACCACCTTTGGTCTTCATGAGTTCACTTGCCTTCTACCTTGCACTCTAGGAGCCTGATTAAACATATTCTAATTTGTGGGCCTTTTCTTGTAGAATATTTAAAGGTGACCTTTATTTTGATAGTTGAAGTGCATCATACCTTTTGAAAGAATCTCATTCTATCTTACTAGATTTCTAAAAAATCTTGTAATGTGTCCTAGTTCATAACAACTGTATCACTCAATAACTCTTGAAGGAAACTCAACTTGATTTACCTTAAATGGATAATGTTTTTCAAAGTGTCCCACATCATGATATTTGAAGCACTCAACCTTGGTTACACCTTTCGACTGATAATCCCCATCATAGTTCTAAACAAATTCATTTCTAATAGGTCTCTTACATTCTCTAGTTGTATGACCAAATTGATTACATGTGTAACAATAACCATTGAAACTTGCATACCTCATGGCATTTGGATGTTTGATCTAATGTATCTTCAAATTCTGACTTTCCTTGTTCACATTAGTCTTCATCTTGTCTTGAATTGAAGTCTCTAGTTTTTATTTGTATCCAAGACCAGTCTAATCACTTTCATGCTTTTGATCATTCAATATTTTGTCTAGATTACTTGAGCTCTTTTCAAATCTCATAAATGACATTAACTTACTATATATATTCTCTAACTCAAATTTCAATGATTCATTTTTAGTTACATACCTTGCACATTCATTTTCTTTAGCTTTCAGGCTTGCTGATAGGACTTCCAATTGACAAATGAGACGCTTGACCATATATCTTCATGCTCCTTGGCATATTCATCCATTATTGACTCAAACACACTAAATTTATCTTCAAACTATTTGAGCTTAAATTTAATCTTATTATTGTTCTTCTTCTCAATATTCCGTTCTTCATGAGCATTTGTCAATGTAGTCTCATAGTCCACCTCATCTTCATCATCATCTGAATCACACCAAGTAGACTCCTTTTGATGTGAGAAACTACCTTCCTCATCTATGAACATATATTTATCTTAAATAGGACCATCATATTCATGATCATACTCTGAGGCACTATCTTCACTCTCATCTTATGAGCTACAATTTTCTTTGGTGTAGAGACTCTTCTTGTCCTTAAAGTACTTATTATTGTCAAACTTTCTGAATCTCTTCTTACTTTTGTCAAACCTAAAAGATATTTTTATATCATTATGACCTTGATCATGCTCTTCATTATCATCCTTCTTATACTTATGAGGGCAATTGTTAGCAAAATTTCCTATCTCACCATAATTGAAGCATTTGAGAAGTAGTTTACCTTTATACTTGCCTGAACCTATTCTCAATTTATTTGAAATCAAATTAATTAATTCATCCTCATCTATATCAGAAATGTCATCCTCTTTGGGTTTCTTATCTTGAAATTTCTTTGACTTCATTTCAATCTCAAAAGCTGCTTTCTTCTTTAGTGTGATATCATCATTCATCCTCATCTCATAAGCAATAAGGATGCCATGCAGTTCATCCAACTTTAGCTTAGTAAGATCATGAATTTATTATACAACATATACTTTAGGATCAATCTTGAGGGACAATGACCTTAATACATTTTTATCTACAATAGCTTATTCAAGGTTCTCTCTAAGACCTCTAATGATGTTCACAATCTCATCAACTCTATATAGAAAGGATGCCATAGTATCTTCTTTTTTCATATTGAGACTTTCAAATCACCTTCTATGAGTCTATAACTTAGCAAGATTAACCTTTGAATCTCCTTCATAAATGATCTACATTTTGTCCCATAACTCTTTATCATATTTACAATGGATTACCTTGGTGTATTTAGTCTCTGAAAGACCATAGGTGATAGCATTCATTGCCTTGGAATTGTTCTCAAATAGCTTCTTTTATATAGCACTAGATGGAGGAGTAGTAGGAACAACATATCCATTTAAAATAGATTGCCAAACATCAGACCCTAGGGACATAATGTATGTCCTCATCCTAGCACTCCAAAATTCATAACTGGATCCATTAAACATCGGTGGTTGATTAGTAGAGAAACCTCCTTGATGACTACAAACTATCAAGCCTTTATCAAAGGACCTATTCTGATATCAATTTTTAGAGGTAAAATCACTAAGGTGGGGTGAATTAGTGAGCCTATATATTAAAATTATAAATGCATGCCTCTCAAACTATTAAACAATCAACATATATCAACTTGATCAAGCAACATTAACAAGAGAGCTCATTCATTCAAAGCATGCATAATATCAAACACATAACACATAGTTCCTATGGGAAACCCTCATGGAGAATAAAACACACTCTCAAGATTAAAACACATAGACTAATGTCCTATAATAAATTACAAACAAGATACCAATCAACTCCTTTAGACTATTAAACCTTGATCATATCCTCTTGACTAAAGGTATTTAGTGAAACACCTATTTCACAAGGAGCAACTGTCCCTAAGGAAGATCAAGTCCTTTAGACCTCATTTAAAGTGAACACCTCCAACTTAGAATTGATGTGTTTAAAACCTGATGATGGATCTTTATTTATCTAAACCATGCACAAACTCTCTCTCTATCTCATACATTCATCTTACATAGGCATGCCATAATCTCTCTCCTTCACTCAAACTATCCTCATATGCACACTCAAACCTCTTCACATATCCTCAAACTAGAAGAGAAATTTTATGGCATTAGATATATGTCCTATAGGTCATACAAATAGTCATAAATATTTTCTACTCATCAATTCATAAATTGGGCACTCTGCCCCTCCTTCACTCCATAACTCTCACATTCACTTTACACAAGTCTCTCTCATAAGTCTTCCACAATCCTATAAACTATCTCATTTGGTTCCACTATTTATAGATAAATTATGAATTAACAATGTAAAATTATTTCCTTGTCAACCACAATACATGCCTTCACCTTAAGGCATTTTACATGGGTTACACTTAAGCACAACATACTTTCAAATAGGCCTAAGTCACTTTTAGGTCCTATGGAGACCCATTCATCCCTTTGACACTTCTCTGAGTAAATAAAGCATGAAACCATTATACATGTTCTATATGTCCTCTTTAAGTTCCAATAACCATTGCAATACCCTTTAACTTAAGCACACATAGCTCAAACACTTCTCTATACACATAGTCATTATGGATGAAACCACAGTCAACTTCATAATCTTTGTTCTTACTGGATATGATTGATAAAACATTCATAATGCACACAAATAATCCTCATGGATTATAAAATACTCCCTAATGTCTAATTCATCAAGAGATTTCAAAACAACATCAAAATGAGCTCAATTACCCTACTCAGGTTACTTGAAGAACATGCACGAACACATAGTCAAGTTTGGAGCTCAACATCTTTATCTATACACACTTCCAGATCTTCAAATTAATATTGATAGATGTAACTTGGATTCCCATACAAATTTTATTTTTACTTCATGTCAAATTCATCTTGGATCAAAAGATATTTCTCAAAAAACTAGACATTGGTCTTTACTTTGTTAAATTCAAATATTTGAATTCAAATGGTCACAGTCAAACTTCAAACAATATGATCGCATATCATTTCCTCATAAATTAGATAAATCACACAACATTGATCTTGTTTAATATTTAAATCCATTAAATGACTGTTACTTTGACCACTTTAACTCCACTTGTGCCATTAGATCAATCTATATGAATACATACGAACCATTCAATCCTTATCGTTTACCTTTGGTCAACATTAAACATCATGCACTTATCCTCATCTCACTAGTTTCTAACATATTGGAGAAAACACACTCCATATATATTTTTGTGGGTTTATCAAAATTTAAATTTTTCAAAAATGACTAAGTATAGGAACCTTTTCTTATCTTCTTGGAAGGCCAACTTTGCACCTCCATATCTTTTGTTTTGCTCAAGCACATGTTATAAAATTTAGACCATATAATCTCCTCACATAAGAGAATCTGACCATGTGACAATATAATACTATAACCCTCACATATGTGAGATATAATTTCATTAAAATGATAACTGAAATATTTCTACCATAGAGCCAATTATGTCAAAAACTTATCTAGAAGACTAACTTTAAACATGCATATCCTTTGTTGCGCTTTGGTGTTTGTCCTAAAAATTAACATAAATCAACTAGGCATAAAAAAAAAACAAACCCATATTATCACATTGTTTTGAAACACAAACATGTGTGAGATATTCCATCATCAAAATGCTTACTTGGCTCTTCGTACCATATTGCAAATTTGGCTAAGTATGGGAAAACACTATCAAAATGCCTGGGAGCCAAACTTTGCACTTACATATCTTTGATTAAACTTAGGCACATTAATTAATAATTAGCACATATAAACTAGGGACTAAGTTGATCATAACCATATGACCAACTCCCCCTAACTCATCCACATGTGGAAATGGTGACATCAACAAACTGCTTAATCAAATTTGCTACCATTGGACCCAAAATGTCTAGATGAGAACAACGATGATCCAAGTGAATTCCACTTATGAAACCAAGCTCTCCAAATCATATAAAACTTCTTATAGGAACCCTTTTACATGATCAATACTTCATACTCATCCTTGAGCATCTCTAACCATGCCGAAATTGAAGATCAACCAAACCAACTTCAAGCACACTAGGATAAGCACATTGCACACTTTACCATTGTCACTTAGTTTTGTCAAAGCACTTCATTCACTCACTAGGGAACCTCCATGACATCATGATGACATCATTAACAACTCTCTAATAATAGAATAATCAATACTAACACTAACAATAAATAGAGTCTCAATAGTCATTATCAATAAGAGCATGCAATCCCAATCCTTATGTTTAGGCATCAAAATTGTAGATAACTGATAATGGATTAAGTGAAATTTAAAACTTAACTCATAGTTGATAGAAAATTTTGCCTTTATTTTTTTTTAATTTTCAACAATTTTATGATTTCCCATTGTCTGGCTACTTATTCCAACTAGTGAATTGGTCCTTGTTGTCATTTTACTCTTTAATTTTTTTGAATAACTCCTCCTTTGATATATATTGTACCTAAATTTGAGTCTATGAGAAAATTTGGATATCCCAAGTGGTATTGACCAAAATTGATCAAATTATGCTAAGTTCAATGTCATAAATGTATATTTTACATTATAATGGTGAGTGAGTCAAGATGTCTTAGAAAATAATAAAAAAATATAAAAAACACTTAGTTGAGTGTCCAAGCTCTATTCAAAACTAAACACTACTTGGTAGATATAAAAACCTAGAAATTTCCTAGCAACACCGAAAACCTACCATTAATACGTTAGATGCCTACATGTGTGGTTTTTTTAGCCTCCACTATTTTTTCAATCGATTTTGATTTTTCATTACTTCACCTCACATCTATTTTAAATCATCTCTTTTACCTCACATTTATTTGATTAATATAAATGATCCAATCTCAAGATATTTTGAGGAGAGATTAGAAGTTCACATAACCTATTTATTCCAAAAAGTGGGACACACTCTTAAGATTTGACCCTTTATACTCATCAAGCCCTCATTCTACTTTCAAACTTCCTAGTGGGATTTGTCATAAGTTTATGATTGAGATTACAAGTTTTTGGTTTTTGATTACTTATGCCTAAACTAGTGGTTTATCACTTCATAGCAAACCCCATTCACATCTTTGGCCCTATTCTTATTGAATCCATTCTCACCAGATCTACCTACTTTATTATGATTTTTAAGCATATTAAGAGTTTTAAAAGATACATTATTATTGATAGCTTCTCAAACTTTTTTGACTTCCAGATAGCCACCAAAATCACAGTCCTCGTGACTCCAAGACTTGCTCAATAGCCATCAAAATCCACACTGCTATTGATAGTCCCTCAAACAATGATACCTATTAATAGCCATCAAAGTTGACACTACTTCTGATAGCACACTGAACTCTAATACATGCTCAATAGTCACTAGATTCTACATTACTATTGATAGTCTCCCAAATTTGAAGACCTAGTCAACAACCATTAGACCATGTTTCATAACTTACAACCCCTTAAATCTAGATGACTACTAAACAACTTCCAAAATCCATGATCTACCTAATAGTAATAAGTTTTTGAATTATCTAATTATTCATCACCTGATTTCTCACCTTCAAATGCATATGCTAAAAACCCCTAAATTGAAAGGTTACATGAAATGCTAATTTTAAGGGGTCAACCCTTAATATCATATGAATTCTAATGTTTTTTAAATCATCGACACTAATTTGGGGCATGTCAGTTTGTCTTATTTTTGGAAAGGATAAATGTTGATCATAAGTTTGATTGGAATTAGAGTATATACACTAGTGGGCTACCTTAGGTTGTAGCTTTCATGACATCAGTGTAGTGTCTTGAGCTCATGTTGACTCTGGTGGTTCATTATGATGGAGCAAAGGAGGTAAAGAACTCTAAAGATGAATATGTTTTATGTCTTATAACAAAACATATTGAAGACATGTTATGGACACTTAATCATGAGTCATTTATTGATATCTCTCACAATACTGATCAATAGTTTTGGCAAACCAACTTAGTTTGTTGCTCAAGGTTATTGAATAAACACTAGATTGTAAAGATGAAAATAGCCTCCACCAGGATCCATAAGACTATCCCTCACTCTGACTTCAACATGGAGATCCATGAAATAATTATACTTATAAATAGAGTGGTTGGGAATCCAATTGCTAGGGATTTCTAAGAATAGATGTATAGGTATTTATTGATTATACATGATAATCAATAATTTATCAATTGAGCATAATTGATTAGTATTTATATTCATAATAAATTATATGAGATCCATTAGATAACAAAGTTATACACGACTTTTTATTTTCTCTATGTAGTTATCCAAAGGAGATTCTATAGTGGATTAAATATAATGGGGCAAATGTCTGTGACAAGGACTTACAAGTTTATCCTCAGATAACATTAGAAGCCAATGATAAGAATTTTATCATGGTTAATGATGATTTATTATATTATTTAATTCATATGTTTTATCCTAATCCATTTAAATTCAAGTTGTCTATGGCTACCACTACTGAGGTTTTAATATGGGGTGTATGGTTCACACAATTTCTTAATTTTTCATATATCAAAGTATGTAGGTTTGAGAATTATCCCTACATGCTTTTAAAGTTTATCAATGACAAGTGGGATTTGATGGATTTAGTTTTCCAAATTTTAAAAACTCATAAACTCTTATCCAAAAATCATAAGGCAAGTATCCATTTCCTAATCTCTATTGGGAGATATAATTGCTCCTCAATCTTTAAAGCAAAGGTAATTAATGGGGATATGACTCAGGTAAACTCTTCAACCTTTTCACAATAGACCATCCTTTAATATCTGAGTGATTGAGAATGCTCTCAACTCCACATACCATCATATCCCCTATTTTAAAGACTACTAGATGGATTGCGACAATGAAAGAGAAACAAGGCTCAAATATTATTCTTGTTTCACCTTGTAGAAGATCATTGATTACAATATGTCATAAATTTGAGAGGATGTTGAAGATGATGATGATAGGTGGATCCTACTTATCATGCAAAAAATATTGAATTGAAACCCCTACCTCAGGTTGTTTGGAGAAAACTTGAGTCCATGTCTCTAAAAATAGGACACAAATAGTCTTGGATAGAATTATCTCATGACTTAAAGGAAAAGGGGTTAATATAGAAAATTTTAGATTTACATCACCATTGAGAGTTGCAAACATAGGTCATGATCAAGAAGCCAATTTTAGGGACTAAAAGAACCCATAAGATCCTAACTACTTTAAGTGACCCATATTTAAATGTGGTTCATTATTAAGGCTTAATTAAGAATACTATATTGTATTACATGGACACATATCCTCATTTGATGGTTATTTCATCCACTCCTTTAGAAAGTGCACCTTCTAAATCTTCTCCCAAAGTAACCATATTACTTTCTCAATCGTCATTAAAATTTACAACTCCACCTTCATATTTTGCACCAAAATATGATCTTCAACTTCACAAATAGGACAAGGAAGATATTGAGCCTACAATAGAGAAAACACTAACAATTCCCCCTAATTTAATTAAGATTCAAACTTAGATAGGTCAAGGATCTCTTCAAGAGACTCATAGTTTAGATATTCTAGACTGGTTCAATGAGGTGGTTAAGAAAATGAATAAAATTATTTAGCCATAATACATTAAATTCAATGCGCTCACTGTTCTTACTCCTCATGCACCAAAGAAACACAAAATGGTTTCTCACATAACCATGGATGAACATGGTGATATATATGGTGAGGTTGATATTATCAATCAAATTTTCACCCAAATGAGGTCTACTCTATCCTCCTTTGATTTGATGTAACATGAAAACATCTCTCAAGTTGTGGGTGACCTATGGGAGAGATGAGTCTCTAGATTAAAGGGCTAGCTCAATTTCACCACACCTAAAACTAACCAATAATATCTTAATTACTAAAAAATGGGATAAAATGAGGTTAAAACTAAAATAATAGAGGTGATGCACCAATATTAACTCCACAAGAGTACTTGAACTTGCACTACAAAAGACAATTTACAAAATTGATCTCAACACCCAAGGTTCTAATAAAAGTGTTTCAACATGAAGGTAAGATGCAATGAATTTATCAAGGTAGATGAATAGTAGGTCTAATAATAAACACTAATACTTTTACATACACTTAAAGATAAATAAAAAAACTAACTACACATCACGTGACCTGCTAGAAGGCAAATTACTTACACAAATAATAAAAGAGTGAGATGAACACAAGGGGAGATAAATATAACTTACCATTAAACCATGAAATACTTCACACAATTAAACAAGATGTTGAGAAATTAAAACCAACTTAACATATTTTATTCATAGGCAAAATTAATATTCAAACTAATAGGGCTTCGCCATATCAGTTGTGGATGCATTACAAGGCCAAAAGTGGCAACATATATAGAGAATTAAGGAAGAGAGGGGGGTGTAGAAGAGGAGATTAAAAAGTTTTCATGTGAGATTTAAAAACAAGGAGGGGTTATTTAATAGTTAAAAAAAACTTCCAAATTCACGTGTCTCTCCTTTGAATATGCCCCATCCTCGAAGTGGCATAGGAGTTAGAATTTAGCTTGACACCTTGATCATCTTATTGAAAACCACCCTTCCTTGTATAAGATGAGTGAAAAATGGGAATATAAATCATAATTTATCCATTATTTCCTTTATAAATTCTCATTTGATACCTTACCTACATTTATAAACTCATCTAGCCTGACATTTTATTATCAACTATCATTCATATGCCTAGGTGTCTTGAAACTCTTTCATCTCCCACGCCTAGCCTTGTCCAAGTGGATCAAAACTTGAGTTAATATTATATAATGCATTATATATAAATTAAAGTCATTAAAATACCTTATCAGAACTAAATTAATCCATTTTGGTTCCTGGAACAGCTCCCAAGACTCCATTTTACTCTTTAAGCTCTCACTAGGCCTCTTTTCCTTGTAGCCCTAAAAACTTGTAAAAATCCTTGTTGAGGATAGTGTATGGATGTTAATAAAAAAATAAGAGAATATTTGAGGACCCACTATTGATTTACAACTCCAAACCAATTTTTAGGTGCTGAGAGTGAGTGGAAGTATCTTTTCTACCTTTCTCTCTCTTCAATTAGGCCTCCTTGCCTAGAAGCCTATTTTTCTACTCTAGATATTTTCCACATGTGTGAAACCAAACAAAATAATGTGATTAAATTTCCCTAGCCTATCAAAACTTCCATTTAAAATTTGAGGCCATGATACCCTTCAAAGTGTGAGAACCATGAAATGGTCTTGCCACCTAGTCTCATTTTAGGCCTCTTTGAGACTGCCTTAAAAAATGAACTTTATTTGATCATTTCAAGAATGTATAGTATAGATTTTTGGGATTTAAAATATTAAATACATCTTAGGTGACCTATCACAATAATTTTCAAGTGTTCGACTCTTCAAAACCATGCAAAACACCAAAAATCCTTGCTAAATAGTGGATTTAATGCAGTCTATACAATTACAAGTAAAAACAACGTACACTTGGAGAATATAATTAGATTAATAAATAATATGAATTTTTTTTTAGGATCAAATTAGGTCATTTCATGTGCTTTAGAGGCTCATTTATCTCAAATAGTCATGGTTAGAGTTTTAGGAGAGTTTTAAGCATGTTTTGTTCTTAAGGATTGTTTATAAAGAATATATACTCTTTCTCTCTCATAATACCACAAGATTGAAGTGAGGTGACTCATACACCACATAAAAACACCAAGATGTCCCATGCAAAACCTTATGAGAGATATGAGTGCAAAATGGTGTCTCTCAGGTTGCAAGCAAGCCATTAGAAGGGGTTTGAGCTGACTTAAGCCTTATTAATGAAGGTGATGGACCTAAGCCAACAAATAATTTCATGAGATTGAAGTATGGGGAAATTTTAACCTCCTATAAAATCCATTTATCTCCATTCATAGGGCCATGGCCTCACTAATAAAAAAAGACTGGTCTTGGATGATAGTCATGCTTTAAGAAAGCTCGAGGTGGTTTTCAAGGCTTAAGTGCCACTTTTACTTGTTATCCTCTATTTGTGATGAATATTTAAGGTTTTTAATATGTCTATGAACTTATTATAACTTTCATAATTCCACTTTACCTTCAACTAGCTACCTTTTCTATGACTGTTCATAGGGTCTGTGCATGGTCTTAGGCTTGTTTTGCCTAAACATGGATTATCATCATTAGATTCACCTTTTGATGGATTTGAGAATTAAATGGAGTTATGTTATCACTATGAAACCATTCTAAATATATTTACCTCCCTCAAACCATTTTTTATTTCTAAATAAATATCCCTGATGACTAGGTAGGCAGGCCTTTAACTTGCATTGGTTGTGTGAACATGGTTTTAGAGAGCTTTATAGATATTCAAATCTATTGAAACTCCTTTATGTAATTTTGGATTTTAATGATTATTATAACCCATCTATCACTTTACCCCAACTCCCCTATCACTGACTATAGGTGACCCTTTTCTTCTCAAGCTTATAACCAACCTTCTTGCCTAAGCAACCTATAGGTGCTCATTAGGATGGTTTGAATAAATTTAGGGGTTTTAGGTATTTAAGTTACAAAAATTTAAACATATAAATAATTTATAATGTTTTGGAGTGTGTTAATCCTCTTCAACTTGCCTAAACAATGCATCTTCCCTAAACACAAAATTGTTTAATACTACCTTCTCAAGTATGACTGCATGTAGTTATTAGGGAAGGGTTTGAGCAATAGGTCTTAAACTTGGTATTATCAATACATCATGGCACTTTTAAATCATTAAAATATCATTTAAAGTTCACTTCCCCTATTTCACAAGGTTCATTGGCTCTTTATGACATTTTTAGACCTTTGCCTTCTTATTTCCGTACACAAACTTGTGTAGGAGTATTAGGCTTGTGAACTCAGTCTTCTTGACTCTCTTTTAAATTAAAAATGGTTTAGGTGACTTAAATGGTTTGTATCTTCTATCTTAAAAGTATTTACTCATGTTCTAACTAAATTATCTTGGCATAAACTTATGCTTTTATCCAAAAAAGACTTATACATTTGTAACCTATAAGTCTCTTTTCTTACTTGTTTAGACTTGATAAGTTATATCATTGAGTATTTTGATTACATATTGTATTAAAATCATTAAAATTATCATTCCACTCTATCAATAATATCATATACCTCTGACCAAACATTTTACCACTTCAACTTATCTATTCACATGTATAGACTATGTATACAATTAGTTTATATGCAAGGTCTATGCATGAGAGTTGGGGATTATCACAAGGTTCATGTTCTTGATGATAAAATTGTGTATATAATGGTGACATGGTTGTTTATAAGTATATATCACACTTATCCATTGCTTATACATACTCCACATAGAACTTATATCCCATGAATGTCCACCTACAATTATATAGACATGTGGGTGGCTAGAACACCTTTCAACCTTGTTTGAGAGTAAATTTTGATCTCATTTATAATTAATTGGAATTAAAACATTTTCAATAGTAATATTTCATTATATGTTAGTATCTTATTTCCACTTGGGCCAACATTGGTGGTTAGGCTTGTAGAGAGCCATTGATGAATTGTACAATGCTTTTTAGAGTAAGGAATATGACATTTATTGAAATACTATAAAAAAAGAGCCATATTAAGAGATAAAATATATTAATAATGTGAGAGTGAGGATATTTTATATAAAAAATGGAGTACTTGAAACCTGTAAAAGTGACAGTCCTTCAAAACAACCAAACACTTGCAGCAGGGGTGACTGAAACACCTTACTCTTGAGACACTTTTCCTCTTGTTTAAGAAAAAAACAAAGGTTGAATTTATTTATTAAAATAACATGAAATGGGTCATTTTATCCTCTGAAATCACTCCAAAAAACCATACTTATCCATTGAATTTTGACATGAAGAAATAGTAGCAAAACCAAACCCTGCTTGAATAGACAAGCATAGTGACCTACTGTCACTCTTAACAATTGTTTATAAAGGAGGGGATATGAATATATTAACCAATTAAAATAAATTAAATCTCATTAATACCCCTAATAATTTCCAAAGTTTTATCTCCTAACTTTCTTTCTCCTAGTTGTACCATGCATTTTATTTTTGCCTTTTTAAGCTTGTGAAGGCATCAATAGAGGAGAGAGTGTCTAATGCATTTGTACAACCTTAAAACTGATCCAAATCCTAAAATTTATTTATGGAAGTCCAAGATACCATTTAAAATATTTTTACTAGCAAATAAATCTCCTAAGGCTATACAAGTGCCCAAAAGTGCTTGTAAAGGGGTATTTTACTTAGTTTAGGAGTTGAAACTAAAATATTTTCAGTATCTGACCATCTCTAAACCTTATCTAACATCAGGTATATTTTGGAACTTATTTAAATTTTTTATTTTAAGGTGGTACATATAACTCCTTAAAAATAGGCCAAAAGGTGACCAAAATGACATTTTAGCACATAAGAACATGATAAAAGGTTAATACATGATATTTTCACCTTAAAGACACATTAGTAACCTTTTATAATGAATCTAAACCATGTTAAATCTTAGACCATATTTGAAAACACCAATACCTTATGAATGACCCCTAAGACTTGACAAGTACACATGAGACCAAACCTTAGACAAGCCTAGAAAATGACTAATGTTACCACATAAAGACCATTGAAGACCATTACAAAACATTACAAGACCATATACAAGTTTTGATAACCTATTAGAAGTTTCAACCTATAGGGGTTGACCATTTTTGAATTGGGGTCAAAAATTGGTTAATAAATTGGTGATTCATAGGGGTAGCATGCCTGCAATGATAATGGATTAGTGGCCTTATCCTCCCATTGGGAAATGGAGTCACCCTTAAAATACAAACTAAAACTAACATGCAGCCTAAATACTCAAACTCACACCAAACCACACAACAATAAGCAAACACACTATGCCAAAAGTCATTTATGGAAAATTACACACAAAGGACTCAAAACAACACACCTAACCTATTATGTGCAGACCTCAAAACATGTTTTAGGTGATGAAACAATTCATCTTACTTCAACCAAGGTCAAAAATAATGTTTCTAGAGTCACACCTACTCTATGAGAATAAATCACCATATGATGGATGTTTTTCAAAGAAAACTTTCTTGTGAAGGTGATAAAATGACTTACCACTCATGAAACCTTTTTTAGCTGCAAGTACTCCATTTGAGACTCCTTTGAATGGTCCCTTTATCTCTCCTTGAGACCTGATTGACATTGTAACCTATTTGGTCTCTTTCATGCTCATTTAGCACTTTTTAATTTTCTATTTTGGAGTCATGAAACCTTTTTCAACTTCACCTTCATTTGGGCCATGATGTGGTAAATGTTTTGAAACATCAAACCTACCTTCTTACTGGCCAAATACATCTGCAAGTACATCAATATTAGATTGATGACTATACCATTCCTCACTCACATAAAATTATGCCTTTAATTTGTTACATTCCTTTAATATTTCAATTTTATTGACAAGGACTTGACACTCTTCTTTGTGTTCATTAGGTTCACCATTAACCCTATCACCAATCTCATGTTTCATTTGAGGATGAATAGGCCCATGTAATTGTTAAAACTCTTGCATTATGGCATGGTAATACTTCCTTATATCATCACAATATTCTTGACTATCATGTTCTTAGATCTCTTCCTCTTGGGTAGGCATAAATGCATCCTCTTCGTCATTACCATGTTCTAGCATACTTGGAATATTACCATCATTATTCATATACATAAAATAGCTACTTCATGCAGCTTGTTGAGAGGTATCATCAACACTTACCTCAAGAAACTCATCATCTTATTCATTTATGATATATGTGCCCATACCTATTTATTCAATGAGCTTGTATGGATCAAACCCATACTGATCAGCTCCTCACTCATCAAGGTATAGATCAACTATGCCATCAAGAGGTGTTCAAGGTTATTGGTCATTAGGATAGTCTCCCTCTTCATTGATATTGAATTTCATGTTTGATGTATTAGGTACATAGGGATATACATAAAAATTGGAAAAATGTTCAGATTTGATAGAGACCTTAGCACCATACCTAGTCCTAAATGCCATGTAGGACCAATCTGAAGTCAAGTATCCCCTAATCTTAGTGAAAAAGTCCCTTCACAAGTAAAGGGAAAAATGAGGTGGCACTTATACAACCACCACATCTTGTGAGATATAAAATTTAGGATAAGAATGGAGAGTGAGATTCAAACCTTTGATAATTCCAACCATCTTGGCATCTGATTCATCTAACTATAACACCCTCTTGGAGTGTGACTCATACTTCAAATTAAGTTTGTCTGCTACTTATTTAGGCATGACTGATGTACTTGATATATTGTCAATTAAAAAATTGTGGAATAATGAGTCTCTAATGATGATGAAGTAAAATGGAGGAGGTTTATACTTTCTTTTAGTTTTGATTGGCTGTCAATCCTTGGTTTTCAACTCATTTGTCAAAACTACCCCTCTTTCACTAGGCTGCCTAGATGATGCATTACATTTGGAGAGGTCATCTTGGAGCAGGTTTATTTACCTATGGATGGATAATGTTTCCCACATTTGGATGCTTACATGAACCTTCATCTACTCCAAAATATTCATAGGAGAGTGACCAACTTTGTCATGTTTTCTAGGAGCCATACCACTACCACTAGCTTATGTCACTTGATGCATATGAGAAAGCATAAAAGGAGATTTAAAATTTTGATTTTGCTGATTTAATGGAGACATAGGGGATGTATTTTACATACCTAATCCTTGAGGTTCTCAATAGGTCATGCTTGGACCACTAATTGCTCCTTATACTTCCTCAACCACTTTATTCTTTGACATTGTATTTGCAGCTATGAAGTTTGATCCAATGTTGAAATTACCTTGGTATTTGAGTACACATGAGTCATATTGATTGTAGTTCATTAAGGTAACATTGGATTGAGCATCTTATCCCTTATTCTCTCCTCCACTAGGCATCTCTTCTTGATTCATGTAAGGCATTGTTCCCTATTGATCCATATAGGCTTGATTGAATACATCATTTGTGTAAGTGGAAGAGTCATGAGGTTGGTCCCTTGAAGGCTGCTTTCCATTGTCTTGTAAAAGATTTTTTTTGATAGGTACAAGTGCTTTGGAAGTAGAAAGAGCATTTTGATTTTGTTTATTATGTTTCTTTACTTGAGTTAGTTGTCATTTTCCTTGGTATTGAGCTTGAAAAGGTTGTCTAGGAGCTTGATAAGATTGGTAGGGATGGAAAGGACATTGATTATACCTCCATTTCTTCTATTGTTGTTTCCTCTTAAGATTTTGAAATTTTTATTTAAGATTATTGATAATCTCGTATTCCTTTTTCTTACTTGGCTGATTAGGGACAACTTGCTTGTGCTTGGATGTGGGAATAGGAGAAATGGTAGGCATAGGAGTTTTCACATCAGGAAACAAAAACATGGAAGGTCTAGGAGCTATCTTCCTAGCTTGAATAACACAATTCTCAAACCTTGTGGTAGTCTCATAGGCATTAGGTAAAGTATCTCCTCCCATGGATTGAATAATCATATATATGTCACTATTGAAAGTTTTAAGGTAATAAAGAAAAACATGATTGGTAGTAGGCCTTACCAAGATTGGGATCCTATCCTAAGTCCTTTGGAATCTTGTGTTAAAAGTATTTAATAGCCTCTTTATGTGATCTATTTATTGTAGTCAGCTACTCAGTCAAGAACAAGTGATTAAATTGGTCTTCAAATCTCCTTCTCAAGGCATTACCCAATTCATCCCATGTGGTGATAGAATTGGGAGCCAAAGTTCCATACCAATCAAGTGCCTTTCCCTTGAAAGAAATAATCAACAATATGATGGCAATGACCTCTTTAGTGATGTTATATATATTTCAAAAAATGGCAATGTTCTTATGTGTTCAATAGGATTAGTGGTATATTCTCACATGTATGAAGGCAAAATTCTGAGGGATGACATAGGAATGCCATTATAGTGAGAAAGTGGCAAAGGACTATGGAAATTTAAGGCAACAAAGTGAAATTTCCTTGGGGTTTTCATCTTGTAAATTGGACCCAAGAAAAGTCTCTTAATAGGTAAGTGAGTAACCAAATATTTCTTGGAGTATGGATGGGTGTTAGAAAACCTCTTTGATCTAATATAATAGTAAGGTAACTCTAAAAATTCAAAAGGAATGCCTTTGGTAGAAGAACTTGTATTTAACTTAGTCATGAAAATGAAGCTCTAGTCTGAAACCAAGAGCCAATGAGTGACGGAGTCACCATTTTTTACACGAAGGAAAATTTACAACTTGAAATTTTCCAAGGTTAGCATCTACCTTTGATAACTTCTTAGAATATGATGTCCCATTGGTTGTTATAAAATTATTCAATCAAATTTTCACCCTTATGAGGTATAATCTAGCCTCCTTCAATTTTATGTAACATGGAAACATCTCTCAAGTTGTGGGTGATGTATGGAAGAGATGAGTCTCTAGATTGAAGGGCTAGCTCCCTTGCACCACACCTACAACTAACCACTAATATACTACATGTTAAGAAAAAAAATAGAAGGATATTAAAACTAACCTAATAGAGGTGATGCACCAAGATTAACTCCACAAGACTACTTGAAATTTCACTATGAAAGGCAATTTGTAGAACTGATCTCAACACCCAAGGTTTTCTTAATAAAAATGTTTCAAAATGAAGGTAAGATGCAATGTATTTCTCAAGGTATATGAATAGTAGGTCTAATAATAGACACTAATGCTATTCCTTACACTTAAATACACACAAAATAACTAACTACACATCATTTAACCTACTGAAAGGTAGATTACTTGCATAAAACATGAAAGAGTGAGATGAACACAAAGAGAGATAACCATCACTTGCCATTCAACCATGAATTACTTTGTACACTTAAAAAATAATTTTAGAACTTAAAACCATCTTGAAATATTTTATTCAAAGGAAAAATCAATATTCAAATGAGCAAGTCTTCTCCATACATGATGTGGATGCATTACAAGGCCAAAAGTGGTAGCTTATATAGAGAATTGAGGAAGAGAGAGAGAAGGGGACGTAGTATAATGAGATTTACAAGTGTACATGAGAGAGTTAAAAATAAGGAGGAGTTATGAAATATTCAAAAATTACTTCCAAATCAATGTGTCTCTCCTCTAAAGATGCTTCATCTTCCAAGTGGCATATGAGTTAGAATTTAACTTGACACCTTAATCATCTTCTTGAAAACTACCCTTATTTGCATAAGAAGAGTGAAAAATGGGATTATAAATCATAAATTATCCATGAATGCCTTCATATCTTCTCATTTGACACATTACTTACATTTATAAACTCCTCTAGTCTGACATATCAATAACAACTATCATTCATATGCCGAGGTGTCTTGAAACTCCTTCATCTCCTATGCCTAGCCTTGTGTAAATGGATCAAAAATTGAGTTCATATTATACAATGAATTATATATCCATGAAATAAATAAAAATACCTTATCAAACTTGAATAAATCCATTTTGGTTTCTGGAACAACTCTAAAGAATCTATTTTGCTCTTCAATCTCTCACTAGGCCTCTTTTCCTTTTAGCCCTAAAAACCTATAAACATCCTTGTGTAGGAAAATGTATGAATTATAATGAACAAATAATGGAATATTTGAGGTCCCAGTATGGATTTACAACTCTATGCCAAGTTTTAGGTGCTGAGAGTGAGTGGAAGTATCATTTTTCTACCTTTCTCTCTCCTCAATTAGGCCTCCTTGCCTAGAATCTTGATTTTTTCTCCAGATATCTCCCACATGAGTGAAACCACCCAAAATAATGTGATTCAATTTCCCTATATTATAACCAACCTCCATGCCAAATTTGAGACTTTGAAACCCTGTGAAAGTGTGATAACCATGAAATAGTCTTGCCACCTAGTCTCATTTTAAGCCTATTTGAGATTGCCTTGAAAAATGAGATTTATTTTAACCCTCAAAACATGTACATTACATATTTTTGGATTTAAAAGATGAAATACATCTTAGGTGACCTCTCATAATATTTTTCAAGTGTCTAACCTTTCAAAACCCTATGAAACACCAAAAATCCTTGCAAAATAGTGTATTTAATATAGTCTATACAACTGTAGGTAAAAACAAGTACACTTGGAGAATTTAATTGGAGTCATCAAAAATATCCAAGAGTTTTAAGGATAAAATTAGGTCATTTAATTTTATTTAGAGTCTCATTTCTCTCAAGTAGTCACTGGTAGGGTTTTAGGCATGTTTTATTCTTAAGGATTATTCATAAAGAATAGATAAACTTTATCTATCATAATGACATAATATTATATTGTGGTGACCCATACACCACCTCCAAACACCACTAGGTCCCATGCAAGACCTTATGAGAGATTTTAGTGCAAGATGGTGTCTCTTAGGTTGCACATAAGCCATTAGATAGGGGTCTAAGATCTTAAGCCTTATTCATGAAGGTGATAGACCTAAACCAACACTTGATGCCATGGGATTAAATTATGGGGAAATTTTTAGCTCATATAAAATCTATTTAGATCCATGCACATGGTCATGGCCTCACCAAGCAAGAGAAGACTAGTCTTGGATAACAATCCTACATTAAGAGAGATCAAGGTGGTTTCCAAGGCTTAAGTGGCACTTTCCATGTTCTCCCTTATTTGTGATGACTCTTGAAGGTCTGTAATATGTCTATGAACTTGTAAAAACTTTAATAATTCCACTTTACCTTCAAGCAACCACCCTTTCTATGACTGTTCATAGGGTATGTGTATGGTCTTAGGCTTGTTTGGCCTAAACATGGCATATCATCATTAGATTCAAAATTTTATGGGTCTGAGGATTAAATGGATTCATGTCATAAATATGAAACCATTATAAATATATTTCCCTCCCTAAGACCATTTTTTCCTTAAGAACAAACAAGTATCCCTCATGATTAAGTAGGGAGGCCTGTAGCTTGTATTGGATGTGTAGACATGGTTTTAGAGAGCCTTGTAGATAGTTAACTCTAGTGAACCTTCTTTAGGTCCTTTTGGATTTTAATTATTCTTAGAACCTATCCATAACTTCACCCCAACTCTTATATCATTGATTGTAGGTGACCCTTTTCTTCTCAAGCTTATAACCAAACTTCTTGCCTAGGCAACCTATAGGTGCTCATTAGGATGGTTTGAATGAATTTAGAGTATTTAGATATTTAAATTCCACACATTTGAACATATAAATACTTGATATTATTTGGGAGTGTATAAATCCTCTTCAACTTACCTAAACACTACATCTTCCCTAAACATAAAACTATTTAAGACTACCTTCTCAAGTATGATTGTAGGTGGTTATTAGAGAAGGGTTTGAATATGAGGTCTTGAACTTGGTATTCTCACTCCATCATGGCACTTTGAAAGAACTAGAACCTCATTTAAATTTCACTTACCCTATTTCACAAGGTTCATTTGATCTTTATGACATTTTTAGACCTTTGTCTTCTTATTTCTATACATAGACCTGTGTAGGAGTATTAGGCTTGTGAACTTAGTCTTATTGACTCTCTTTTAACTTAAAAATAGTTTAGGTGCCTTAAATGGTTTGTATATTATCTATTAGAATTATTGAGTCTTGTTTTAACCAAATTATCTTGGCATAAACTAATGCTTTTATCCAAAAAAGACGTACACATCTGTAACCTATATGGCTCTTACTTATTTAGACTTGATAAGATAGAGTTTTAACTCTTTTGCTTAGATATTGTAGTCCACTCATGTCAATTATCATGAAAATATCTCAATAATATTATATACCTCTGATCAAACATTATACCACTTCAACTTGTCCATTCACATGTACAGACTGTGTATAGAGTCATTTTATATGTAAGGTCTATGTATGAGAGTTAGGGCTTAACACAAGGTGCATGTTCTTGATGATATAATTGTATCTATCAAGGTAACATGGTTGTTTATAATTATTTATAATAATTATAAACTAATTATACATACTCCACATATAACTTATATCCCATGAATGTCCACTTATAGGTCTGCAAACTTGTGGTTGGTCAGAACACATTTCAACCTTGTTTGAGAGTACAATTTGATCTCATTTCTCATTACTATTGGGATTAGTTTTCACATTGTGTGAATTTGGGTATTTAAAAAAAGGTAAATATTAATTTTTAGTATTTACTATGGTTGATATACTAAGAGGTAAATATTAGTTACAGGGTTGTTAGTAATAGTATGGTTAATATGATAAGATTGTATTAGATAGTTGATATTACATTGTTAGGAATAACAATATAATGTCTCATATAGTTGGGAGATTATTTGGGAGAGAAATTAGAATATAAATAATATGAATCATATTACCATATGTTTTTTATTATATCCTCGAATGATTATTAATCAGAAATTATGCAAAATATAATTATGTTGTGTTGAAAATTTATCTATGTATCTTCATCTCTTTTTGTCAATTTCATGAGTTAATTCTTTGGTTTTTCTCTTTGAATTCATAAAAACTACTTGGAATTAAAACATTTTTAGTATTACTCTATCATGATACATTAATCTCTTATTTACACTTTGGCCAACATTGGTGGTCAGGCCTTTAGAGAGCCATTGATGAACTGTACTATGCTTCTTAGAGTAAGACATATGACATTTCTTGAAAGATTATCAACAAGGAGCCATATTCAGAGAGAGAACATATGAATCATATGAGATTGAGGGTATTTTATATGAAAAAATGATTAATTTAAACCTCTAAAAGTGACAGTCCTTCAAAATAATCAAATACTTGCAGCAGGGGTGACTGAAACACCTTACTCTTGAGACATTTTCCCTCTTATTAACGACACAAACCAAGGTTGAAATTTCTTGATGAAACTAAAATTAAATTGGTAATTTTATCCTTTTAAATCACTTCAAAAAACCATTCTTCTCCATCTAATTCTAACATGAAGAAACATGAGTAAAACCACACCCTGCTATAAAATAATTACAATAAATTAAAACTAATTATGACCCATAACAATGGACAAAGTTTTATCTCCCAAATTTCTCTCTCTTGGCTATACCATGCTTTTGATTTTTGCCTTTTTGAGCTTGTGAAGGTAACGATATAAGAGAGAGAGTGTCTACTTCATATTTATGACTTTAAACTTGATCAAAATCCTAAAAATGACCTATTAAAGTCTAATAGATCTTATAAAACCATTTTTACTTGCAAGTAGATCTCCTAAGGCCATACAAGTGCCCAAAAGTGATTATAAAGGGGTATTTTTCTTAGTTTAGGCATTAAAACTAAAATATTGTCAGTATCTAAAAATATCTAAACCTTATATAACATTAGGTACATTTTGGAACTTATTGAAATGTTTGCCTTTGAAGTTGGTACAAAAAACTACCCAAAATAGGCCAAAAGGTGACCAAAATGACATTTTAGCACATAAGAACATGATAAAAGGTTAATGCATTATATTATGACATTAAAGACACATTAATAAACTTTTATATTGACTCTAAACTATTTCAAACTTTGACCATAATTTACAACACAAAGACCTTATGAATGACTCCTAAGACTGGACAAGTACACATGGGACCAAACCTTGGACAAGGCAAGATAATGACTAATGTTACCATATAAAGACCATTTAAGACATTTAAAAATATTACAAGACCATATAAAAGTTTTGATAATCCTATGAAAAGTTTCAAAC
This sequence comes from Torreya grandis, assembly GCA_037957365.1. Taxonomy (NCBI): domain Eukaryota; kingdom Viridiplantae; phylum Streptophyta; class Pinopsida; order Cupressales; family Taxaceae; genus Torreya; species Torreya grandis. The sequence continues at coordinate 893,692 of JARHVA010000975.1, read as the reverse complement.
TATAGGGGTTGGACATTTTTGACTTGGGGTCAAAAATTGGTCAATAATTCTAGTCCCTCTTCCTAAAAAAATCAAAGAGGAACTCAGTGCTAGTGATTATCAAATTTAAAAGGTACAACTTAGAAAGGATACTTGTGAGGGGATAAAATAATATGTGAAAATAACCTTTAGCATCTTTTTTGATAAGTATGTTGAAAGAAAAGGTTAAATAATTCTCATTAGTGGTCCATAAATTGGTGAATATAATTCAATCATGTCTATGTGACTATGTACCTAATATAAAACAATAAGAGTAGCTAAACAGATAAGGAATATGGGTAGGGCCACCAAGGAATGGTCAGATAAGTTAATCCTTTAAGGAACAAAATCAATAAATGTAGCTATCTCATTATATGCAACAATTGATAATGAGCTCAATCATTCCATGAAAAAAGAGGCTATATAGAAAACATAAACTAAAAAATGGAAACTATTGCTGCCAAAATTAGAAGCCTTATCTAGATTAGATCCAGACACTCTCATCACATAAACGGGTCTAACTCAGGAATGCCAAGAATATCAAATCAAATTCTTAGGTGGTACTAAGTTGTGTATTCATATGCTTGAAGAATCCTTGGAAAATTTTAAAGAGTCTTGATTAATGACACTAGATGCTACAAATGATATACGTGATTTAAAAAATTCTTTACAATTTTATTAAAAATAATGGAGTGGTACTTTCAATAGAGGCTATTAGTAATGAATTCAAGAAGTTGATAGAGAAAGAATCAAATCCTAGATCGACCTTTAATTTCAAGTCTATTCAAAGGTTCATTAGGTATCATAATAATTTTGATAAACCTAAAAAAGATATATATAAATTATGATGTGTTCCACATCAAATTATAGATATTCAACTTGAAGGAGAAACCAACTACGTCCATTCAAATGGTCTAAATGAAGACAAGGTTAAAGAGATAATGAAGTTGTTTTATTATTACCAAAAAAGACTTCATCTAGAAAAGCAAAAGGAAGTTTAGGTTGTTTATGCAGAAGGTAGTGGTTAATAAGAGATGAAAGAGATTTTATAAATTTTAGTTTTCAAAAAGGCATTTTGGTTTACTCTAAATTACATTTTTTAAAACTACATTTTGGCATAAACATTTTTGTAATTTTTAAGTTATGATTTCTGCACTTTGTAAATGCCATTTTTACATTAAAAGTACAACTAATTATATTTTTATAAAAGTGTTATTATGAGGTTTTTATCAAGTCAAGGGGTAGAGTCCTTCCTTGTAACTACCCCCTACTAAGTTATAAATAAAGGCTTGCATGCCATGATACAAGACCTTTTTTGGTTTTGTTATTAGAATGAGTTATAGGAATGCTAATCCAAATGAATGTACTGATTCAAGATGCAATATAAGACATGTATTACTCAAGAAAATATAGAGCAAAAACACACAAATGCAAGAATGAAATAAAAGAGAAAAAATTGCACCAAGACATGAATGCTCCAATAATCCACATAATATACTGCATTAGAAACATAAAGGGAGAGAGGTGCATCTATAAGCTAGAGAGAGAAATATACCACACATTCTAGTGAATGTGAGACTAATCTTCCCAAGTAACCCAAATGACCTTTAGATCCCTAAGTAAGCTAATACAACTATGAAGGTAAAACCTAATGGGAAAAAGGCCTACACTAACACCCCTCATAAGCATAGCCTAGGTGGGTGATGATATAAAAAATTGGTCCTGACAACAAGGCTTGATAAGGTACCCATGTATAATTTAATGATCTTAGTATCCTAAAAAAATGAAGGATGTGTGCCTCCACAAAGAAGAGAGAGAAGGTATGCACAAAATGTCATATGGTGAATGCTATAGTAGGTCCCTCTACAACAAATGAAATCTCTTCCTTTTGGAAGAAAGAAACCATGAGCTATCAAATTATTGAATTCCCACTCAAGTGGAATGAAAAAATAAATCATGATGTATATCTTTGGAAAATGCTCAAATGTCTCCTTACTAACGCTCAAACATGCCAAAGTCTAATCAGATATCATAGGATAAACTATAGAAGATGGAAATTAAGAAACATATAATGAAGGGGAGAGAACATCCATAGAAGAAGATAGACATGGAACATTCACTAAAAGAATCTCCATGGGAACAGGAGATCAAGGCTCAACAACCATTGAAACTAAAGACTGGTCTACAAATGAAGCACTCAGATTTTCAATATGAACATCCATAGAATCATATGAGTCATCAATACTCTCAATATTTATACTCTCACTAAAATTAGGAAAGTACTCAAAAATGCAAGTCTGTAAAGGCTCTGGAAGAGCAACAATTTACACAAGAATGAATGAAGAATCTGTAATGACACAACTAAGGTCTGGGAGAATCTTGTCCTATAGTGGGGGCTTGAAAAAATGAAGAGAACTATCCAATATGAATATATCAACACAAGAAATAAAAGTAGGAGGTGAGAGTATAATAGTCTCAGAAGAGATAATAGGAAGTAGAGGAGGTGTGACATAAATCACAGTGGGATCATCAAAAATATTTTGTAATATGCTCCAAACAGTGCATGAACACTCTATATATTCCACATGGAAATGAAGATCCATGGAATCATGTAGTAACAGAGTTTAAAAAACCTTATCACAAGTATTAGCCCACTTATCGAATTAAATAAGATTAATGGGTACATGAATCTATCCATATAGGAATGGAATATGATTTTTATGTATGAGCAAGTGTTCCATGTAAGCATGCTAAGAAACATAATTGTCCTTCCTAAGAAGGATCACTGGAGACAAAACAACTCTCCTCATCTGGAGTATCTCAAATGGGATATACATGATTGAGAGAAGACACAAGGAAATTTCACAACTACACAAAATAATCTGCAATAAACCCCTAAAGCATGCTCATGAAAAAGATGTCGAGCATAAATGAGAATGCATCCAAGTGAGCAATCAATGATAGAGTAAGGGAAACAATGGTGCATGCTCTAGAGATGGACTTCAGACTGGGTCTAAAATGAGTCCATATAGATGAGAGCAATCAGTGCATGAAATACATTACAAAAAGTAATAGCACCCATAACCCCCCTAAATATGTCACTTTATAACTTTTAGTGTAATTTATAAAAAAATTATACCAATGGAAAGAGGATTAAAAAATATGCACTTTTGAAAAAAGTGGAAATAAATTATGAGTTACCAATCAAAAGTTATATCAAAATACATTTTCTATCATTAATGGCCTATTTGATTAAATTACACTTCAATTTAAAATGCTCATCATGTTCAAACACCAAGTATGCTGTGTAACCACTCATTGGAATTGCCCAAAAACCATAGACCTCCTCACATTAACAAAAGTAAAAATAACTTGGCCCAGTCACCCCTACATATACTTTTATGAAAAAAGCTTCTTTAGAAGGTGTTTTAATTACAAAATTAAAAAGCTATTTAAATAAAATTAAAAACATGCTTTTATTTTTAATTATTTTAGGGGAAAACTTTTAGTTTTTGGAATTTTTAGCAAGGAAAAATTAGGCTAGTATGGTGTTACCATGGGAGAAGACACAACAAGATTAGGAAAACCAAAGGCCTTACACAAGTTGGGAATAATGCAAAACACCATCATTATGTCTGGGAATGGTGCAAGACACCATCAGTAGGTCTTCTAATAGAAGATTAGGGGTGTGTAGAGGTTTATAATGCCTTTGCACAAGCTTGCATGGATAAAAATGCCATGGTACAGGTCATGTGGATCAAAACACCTTAGATCAAGGCTACATGGATCAAAAAATTAGTAGATGTGAACCAAAAAACATCAAAGTTGTCAATGCTACCATAAATTAAGACAATTCCCTAGTGAGACTGAGGTAGCCAAGGAGATGATGAACTAGATCTGAATCATACCAAAACCATGAACAACAAGCTATGCATCACCTAAGGCCATGTTTCTTCCTCCTTGAGCTACAAATCTATCTCTTAGGTGGTGTGATCTCTATTCAAGGTAAGAACATAGTGAAAATCAGTCAAGGAGATGCCAAAATAGACCATGGAGCCTTGAAGGTGAGTTGAACTACAAATGAGAGGCATTTGGTCAAAGTGCTAAGTAATATTCTGCTCAAGACATTACCTTTATGTTAGCATAATAGTTTGATAAAGATAATGTCATAGAGGGTTTTGAAAGGCTCAAAATGAGTTGAGTCAGCCATTGCAATCCCAAGCCCAAATTAGATTCTATGCCATGTTGTATAATGAAAGGTTGAGCTACAGTCTAGATAAATGTGTTGGGAGTATACGCAAGCTTTATAAGTTAATCGATAAGTTGTAGGACCAAGTTGTAGGAGTCCATCCATGATCCATCAAATACATTCAAATGCTAATACATCAACCTTATATCTGAAATAACCTTAGATCTAAAAGAACCTTCCTTATATAGTTAATACATCAAATACATGCAAATTCTAATGAAGAGATCTAAACTAAAATCATATGAACCCAAAATTTGAAATGAAAACTTGCAAAAAAACTAGGCAATCCTCAGATCTAGATATGCTCTGATAACATATCAGAATGAGTTCCAAGAATGCTGATCTAAATGAATGCACTGATTCAAGATGTAATGTAAGACACATATTGTTCAAGATAATACAAAGTAAACACATGTAACTATAAGATTGAAATCAAAGAGAAATAATTTCACCAAACACAAATGCTCCAATAATCCACATAATATATTACATTAGAAATATAAAGGGAGAGAGGTGCATATATATTTTGGAGAGAGAAAGATACCACACATTTTAGTGAATGTGGGATAATATTCTCAAGTAACCCAAATGATCTCTAGAGTCCTAAACAAGTTAATACAATCATGTAGGCAAACCCCAGTGGGAAAAAGGCCTACACCAACATTTGTAACTTTGGATAAGATACAAGTTTTAAGAGAGAACAAAGGAGAAAAAAGAAGAACCTTTGTGTTGTTCTCAAAAATTAATAAAATGAGATCATTGAAATTCTTTGTGCCTCTTGTATCACTGTGAATGAATGCTATTTCATTTATTGATTCATCTTGTTAGTTTCTGCACTTTCTTTCATGTAAAATGTTTATGGTTAAATAATCATTTTTATTTTCATCTTAAGAAAATGGAATATAATTGAAATATTATTTTTCTCAATTATTCATGTTATTTAATTTAAATATTACATCCCTTTCCATCATTCTTACATCTTCCACTCATTAAAATTCATTTCTTCACACATGAAAAACCCCCAAAACAACATTTATATTTTCAAATACTTTTCATTTTCAATTTCTCTTTGATTTCAATAAAGGTAGCCTCACTTGATAATAGAAAATGCACTCTATCTTATAACACTATTGTCTGTTATATGTAAACTTTATTTGCATACAAAATTCTAGCCAACAATATTATACATTTATTATCATTCCCAATAGATGGATAAGCTTATTCTATAGTTTGTGTTTGAAAAATTATTTAAGAAATCCTTTGATAGCAAAATTTCTTATCATTCCATAGAATATATTTTGATATTCAAATTCTTATTGGTATGTTTATTACATTGTTATATTCTCAAAAAATCTTATTTGTAATCAACATTTGGGGGAACTTCCCACTTCCTAATTGAACTTGGAGTGATGGGGGAGTTTTGAGGGCCATGGATAGTAACACTTAAAGCTATAAATTGTTGATTTTGCATCTATAGGGGAGTTTGAGGGATTTTGTTGCCAATGGAGGATACCAATTGCATAAGACTATGAGGTTCCAAAGTGATTGAATCAAATATATTGATGGAGAATAATAATATAAATTTACCTATATCTAATCCATGAAGAATATGCACATGAGTTTGTGGTCCCACAGTGCTTGAAGTAGACATACTAGTAGAAGCACTAATTGTCATGATATTATAATTAATCTGGGCATTAAATTTAACCATACATGAATCATTTTCACATTTATGAATTTTATTTTTATCTCAATATCTTATGCTTGCATTGTTATCCCTTATCTTCTCTTAAACCCACCAGGAGGTCGAATGCTTTTAAATTTTTTTTATCATGGTTGGATGAGAAGGTTGAGGTTGAGGATTGGTAGACTACCATAAGTTTAAAGGTAGTGCTAGAAGTTATAATCGACATGGAATACTTATAACTAGACACTCCAATACCTATTTTCCCCCTCTTTTCCTATTCTCCACATATATTGGATGCTAAATTCTATCATATTTTGGCCACAAAAGACACCTTGATAGCCCATCACCTTTATAACTATTTTCCCCCTTGGTATATATTTTTTGTTTCTCTTCATCTGAAGAACAGGTGTAACTTTAGGTTTGAGACTCCTCACCTTGGCCTCCTCCTTCAATGAATACTTCATACTCGTAATAAAATTAATATTATTGAAGGTGTCTTATTTCTCCCATAAATTTTATAATTTAATATCCTTTTGAATTTCATTGAAATTAACATCATTTTTAGGAGGCTCCAACTCCTTTCTCATAATCAAGAAGGAATTTATTTTTCCTCTAGTACAATTATCTTATGTAAGATATTTTTATAATTTTCATAAGATGATTTTGGTGGAGGTATTATCCACCTTTGTATAAAAAATGTTATAATTCTTGGGGGATAAAAGCTATAAATTTTCATTGACATGTTGCTGCTATGTGGTGCCTTTCTTAGTAGCTATTCTTTTCATGATTTGCAACATATCTTCTCAAGAGTCCTTGCTTTTAAAAATTTCAACCAGGTTTTTACTTTCATGTTGCATTTTATCTAGATAAAACTTATTTTAGCTAGCTTTGATTCCATTATTGTAGATGGGTCATACTTCCAATAGAACTCCACATCAAAATAATTAAACTATAAAATCTTATGAGCAACATGGAATGGCTTCCTATCAAAATTGAACCCTCCACAAAATAGAGACAAAGAAGGAAATATTGAATTCTTACCGACACAATTAAAATGTTATCTATCTAAATCATCCATATGTGTTATATATTCTAGGAAAAAAACCTATTTTTAACATGATTTGGCAATTTGATTGGTTTAACTTCTACACCACTAAACTTGATGAAAATGTAGTTTTCCATCAAGAACTAGTCTACTAATTTAATCTATGTTCCCAATTAAATGATATTTCTATAACTTAGGGGAATTCTATGCATGTAACTACACATCATGGATTCATATAATTGGGTGAGAAAATAATCTACGAAATATATAAAATAATTCTTAGCATCATACATCCTTACCTTGCAAGACCAATCACATGTTCAAAATAATATTTTGTGATAAACATCTTGCTAGGGTTTGGTATGAAGTTTATTATTTTAAAACCATGTAAAAAACCTCCACATAATAAAATGACACATAAATTGAATGTATTCAACATATTATTTTAATTTAAATCCAATTGAATATGGATGAAATCATCAAGGTATTTAGTATATTTTTAATAAACTATAATTTTTACATAGTGGATTCCATAAAGTATTTATAAAAAATAGTCCTTCATTGGATTATCATTGTTTATTGAAAAAATAAATGTTAATATAAATATTTCCTTGAAAAAATTTCAAATATTACCAACTAGAAGAGGATGCCATGTTGGCACCTTTCCATTTTCTGTTATATGACTCAAGAACTAGGGCTTCAAATATTGACTACATGTTACATAGTCACTATAAAATTATTTTAGGTTTATTGAACTAGTTCCCATATTCAATTCCATGTTTTTCACAAGCCCTAGCATGCAACCAATATCTTCTTGCCTTATACTCACCATAATTTCCTACTTCAAACCAGGTTTCTTATTATTAATTTTGGCTCAAGTTATTAAGACATAGTCAGTAGCACAAACCTTGATGAATTATTTACAAGGAATTTCACCTAAGTAACATCATATTTACCAGTGTGACCTTCCTTACCTTGCTTGAATTAATATTAATTCATACATTTGTTTCCTTATAATAATTATATGTTATAAGAGTGCCATGGAAGGATTTATGGAAGAATGGGTCATGTATATCATTGTATTCATGAATAATCAATTCATTTTGTTTAATCCTACAACTGAAATTTTTTCATAGGATTTTGGTGGATTATTTTGTCTTATATTACTACTAACATCCTTTCTTGAACCACTATTTGTTCTAGGATGAGGACTTTGAACTTGTTTTTCTTTACCTCTCTTAATCTTATACATCTTGATTCTATAATTATTGAAGTTAAGTAAGATTAAAATTAACGTAAACAAAATAAGGAAATATTTTTTTATTAATATTGAATATTACTCTATATCGATAATTTAACATAAGAGACAATTTATAAATTGAAACCTTACAAGTGTAATTTTGATTCCTAGTTAGTAGTATCAATATTTTATAGCTTTAAAGATGAAAAATCAATTTGCAGGGTCTAGAGAACAAATGATATGGGAGAAACTAAAAAAATAAGAATTAAAACAATGGTTTTTTCCTTATATTAATCAATTATCGAGAATCGAGATACCATTTAATGACATTGAGGGAAAATAAAAATTAATTATTTTTTTATCATTATCCCCCATATATGCGGTGCTTCTTAATTTCTTTAATATAGAGGCTAAATTTAATTGAATTATATATAATGGTGTGAAATCCTTCCATGTAATTTGTAAAATAATAGATATTAACAATCTACCAACACTAGTAAATCCTATGAGGCAATTAAATTATTTGAAATGTGTTAAATACTTAAATGAAACTTGTATTAATATATTTTGTCATGCAAAATTTATTGGAAATTAAATAAATTGAATGGGCATGCAGTGTATTATATAATTAAATACTTTTCATCATCTAATTAAATATGTTGAAGTTTTATTTGGCAGTTTTAATAATAGGGGATTTTCAAGATTGTTCATTTTAGAGGATCAATTATTAGTATGTAATATCATCGAATTACAAGCCTTTGAAATGTGGCATACCAAACCAACATGAAATTTTAATCTCCTCCATCGATCTTGTGAGATCTAATGGTCTTATTGTAGATTTATAATTTAGAGTTTTAAGTTTCAAAAAAACTATAAATGAATGTGGGTAGGTATCATGTATGTATAATCAATGTTATTTTATTATAATATATATAGATATTAATTACAATAAACCTTCAAGTTTCATGTTTGAATAGATTTGTGTATGAAATATGACAAGGATTTAGCTTGAGTTAGATTAATGTGCACAATTGATCCCCTAAGATTGATTTTTTAAAATTCATCCTAACTTATAAGGGTTTCATTTTTAATATTCTTCAATTTTGATCTACTAATCTTGACATTTGTAGCCCACTTGGAACTAGAATTATAAAATGGATGATGTGCCATCAGATGAATCAAATACAAAAAAAATAGATAATAAAATTAAGACTGTTGGATGTAACACGATCAATGGAGGGAGATAAATTTTTGATAATTTTTTGTATGAAACATTTTAAAGGCTCAGGCTTGGCTGATATCACATATACACTATTTATCAGGACTAAGATCAATATTTTAAAAAAGGGTGACATGTTATCTTATTTTAAAATTAATCCCTTGTGTTGACCAGGTAAGAATAAATTTCCTAAAGGCATGAAATTGTTTTTATGGGTTTTTTATGACTTCACTTAAGGAAATAAATTATTTTTTCAGAACCAAATTAAATTTTACCCTTGTAATTAAATTAATATTTACCACTTCATGGAAATTCTCTTTTTGATTTTAAATATATATTTTGCATTGGGTATAAATTTGTCAAGGAATTAAATTATTTTTATATATTAGGAAAAAATATGCCAGTCATTATATGCATTAAAAAAAGGTCTAAGTTCTATAATAAATTAAGCTTCCTATGACAAGATTCACCGTGATTTAAATATATAAATTTATAGGACACTTTTCTTAAAGTTTACCTTGGAAGGTATCATCATCCTTAGCAAGAGCCCATATGCTTCTCCAGTGGTACTAGACAAGAAAAAGGATGAGTCATATAGACTATATTCTAATTACAAGGCCCTTAATAATATCACAATTAAAAGTAAATTTCTTATGCCAAGGATTGATGATCTAGTTGATGACTTGCATGGGGAAAAATATTTCTCAATGATAGATACAAGGTTTGAATAATACAAATTCTAATTCAAGACTAAGAGAATACTTGATTTTGAACTCATTAGGGCCACTACCAATTTAGGGTAATGCATTTTGGGCTCAATAATGCTCCAATCAGATTTTAGGGATTTGACAAATAAGGTATTCAATATATTCCTATGTAAGTTTGCATTGTATTTTATGATGACATCCTTGCTTATAGTAATTCATTGGTTGAGCATTTAGACACTTTACTGGACATCCTAACTAATAATAAGTTATATGCATAGGGATATAAGCATGAGTTTACTAAGCATACCCTAGACACATTATTTTTATGGAGGGAGTGCCCACTGACTACACAAAGACAAAGGCTATATGTGAATTACACGTTCCCAAGACATAAATTTGTTTTTGTTTCTTAGGCTTGGTAATCTACATAAGGTTCATAAGGAAATTATTCACAATAACACATTCTCTTACTAACCCTAATAATAAATATACCTTCAAATGGTCTAGTATTGTACAAAAACTATTTGAGGGTCTTGAATGAGCTCCTATATTTATGCTAGTTTTAGATACTCTTGAGCTATCAAAGTATTTTTTAATTAAATGTGATGCTTGTGGATGTAGACTTGGTATGGTAATTTCTCAAAATATCCATCTTGTTACTTTTGAAATAAATAATTTTAATGATAGGGAATCATGAATGTCCTCATATAATAAGGAGATTTTAGCTATCTTACATGTAGTTGCCAAACAATGTCATTTTATTTGTGGGATAATTTTTTTATTAAGACTGCCCATCTTATCCTTAAGCATTTATTAGACTTAGGGAAAATTAACAAAGGAGAAACATAAGTGTATTGATCACTTATAAGCCTATGATTTTGAGATATTTTATATGAAAGGGAAGGAGAATGTTGTGGGAATGATCACACCTAGAGGAATTCCATATCTTTTATGACATCTCACCATACCACAACCAAGCTTTGATAATGAATTGAGAGAGGAAAAAAATGACGATTGGTTTTTTCATAAGGACATCACAATTATTTTGAGGATGCATTTATTTAAGGGATAAATCCTCCTTATTTGGAAGGCAGTTGAGCATTGGCATGAGTCTCCATCTATAGGCAATGTGGAATTATGGAAAACCTATAGAAACATCATCTTTATTTTTTTTGGGAAAACATGAAGCCAAACATTGTGTAATATATAGATGAGTTTGACACCTACCAACATAATAAGTTTGAGAGTGTTAATTTTTAGCAATTTTTTTTGTCCTAGATACCCTTAAGGGCATTAGTTTTTCATAAAAAATATATATTTTATGTGTCAAATAATGGAGAGTGGGTCCAATTTCATAGAAGGTCATGCCCCCCATAAAACCACAATTTTCTAGTCACAATGTTGTGTCCCTCTACGTGGAACATTTTTCAACAAGCCATATATCAAAAAGATGCAACAAAATTAGGTGTTGTTTCTTAAAGCTCTATATTTTTTTTCAACAATTCTATTTTTTTAGTCTGTAGCACTTCAAACCATATAGGTGCCTCATTGTCTATTGTAAGGCCCTTCAAGCATCTTTTGGCTTCATTTTTTGACATTTAATAACTTGAGCATTGTAGCTCCAAAAACTATGAACATTTTTTGACTTGTGCTAAGTTTTCATGATTTTTTCACATTTTCAATTAGATTTGGTTTACACTAAACTAAAATATATTCCTCCTACCACTTTAAGTCACTTTGTAATCAAGGGGAAAATCTATGTGTACTACAAAATTATAAGTAGTTTTGAGGCATTTTTTTTAATTACAAATGCACTCTTTTAATAAGTGTTATACTTCATGGGGGTATATTTTATTTTGTAACATTTATTTGCATGCAAATTATTTTATTGGGTCATATTTTATACACATCACATTTGTTCGTGCTTGTTGGGACTTTGTTGGCACACTTTTTGTTTTGTGCACACTTGGGACATTTTTAAATATACTTTGACACTATTGAGGTGTGTGTCATACTCACTTTTGAGCATCCTTACAATGTCTTATGGGTCATTCAATTTTTTACATGTATATTGACACATATTGTGTTTTATTTCTCTCCTTTTCAATTTTTCATTATGTTTGTGGTCCCATGAACAACTTCTTCCTTATTTTGAGAGCTAATTTTACAAACCACAAGCATGGAATTTTCATTTATAACTATTATTTTTGATGAGGCAAACTATGCTTCATGGTTTATTTTCATGGAAAGTTTTTTGAAATGCAAGGAATTCATCCTTTTCCATATGTACAAGTTTTTTTTCCAAGTTTTTTTTCCTTCACACAATGATGAGTATATTCATAAACTCAACTCTTGTGTTTTTTTCATGTACCTTCCCCATTATGTGAAGCACAAGGAATATCCTTTCACTATCTCAACCATTCTTGAGAGTATGTACAAAGACTCTTCATCTAATACCATGGAATATTAGTATGAGATTAAAGTTTCCACACTTACTACTACTTGTGATAATTCATTCTTATTAGACATTACTCTTTTGGTTATCAAGCTACCACTGTAGGATGACTATCTACTATGCATGATACATATTTTTATATATCCCATAATTGTTAATTTTTCATAATGATGTTCTTCCTTATATAGATACATCACACATTTTTATTTTGGAGGATTTTTAATCCATTTATAGGAGTGTTCCTACTGAGTTCTTTGTCACTTCTATGTTTTCAGATATTAATGACAATCTACCTCTTTTCTTGGATCCTCATTCTTTACTAGTTTTAAGTTTTGTGAAGACATGCCATCAAATTAACATGGACATTATTTTAGTGAATGGTTGATGTAATTGTTTTTTTAGGTATATTTTAATGGCATCACTTTCAATTCTTGTGCACTATCTTGCTAGACTTATGCCACAATTCAATTTTGGACCAAAAATGAATTTTTTCATGTTGTTGATTATGTCTTCCTTTGTGGAGTGGGAAGAATTTCATTACATGTGTTTTTTCATTACGCTTCTAAAGGGTTTAAAAATTATTTGGTGTAAGTGGACCTCCTTCAGTATTAAAAGAGAGGCCCTTTTCATCAACACTCTTCAACTAGAGACTCACATTCCTTCACTAACTTTGTGATTTGATTTTAAGGAGTAGATCTTGGGGGGGGGGCTATGTTTATTTCTCCTTATTTCATGTAAATTTTCATTATATATGGGTACTCATTTGGCAAGATAGTAAAACCCATTTATGATGATTTGAGGCTTAACATTTTTTTACCCTCTCCCTAATATCACTTGCGGGGGAGAGGGAGATGGTGTAAACTTTATTTACACCTTAATCATAAATTAAATTATGTTAGTGATATAAAATATAGTTTCAAATAAAAGCTATTTTCCTATATTTATATTAGATAATGCACCTTTTAGGTGGCCAATAAGATTGCACCATTTCATTGGTCAATCAGGGCTCTTCATCAACCAATCATAAAAAAGGATAGATACCTTATAAATACTATAAATATTTCTTTTATTCATTGTATTTTCATGAGAGAAGCATAAGAGAAGTTTGAGAGACCCATTTTCCATCTTATGAGAGGAAGAGATTATGTTGATGGAGAATGAGATATCATATCCATTGTTGTCTCCCTTAAATGAACTTATTGTTATATTTTCATTTATGTTAATCTAGGGTTTTATTTATTGATCATTTCCATCTTGATTATTATACATCTTTTTTTATGTAGAAGTTATTCCAGGGCTTATTTCTTAATAATATAGGGATTTTAAAGTTTCTTTATATCCCATAGAAATTTCAAAACTTTTATACCACCATCCTCACTAGTGGAATTCAATCATTCAAAAAATTAATTTAAAATATATTTCATTCTATAAATTAAGCTTAATCATGCATATGTGTTCATATGATGAGTGCATTACTTTACTTATAATTTGTGTTCATGTTCTTATAAGACACTAGTTAAATGAGTTAATCATTATCATTTATCATTTCATTTTATTATATTTAATAGGTGTATTTTATTTAAGATATAATATGTTTATGTACTAACCATAATGTCAAGGATTTACTCTAGTGGTTTAAAAATGATTATGGTCAAGATTAAAACTCCCAAATCATAAAATCAAATTTAAATTCCAATCAACAATTGAAAATTTTGAAATTGAGAGGTTGTTAGGCAAATTCAAAAATTTCATGGTGTCTTTGAGGAATGACATATTATAAATGCCCCTTGACAATAAACTAAGCTTGAAAACATATTTGTGAATAATCACATCTTGATTATGATAGATAATTAGGATACTCATAGGTTGAGGGTTTTTCTCAAAATGTAGTTGATGTAGAATGAACATAGGTGTATGGATATTAAATATGGAATAAGAGTCACTCAAATTCCCATCTTTATTTATAATATAGTATCATTAAAATTTATAGGAGGGATGGCTTTAGGGGAGAAGTGCCACTAGTGGAACACCCTATGTTTGTGGGTTCACACTACTACCTAAATGCCATGTATGAATGTTAAAATTAATTCATTTGAAAGTTTAATATTTTTTCTTTGACACATTGAAATGGAGGGAATGTCACATTTTGAATTAATTTTAAAAAATAAAATTTAAATACATTAAAAAAGTGTTGTCTAATACTTTAACATGTTGTACATTGATGTACTAATTATTGAGAATTTAATATTTAATGATGTGATTCATTAGTATGAGGTAATTTGGATAAATAATACATGCTGTAGACACCAAAATAGTGTCAACCCCCCCCCCCCCCCTTGGTCCCTTTCTAACTTCAACATGCCTAACCTATACTTTATTAATTTAAAATACTTATTTTAAATTAATCACCCCCTTAGACACCTCACCTTGGATTCCTAGCTCTTAGACCATTTATCACCCTATGATGAATCATAATTACCTAAGACCTATTTCAACCCCCCCACTAATTCTCGCACCTATTAAACCCACCATTTGGACCATTTAACAACGACAACCGAACTTGGCAGATAGAAGAATGGGCAAAAGGCTAAAAATAGCCTCTTTACCCATTCTTTAGCTGCCGATGTTGGTCAATAGTCGACTGACACTGGCGGTATTGCCGACGTCGGTTGCTTAAAACTAAATTCTGACCTCGACTGTAGAACCCAAAAAAATGCAAATCCTCTTGCCCTGAATGCTAATTCTCTTGCCCAGATCGATCTTCTCTGGCTCCTCAACTCTTTATAGATCAAAAGAAAGCTTTGGGATGAGGAATCAACATTATATCATCACTCTCCAGGCTCAAGAACTCTACATCAATCACTCCACACCTGACTGAAATGTTGCACGAAGTCTCCTACATCAGCTGCATCAGGAACAAGTCTTCTACACTTCTGGATCTCCATCAAGAGCTAAGTATTCTTCTGGTTTATATTTTAGTATTTTTAGAATGCCTTGGTGATTAGTCTGTTGGCTATTTCTGAGTACTATTGAGACCAAATCTGACTTTCTTCCTAGAGAGGCTGAAAATCCTTCCTTCTCATCCTGACCCATTTTGACAACCTGTCCCCTACCTTTGTCCTTCCTAAGACTCTGCCCACTGTCCTACATCCCTACACAACTCCTACAGACCTCCCAGACTCCTCTATCAACCAAAGACATCAACCAAAAAACCATCCAAGGCCCTTTGCACCTACCAACGTTGGCAACCTTGACCAATCGACGCCGACAGAACTATCGATGTCGGTGACTATGGAAGACTGATTGAAAGATTCAGGTATGCATTATCTATTTCTCTTTCTTTAAGTCTTTCATTATTTCTTTTCATTATGACATTATTTTTATCAACAAGTGGACTATCATCCCTTAAGGGAGTCTTTGCACTTTTAGGACCGAGCTTCACTTGGCAGTCCACTGTATCTATCTCTAACATTTTTTTGTTCAAGTCCATAGCCAAAGAGGAGCTCCTTCAATCATCTAGATACAGTGTGCAAATTCATCTAGGTATTATCTAACCCCTGACCATTATCTTTAGTTTCTTATTTCTTTTGAATGTAAAAAGTGAAAATGAGTAGAAACATTCTGGCATGCCCGGTGGGACCCTGGAGTTTTCCTTGGGTTCATTTCTTCTAAAAGGCAAACTTTCATATAGGTGCATTAGGGAAATTTATCTTCTTCTGTCTCTTTTTGAAAAGGAATCATAAGCGCAAGTTAAAAAGAACCTCTTTCTTTTTCTTGTAACCCTTTCCATGCATCTTAGAGTAGTGAAATTCATACTCTTAACCTTTTCCCCACTTGTTTGCATCTGAACAAAACATTTCAATTTGGGTTAAAAATATATTACATCTCATTCCTGCTTGAATGTATATTTAGTCCACTCATCTAGTAATAAAAGCGTATTATGAATAAATCATAGTGCACATATGTTACACACCAGACCACAAGCACATCAAACTAAACATCTAAACATACCTGAGACAAGGCCTGACTAGGATTTCATCACCTAGTGGATACCTTACCCTTCCTGGCAATCCCACTTGGACTTCACTACCAAGGGGAGAACCCACTTTGTTCTCTGGTAGAGTATAAACTCTAGGGGAAGTATATATTGGCTAAGCGGCCCAACTTAGCTCTGGGCTTGTGAAGTGAGGGGAGGAAGCTCCTAGCACTAGGCCACGTACGGAACCTAATATAGATTTTGAGCACCAAAACTTAACCTGAAACCAACCTTAGACTGCCTCTTTTAGGACCTATTCCAAAAGCCTAACTTCCTAAACACACTCTTCTAAGGCATACGCCAACACGACTCTAAAATTTATTCTTAGGAATTTAACGTTTAGAGTTTGCTTGCCTTCATCTAATTTTTCTATTTTTATCTAGTTTTTTGAGCTAGTAAGGACACATTATTCTAAGTTCCAAAAATAACTCAGAACTTTCTTCTTTCTTCCAAAAACTTTCAGTATTTTGAGTTTTTAGAAATACACAGTATCTGACATCAATTTTTCCACTGACATCGGCAACTGATCTTCACCAACACAGCTATTTGACTGACATCGGCAACTTACTTCACTGACATCAGTTTTCCTATCGACGTCGGTCACTATCAAATTTTTTTTCCTCAAATAACAAGCTAAAAACTTGACCTTTTTGCTGTTAAAAACAAATTCTAGTTTTTTGAGGCTGAAACATACAGTTTTTAGAACTTGAATCCATCTTTCCTTGGATGGTTTTGACACGTAGCCAAACCAAAACTCTTGTTGACCACACAAGGCAACAACCACTCCCACCTTCACCATCTATATCAAGTCCCCAAATGGAGTATAATTCAAAAACTGAACGTACTCCTATCCAACCAACCCCAACTCAATCCCCTATTGTTCCTGAAGGGGACCAAGACTTTGAAAGGTTCTTGACCTCAATGTCAAGGCTCTTCAGAATTATCTCGCAAGAAGTCAAACGTGAGATCCTTCGGGCAACCCAGTTTATGGGATGCCATCTTCTTTAGTTGAAATGACAATCATATCAACGGCTTCCGTAATTCAACCCATAGACACCTAAGCCATTGCCTCAACTAACAACCTGACCATGACCAATGTTCAAAGTGTGGCCTCTCCTTCTGTTTCTGGACCTACCTCCATTGGGGTTTTGATACCCCCTCAACCACAAACCATTCAACAAAGTTCTACACCATTTCAAAACTTAATTGTCTCCATCCCACCTACTCTTGCACCCATAAATACAAGAGTGACTACTTGTCTTTTGGCTAGTGTTGCCACCATCCAACCACCTTTGGCAACATCAAGCCAAGTTGTGCCTTCTAGCTTTATGACACAACCACCCTTGACTTCAACATCAGTCCCTATGACTAGTTACCAATATGTTGCGCCTATATAAGCGCAACCAACTATGTCATACGCTCCATCTAACATATTCCAAATGCCTAACAACCTAGGGGGCACCCCACCTACAAATCCATCAACTGATCTAATCAAGATGTTGATGGATAAGATGTCTAATCTTGAGACATCTATTTTAGGTTCAAGAAATATTCTCTCATATGAACAAATCTGTAATGAACCCATTCATCTTTCAGTCCCAATCTGACCATATCCTAGTCAGTGGGAACTTCCCAAGTTTACTCACTTTTAGAGTAAAGAGGACCTGCAGCAACATCCACAAGCATTTAGTCATGCTTGTTACCTTATAGCACACGATGATGCGTTATTACTATGCATATTTCCCATGTCACTTTCTGGTGCTACCCTTGATTGGTATAGTTCTATTACCAATCACTCTCTTTTTACATTCACTCAACTAGCTCAACTTTTTCTTGACCACTTTTCAATTAACATAACTAATAAGGTCTGTATCACGGACCTATATTCTATCAGACAATTCGACGATGAATCAATAGCTGATTTTGTTGCCCATTGGAGAGGCTTAATCAACCAACTCTCCTTTTCTTTACCTCAACTAGAGCTCATTGAGCTCTTTTCACAAGCGTGTGCTAAACACATCTCATCTACTTTGTGGGTCCAAACATTTTGCACATTTGACGAAGCTTTCATCATGGCTAGGAAGCTTGAACTCCATGCTATTGAAGAAAACAAAGTCAAATTGTGTAGTAAAAACCCCAACACAAAATCAAATGACCCTTCATCCAAATCTTCTTCCTCCAATTCCAAATCCAAGGGATCAACAAATGCTGTGGTCATCAGACCATCATCTTCAACAACAACCAACCAACCTCAACCTTCAACATCAGAATACATCACACGATAATTCCAACAACTATATGTACAACGTCAATATACTCCAATAGGAAAATCATACGCGTCCATGTTGGATAAACTAGTCAAATAGGGAGGCCTCAATCTCCCCCAAATTTGACCACCACCTCAATTTGATCCCTCGCGTGCCATCCCTGCATGGTATAGGGAAAATGACTTCCATAATTATCACCGTGTCAAAGGCCATGACACAAACAATTGTAAAACCCTCAAGAATATCATTCAAGACATGTCAGATAAAGGTGATCTTATCTTGGATAACCCAAATGTGCCACCTAACCAAAACATAAACATCTTTAGACAACCTTTCCCTAACCATTCCCCTAGCCAAAACAACATACAGACCATGGTTGATGATTCCCAAGAGGGTAATATACACACGGTCAACACAGTCTCTCCTTTTATCCCTAACTAACCTCTTCCACAAACTGAAGAGGTTAGTCAACCTATCCCTCCACCACAGGTAGAAGAACCTTCTTCTCCTAGTTGTCCACCACAGATAGAAGAGCCTTCTTCTCCTATTTGTCCATCACAGGTAGAAGATCCTTCTTTTCCTATTTGTCCACCACAGGTAGAAGAGCATTCTTCTCCTATTTCTCCTCCACAGGTGGAAGAACCTTCTTATCCTATTAGTTCTCCATCGACCTCTCTTATATTGGAGGATGCTTTGACCATACCAACGCCACTAGCCCCACCTTCATCCTTCCTACTACCAATGGAGGACCATACCTTTCCTGCTCTTCAACCACAAGTAGAAGGTATAATCATCCCTACCCTCTATCCTCTTGAGGAGTCACATTCTCCAATTCCTTCTCCACCAAGAGAAGAACTTATCTCTTCAGCTACTTCAATCGAAGAGGATCCGATAATGGCTCTCTTGCCTTTGGCCTGAGATTGCCGCATCTAACACATTCCCACTCTCACAACCACCCAAATCTTTTGAAAAACCAATTATAATGCCTAGCACAATAGCTTCTAAACCATTCTCTCAACTAGCTGAAAACTTAGGATTTCTCCATTCAAGGAACTTAGAACATGAGGCATTATGGGAGTGACTCAAAGCTCCTTACCTTACATATCCCATCTCATCTCATACTGATGACCCTCCTTCGACAAAATCTCCCAAAGTCTCCAACGAGGACCAGGCTTCTACTTCCAAATATTCAAAAGCTCAACCATCCACATTTGAACTTAAACCCTCACAAACATTCACCATACCAAAGCTGGTTAAATCTCTCGGTGTTTGCCCCATATCTAACCTCACTCACCCACAAGTGAAGGTAGATTTGAATCTTTCCCCCCATAATAGTAGTCCTCACACCGTATTTAAAGAAGGCTACTAAATCACATTAGAGAACTCCTCTTCCACCATCATCATTACCCTCCATTTTGGACCCACATCCTTCTACCTTAATAAGAGTGCTCCATACTCCAACACCCAACAAAAATAGGTTGCCTCCGTTACTCCCTTTACCCACCAAAAACATACCTCCTATGAAAAATTCAGCACCCCTCACAAAGAAAGTGTCGTCTACATGAGTGGCCACACCACCAACCTAAAAGGTGGTACAAAAATCTCCCTCAACAACTCCCAAACAAAAGTCATCAACACCTAGTGGATCAACAAGCACAGACCCATTAGTGGGTTCATATGCTTTGATACTATACTAACTTTTGCAAACTTTTAGCATCACTCTTCCACCTATTAAACCATTTCAACCTCTCATACCAAAACCATCTTGATTCGATGACAGTAAAATTTGCCTATATCATCACTCATCAGGGCATGATATTGAGAATTGTTGTGACCTCAAGGTTGTCATTCACCAATACTTTGAGAAAGACACCCTTCTTGTTGAGGATACTGTCAATAAATCTCCAACACTGTCTCATGTCTCTCCAACCTCTCCACCTTCATCGAGATCCCATCATCAGACTATGGTCCCTTTACCTCCTTCACCCCTTTTATTTGAGATTAACACCATCAATGTGGCCACTAGGTCACAAACTTTAAAGGATAAAGCAAAATAAAAGTTGCTATTCCTTGGACCTACCCATTTGTCAAACCTGCTCAACCACTCAAACCCAATATTTTGATCTTGGGTACGTCCCAACCAACTTCTTCAGAGGTAATATGTGATTCTATGGTGAAACAGCTTCACCAAACTCTCATGAAGATGACTTTATATGACCTCATTTAAAGCTCTCCACAACATCGTCAAGCTTTAATCAAAACTTTATAGGTAGTGGAAGTCCAACCCGAGGACCCCCAACAACTAGCTACCTTAGTCCAATCATTACCCACCATCACCTTTATTACCTTTAATGATTCTGAAATTCCTACCTCTAACTTGGAAGATTAGGATGCTGCCCTTTTCATCACAGCCTACATTGATCGAACTCATGTTAAGCGAGTTATGATTGATGGGGGTGCCAGCATCAATATCATTTCCACCCATGCCTATGACCAATTAGCCCTCCCAAAGAATTGTATGTCAAAGATAGATGCAATTCTTTGATCTTTTAATGACACCACCACCACTAACATTGGCACCATCATCTTACATATTCGTGTTGGTCCACAAACAATCCCAAAACTCTTCTACATCATTGAATGGGAGTTCCAATATAACATGTTATTAAGACGACCTTGGATCTGTGCCATGGCCTATGTCCCTTCTACATTACACCATTGTGTCAAATTTGAACACAACGGTCAAGTCCATGTCATTCCCACAGACCCCTCCCCTTTTAAGACATGCAACACAACTTATCGACCCAACAATGTTCTCATTCCTTTAAAAACATCGACCTAAACACCACCTCCACCCACAAAAGCTTCAACAAGTATGCAAATGGTGGTTACACCTACACCACCTCCTCAAGTAACAATAAAAGACCCTATGGAAGATACCTTCCAACGTCTTTCACTTGGGGAATATCGTTTACTCACCTTGGACATGTTCCAGACTCCTTAAGAGTATGGACAACTTCATCACAATCCTAGCTATGGACATCGTATTAGAATGGTCATCCCAATCTTCAAACAAATCTCATTTATGGAGGGCTAGATCAAGCTCCCATTGATGGGAATCCTCTTTCATCACCCCAACTATTTACGTCTGACTTCTCTTTTCTTGGCAACCCAAAATTTGCTCATACCTATCTTTATAGGTGTGCATGGAAGGGCTTTGGGTTTGGGCACTATGAACAAGGCTCCCACCAGCCCATCGAACCACCAAATGACGAGGCCATAAAGAATGCCAAGAAGCGATATGGCCTGGGTTTTGAAGAACCTACCAAAACTTTAAAAAACCCTTGCCCTAAATCTATCATAGACCAATCACCTCCAAACTCGCCTATTCCCCCATCTTCACCTATGGAGTCAGTGGTTTCCATCCCTCCTAGTTTTTTTTGCATAAACGCCATTCACTTGGAACCCCTGACCTATCAACTAGGTGGGGTATCCAGGTCTCTCCCTCTCATTTATCCAAACATGATAGATGATGAATTTGCTACCATCAACACTATCTAATGCATAGATGATGATGCCATTCTCACCTACATGGGTGCAGATGACTCTTTTATTTAACGATCTCTTCCTTTGGAAATGCAGGTTATGTTAAATGAATCAACCATTGACATTAACCTTCCATCTTCTGATGTTCCTCATGTTTTAAAGATTGGTCAATCTTTGGATGCCCAGGAGCAAATCGACTATACCAAATTCCTTTCAAACCATAGCAAAGCTTTTGCTTGGACCTATAGTGATATGCCCGACATCGACCCTAACATCGTCCTTCATAACATTGTCACAAACCTAGAGGCTAATCTTGTCAGGCAAAAGCTTCATAAAATGTATCCTTGAGTTGCACTCCTTGTCAAAGAGGAGCTTCAGCGTCTTCTCTCCATCTCTTTTATCCAACCCATTGATTATCTACAATGGGTGTCAAATATCATCCCTGTCACCAAAGCAACTGGGGGATCTGAATCTGTACTGACTATCATGACCTTAACCTGGCTTGCCCAAAGGATAATTTTCCTCTACCCAAAATTGACCAACTTGTTGATCTTACAGCTAGTCATGCTATAACTCATGGACGGGTTTTCAAGATATATCCAAATCTTGATTGCGCTAGAATATCAACACAAAACTACCTTCATCACTCCATGAGGGAATTTTTGCTATAGGGTCATGCCTTTTAGCCTAAAGAATGCAGGTGCCACATATCAACGTGCCATGACTTACATCTTTCATGATCTCCTCCACAAAATCATGGAGGACTATGTGGATGACCTATTAGGCAAATCTAAACTTCATCATGACCATTTAACCATCCTTAAAATAATCTTCACTCACCTTCTACAATATAATGTTTGCCTTAACCCCAAGAAATGCATCTTTGGGGTTCTCTCAGGGAAGCTCTTGGGTTTCATCGTTTCTCTTCATGGAATTGAGATTGATCCCTCTAAAATTTGAGCTATACTTGAGATGCCACCACCTACCAATCTAAAGTAACTTTGCAGCCTGTAAGGGAAGCTTCAATCTATTCATCACTTCATCTCATAGCTTTCCAACCAATGTCAACCCTTTCATCACCTCCTCAAGAAGGACATCTCCTTTAATTGGGATAAGGATTCCCAAGAGGCTTTTAAGGCTCTTAAACATTATCTTATCTCCCCACCAGTCCTTATTCCACCTAAAGATGACCAACCCTTCTATCTCTACATCTCAGCAACAAATCATTCCTTAGGTGCCATGATCGTGCACCGAGATGAACAACAACATGAGCAAGTGGTTTATTATATAAGCCAAACACTCATTGATTATGAAATTCGGTATACTCATACCAAAAAACTTTTCTTGGAATTAGTCTTTGCCACCTCCAAACTTTGTCATTATCTCCTCAATCACAAAACTTACATCATCACTCATATTGACCCTCTCAAATACATGCACTCCAAGCCATACCAAAACCAACGTATGGCTCATTGGCTCATGCTTCTTGCTGAGTTTGATTTGGAATTCATCCAAAAAAAATCTATAAAGGAGAAAACAATTGCCGACCAACTAGCGGATGCCCCTCTACCTGAAAACCAACCTTCTCACTGCGAATTCCCTGATGAATCTATCACCACACTTTCCACTAATGACATATTCTATCAAATGACAATGTTCTTTGATGGATCCAAATGTCAGCTCAGTGGAGGTGTGGGAGTCATTCTTATCCCTCACGACGGTGAGCCCATGCCCCTATCTTTCAAACTTGACTTTGAATGTACCAATAATATGGCTAAATATGAAGCCTTAATTTTGGGACTTCAAACTACCATTTCCTTAGGCATCAAGACAATCAACATCTTTGGCGACTCACAACTAGTCATCAATCAAATCAACGGTTCATATCTTTGTAAAAATGAAGTTTTGCAAAGGTATAAACACCATGTTGACACCTTGCTAGAATCTTTCAACCATTACCTCTTGCAAACTGTTCCTCGATCTATGAATAAGTTTGCCGACACCATGGCTTCTCTTAACTCACGTATCCCATCCTCATCATCTTGATCAAAAATCTATGTCACAATACACCGTTTGGTGTTACCTTCATATATCTCTACTAACATCAACCTTGTCAGCACCATCGACTCTAGTCCATAGGATGTTTGGTATAAATAACTTATTGACTACTTAACTTTTTCTATCATTCTTCCTAATCTCTTTAGCAATGCATGACAGGATTTTATCAAAAGTACTGCTCGATATACCATGCTAGGGGGTCTTCTCTACAAAAGAGGTTTTAATGGCCTCCTTCTTCGATGTCTAACCTCCAATGAAACATCTCATGCCATTAAACTAGTTCATGATGGGATTTGTGGAGGACACTTCAGTGGTAACTCAATTGCAAAATGCATCCTTTACCTGGGCTATCATTGGCCCACTCTTCACCAAGACTGCAGCGATTATGTTCAGCATTGTATCAAATGCCAACAACAAGCTAACTTACTTCACATCCCTAGCCATGCTTTACAAGCTGCTAAGGATTTTTGGGCCTTTTCACAATGAGGCTTAGACCTAATTAGTGAGATTAACCCTCATTCGGTTAGGTTATGGAGCTAAAAGCTTCACTAATGCAAACAAGGGAGGAGGTTGTAGAGAGGTTGCTGAGTGTCACAGACATCAGCGTCAGTCAGGCCAACTGACATCAGCAGGATTAGATAGGAAGAACAACTGATGTCAGTCAGAGATCAGCTGGCATCAGTCACCTCTAGGCAGACAGGGACCAACGTCAGTCACCTGTGTGGTTTAGAACTACCAGTTTCATAGATAGTTAGTTAACAAACTGAGTGTTTGCATGTTGAGAGCCAATTTTAGACTAGAAGCTGTGGATCTAATTATTGTTTGCATGAGATCTATATAATAGACTCATGGGCTATATTTTAAATGTGTGCTACAGAGTAAGAGAGCAAAATTTAGCTCCTTTAGAGAGAAGAGAGCATGGTGTGTTCCTCCTAGTGCAACAGTACCAAGTGTGGGTGCTGGTTTGGAGAATCAGTAGGATTCTTCATGTATGTAGGATCTTAGTCAGCAGGTGTGCATGGCTACATTAGGAGATCTACATGGTAAGTAAGATCGATTGATCTGTAGGTATATGTGGGTGCAGAATCTAGGTTTGTAGGTGTGCAGAACTAGATTGATTTGCAGGTGTGCTAGATCAGGGAGGATAGCAACATAATAGGTAGCAAGATCAGGAGAGATCTACTTGGAGTACAGTGTGTACTCAAACAGAGAGCAAAAAGGAAGGCAAGGTAGTCCCTTCCAAAGTAAGATCATTTGGGTTGTAGGTTGTGGTAGTTCATGAGAGATATACTTGAAGTATGATTGTGTACTTGGAGTGCGTGGAGCACTTGTGGAGTGCGTGGAGCACTTGTGGAGTGCATGGAGCACTGGTGTACTGGCAGTAGTGGATACTGACTGGTTGGAGGTGAACACCAACTCTGTGTTTGAGTTGTGTGTTGGGACCGTAAGAAAGAGAGCTTTGAGATAAGATTTACTATTTATGCCCTAGAGGTGTGGGAGCCCTAGAGGTGTGTAAGGAAGAAGAACTATGGCAATCTTATTTGTTGTATTTCCTTCTAAAGAGTTTTAATACAATTGTGTATTGTCTCTTATATTCTGTGTTATTTCTGAATTCTAGTTACTTGTATATTTTGGTTAATTTCTGCATGTTAAGTTGCTTGTAAATGGAAATCAATGGTGTGATTCCATAATTCCCAACAAAGGTGATGGTAGAGTCTTTGGTTGGGTATCTAAAAAAGTGGTATCAGAGTAGGTTTGTTGTTCTAGGTGCCTGACAAGTGGTATCAGAGCTAAGGTTGCAGGGAGCAGTTTTGTGTTTGATTACAGGTCACTTTCAGGGGTTTTTGATTGAGTGGGAGTAGAGCAATGGCAAAAGAAAGTATACTAAGAATGGAGGAAGTGAAAAGCACAGATGATCACTTATGGTGTGATGGAAATAAAGAGCAAGAAAAGAAAGATTATTGGTTGGTAGAAGATCAGCATGAAAGAACTGAAGAAGCAGATGTTGCAGGTGATGTGACACAAGATGCTTTGGTATGTTTCTTGGATAAAGTAGAATCTTGTTTTATAAATTTTGTTGCCTCTTTCTATGTAGTCCAAAATAGAGTATCTTTTCATGGTAAGGTCTTTGGAGACTTTGGAAATATTTATTTAGGGGCTGGTGTGCCTTGCCAAAGAATTGGAAAAGGGGAAGTGAAGCTAAAACTGTAGGTGGCCAACACATGGGTGTTGAAGGAGGTCATGCAGATCCCAGTCTTGAAGATAAAGCTAATTTCTTCAGGGAAGTTGGGTGATGAGAGATGCACAAGAACTCTCATAGCGGATGCACTTGAATTAGCTGGTGGTAAGAAAGTAGGTACTCTTTATCTACTTGCTTATATTACTGATTCTTCTTTTGTTGCGGAGATGTGGCTTTGTAGGCTTGGTCACAAGAGTAAGAAGGAGATGCATGTTCTTAAGAGGAAGTCAGATGTCTTTGACAGACTTAAGAACTGGAAAGCCTTGGTGTTTCTAGAGGAGATGCAGATAGAGATCAGTGGAAAAGGCTGGATACCTCTGAGCAGAGCAATTTGGACAGAGATTTGATTCAAAGAAAGCTCATGGGTAAAAATTCATCACTCCCAGGTGAACACAGGTACCGGCATCAGTCAGGAGGAATTGACATTAAACAAATAGGTGCCGATGTCAGTCATGTGCAGACTGGAGCTGGCGATGTCAGGCAGGGTAAGACTGATGTCAGTCAGAAGGACTGACGTTGGTGACAGTAAGACTGACATCGGTCAGAAGGACCAACATTGGCAGCAGGTGGACACTAACGTCAGTAGGGTTGGTAGTCAGGACAGGCACATGGAACTGACGTCAGTCAGATGCAGACTGTGTAGTGACTGAGGTTGGTCACTGTAACGGATTTTGGGCAGACAATAAGCTGTCAAGAAGTCTCAAATGCCCATATGGAGGATTGAAGGGGTAAGTAAGCCTCAAATTCATTGTTCCTCTTCTTTATACTCTTTGCTCATTATAGATCAGGAAGGATCCAGGAAATAGTGGGAGCATGGCAGGAATATGATGCAGAACCAAGTAGGAGATTTGGTAGGGTTGTTAGTCAAAAGAAAGCACTGAGAGATGAATGGATACCTTAGTTAAAGAATAGAGAGAACATACACGTGAGATAGAAGGCCAGGTCATATGGTCTTGAGGAAGCTGCAGGACAGTGGTACAAGTTTGACAGGTGGAAGACAAAGTATGGCTTTAGTCAATGTCAGTGTAACTACTGTGGTTTACTTTACCAGGTGGATGATGAGTCGTGACATCATTCTGTTGCTATATGTGGATGGTATGCTAGCTAGCAGGTTTAGACATATAGGTTTTTACTGAGCTAAGGGTAAGGTTAGTTCAGTGGCATGTCATGAGGAATTTAGAGCAGTGAAATTCTTTGGCATGAGAGACATGGAAGATCACAGGGTGATTTTGTCTCTAGTGGGAGCTGATGTGAATCAGGTGTTAGCGAGGTTCAATACGTAGGATGCAAAACTAGATCACACCAAGGGCTGGATAGTTTAGTGTCTGAAATCACATGAGGTCTGGTATAGACCTGAGTTTTCCAAGCAATGGGAGTTGTTAGAGAGTTAGGATCCAATTTGGGGAAGTGGGTTCTCAGGGATCTGAGAGGGACCAGCAGCAGGGATTCATGCTATGTAGGGTCAGGACTTCACTACATGGGTTTATAGGTTCAGATGTGGTAGGTTACTCAGATGATAGGAGGTGCACCACAGGTTGTGTGGTGGGTGGTCTTCAGAATTGATCTTGAAGAGGGATACAAGCTAGGAAATAGATTAGATGGGGTACAAATATAGGTACAGTGCAGCTGTTTATCTCCAAGTGGAAGATTGTTAGGTTGTGGAGCTAAAAGCTTCACTAATGTAAACAGGGGAGGAGGTTGCAGAGAGGTTGCTGAGTGTCACAGACACTGGTGTTGGTCAAGCCAACTGACATTGATAGGATTAGATAGGAAGAGCAACTAACGTCAGTCAGAGATCGACTGGCATCGGTCACCTCCAGGCAGACAGGGACTGATGTCGGTCACCTGTGCGGTTTAGAACTGCCAGTTTCATAGACAGTTAGTTAATGAACTGAGTGTTTGCATGTTAAGAGCCAATTTTAGACTGGAAGCTATGGATCTAATTATTGTTTTCATGAGATCTATATAATAGACTCATGGGCTGTATTGTAAATATGTGTTAGAGAGTAAGAGATCAAAATTTAGCTCCTTCAGAGAGAAGAGAGCATGGTGTGTTCCTCCTAGTGCCATAGTACCAAGTGTGGGTGCTAGTTTGGAGAATTAACAAGATTCTTCATGTATGTAGGATCTTGGTCAGCAGGTGTGCATGGCTATGTTAGGAGATCTACATGGTAAGTAAGATCGATTGATTTGCAGGTGTATGTGGGTGTAGGATCTAGGTTTGCAGGTGTGCAGAACCAGATTGATTTGCAGGTGTGCAAGATTAGGGAGGATAACAAAACAATAGGTAACAAGATTAGGAGAGATCTACTTGGAGTACAGTGCGTACTCAAACAGAGAGCAAAGAGGAAGGCAAGGTAGTCCCTTCCAAAGTAAGATCATTTGGGTTACAGGTTGTAGCAGTTCATGGGAGATCTACTTGAAGTAAGATTGTGTACTTGGATTGCGTGGAGCACTTGTGGAGTGCATGGAGCACTAGTGTACTGGCAGTAGTGGATACTGATTGGTTGGAGGTGTACACCAACTCTATGTTTGAGTTGTGTGTTGGGACCGTAAGAGAGAGAGCTTTGAGGGAAGATTTACTGTTTATGCCCTAGAGGTGTGGGAGCCCTAGAGGTGTGTAAGGAAGAAGAACTGTGGCAATCTTCTTTGTTGTATTTCCTTCTGAAGAGTTTTAATATAATTGTGTATTGTCTCTCATATTCTGTGTTATTTCTAAATTCTAGTTACTTGTATATTCTGGTTAATTTCTACATGTTAAGTTGCTTGTATATGGTAATCAATTGTGTGCTTCCATAATTCCTAACAAAGGCGGTGGTAGAGTCTTTGGTTGGGTATCTAATAAAGTAGTATCAGAGCAGGTTTGTTGTTTTAGGTGCCTAACACATTCATGTCTCTGACATCAATCTATTATCACCATGATCGAATACTTCACTAAATGGGTGGAAGCCATTCCCCTCATCTCCACTAAAGCTGACAAAATTGTCAACTTCATCAACCACCACATTATCTGTCATTTCGGTGTACCTCACAAAATCATCACCGATAATGGCAAATCTTTCAAAAAACAAAACCATTCAAAAACTTTGTGACTCTTTTGGCATCAAACTTAGCTTCTTCTCACCTTATTACCCACAAGCCAATGGACAGGCAGAGGCTTCTAACAAAATCTTAACAAAAATCCTAATGAAGGTGGTCAACGACACTAGAAGGGATTGGCACATTCACATTCCCTTCACTTTATGGGCCTACTACACTAGCATTTGAACCCCTATGGGTGTTACACCTTTCTCTTTAGTGTATGGAACTGAGGCCATCTTGCCTCTTGAAGTATAAATACCTTCTCTACGCATCTCTTTGCATGACATTCTTTCTAACGATAACTTTTGTCAAGATCGATTAGCTCAACTTGAGTTACTTGACGAATGTCATCTTGCTGCCTTTAACCATCTCCATATCTACCAAAATCACATCAAACATGCCTATAACAAAAATCTGAAAGAGTGAGATTTCAAAATTGGGGATCTCATCCTTAAAGAAAACCAACACATGACCAATATGGAAAGAAGTAAATGAGGCAAGTTTGCTCCTAATTGGCTCAGACCTTATATCATAACGCACAAGTATGGATTAGGGACTTATTGTCTGTCTTCTCTTGAAGGCCGACTAAAACCTGAGCCCCTTAATGCCTTGCATCTATGACCATTCTACTATTAATCAAGTACTCATTCACTTGATATTTAACTTGAGCTCATCCCTTGAGCAATCCCTATCATCCTCATTCTTATTCCTTTCAACCCTTTTTTCCTATAGACATTAGTTAACCCTTTTGTCAAGCATGAATACTTTGTCCTACTAAAAGGGAAACCCTTAAACCTCTATAGGCTAGTCCATGACTAAAACTTCAGTCCATAAAACATATAAAATTGGGATGCCTATTCAAAGGTCATAAAGCATAAAGGTAGACTGCTCCCTCAAAGGATAGCTGCATAATTGCTATAATTGATAGACTGCTCCCTTGAAGGACAACTATTCAAAGACATTCAACCATACAAAGCAAAATATAGACCAATCCCTTGAAGGATGGCTATGCTTTAAATCTTGCTACAAACAATACTCTCTCAAAAGCTTATTACATCGATCAACTTCACATATGACCACAAAACAAAACAACATCCCCACGTAGACTTCCTGCATTGATCAGTCTACCAAAAAAAAAAAAATTGACTGACAAATTATTAAGTCATGGACTTGCCTATAGTCATTCTTAGGGTCACCTATAAAAGGGGCAAGGTTATTCCTGCCAAAAATGGTTACCCCATCCTCTCATATCACATAATCAAACTTATCACCCCAACATACTCAAGGGATTTTGAGCTCACTTAATGTCAAGTGATTTGAATACTTCTCTAACATCAACCAATGGTCAACGATGTAATGCATGAACGGGGCTTTTGTTTGCAAAAAACTATCTATGCCATCATTATTGTCCTTGTCAATGAAAGAGCAATGCGCCTTTCACTTCTTACACCTTGGTCACATACAACCAAACCAAAACCCAACCAAGCCAACCAAACCTTTTTCAGACCACTAACATTATCGTAGCCTATTCACACTAGTTTCTATGGAAACCAATACACATGGAAACTATTGACCACACAATTTATGTCAAGCATAAACCATTACTTGCTAAAGCATAAACATACTCATTTCATTTTTAGCATACACCATCACAAATATGGAAAATTGCTAGGGATGAAAAACCATACAACCAATGTTACAGAATACACCATCATGCAATATGGAAAAGGCTATAACATCATCATACACTCACACAACCAATGTTACAGAATACACCATCACACAATATGGAAAAGGCTGTAACATCATCTTACACTTATCATTTCAAGAATGTACCATCACACCTATGGGAAATGCTACAACATGACCAAACCAACCTATCAACATCATTGACCCTTCCTCCCTTTTAGGGAGAACTACATTGGCCTGAGGCCCTTCAAATAGGGGCTATGTAGGTAGCACTCAGATGACATGGCATCTTTTGGGGTTAACTCGGCCACATTCATTTGTTCATCTATTTGATGGACCAACCATATAACCTCTAACCATGACTTAACCTAGTCAAAAACCCAATTCATAACTGACCCTCTTCCTCCCTTTTAGGGAGAACTACATTGGCCTGATGCCCTTCAAATAGGGGATATGTAGGCAGCACTCAGTTGACATGGGGTATTTTGAGGTTAGCTCGGCCATTCCTTCATCCATCCATCTGATGGACCAACTATCTATACCAACCCAAAATCATGACCTA
Source organism: Torreya grandis (assembly GCA_037957365.1). Taxonomy (NCBI): domain Eukaryota; kingdom Viridiplantae; phylum Streptophyta; class Pinopsida; order Cupressales; family Taxaceae; genus Torreya; species Torreya grandis. The sequence continues at coordinate 861,594 of JARHVA010000975.1, read as the reverse complement.
CCTAACCAGCCCTGACACTATAGAAGTCACCTTAGATTTCTCATGGGGCACATTGGAGATCACATACATCTCCCCATCCACAACAAACACCACTTGAGATGACTTATATCTCAGCCTAACTCAACCAAAGACCTTAGAGATCACGACTATCTCCTCAGACCACGACCAGTTTTGAGACAACTATGCCTTGGTTGTTTTGATTGCATATACACTACCTCAGGAATAGTTAGCAAAATTGTGCACAACCCATATTATGACCCTCACACCTATTATCAGATCACGAGCAAGTTGATCCCCAATATTTGTGACATTTTTGTGTTTTTTAAGAGCACTTCCTGAGCCTGAGATACTTGGAACACGATGACCATTAGAGTTACAACTTTGATCATTTAACCCAATTAGCTACAACTAAATACTGGGGACCAGTTATTTTGATTTTAGCACTCCTCGACCTTTGACTGTGACAATTTGACCTACCTATCACATGAAGTGGTATATGCGCAATCCCAACTATTACAGCATTCACACTCAAACTTCACCATATCCATCCACTATCTATCAAATCAGCACCCGATATTAGGTTACCTTCCCTCAACTCCCACTTTGAGGGGGAATACCTCATCCCATACCTAACACAACAACTCTTATTTTTGTCTTGCAGTTTATCAGAACAACCAACACGACAAAAATGACCTTATCTCATATCTGGGGCAACTTACTTTTGCTTTTGTCTTGCAGTTCATCAGAACAACCAACAAGATAAAAAGGGGCAAATGTAGACACCAAAATAGTGTAAACCCACCCATGGTCCCTTTCTAACTTCAACATGCCTAACCTATACTTTATTAATTTAAAAGACTTATTTTAAATTAATCATCCCCCCTAGACACCTCACCTTGGATTCCTAGCTCTTAGATGATTTATCACCCTATGACGAATCATAATTACCTAAGACCTATTTCAACCCCCCCACTAATTCTCACACCTATTAAACACACCATTTGGACCATTTAATAATGACAACTGAACTTGGTAGATGGAAGAATGGGCAAAAAGCTAAAAATAGCCTCTTTACCCATTATTTAACCGCCGACGTCGGTCAACAGTCGATCGATGCCGGTGGTATCGCCGACGTCGGTTGCTTAAAACTAAATTCTGACCTCGACTATAGAAGCCAAAAAAATGTGAATCCTCCTGCCCTAAACGCTAATTCTCTTGCCTGAATCAATCTTCTCTGGCTCCTCAACTCTTTGCAAATCAAAAGTAGGCTTTGGGATGAGGCATCAACATTCTATCATCACTCTCCAGGCTTAGTAACTCTACATCAATCACTCCACACCTGATTGAAACATTGCACGAAGTCTCCTACATCAGCCGCATCAAGAACAAGTTTTCTACACTTCTGGTTCTCCATCAAGAGCTAAGTATTCTTCTACTTTATATTTCAGTATTTTTAGAATGCCTTGGTGATTGGTCTGTTGGCTATTTCTAAGTACTATTGAGACCAGATCTGGCTTTCTTCTTGGAGAGGCTGAAAAGCCTTCCTTCTCATCCTGACCCATTTTGACAACCTATCCCCTACCTTTGTCCTTCCTAAGACTCTGCCCACTGTCCTGCATCCCTACACAACTCCTACAGACCTCCCAGACTCCTCTATCGACCAAAGACATCAACCAAAAACCTGTCCAAGGCCCTTTGCCCCTATCAATGTCAACAGCCTAACCGACGTTGGCAACCTTGACTAATTGATGCCGACAGAACCACTGACATCTGCAACTGTGGAAGACTGATTGTAGGATTCAGGTACGCATTATCTATTTCTCTTTCTTTAAGTCTTTCATTATTTCTTTCCATTGCGACATTATTTTTATCAACAAGTGGACTATCATCCCTCAAGGGAGTCTTTGCACTTCTAGGACTGAGCTTCGCTTGGTAGTCCATCGTATCTATCTCTAACATTTTTTTTGTTCAAGTCTTATTCTTATCTGCAAGTGTCATCTTCCATAGCCAAAGAGGAGCTCATTCAATCATCTAGATACGGTGCACAACTTCATTTGGGTATCATCTAACCCCTGACCATTATCTTTAGTTTCTTATTTCTTCTGAATGTAAAAAGTGAAAATGAGTAGAAACACATATTACTATGACAACTATTAGGTAATACAATTTCAAATATATGACATTATATTTCAAATCTATTTCAATTATTGGTACATGTTCACCTATTAGCACTACTACCCCGCTTATTTGACTTTAACCTCAAAATCATTTCCCTTTGAGGCAATGAAATAATGTACACTTCTAGAAAGGGACATTGGCAATGGAAATAAACATAGATATTAAAACATGACTTCTCCAAAGTCAATGTAATGATGAAAATACAAGGTGAGAGGTGCCGAAGAGTTGTTTTTGTTTCAAATTAAAAAAATTAATGTCTTTCCTTAATTTTCCTCACTTAATTTTTTCCTTTCCTATCATGTTTCTGATAATTTACAAGTTGGAAAATTTATTGCCCACCATGAAGCTCTAATAAATGATTTATGGTTGGTTTTGAGGCATCTTATAAGTGTCATGTTTTTTTTGCATGGATGGGGTTGTTTGGAGGTGGATGGAATAATTTTTTTATTTTTTTCCTCTTTGTGGGGGTTAGTATCCCTCTCAAAATAGCTTTAATTTTCTTGGTATTTGAATTCTATTTATTCTATGTAACCTAAATATTTTTTTAGGTTTTAGTTTTTCTTTTTTCTAAGCTCTTCAAGTTGGATTCTATCTCCTTATACCATTAATTTATATGGTTAATAGAAACTCTTCTATTGGGGATAGTATCTCTTATGAAAAAATAGTAGAATATATATATATTACAAGTTTATGTTTATGGCTTAAACAATTTACTAAAAAATTATAAGTTCTTAAGCCATTCAAATATGTCAATTTTTGAATAGAAATCAAGTAGGACAACATATTGTGATTCTAAAAATTCTATTGAGCAATTATATATATATATATATATATATATATATATATATATATATATATAAGTATAATTTATTTAAGTCTTGTGTTTTTTGGCTTGATAATCATCTTTATATCCCTTCTCACCAATGATTGTTAAACTCTTATGTTCAATTGCTTAATAGAATTTTCAGAATCACAATATGTTGTCCTACTTGATTTCTATTCAAAAATTGACATATTTGAATGGTTTAAGAACTTTTAATTTTTTAGTAAATTGTTTAAGCCATAAACATAAACTTGTAATACTAAAACATGAATGTCAAAAACCATGATCAACAAATATAAAGTAAAAACAATAATATACACTAAGACATTTAACATAGTAAACCCTATTATGGGGAAAAACTAGCTATAAGTGGCAATGACTCAATTTATTGATTTTTTTTTATGGCCAAAGACAATTTAAAAATAGATAAATTAGAAAAAATACAATAAACTCTCATTTTTTTAGTATCAATTCCTCTTTGCACATTTCTTCCTCTTTCTATAACTAGTTGAACAATAACTTTATCTCACACACTCATGCTTCCAATTGGATTCTTGATTATCATTTATTGTACTCTAGGATTGTCCTTTCATGCACTAAAATTATATAAAATGAATTAAAATTAAAGAGACTATTATATTTTCATTTCTTTGAATATTCAAATCAATCAGGTGAAATTATCACTTTAAGTATACAAGTGGTTTTGAAATTGCAAATAACAATTACAAAATTGCCTCTAAGTTAATCGATAGTTGTTATAAACCATCACCTACAAAGAGTGATGATGACACAATCACCCTAAAGGGATATAAAATTTATGAAACTGCCCTGACATACCAATAGTTTCATCAATATACAATAAATACTCATTTTTAGCCTTGTTTTCTCAGTAAAACCCATTGATCTCTTATTGGATATTAAAGAGATTTATTTTCATGATCCCTATATAAAATACCACCCTTTTAGGATGTTTTTGGTCCCACAAAGAATGGGTGATTGAGGATATGTGGGAAGAGATTGCTCACTTTCTCCTTGATGTATCATCTTGCCTACCTTGTTGTATTCCCTTTGATGCCAACAAGCCAATATGTTATGGCCCTATTTTAGTTTCTCTAAATTTTTGATGAAACACTACATTATCCTCTAACTACACTTATGCATCTAAGCTAATTTATTATGTAGAGGTTAGTGGCTGTCCTTCACCTTCTTTATCCAACATAGAGGCTTTATATAGATACAAGTTCTCATAATTTACTACTAAGTACATCCTCGTGAATGGGGCATATCAAGCTTAAAATAATTATCTAAAATATAATCCAAGATGGTTAATGTCCCATACCTTATAGTTTGAGCCACTATTATTAATTCAAATAATACCTCCCATTTTCAAGTTAGAGGGAAAAATTAGGCCCAAAGCATCTTAAATTATATTTGAAACCACTTAAAATCAAAATAGACACAAAACTCAAAGACCTAAATTCAAAAATGAAATTAGAGACCCAATTAGCTTCAAATATTTTCCCATAAAAATAAATTACCTAATAATTAGTTTGTAAATAACCCAAATATAGTGAAACCCCATTGCTCATACCTACGTACTGACTTGTAGGAACCCAAACAAGTAATGACCAAATAAATTAATGCACAAAGAAAAAAACATGACCCAAATCTGTCACCGAATCCATGAAAGAAAACATAACAAGAATTGGAAGACATACCTACCTCACCACCATGAATATTTCCCACACCATCCACCCACTTAACATATATTTTTGAAAGAGAGAGGAAATGGGAGAAAGTGGTGACATAAGATGAATAAATTTAAGTTTTCAGTGAGTTGAAGAATAAAACAGTCTATCCCTGTTGATTGTCTACATATTTAATTGCTTCAACCTACCATAAGATAATGTATTTCAAATGACTACCTCAATGTATTGTAAGATAGTGTCTTCCAGATAATATCACTCACATGAGGAGTCTAAACCAGTGATTTAAACCTATTTATGTTTCTCAATAAGGCATAAGGTAGTTAATTAATTAGAGGACAAGGGTCCTTTTGGCATATCCTTTAGAATTATTTTAGGTAATTGTGCATTAGATATAGGTCAATAAGAATTTGAATTTTATCCCTAGAAAAATCTAAATTCACCTCTTAATTGACCAACATGTATGTAGTTTTATTTATGTCTCTTCAGATATGGAAGATCATATTAATCTTTAAGACTTTGTTTAGATATTTGTAGTCATCAATTATGGGTTTTTGTTGTCAATGTTTACAATAATTTTTATTGAAAATATCAATAAAATTTTTCAAATACCCATTATGGACACTTATTTTGGTCACTTTTGTGCCTAAACTAGGATTTAAGTCAATTTTTATAAAATGACATAATTTAAGCCTAAAAATCACCTAAATTTCCCAAATTCATCCACATAAGGGATTTAATTGCCTACAAATGTGATGAGGCTAGTATATTTGGCATATTACCATGTATGCACTAATTACCTATTTTGGTTTCAACCTAGTCAAATTATGACCTAGTAATTTGACACTTTTGGCCTAATGAGCTATTAATTAAAAACATTTAAAATAATTTCCAAAAGATAAAAAACACTAATCAAGATTAATCACATTAAAAATCTTAATTAAATTGCCTAAACAAAAATTCAAAATCAAATTAGTGAATTTTATTTATCAAAAAAGGAAATTTTAGCCAAATATGAAGTCAAAGGCCAAAGGAACAAATAAAGTGATTTATTATTACCTAAATATACCAAAATTATGAGTCACAACCTCAAAAATATCTAAAGTGAGTTGGCATGTCTTATAAATATCTAAAACTAAGGTGTCAAGATTTCACGAGTGCTTTGAGATAACCTAGGATCATCCTGACTCAACCTTGGTTATTTTAGACTCAACCAAAGTTATAATTTAACCTAACCTCCTTAGGGTTAGATTTAGCTCCTAGAGATATAAATACAAGTGCCCCACATCATATGCCAACAAAATTTTGTGTGTAAGTTTATTTTGCTGGAATATCTTCAAGAAGCCATTGAGAATAGCATTATAATTCCCATTTTATGCCAAGCTTCACACCAAGCCACAAGTTGGAACATATATAGAAAAAGGAAGAGAGAGAGAGGGAACCGTGATATATTAGCACAAGTTTGAAGATGCTGACTCATGAACTTTATCAATAAGGAAAAAATTCTATAAAATAATTAAATGCTCATTATCCTTATCCATTCACCTAGTGTCCTTAGAATTCCATGTCATTATCTATCTGATTTGCTGATGAGGACTATGTCTTGAAATTGACAAAATTATGCCACATCTACTTTGGGTGGATATTGGTACTTGATTATTGAAAATATGACCCTGATGACAAGTGAAACACCTATCCATTTTCATTTTTACATCTATATTTGATCTAATATCGAAGATAGGTCCATTATAGATGAAAACCAATCCAATATTTATTTCCCTATAGTCAATATATTAATGACACTCTACTCAATGCCTGTTTCCTATTTTGATGATAATATATCGAACCTTGATATCCCTTAGGTCCAAAGGTCTTATTTTGTTTTTATGGAGTTTTACTAGAAATAATTGGTCCCATTCTGGTTCAATCTGGGTTCGTACTCGAGCTCTATCCTTATATATTTTCTTCCCTGGATCAAATTTTGATTCATCAACCTTCATAAAAAATCTTGGGTTTGAACCTTTGTTTATTGGCTATTGATATCTAACTCAGCCTATTAACATTTTAACCCATCCATGCACTGCTAATCTTGATTAGTATGATCGAGTAAGAGACATCAATCCTGCCCTTGACTTGTTAACTCTATTCGAGTTGGTACCACTTGGTAATCTTGCATTGATCTTAGGATCTTATTTTAAGTCTATTGATTTATGTTCTTATGCCACATGGTAGCCTATCAAGATCCTTGACCCTTTGACTCATCTTGCACCATAGATCTTGACCAACCATTAGATTTGATTGCATTTGAAAACAAACATCTATTGACCATGGTCTAAATTTGATGTCTACACAACTGTTATTTGACATCTACATGACCATCATTTATGTTTATATGACCATCAAATTTAAGACCCTAATGGTTTTTTTCCATTAATTAAATTCAATGTCTATGCCAATGTCTCCCATTTTTTGACCAACTTTGAAGGCTTGGATCTAGAAGGAAAAATGTCATGAAGGTACCAAATTTATAGGAGATGTTCTTAATACTAAAAATATTATGCCCACTTGATCTACTAGTTTCAAGAGCTTTCTAAGTGTGTTTACAAGGTGTTAAAGTGAGATGACCTATGTGTTTTACATAAATCCACATATCTATCACTGATCATTTGAATCTAAATGGCTATTTATCAAGGCTTGAATTTGACACTTATGTCAATGTCTTGTTCTATGTGGCCAATTTTGAGGACTTAAAACTTGAGCTAGAAATCTTGCATGGACATGAAACTTGTAGAGCATGTTCTGGGCCTGAATAACTACATGGTGTTATAATATTTTAGCTCATGTGGATTTTTGAGGTCATTTATAAAATGAAAAAACAAGCTGACCAGTGTGTTATCATGTGATGTGTATGGTTGGCCCCTTAGACTTGATAAGCTAAACTTTGAAAGCTTAGATTTTGAGATAGAAGACTCATCAAGATATGAAACTTGTAGAGAATGATCTTATCACTAAGGACATTAATTGTATATGGTCTGATGGTCATGTGATGCTTTTTGAGCATATCTATAAATTATACAAGCAAGTTATCCATTTTAGTTCTTCATGACATTTTATCACAAAGCTTGTTATTTTGAGATTTTGCTTGATCTGAATAATTTTTTGAGGCCTATGTGAACTTGTACCTAATTTTGAATTGCATTAATCACCATGAAGACATGTTTAGATCCTTCTGTTTGCCCTATAAATTAATCAGAATGAACTTTAATCAAGATTAAAATGTTTCAAAAGCTTTGTGATCAATGTGAGACCCTTGGACCACTCCTTCCATCTAAAACTTTGTTCAAGCCTTGCTCTATTTGATATTTAGGACACTGCACTACATTCAAGCAAGTTTTTTATATAGGCAAAATATTGGCTAACATCTCTGGCAACTCAACTGGGTAGCATGCCTACTATGTTAAAGAAATCAAACCATCTCTATGACTCTTAGAACATTTACATGACTACAAGATATTCTCTTGACTTGAAAAGATACAAAATTTTGAAAACAGGGAAAAAAATTGAAAGAAAACTAATCTAATAAAACAAATGCAACTAACCTATTGAACAACTATGCAAACAGATCACTTATTTGGGACAAAAGAAAAGAAACTAATGTGTTAGAATAACACTTATATAAAATCAATATCAACTAACTATGTATATGGAACTTATCTTCCTTAATAGTAGTGATTTAGATGTATCACATTGACTAAGATAGGAATTTCTTCACCATCCATATTTGTAAAATGGAAGGCATTGTGAGATTTATAATTGGATATTTTATACAACCCACTCTAGAGAGAATCAAATTTTGTGTGCCTTCCTGGCTTAGCTCTATCCTCATCCCACTTGAGGATCAAATCTCCTTCTTGAAAACTACTTGAAGAAGCTCTTTTGTCAAAATATATCTTTATTATTACTTGATGGGCCCCCATAGCCAACATGGATTGATTCCTTGTCTCTTCTAGATCGATGAGCTCAACATATCTTATTTCCAATAGCTCATTCTCCAAAATCTCAAGTTGATACATTAGTTCCAAAATAGGGAATTCAAGAGAAATAGGCATTCTTGTTTCCTTACCATATACTAGTTCACTATTGAAATTTTATAGGTGATCTTGTCATCCCATAGAGCTGACTTAAATTTGAGATGCCATGACCTCTGATTGTCTTCAACAGTCCTCTTAATGATTTTCAACAAATTCTTGTTAGTGGACTTAGTAAAACCATTTCCTTATGGATAATAGTTTGATTAGGTAATGAGAAAAATACTATGTTGAACTACCTACTAGCTGATCTTAGACCCCATAAAATCTATAACATTTTCATAAATAATGGTTGAAGGGACTCTAAATCTAGTAATCAAACCTTCATAAAAGTATAGAACATTGGTCTCATTGGCTTGTTTTAATGCCACTACTTTTGTCCATCTAGTAAAATAATCTATGGTAGTTAGGATCCATTTGTGTCCTAAGCTTGAAGGGGGGTTAATAGTTAAAATAAAGTCCAACTCCCATTAGAAAAAGGGTTGATTCACTAAAATTGGTTGGAGAGGTAAGGCTACAAGTTTGACCTTTCCAACAAACATAACACATTGTCTGTATTTCCTAGTCCATGCATGACAATCACCAAATATACTTGGCCAATAATACCCACCTCTCATGATATTATGGGTTATGATCCTTGTTGAATAATGACCTCCCCCATGTCCATCATGGAATTGATCAAGTAGTCTCTATGTTTGACTTGGATCTATGCACCTTAGCAACATGTCATTGATATCTTTTTTGATCAACACATTATCAACAAGAATAAAAGGAATTGACTACAATCTAAAATATCTTCTCTTTTAAGGGATTATATCGTAGGATAAACACCATATTATAAGTATCTTACCATATCTTAGAACCATATGGAAGGTGAGGTGTGATCATTTGTAATTTATTTATCATTTGACATGATAACCAACTCATTTTCCTCTTGTATGTCTTAAGCTAGATGTTCACAAAGTTCTTTGCCTATAATCATCTTTGTGACCTTGATCTCAACATCATATTCCATGACTTTGGTTATCCAAATATATCTCTTGTCATTTATATCTTTTTTTAAGAGGGAACCCTTGACACTTGGATGTGCAACCATCAAATGTATCTTATTATTGGACAAGTATCTAAACTTCTTAAGAGACCTTATAATTGAAAGTACATGCTTCTCAACAAAAGAATACCTTGTTTCATATTATTCTAATCCTTTAATGAATAAGGATATTGGAAAATATAAAATCTCTTGATTCTTTTACATGAGAATACCTAAAATAGTGTCAATATTAGCATAGATGTACAAGAAGAAATTCTTTGTGAAATCAAGGTTCAGGAGTGTGGGAGCACTAGCTATAACTTTCTTGATCTCTTCAAAACTTCTTACTCATTTGGACCAAATAAAATTCTAACCCTTATTTACTATGGATTTGAGTGGAATAGATAAAGTAGTACACTCTAAAATGTATCTTCTTATGAAATTGATCTTACCTAAGAAGCTTTGCAAGGCTTTCTTGGTCTAGGCAAGGAAAGTACAAGAATCAAGTCTATTTTATCAGGATCTATGCTTGTATCTTGTTTTAAGATCACATGTCCAAGAAGCGTACCTTCATGAATAGAGAAAACACACTTTTTGGGATTTAAAGACATTCCAAATTGTCTATAGCTTTTAAACACTTGTCTCAGGTGAATCATATGCTCATTTGCACTATTAGAGAACATTGCTATATCATCTAGATAAATAAGTATAAACTTGTTAAGGATTCCTTGAAATGTCATGTACATATATTTCTATAAAGTTACTCCAACATTGGATAAAACAAAAGGAATATTTATATATGCAAATTTCCCCCACTTTGTGGTGAAGGCTGTTTTGAATTGGTCTTCTTCTTTGACCAAAATCTGGTTATAACCACTATATCCATCCAATAAGGAGAACCTTTCTTAACCTGAAACTAACTATAAAATTTGCTTGATTGATGGAAATGGATAGTGATCTTTAAGAGAGGCCTTGTTTAAGTCATGAAAGTTAACACATAGTCTTATTTCACCATTCATTTTCCATACTAGAACAAGGTTTGCCACATAAGTTGAGTGCTTAATTAGAAATATTATAGCTAAATCAATGACCTTATGAAGCTCAACTCTCATTAAAGGTTTAAGCTTTAGGTTAATATGCCTTGTATTTATTTCACTATCCTAGTATCATCCTCTAACTCAATGGTATGTTGAGATGGACTTAGATCAAATCCTTTAAGATCTTTATACTGCCATGTAAAGACATCTACAAAACTTGAACATAACTCAATAAAAGTTTCCTTCTCTAAAGATGTGCAAACTTTGCCCAACTTTAAGATATTACCAGTTGAAATCTCCACATTTATATAGTGTTATTCATTGGTTGATAAATTTTTTTATCTTTTTCTCAATTCATCATCTATGCTAAATATGTTTTCAAGGGTGACTACACTTTTAGGTAACTTATTTGTCTTCAGTTGCACAATTTGGTCACCATACTGCTGCAAGTGTTTGTCTTGGTTCCTTGAGGATAATTCAGCTTCCTCTTATAAGAACATGAGAATATAACTATCATCTTAAAATACTTTCCAATTTTCATGGTTGTCTAGGATAAATGGTCTTATAATCACTGTAATGTGTGATTGAACTTTTTCATTCTTTATGTCATCTCAGATACTGAATTGTGACCCAATGGTAGCCAACCTGTCTGCATGTTTGTTCTTATTTATTGATATGACATAAATATTGAAAGCCTTAAAATTTTCAATCAAGTCCCATGCTATATGATTAAATGACCTAAGTAGTGGGTTCTTGCATACATTAAGTCCTCTTCCTTGGTGAACTACTAGTTCATTATCACCAGAGACTTGTGAGGTAATGATCTTCATCTTTCTTCCCCATTGCAAAACATGCACTAGTGATTCATATTAAATAAAATTATTAGAACAACCAAACTAAAATTGAGATGATAAAAATACCTTTGATTGGCTAGAGACATTAACATCATTCAAGCCCTAGTGTCATGTTTGTTCCTGGATCCATCAAAATATAGTTGCCACATGTCATCACTAGGCTGATCCTCTTTCATCAATGCTAGAATTTGTGTATCATATTCATGAAGATAATAGACACCAAGTAATTATTATACAAATAACTTTTATGGGTCATTATCATGCAAAATATAGGCCCAGTCATCGAGGAAAAGATCTAAAACTCTATCTAGAGGTGACTCAGTTTTCACCTCACTATTTTCTAGTACTTTGTTTGAGATAACACAATTAGTGTTCACCATACTTGGCATATATAGATCCAAATGAAATATTAAAATATGTTCAGAACCTATTGTTACCTTGTTTCCATACCTAGTCTTGAACATTAAATAGGTCCAATAAACTGATAAATATCCTCAAATTTTTGAAGTAAAGTCTCTTGACAGACACATGGCAAAATAAAGAGGCAAGTCCACTACTAATACATCTTGTTTAATAGTGAGATTGGGGAAAGCATGTAATGTCACATTTAGATCCTTGATTATGCCTACTATCTTTTTTAGTGACCCATATAATTGTAATACTCCTTTGGTATTTGGCTTATAGACAAGATCAAGCTTGTTTATAATTTGCTTGGGCATGACAGTACTACTAGCTCCACTATCTACCATATAATTATGGACTAAGCAACCAAAAAATATTAAAGAGAGATAAAAATGAGGGGTTTTTTTATTTGACATTGGTTTTATACACCTTTGTCATGTTATGTACTTACTAATTAGGTTATTTGGTAGGTTAGTCTAAATTGGCCAAGATAACTCCTTGTTTCTTAACTAGTTTTTTAGACACTTTGAGAGCTAAAAGATCTTGAATAAGCATGTCTTTTTACCCTAGAATAGAAAGGGACTCCCACATGCTAATGATAACATTTTATCTATTCATTTGATCTATTATGCTGAATGAGGCTCCACTAACCTTTGACTATAACTTTTGAACCACTAGTTGTTCTATAATTAGACATATTTGGTGAACCTTCCCTGCTTCTACATTCTAGTTATTTTGTGCTATAGGACAACAGGGTGCTCCTTGACATTTTTGGGAACAATGTTAGGAACACTAGAAGTATTGCTCACATCTTGAGCTTCCTCAACTATTCTTTTTTTAGCTCTAGTCAGAACTATAATTTGACCATTTGTGTTACGATTGTCACCAACTTGATTAAATGTAATATGATCTTCCAATTACCAATTCACATTGATGGCATCAGGCTTCCCTAGAACTTGTTGAGCCTCTCTTTGGGATGCCATGTTCATGTTTTGATACTGACCTACTTGAAGAGAAAAATATTCTTGTGTCATTTATGGCATAATAATATCCTATGATATTAAGGCTTGGTTTTGAGTGTTATTTATATTGAATGGATACCAATCTAAATCTTGCATCAAGTTATTTTGAGGAACAATAACTTTTAAATTGGAAGGTACATAGGATCAAGGGCTACAAATGGCATAGTTTAGGCTATGGTTCCTTGGTTTTGGTAAGGTTACCTGTTGTCTTTGAAACCTTGATAAGGAGGTCTTTGATTATTGAAGGAATGATAATTATTTTGGTTTTGATGTTGATAAAGCCTACCTTGGTATTGTTGTCTCTTGAGTTGAACAATCTCATTCCCAAAATATTATAGCATGCTTTTCAGATCTCCAATCTCACTAGCTTGATTAGAAGGGGATATAACTTGGGATTTTAGAGATGGAATAGAAGATATTGATGGGATTTGAGGAACTTGAGGGGGAGGAATAGGTTGAAATTATAAAAATATGGGCATTAGAGGCCTTGGAACAAACTTACTAGCATGTATTAAGCTATTTTATATTCATATTACAAGTTCATAAGCATTTGGCAAAGTATTACCACTCGTGGACTGTATCATGACACTAATATTAGAATTAAAGGCCTTTAGATAATATAATAATGCATACTCTAGAGATGGTTTGACCAATGTAGGGATTCTAGTCCATGTCTTTTGAAATCTAAGGTTAAAATCAAACATGAACTCATGGAGGTACCTTTGTATGGTAGTCAGTTGTTCAACCAATGATATGTGATCAAATTTATCTTCAAACTATCTACCGAAGGCTGCACCTAACTCATTCCAAGTAGAAATGAAATTCAAAGAAATATTCCTATACCATTGTAATGCTTTTATTTTGAAAGAGGCAACAAGTAGTCTGATAGCCACATTATCCTGAACAACATTATGAATAGAACATAGGTTGGCAACATCTTGAATATGATCAATAGGAGTAGTTTTATTCCATTCTCCTAAGAAGAAAGAGAGAATCTTTAAGGTAGACATATGGATGCCATCATATTAGGCCAAATTCAGGGAACTACCCCTATTAAATGGAAAAAAAACACTTGATTCTTAACAACCATTTGGGCAAAATGGATTTGGATTATGGGGAAAATAAGTTGGAATAAAATAATAGGATGACATGGAGGTGAAAATTTATTTTGAGGATAAGGTCTGGTTTTATTGAATCTTGCTTTTTTTAAAGAAGTAGAAGGTAGTTTAAAGAATTCAAAAGGAATACCTTTACTTGATGACCTTGTTGTAACCTTTGGCATGAAAACATTGTCTAAAAGATGCTACTATCTCTAAAACTTGAAGGATATTTAACTTTTGATGATAGTAGATGTTTCCTCCTTTTTCAATTTATTATTCTCAATCTTCAAACTTTAATTATGCCAAAGAAACTTTGACCCACTGGGCATGCCAAAACTATTAGTGTTCTAGATTGTACCCTAGTTAAATAAGGGGATTGTTCAAGTCCTCTTACTTAAATCTAATCCAACATGGGAATGACCTTAGGTTGTGGGTCAGATAAACTTGGGTCAAACCACTAGAAAAAGATGGATTCCTTTTGGATCTATCATCTAAACTCGACCTAAACTAATAATTACTTGGAAAAGGGGAGAGAGAATAATACAAATACATGAAAGCATATAAAAGGAGGTGATGCAATAGTAATTGGAACACTTATACTTTGCACAAGACACACTATGAGATATATTCAAGACCAAATAATATTAGTCCCACATAAGTATTTCAAAATAAGGCATTGATCAATTATCAAAATAGCATGAGAGGGCAAATATCCACTTTCAAGCTAAATAAAAAACTATAAATTGCACTTATAATGACATGTGAGAGATACCAAGCACTTCATGAAGGTGAAAAAACTTAGGCATAGACAAGGAACATATATTCACTTAATCACAATACATGAATTCATAGGACACACTTCAATCTATCTTGCAAAATGATGGAATCTAGTCTTTATTACATCAAAAGGTTTTATAATAAATTTTGGAATCACCTAAGTAAGCCAAATCATAAGAGTCTACTCTCTAAAATCTTAGAGATTTATTTCTAAAAGTTTTAGAGAGTGTAAAATGTGGTAAAAGTTAGAACATATATATATAGAAAAATGAAGAGAGAGAGGGAACTATAATGTATTAGCACAAGTTCAAGGATGCTAAATCATGATCTTTATCAATAAGGAACAAATTATGTAAAAGAATTGAATGCTAATTATCCTTATCCATCCCCCTGATGTCCTTCTTGATATTCCATGTCATTATCTATCTGATCTATTGACAAGGACCATGTCTTGAAATTGATAAAATTATGCCACATGTACTTTGGGTGGCCATCGATACCTACTTATTGAAAATGTGACCCTGATGATAGGTGAAACACCTCTCCATGATCATGTTTACATCTGTATTTGCTCCAATATCAAACATAGGTCTATTATAGATGAAAACCAATCCAATATTAGTTTTCCTATAGTTAATATATTAATGACACTCTACTTGATGCTTGGTTCTTATTTTGATGACAAGATATCAAATCTTGATCTCCATTAGTCTGAAGGTACTATTTTATATCTATGGAGTTCTATTGGTAATGTCTGGTCCCATTTTGGTTCAATCTAGGTCTGTGTTTGAGCTCTATCCTTGTATATTTTCTTACCTAGGTCAAATTTTGATTCATCAACCTTTATCAAAAATATTAGGTTCAAAACTTTGTTTATTGGATATCAATATCTAATTCAACCTATTGACATTATGACCCATCCATGCACCATTTATCTTGATCAATATGATCAAGCGATAATCATCAATCCTACCCTTGACTTATCAACTCTATCCAAGTTGGTGCCACTTGGCAGTCCCATGTTGATCTTAGGATCTTATTTTTAGTCTAATACTTTATGTGTTTATGCCATGTGGTGGCCTCTTGAGATCTTTGAACCTTTGACTAATCTCAAACCATTAATCTTGATTAGTACAATCAAGCACCAACCATTGGATCTACTTGTATTTGAAAACAAATGGCTATTGATTGTGGTTTAAATTTGTTGTCCATATGACTGTCATTGATGTCCATGCAACCATCCAAATTTAAGACCCTAATGGTTTTTTTACATTTATTAAAGTAGATATCTACATGAAAATCTCCCATTTTTTGACCAACTTTGAAGGCTTGGATCTGGAAGCAAAAATGTTATGGATTTATCAAATTTGTAGGAGATGTTCTTGATACTAAAAAGATTATACCCACTATATTTGCTAGTTTTGGGAGATTTCTCAATGTGTTTACAAGGTGTTAAAGTGAGTTAACCTGTGTGTTTTTCATGACATCCACATTCTTATCACTGATAATTTGAATCTAAATGGCTATTTGCTAAGGCTTGAATTTGACACTTACACAAATGTCTTACTCTACATAGCCAAATTTGAGGATTTAGAACTTGAGATAGAATGCTCATGCAGACATGAAAATTATAGAGCATGTTCCTAGCATGAAGAAATACATGGCACTATAATATTTTGGCTCACATAGATTTTTGAGGTCATTTATAAAATGCACAAATAAGTTAACTAGTGTGTTACCATGTGACGTGAAAGACGGCTTGGCCCCTTAAACTCAATAAGCTAAACTTTGAAAGCTTAGATATTGAGATATAAGACTCATCGAGATATGAAACTTGTAGAGAATGATCTTGGCACTAAGCATATTGATCTTGCATGGTCTGATGGTCATGCAATGATTTTTGAGCATATCTATAAATTATATAAGCAAGCTATCTTGTCTTGTTCTTCATGACATCCTGATGATGGTCTGGCTTCATAAAGCTTATTATTTTGAGCTTTTGTTTGATCCAAATGATTTTATAAGGCCTATGTGAACTTGTACCTAATATTGAATTACATTGATCACCATGAAAACATGTTTGGATCCTTTTGTTTTCCATGTAGATTAATCAGAATGCACTTTAAGCAAGATTAAAAGGTTTCAAAAGCTTTGTGATTAATATGAGACCCTTAGATCACTCATTCCATCTATAAATTTATTCAAGCCTTGCTCCATTTGATCTTTAAAACACTATACTACATTCAAGAAAGTTTTTTATGTAGGCCAAAAATTATCTAACAAGCCCTACCTGTCCTGAACCAACTTGTTCTACTATAAAAAATGTCATGATAAAATCTAACACCATCCAATTTAGTCCATCATATCCATCTCCATCTCCTTCTTTACCTCCATCCACATCTCCCCCATAATATCCTCCATCGATTCCATCATCATCATCATCATCACTAGCTTCACCATCGCTATCCTACCAAGTGCTACTATTGCTTGATGTCTTGACCTCCATTTCCTTGATATCTATGGGCACCTATCCCCTGTCAAAAATGGGACTATCAGCCTTAAAGGGCATACTTGTACCCACCAATGTATGTAAGTTAGAGTGAACCCTACATTACTACTCCTCCTGCATAATCCTAGACAACCTGTGGTATATTGATATAACTAGATGTAGCCTTTCTCTATGGGATAACAAGAGTATCTTGACTGATGTCTTGTGTAACATGGGCAAACCATCTTGGCCCCTCAAGAATATCCTTCATGAATCTAAATTTCTAGAGTACCTAATCAAGGAACTATTCCTTAATAATATGGGATTGTCTCCCAGTTAGAAAACATTTAGTAGTCATTAAAGCCATATACCATCCATATTTAAACCACTACACCTGATGCATGAGGTAAGGCCTCTAAATAAAATAATATGGTGTAAAATTGTCAAACATTTGATGATAGAGTGGGATATCCCCCATGTAACCATGTCTACCTGCTCTTATCTAAGCCTAGCCATACACCAAAGGCTCCTCTAGATCTCATGCTCTATGCATCCCTATTAGTCACTCATTTGAGATGTGTTCCCAACCCCAAACCATCAAAAGAGTATATGCCCTAATTCTACATCCATCATAGTATGATATCATATGAAGATCTATATAGAGTTATGCTAGGATAGTTGGCCCCTAAGCAAAGCATGTAGATATATCAAGCATGTTCCTCACTATGCCTCTAAGGCCCATATGGAAGTACCAATCAATCTTGTCAATAAATAATATGCCATTGATAATGGCCACGAGAACAATAACCTCCTATCAATGAGAGTTGGTGGTGATGGATCATAACAGGTAAATCATTCAGCTAAATGTTCGTATAGGTCTATATGAGGTATACATCAACCTTCCATTGAAACATGGGGATACCCTAATAACTACACAAGTCATGAATAACTACATATTACTATGTCAGTGGTATCTATAAAAATCTCTATTTGTGCATATGAAACTTGAGGATATGCTAGGTATCCTCAAGTGTCACAATAGTCTCTCTAATATGTAGATGAAATATGGACATATGCTATGCTAGTGCTTAGCTAGTGCACTCTAATATGGTTAATATGATTGGATGACTGGCATTCATGACACATTATGAAGATCCAATGCTTGCAAGAAACTAAACATGTCCTCTATCTAGATATGTGGGATCTATAGATAGTGTGATCATTACTCTTAACACATAAGGATAACTAATCACTCCTAAAATCAAAGAAAATTTAGTGTTAGCCTAAATATATGTCTCTACTTGAGATTAAGCCTCACCTACTCAGTCTAATTGACCCTCTCCAAGAGGTTAGACCCTTGTTGAGTCCTAAAACTAGTTATTTTTGGCTTCCAGGGTGAAGTCACTATTTAGATGATATTGCACTTTTTTTGGTGACATCACCATTTTTGTTTTCAAGAAAATGATGACTTCACCTATCAATGGGAGAAATTGTTGTTTTGGTGATTTCCACCCATTTTTAGTGTTATCTTCATTTTTGGGAACAATGACTTCATATGAATTCATCATTTTCCTTGGTGAAGCTGTCATTTACCCTAAAACACAAATAATGACTGCCATTTTTTGACTTAAATTGAGTATTAAATATAAGAAAATTAACATTAATGATGAAATTGTGATTAATCACTGATGGCCCATCGTGTGGTGGTTGTATGTGCTCTCTCACCCACTCCAAAACATGACGTTGAGCTCCTTCACAGGCCATTTTTCTTAACTCAATTTGCACAAAAATAGAGCTAAAAATCTCAAATAGGCTAGGGTGAAAATGAATTATTTTTCACTCTACGGGTGAATATATAGCCAAAAAATTGATTTTTCCCCCTCCCCAAAGACCTATAGTTCATTTGAAACACTCCAAGAAGTGTATTTTTCACATATATGGTTTGTTTTTCATGCTTTTCAATCCTACGTGCCTTATTTTTCAGCCATATTGTAAGTAGACCATATTTTTGGGTCTCCCCTGAGACCCATTTAACAACACTATTTTTCTACTTATACCCCATGTTTTTTCAAATGTGCATCTTTGAGCTCACACTTAGGATATAAATGTGTTTTTATCCTTTGTCAGCTCATTGTAAATCTATCTTACAAATTTTCACATACACCACCCTTGCTAATTTGCTTCATTGCAAAAAATTCTTTTTCGATCAATCAATGATCCTACCTTTTTAGGGCAAACGCATTTTAAATAACATGATTTACACATATGAATGTTTATAACCACTATGAGAAACTCTTTCTATTTTTGACTAATTTAATGACTAATGATTATAACCACCTTTGGTTAAATCATTATATTTACTACTACACCCACCCTACCAAGGCTAGTGCCTTCATTATTGATTATAACCACCTTTGGGAAATTTAGTGTTTCATGTTTTTTTATTGATTATAATTACCTTTGGGAAAATTAGTATCCATCCTACTGCCCTATTGGGGTAAATATTTGTGCCACTACTTATAACTACCTCTGGGTAAACTAGTGCCACAACCTTTATTACTGATTATAACCACATTTGGGTAAATTAGTGACTCTACCACCATTATTGTTAATAACCACCTTTGGGTAATTCAATAATCCCACCCTTGTTATCACTAGATCATGTCATTTTACTCATTTTGAGGGAATGTTCGATGACTCTATTTTATCACCTACTCTTGTGAGGGGCTATCAAGGGCTTATCGACCACCCTTTAGGGCATGAACCATTAAAATTAATGAATTTTGAATTATTTGAAAAGACATTATTGTGCTTGTGTCTTAAAATGCCTTCTCAAACATGGGTAAACTGTATACACTTAGTTTTGGCCACTTTCATTCCTAAACTAAGTTTCAAGTAAATTTTTGAAAAATGACATAATTTAAGCCTAAAAATCACTTGAATGGTCACATTCATTCACGTAAGTGATTTAATTATCCAAAAACATGACAAGGCTAATTTATTTGGTATATTACCCTATATGCACCAATAACCTAGTTCAGTTTCAACCCTAGTCAAACTATGACCTAGTAATTTGACACTTTTAACTTGTCAAGATAATTGCCAAAAGCCAAAAAGTAATAAACAATATTAATTATATTGTAAATCTTAATTAACTTGCCTAAACAAAAATTCTAAATCAAATTAGTGAATTTCATTTATAAAAAAAGAATTATTATCCAAATATGAAGTCAAAAGTCAAAGGAGATAATAAAGTGATTAATTATTTCCTAAATATTCCAAAATTATGAATCACAATCTCAAAATTATCTAAAGTGAGTTGTCATGCCTCACAAATATATGAAACTGAGGTGTCAATATTTTATGAGTGCTTTGACCCAACCCTGGTTAACCCTAACTTAACCTATGTTATTTTAGACTCAACCAAATTTATAATTTAACCTAACCTCCCTAGGGTTAAAGTTAGTTTCTAGAGCTATAAATACAAGTATCCACACTATATGCCAATAAAATTTTGTGTGTAAGGTTATTCTATTGGAATACCTTCAAGAAGCCATTGAGAGTAGTGTTATAATACCCATTTTATGCAAAGCTTCACACCAAATAGAAGTGACCATTGGAGAAGTGCTACCACCATGGAGAAGCATTGTTACAAGACTCTAATTGTCATAGAACAAACACAAACATCCTTATGCTAACAATTAAGCATCAAATTTGATAAAAGAGGTAAATTACTTGTGATATTTTTATCTCTATTTTGTGATCTTGTTTACTATGTTATGTTCCCCCTCGTTCTTAAGGAAAAGTGTTTAGTTCTAGTGTATCATATGCTTTAATTTTTATCATTTGGACTAACAAGCAACTAATCATCATTTGTGTGCTCTTTGAAATCCTAAGATGCACCCTTTGTTTTTCACCCAAAACCATTCTTTTTCTAACAACACTCTAAGGCTTTGGCCTTTGTTATATATGTATATATATGAAGTTCTCTCTTTTATTATTTATGAAAATTTTATTACTCATTACCATCCTTGTGTCACCTTTAAAGGAGACATCAAATTTAAGTTTTATTTCATCTTCTTTCAGAGGTGAGCAAAAGTCATTTTATTTTTTTATTTAACCCACCTCATTATTGGGGAGTAAAATTTTAATTTACTAATTATTCAATTAAAACTTTAACAATTAACGAATAAATAATTAATCAATTAATTGATTTTAGTTAAATAATTAATTGAATAATTTTTTAGAAAAAAGATAAAGCCCTCATGCTCGATCCACCCCACCCCAAAAGAAAGGAAAGAAGAAAGAATAAAGAAAGAAAGAAAGAAGAAAAGGAAAAAAGATAAAAAAAGGACTCTAATTATAATTGAGGCAAAGTTAGTGGCCCAGTGGTTTTCAAGTGTGGCCAAGTTTTTATCTATCATTTGTACTTAGATAATTCCTATCACTGCCCCTCCCTTGTCACTCTAAAGTTATAATTTCAACATCTCCAATGAGAATAGTGTGAGTAGTCTTGTGCTCCACTTCAACCAATATATATTGCTTAATATTACTACATTGTAAATGAATTTCTAACATCACCAATTATAAGGAATGTCTCAAACATAAAATCTCATATACAATAAAAATAAATGCCTCTCAATGATGAAAATGAAGCCATACTTATCTTTGGTCTCCACTTAAACTAGGCCCATTAAGTTTTATGTTATTAACATTTTAGGTACTAATGGCTTCTAAATTTCATTGTTTTATATTTTATCATTATTTCAAGCATACTTTGTTGGGAAGCCCATAATAATAGTATTAAAGCGGCTTAATGTTTTTCCCATGGAAAATAATAAATTGAGTTGAAAAGACAAAGTTACACAATGCTGCATACATTACTATTAGGGTATAAATTTAAACAAATATAATTTAAAAATACATAAAAATTAATAAATAATATGTATAGATGTTGGTGGGTTGGTTGTATCAATCTCATCTAGATTTAAATTTTATTGGGTATTTTAAGCTGATTGTTGCTAT
This sequence comes from Torreya grandis, assembly GCA_037957365.1. NCBI lineage: Eukaryota > Viridiplantae > Streptophyta > Pinopsida > Cupressales > Taxaceae > Torreya > Torreya grandis. The sequence continues at coordinate 839,064 of JARHVA010000975.1, read as the reverse complement.
ATATATTAGTTTTGAAGTGGGTCATGACCATATATATTATGAGGAACTAGACCTCCTATTTATATCCCAACATAAACTAAACTCTTAATTCATAATTATAATAAAAAATATTTATTTAACCAAAAAAATTAAAAACATGGAATACCATATAAACATATATTCATATTTATTCATATTTTTTAATGTAATATTGGTTCTTATATTGATTGCTTTCCATTTATGTTGACTGTTTTAGTTCTTATGATTATTTTCACCTTTATGTATTTATTTATCTTGGACTCTAATTTAAAAAAAAATACACAATCCTCTAATATTTAATATGCATTTTTGTTTTAAATAAATAAATTATTACTATTATTATATTTAATATTTTATTATTGACTATTATAAATTGACAACCATTTTTCTAGGTAAAAGGGGGATATTATAAATTTTAATAATTTATTTTTGACACATGAAGTTGGTCTGCCAATTTAATTAATTTACAAGGGTCATTATCAAAACCCATTCTATTATCTACTACTATTTATATAACATTAATCTTTTACTAAATAAAATTACAATAAAATATAAATTTTGGACTCTCATGTTCAATTGAGTTATGTTTGATTGCATCTTCCCAATCTACCATCATAATCCCTACCTAATTACACTGAGGTCATTAACTACATGTATTTCACTATGCTAGTTACATATTCTCTATGTGCAAACTCCCACTTATATCTTAAATGGATATCCAAGCCCTATTATTTGGAGTAGTAGACAAAGCTGAAAATCATTGGGTAAAGTAAGGAGCAATAGGCTTGTTATTTAGAAGAACATAAAAGGATAAAGATTTGAGTTGAAGAATCTCAACTATTTTTGAGTACCAAAAACACCCCATTTCATTTCATGGGTATGAGCTTAATAATGACTGATGATGTTTAAGCTCAGGTTAATTTGTTGTAAACTAAGAGAATTAATAATAACAACCTTTCTAGACTATTTATGGCATCATTAACCAACTTTTTGAGATTTTTAATACAAAAAATTGAGTGGTTTGGTGTTGAGGACTCATGTTTGAAGATTTAAGTAAAAAAACCTTGATCAATATGTTATTTTTGATGCATGTTTCTCTTGTGAATGGCCATATGAATTAATATAAATGGGATAATTTATATTGAAATGCTAAATTTAGGGTTTGGGCATTTGAATTTTGATACTATAATAGGAAACCCTTTGTCACATGGAGTTTTAGTGGAGAATTATCCTAGAGAATATCTATCACCCATGCCATTCACTATGAATGCATCTCAAGGTGAGGATATTTCTGCTTGCTAAATCTAGGGTTTGAGAATCTTAATGTTGATAGTATAACATTTGAATTTTGATACAATTATAGGAAACCCTTTGTTACATGGATATCTAGTGGAGAATTATCATGGCACCGATGCCATTCATTATAAATGCATCTCACGGTGAGTATATTTTTGCTACATCTTTCACACAATCAATCTTTAGTTGTTTTACTTACTAAAATAGTATTTTTGTAGGTAGAGTGTCAACCAAATATTATAGAAAACATAAGGTGTTTGTATATTTTGGTGCAAGTCTTGGATTATTATGTAGAATGGGTTTACTATTTTAGAATTGGGATTTTTCCATGGTGGTCTTTTTATGTCAATGGTTTGTGTTGAATTCTTCATATCGCTAATTCAATTACCGATATTTTTTATTAGTTAGTCAAGATCTTATATTTAAATAATATAGGTTTATTGATTGATTTAAATGATGAATTTCTTCCAAAGTAACAAGATCCATAGGTTTTCTTGGGACATTTAAATAGATTCCACTTCAAAGAGATCTATATTTTTATCAACCATTTTAATAGTAAGAATATTTTAGGTTTAAGAGGCTTTGGTAATATTGGCATACAAGATGAGATTCTCGTTTCTATAAAATGATTAAAGGATGCTAGTGCTATATGGGAAGAAGTTCAATTGCAAAAAAAAGTGGAAATTATCAACTTGGTCATGCACATATATTTGTTTAGACACTAAAGATTTTAGATGACCTCCAAAGAAAGACTATTGATTTATTCATACATACTAAATGGGAGTGTGGATTCTTGGCTAAGAGGAAAAAATATCTTCCTCTTCTTCATTTTATTTCTTTATATTTTTCCAAATATTAAAGTTTTAGTAGAAGAGGACAATAAAGCATAAAATCTTGTTTATATGTTTTCTATTCTTTTTTGCATAATTTTTTGTTCTTAAAATCTTTGATTTTGATATATAGATTATTTTAGGTGCACAATTGGGTTCTAGAACAAACTAAATTGGATATTATAAACTTATAGATCAAATTCATGGAAGGTCTACATTGGATTGGAATATAAATAAGTGGATAACTCTATGAGCCACAAAGGGACTTATATATTTACAAGAGTAGTGTGATTTCAAGACGATTCACCATGATGTAAAAGTAACAAAGATATTAGTAGATGAATACTTTAAACCTGTTGTAGGCGACTTTGGTCTAACAAAACTTCTGGACCACACAAATTCACATATCTCTAAAATATATTTTAATGGGGCAATCTTAGAGAAATTTGAAGTAATTGGCTTTGACATAATATTAATGGAACTTGTAAGTGGCCAAAAAGCTTTGGATTGGGTAAATATCTTTATTTTGTTAAGCTAATGTATATTGAGTATGATAATATTATTTCAAATTTGTATTTTATAAGCATATTATTAGGATCACAAATAATGTCTCTAAGAAATAACTTAAGTTTGGATGGTTGTCTACTAGTTTATGTTGGGTAGGTTAAAAAGTTACACCATGGGTAGGTTAAAAAGTTACACTAAGAGAAAAAAATGGACCTTCTGGTATAAAAAGATCTAAAACCAATTATGAAAAAGTTACACTTGAGGAAATTGTGAAACTAACATTGATATATACTCAATTTCATCCTAATAACTCTTTGACGATGTATGAATTGGTTGTAATGTTGGAAGGTGATGGAATGGTAGAAAGTTAGGAAGCATCAAAGAATTTTGATCCTCTTAAGTATAGATTTGGAGTTTATATTAGATATGTGTTTTGACTTTATTGAAGACTCATCATTGGTGTTGCAAGTAATGGAAATTTTAGGTCCCACATGACATTTTATGAAAGGTTATGTCCAAATTATAGAAATGATCACATGGCATGTAGAGTTTTTTTAAGCATCTTGAATTATTAGCCCAGGCAGGATTGGCCATGTAGTTTCATTATAGTGAAAGACGCAGTGATACAACTCTAATTTTTTGATGTTTTCTTATATTCTCTTTGTAGTATATGTTTAGACCAAGTTTCTTAAAGTTACATTTTTCCAACATGGGTTTTATGTAATAGATTAAAAAATAAAAGCTTAACTATTACATAACTTTTTAATATTTTGACTTCATCAATTGATATTACATTTGCCTAAAATTTAGGGAAATTTTGTTGAGGGTTAGGCTTACAACATTTGAATGTGTTATAAAAAAATATAAAGATCCTTGAGGGTAGTTATAATTGCAAACCATTTTCCCCATGAGCTTCTTTTTCTCTGAAGTGCTTGAATTTTTTTGAGAGAAGCAACTTTAAAACAATTTTGCATTTAAGGATAGGGTAGAATCTTTCTAGAACCAAATTCCACGTTTAAAATTTAGTAAAAAGCAAATTCTTGCTTGAAATTTACTATAAATGTATAATTAAATAGAGATCAAGAAAATAAAACTTCAAGTCTAATGGAACACATGGATGCTATCAACCGAGACTATTAAACTTTCACTACTACAAGAAGACAAAACAAAAATCCCAAATTCAAAATTTTAATAAGATGGGTTTAGGTTTGTCCAATCAAAACCCATAGCTTCACATTAGAAATTAAAAAAAAATGATTGAATTGATAACCCCATAGGGATTAAATCCCAATGTATTGAAGAAAATATAGAAATGTAAACTAAGATACAAAATCTTAATCTAAACTATCTCAAACTAAGCTAGAGCTACAAACAAAAGAAACAAACACAAACTTATACCTTGGTTACAAATTCTTCTTCCATTGAGATGAAAATTTGATTAGTTCTTTAAAATGTGGTTGCTCAATTTTCTAATGCAATGTAAAAATGGGTAGCATTTTGGTGAAAAATATTATTTGGTAGCTTTTATTTGCTTTGGATTCACTTTTGATTTTGATATTACTTCATTAGCATAAGTCAGGATGATGAAAGTGAAGGCTTTCATGTTTATTTATAAATTTTTGGAGGAACATCCAATGGTGGAGGATTATTTCGATATTTTAAATGATCCAAATAATCTATGGTGGATAATGATTCCTCATCCATGAGGATGATGACCATTTCAAATGGTTGAGAGAAGTATGAAAATGGTTAATTGAGTCACCAAGAATAAGTCAAATTTTTTGACAACTCAAGGGATGAATCAAAGGAGGCTAAAGAAGTTGTGGGTTTAGTTAGGATGAGTCAAAATGTGAGGGAGAATAAGGTGGAAAATATTGGGTGAGGGGTAAAATAAAGATTTAATATTTAAATATAGATTTAAAAGTGTGCACAATTGCTTAATTTGATTTATTCAATTGTTTAAATTTGGAGGGAGATGTCATGAATTATATTAAGAAGAATAATTATTAGTTTTTAGGTGTATTTCAACATTAAATGTAATTTAGGTGTTTACATTTACCCCTATATGAAATAGCGTTATGAAGCAATACTGTTTCAAATAATAGTAGAGGCAGTAGAGAGTTGATGATTAAGAAGAAAAATGTTGGCCCAAATGAATGAGAATGAGTGTGATGATGCCCCCTCGAGGGTTTGTGCGATAAAATAGATGAACACTCAAAATTAAAGAAAAAAGGAGAGTGTTAAATTGGTTTGGACTAGTAATAAATCAACTTATTTTAGAATCTATGTCAAACTTACAATATTTAGGTTATGTAAATAGGTTGCCCCTAGTTGATTAAAAATAATGTATTGATTGGGAAAAATAATATGTTTAATCATTCAGTGATTGCACACTTAGTGTTTAATTATGATGTAGGGGTCAATAAAGCATGTGTGGAATGATATATCTCAGTAATAATAAGCTATATATTTAAAAATATATTGATTTTCACATTATAATGAAAAATTTACGTAGATTTATTATTGTAAGTGATTGAAATAAATCTATAATAAGTTGATTGAATGTGTCATAAAATTCATAATAAAAATGATGGAAAATAATGAAAGATTGGAGATATAGGGGAAAAATATAGGAAATGGGGAAAAAAATAAATAAAAGAGTGGGTGGTAAGAAATTTGTTTGTGCACATTTGATGTTTAGAGCTATTTACTAAGAGAAATTGATTGAGGAGATTTGATTTGAGACCTTGGAGGAAAATAGACCGCATTCCACCCCACAAACACTGTGTAAAGAGAGTGAGGAGATTTTAGATACTTGAGAGGAGCGAGCCTTTGATAAGTGATGTTTTGTTTTTATATTTTTGCATTTATTATCATTTTTTAGTGATTAAAGTGGTCGAGAATGAATTTGTAGATGAGCTATTTGTGAATTCGATAATGAAAGTTGTGAATTCACTATAACAAACTAAGAATTTGTCAACCCAAGTAAAAAATTTGAGGTAGAGGAAGGTGAAATCATTTTATGGGTAGAAATAGGGCAAAAGTGTGATTTTATAGTTTTACAGTCATGAAATTATTTAATAAAGTAGAGAAATTATGAGGATAAATTGTAAAATCACTAGAATGAGGTGAAAAATTTGATTGAGGGAAGATTCAAATTGGTATATGCAAAATTGAATGATTTAGGAGCAAAATTTCAAAAGGGAGGAGCAAAAATGTTTATTGGAGAAGCAAAAACATGATTGTGAAGAGTAAAGGAAGAAGTTAGGAAGGATAAACAAGCAAAATGAGGATAACATTATCAAAAATGTTGAATTGATATGGTTTTTTGGTTTTTTTTTTGAACATTTTAATGTAGTGAAAGATGGATTATTATGCTGAGAAATAAAATTAAGTTGATGCTAACATGTTTTTTTATAAGAGGTATTACCAGTGCTGACAACATAGAAGTGGAAGCCAGGTGCATTAGAGAGGATAACTAGCTTCATAAAGTACAAGTTTGGGGTTCTAGAGGTTACTAGTTTATAATATATTGTGTTTTAAGAGATTCAAGCAGATAGGACATTATTGACAGCACTTACCAAAAGATGGCATAGTGAGAGTAGTACATGTCACCTACTAACATAGAGATGATGGTTACATTAGAAAATGTTTATCAGATTATGGGTATTTTTATATAAGGGAGGTGAGTGTATTAGGGGTAGGGTCCACAGGAGATGATATTATATAGGATATTTAGTGATGTAAGAATTCTAATTGTGAGAGGTGGAGTAAACATTTATTATTTCACTAAATTAAATATGGATTCCTTGACTATGGTTCTCATGGCTACTGTTAGTGGAATTATGGTACCTAACAAGAGTGGGAGACTATGTTTGATCAGGTTATTGGAAGTTATCAGAGACATGATGGATATGGGTGAGTGGTTTACATGGGGGCCATGTGTATTAGCTCACTTATATAGGGACCTACACCATGAGGCATATACAAATGGGAAGGATATTGGGCCATCTACTTTATTATAGGTATGGTGTTGGGAGCACATTACCGTAGAGAGTCTAGTTGATCACATAAGAACTCATTATATAGATGACACCTTGACATATAAATAAAATATGATTATTGATACACGTAGACCACATTTAGGTGATCTAGAGTTCTATAGGAGGGATATTGATGAGCTAGGTGATGATCAGTTCACCTAGAGACCTTAAAGGGAGATTGTATTTCAGTGGCCACATGATGATTCGTATATGGACTATATGATGAGCTAGTGTTATATTATTAGGACACATGACTATATTATAGAGAGATATCACCCTAATAGGGTGATGAGATAGTTTGAGATTAAACAACATATTTTAGCAAGGCCACATATCTTTTTATGAGCTATGTGAGAGAGAACACAGTGAGGGATGACTATTAATCCAATGATAATTGATCACAACTAGTCAAAATTATAGATAGTGAGATGGAGTGATAGGAAGTATATGGTTGATGCAAGAGTTGTGGATGGATACATAGATTGGTGGGCCCAATAATGATCATTTATATTGACTGCACCTATGCACCACCATGGACATAGAGATAGAGACTAGTGGTGAGATTGAGTAGGCAACCAAGAGGCATGAGATTGGGAGCCTAGATTAGGAGGCATGCGATATGTGATAGGGGACAAACTCAAGTAAGAGGTATAGGGCATGACATGGATATTAGTCATCTATATGACATGGAGATTACTGAGATTGAAGATGTATATATTTTGTGAGAGGTAGGTGTGGATGTAGATTTGGACATAAATATGTATGTGGATGTAGAGCATAGAGCCAAAGAGGAGATTCCATTGATTATTATTGATAATGAAGGTGATTGGGATGGATATGACATAGTGATGAGGCCAAAATATGATACATACATATATAGAGGGGATATGGATGGTCCTTCACATACCTCTAGATCTCAGGAAGAGCAGACACTGGTTGATAGACTATATGAGGAGATCAGAGCTCAAGACAGGGAGATATATGGCCTTCACAATCAGGTATCTAGATTGTAAGGAATTATAAATGTTAGAAGGAATTAGGCAACAAAGATTAAATAATTATAGGCTAAGGTTGATAGGTTATAGGCTATAGTTGAGAGGATGGAGAGATATGGTATGGTGATGGTAGTTAGAGTTGTGACACATAATGTTGAGACTTAGACTCTAAATCATATATAAATTACATAACATTATAGATAAGAAAGATATATGACTAGGATAAAGTTAACAGAGGCCAGGGTGTTACTAGTAGGATAGGGACATAATGTTACATTAGATAGGGTTATGAGGGTGATGGAGCAAGCCACATATTACATGGGTATATATGAGGGGGTTATTCCACACATGCAAATAAAACCATTCAGAGATTACTCAGTTAGGAAATCTACATCAAGAAGATCAGTACAATAGTAGAGTTAGAGAGGTCTATGGGGCAAGCTACACAATGGATGATGGATTTACCACGAGGCACACCATGGCATGATGAGTTGTTTCTTTGATCAGGCACCACTTTAGAGGGATAGGATGAGACATGATACATATGTTGGGATGATGATTGTATCTATGCATACATATATTTGAGATGTATCTTTTTTTAGATACATGTTTGATATATATATATATATATATGATTTTGTATGAGACTTGTACTATGTAGATGGACATTGTGGACTATTTATGGACTTTGTATATTTATTATTTGCATTTTCTCATGGTTGATGGACATATGGATATGTAGAGTACTATTTATACTTCCTGAACTTTGATTCACACTAACATGTAGTATTTATTTCCTAGTGTTTTATTATGGATTATGTCATGTATGATTTTATTTATGAATACATGGATAATTATGCGAGATAGTTGCTTTGTTTTTGTTTTTATTCCTTGCATTGGATTTCCAATAATAGAGAGTATTGAGTAACCTAATTTTTAATATAACATAAAAATCATTACCACCAATGATATTAATAATAATGATGAATGTTGATGTTTTAGGCATATGAATTAAATAAATAATAAATTGTGTAAAATCAAAGTAAACCATGATATAAAAAAACCATAACCCTACTATTATGCAATTCACAAAATAATATTTGCCAAACATACAAATTAAATTAATTAAAGAAAGATTTGGAAACAAAATTAGTATAGATGATGCAAAAAAATGACAATGCAACAACAATAATAAAATAAATTAAAATGATACACAAACAAATAAACAAATAGTAAACATTCTAATGATAAGAAATTGACACACTGAAGTAAGATAATCATAATTAACAAAATAACTAAAAATCAAGTAACCATGTGAATGGTTAAGGATAAAATGGATAAATAACCAACTTAATGTTTAGGGATAGAAGGGATCAATAACCAACTTAATGGATAAATACCCAAATTAATGGCTAAGGATAGAAAGAGATAAATAACCAACTTAATGGCTAATGATAAAAAACATGAATAATAAAATAATGAAACCAACAATGGATAATGTAGTAAAATCTATAACCAAAGACTTAACATCCTAAGCAAATATGTGACAGTTGTATCCAAGAGCTAGGCTAAGTAATGAATAGTTGATGACAAGTATAAGAATAAACAAATATATTCTCGAGGAAATAAATAAAGGGGAAGACGATGGCTGAGTTGACCCTAGAGACCGCATGTCTCTAAGCACCCTAGACAATGTCCATGTGGAGATATTAGGAAAGATGTAGTTTTTTGAATATGGGAAGTGATGAGAAATTGAGCAATTGATGAAGTATTTAAGTGTCAGATGAAAAATATGCACAAGTGACCCACCCAATAAAAATGAGTGAATGATGTGGACAATAACTACAATGTTATATGTGTTGTGGTAAGTGTTTGACATATTTTTGGGATGGTTTTGTAATTTTTTTTTTTTTTTTTTTGTATATTTGGGTTTTAAAATAAGGAATATAAAATATTTTTCCCTCTATCATGAGCAAGTATGTAGGTTCACATTTAGGAGTATCAAACCTTAAACTAACATGTTATAGGCTAAGCGATGAATAAGTGAGATGGAAATATACAATGGACTACTGAAACACGATGCTCCAAAATAACTAGAGTGAATATAGATAATAGTTCACACATGTCACTAGAAATATGGTTTTCACCATGGTACTTGCCCAAAAATCTAGTAAACTAGTTTTCACTTTTGGATAATCTATGTGGTTTTCTTGGATTTTCTTTTTTTACTCTTATTTTTATTTTGATATATTTTACACCTAAGATATCAATAATAACATATAGAATAAATTTAGGCATAGAATCAATTGAGGTTCATGATTTTCCTAGGTTCATTAATCTCCTGTCCATCTTCTGTAGCTAATATGTAAGCTCCTGATCCATACTTGGCAATGACAACATATGGGCCTAGCCAATTAGGCTCAAAATTTCCCTTCTTTTCTCTTTCAACATTGGTGTTTCATTGATTTTCCTTAAGAACAAGATATCTAATTTCAAATTCCTTGGATTTTATCTACTTATTATAGCCAAGGTGAATGTGATTATGGTAAACTTATAGATGGTTTAAAGCATTAATTTGTTTCTTATCTAAAAAGTTGAGTTTACTGAGGTATGATGTATGATAGGATTCTTCATCAATGATTTTTTGTAAGGATATTCACAAAGATGGAATCTTGACCTCTATGGGAATAATAGACTCACTACCATATATAAAGGGATAAGGGGTTTCCCTTGTGGATGTGAGGATGCTAATGCGGTATGCCTAGAGGGATGGATATAGTTTAGTATGATAGTCACAACTAACTTCATTTACAAATCTTTTAAAAATGCACAAAATGTTTTTATTTGTTGCCTCAGCTTGGCCGTTGCCTTATGGGAAATAAAGAGTGGACCACTTGTGTTTGATATGGGAGGTTTGACAAAGAGACTTAACATATTTATTCTTGAATGATTTTCCATTTTAAGAAATGAGAGTGGAAGGAATAACAAAGTGGCAGATAATGTAGTTGAAGATGAACTAGGATTTATGTTTATAATGAGGTTTAACCTCCATGTGAAAAATGGCCAAGGTGTTGTGATAGGTTTTAAAGTTTACGAGGGACTATGGATAAGATCCCCATGTTTATAATAGGGTATGCATTTCTTGACATAGGCACATGAACTAGTTTCCATTATAGGCCAATATTAACCTACTCATATAAGCTTATTTTCAAGGACCATGCCACTCAACTGTGACCCACATATTCCCTCATGTACTTCTCTAATTTCCAAAGTAGATTTTTTAGAATTCAAACAATGTAAAAGAGTTCCATCATAGCTTCTATGGTATAGGGTGTTACTAAGGATGGTGTAGTAATATGTGCATTGAATGTATAATAAAAAAGGTTTACTAGCAACAAATGGCATTAGTACTGGTGGGTTAGATAGATATTATTTAATATTGTAAAATGCTTTTTCACAATTTTCATTCCAAGTAAAATGAGTGTCCTTCAATAAAAATGTGGAAGGGTGGCAAATGTCTACAAGTTGAGATATAAATCACCTAATTACTTGAATTTTTATTGTATACTTCTAAGCCGTTTAAGATTCTTAGGTGGAAGCATATCCATGATAGCTAAAAATTTAAAGGGATCAAATTTGATACCATGTTGTGAAACAATGAACTATAACAAATTTATTGATGTCATGTTGAACACACATTTATTAGGATTCAATCTCATGTTATACTCTCTCATGTGTTAAAAGATACGATGAATCAATTAAGGGTATTCTTCTCTAGATTTAGATTTATAAATAATATCACCAACATAGTCTTCCATAATTTCATGAAGCATGTCATGAAAAATGACAATCATTTCCCATTGATATGTAACTCTAGTATTTTTCAAACCAAACGGCATTACTTGGTAGCAGAATATTCCCCATGGTGTTGTAAATGTAGTTTTGTGTTAGTCTTCATCAACAATTTTTATTTGATTATAGCCTAAAAATGCATCCATCAAAGATAACATCTCATGACGTGTAGTTGAATCTAAAATCATGTCTATGTTAGGCAATGGAAACCCATCTTTTGGATATGCTTTATTGATATCATGTAAATCTATGCAAACTCTAATCCTTCCTAGTTTCTTTGATATTGGTAAAATGTTGGATATATAATCTAAATAATCAATAGGTCATATGAAACCAACAACCAACTCTTTCTTTAGATCCTCTTTTACTAGTAACACAATCTTAGGATGCATCTTATGGAGTTTATGTTTGATTGGTTTGGCATTTAGATGCACCATAAGGTGATGTACTACTAATTCTGAATCAACTCTTAGAATATCTACATAAGACCATGCAAAGATGTTAGATAATTCATGAAGGAAAAGTGTAAATATGTCCCTTTCTTCTTGAGTAAGTGATATTACAAGTTTAATAATTCTAGGATTTTCTTTAGTGCCAATGTTCATAGAAATAGTTTCTTCAAAAAGTAGAGTTGATTCATCTTTATAATTTATGGGTGGTATAGGAAGATGAAAATCTTACTCAAAGTTTGTCTGATTGGATGTAGAAGCTGAAATGATATTGTTATGTAATTTCTATTCCCCAAAGTATGATGAATCATCTAACTAAATTAGAAACCCTTTATTATGGTCACATGTTAGAATCTAATCCCTTGTTCTTAAGAATTCAAAAATAACATCATCATTCTAAAAATAATCAAGCTAAGGTGTCACATTTTGGTCCCACTTTATTAGGGATGTATATGAAAGATCAAGTGTAAGAAAAATGTTCTCATGAAAATGGTTGGTGAGGGCAAGGTCTTCAAAATGGCTAAGTATGGAACCTGTCTCGATATTTTAAGAATCATCCTCTAACTCACCATAAGAGTCACTTTGGAAAAGTGTGAGATGCATGTTGAGTGGGTTAAATCCTATAACAATTTTTGCCTCATTTTATTTTATTGTGATAGGTTATATGGATCCTTATTCATGGAGGCTAAGAGTTTTACCCTTATGGTTCATTATATTACATGTGATTGATTTGGTAATGGGATACTTGTGAGTGGAAAAGTAAGTAGCTAGTTTATCGGGATAAAGCCAAGAAAGATTGGAATCTTCAATATGTTCATTTGAAAGAAAACCAATTTCTATTTTTTGTCTTGCCAAGATTTTTAACCACTATATTATCCTTTAGATGGCGGGGCCTACCATAGTTATTTGGATTGGTATGGATGGTACTTGTGTAAAAATCCTAAATTATATACTCGTTCATTCCTCTATTAATGATATTAAAGTGGGAAGAAGTAGATGAGGATACTCTGGAAGCTTGTGGTTGTTAGTGTAGGATATTATTTTCCTTGTATTTATTATTATGGATTATTCCTACACATGTATTTAGCTTGCTTAAGTGTAATATTGAGCTCACATAGGTGTCATAATGAGTTAATTAATGTTCACATGCACATGTGAAAATTTTAGTCAAATTGGTGGGTAAGGATACCCTTGACATTTACCCACCAATATTGACATATTTCACGTAGAGTACACAAACCATTTGACAAATGTCTTGTGTTCACATTACCAAATGTATTTTCTCTATGCCTCCATTGTACCAATAAATATTCCTATCATCTAAGATATTTGTAATGAGTTATGAATGTAATATTATTATAATTTTGTTGTATTTTGATTTCAATCTCAACAATGGAGTTCTGCTTCTATTTGCTTTGCATTTGTAGTCCATGTATTCAATTCTGTCAGTTGGATCTTAGACAATTATATCATGGTATCAGAGCTTTTTTTGGTAAAAAACACCATTTTTTTGTTAATTTATTTAAATCTTGAGTAGTTTTTTGAGTTTGTATTCTAACTGAGATTGTAAGGGAGAAACCTGTAGATCTGTGTGTATCATCTGCAATCTTTTCTTCTCTAATTGGTAATCTTCATCAGTATTTATAAGTATTTAAATTATATTGGATATATAATTAACATTTGTATATCTTGAAGGAACATTCAAGATGGTTGGATAGAAGACTAAATCATTTTTTTGATAAGGAGGCAAGATCTACAAGAAGTTTTTTTTGCAAATCCATTTTTTTTAAAGAAAAATGACTAGTATTTTTTTAATTATGATTAAACAATAAATAATCACTCAGATATTTTTATGGGTTCTGTGTGTCTTTGTTTCCTCTTTTTTTTATCATTTTGAAATTTTTAATTTTGTTAATAATTGCAAAAGTTATTATAGTTTTACTGATTGTGATACTATTCAAAAAATTGAAAAAAATTACATTTTTGATGATAAAGTCTTAAGGAGTTTTTTTAATTGTTTTTATTTATAGAAATAATATTATTGTATAAAATCATATTGTAAGGATTTTTTTATCATTGTTTTGTAATATTCCTTCTATTTCATGAATACGAAGGGTGAGGTCCAGTTTTGGCAGGCAGTCAAATCCCCTCAGAAGCAAAACAAATTTTTTTCTCTCTTTTTCTTGACTTATAATTTGACACTCTTATTCTCATCATGGATGTATTTTCAATTGAGCCTGATGTCCATTTTTGTAATCTTGAAATGTCACTTATGTAATCTTTACATAGATTGTTCATTTGTGGATGTATTCTTGACTGATTTTGACATCTATTTTTTATGAGCGTGAATTGTTATTTGTGTCTTTAATGTAAAAATTTCACTCATTTCTACACCAACCACTTTGTTTCTATGTGTATTATGTGATAGTAATTACTCAACTATACTATGCATTTAACAACCTTGGATAATCATCTTGTTGCTACGTGTATTATGTGATGGTGACAACATCAAATATATCTTTGTGGTTTATTAAATGAATCTATACATACAATTCATTGTATCTAAGTGCAAATCTACTGTGTAGTATCTTATTTATAGTGTATGCATCATCTATCCTTGGTACATGAGTTGAAGCTTCAAGAATCAACTCTATACTCATGTTTATGGTTGTTTTTAGCCCTACATGATATCTTAAGATTTGATGGGCTTTATTATGCAAAAGATTTGGTACCCATTATATATGCACTAAAGTGTTGATTGTATAGACAACAAAAGATAAAGTGCCAATTGTATGCATACTAAAGTGCTAATTGTATACACACTAAAACATAAAGTGCCAAACCTCTATAATTAGGGGGGTCTATTCTGATAGTTTTAGGGGGGTTGTTTTGTTCCTTGCCTTTTTTGTTGCTCATTCAATTTTTGCTTGCACTGCATCATGGATCATAATATGGTTCCACTTTTCACTACATTTAATTATCATGACTAGAAATCTAAAGTACAAAATTTTGTAAGTAAAGGTTTACACAGGATAACCATGAATATGAAAACTAAACCAAAACTTAGTGTAGATAAAATTAAGTGGTATAATAAGTATGATGAAGCATATGGTATTTTGTGTTTATCTATTTCTCTTAACTTACTCTTTCACATTTAATATGCTTAATCACCACATGAGACATGGAACACCTTGGAACAAATCTTTAGGAATCAGGTTGTAATGAGGGGTCATGAGCTAGAGAATGAGCTCATTAGTTTGAGTCCAAGCATTTTTGACACTATAGAAGATTTTTTCACCAAACTTAAATCACTTAGGTTGAAATTAAAATTGTGTGGCATAGAGAAAAAGGATGAAAAATTGATCTTCTCTATCCTTTCTAAGTTAGGTCTTGACTACTCAAATTTTATCACTACCTTTTATGCTATAAAATGTGCCCTAGGAACTACATGGAGTATGCCATTCTTAGATGATTTTGCTAAAGAATTAACTAGGGAACAAGATAAGCTCATCCAAATGGGTACATTGAAGTCCTCTAAACCACATGCTTTATTGAGTCATGACAAATTAAAGACTTCAATTAATAAAGAGAAGAAATAAAATAAGGACTAAGAGCAATGAAGGGGTGAAAAATTAGATACTAAGCCAATAGTATCATATGAGTCCTCCTCTTTAGGTGGGAAACCCAAGAAAGAGAGGATCAAATTTGCCTATTGTAAGATAACTAGGAATGATGAAACAAAATGTAGGAAGACACATATTGATCAACTAACAAAGATGCTTGAGGAAAACAACATCAATGTCCCTAATACAGTCAAATCAACCTAATTAGCATAAGAGTCTTCTAAGGAAAAATAAAGTACTAAGGGCAAAGGTAAGGGCAAGTCCCTTGTTGTAGTAACATCTCAGTCATCCATATGGGTGATTGATTCTGGTGCCTCACATCACATGGCTTCTTCACAAGACTTGTTCTCATCCTTAGAGCCATGTTCTATGCCATCTATTCTAATAGGTGATGACACTTGTATTGAAGTTTGTGGGAGAGGATATATTGAAATTAATTATGGAATAGTTAAAAATGTCTTATATGTTCCATCACTGTTAATTAATCTCCTTTCTATTAATGAAATCACCCATATTGGATTAAGCAAAAAAGTTGAGTTTACTCCAAATTCTATTGTCATTAAAGAGCTGCATAGTAATACTATAGTGTCCATTGGGAAATAAAATCACCAATAAAGGTTTTAAACCTCAAATTTTTCTCTTGATTACCCTTCTTTTGCATTACTCACTCATTCTGATAGAGTGAGCAAACTATGGCATGAGCGATTTGGCCATCTAAACTATCGCTACTTGAAATAACTCAATAAACAAGATATGGTAATAGGGTTGCCTCATGTTCATTTTTATGATGGTATTTGTGAAGGTTACATGCTTGGTAAACATATTGAAGAGAAATATGACAAAGGTAATCATGGAGAGCCATTCAAATTTTGGAGCTAATTCACAATGATGTTTTTGGACCCTTTCTAAATCCTTCATTTAATAGGGATAGGTACATGCTTACCTTCATAGATGACTTATCTAGGTATACGTGGGTGTATTTTATTCAACAAAAATTTGAGGTCTTTTACCATTTTAAGGATTTCAAGGCTCTTGTTGAGGAATAATCAGGGAAAACCATTAGAATTTTGTGCATTAATAATGGTGGTATGTTATTCATCACTTCAAGAAATTTTGTACTTCAAAAGGGATTGATATATAATGAAAATTTCCATATAATCCTCAATATAATGGTGTTGTAGAATGTAATAATAGATCTTTGAATGAAATGGTAAACTGTATGATACACTCCAAATCACTTACACCACAATATTGGGCAGAAGCCAATAATTGTGCTTACTATATCCAAAATCATGTTCCTCATAAATCATTGAAAGGGATCACTCCTTTTGAAGCTTAGAGCAAACAAAAAATTGAAGGTAAGCACTTTAGGGTATTTGTATCTCAAGATATGGCTCACATTCCTAAGAACAAATGTAAGGCTATAGAAATTTAGAGTAGGACTTACATATTTGTTGGGTCTGCAGAAGGTGTTAAGGGATATAGGCTTCCTTATAATACCACACATGAGTTGTTCATTGAGAGGAGTGTATGATTTCAAGAGGGTCCATTAGACTCCACACTCGACACTTTTCCCTCCTCTTTGGACTCTCTAGGATATGATGATAATTTAGATGATTGAGGTCATCCAAATCAAATACCTATTGATGAAAATTCTTCTTCTTGTTCAGATGATGAGGATAGTGATAGAGATTCACTTCATTCCATTTATAGTCATATTTTTGAAGTTAAATAATCTCCTAATTTTTTGACTTTGGGTCCTCTTTGGGATAGACAGACTCTACAGAGTGTAGGTGATTGGGTTAGGGATCCATCAAATGTCAGATGGACTCATTCACAATTTCAGGGTGTTCCACATGTTTTCATTACTTGTGCTTCTAATCCATAATCATTTCATGAAGCATCTAACATTCTTGAGTGGGATACAACTATGCATGAAGAGTATAGTTCCTTAATTAGGAATCACACTTGGGATCTAGTACCCCTTCCTAAGGGAAGGAAACTTGTTTGATGTAGGTGGATCTATCAAAAAAAATATACATCATATAAGTCAATGGATAAGTTCAAAGCATTATTGGTGGCAAAAGGATTTTCATAAGCTCTTGGCATAGACTATACTAAAAAAATTGATTGAGTCACTAAAATGAATTCTATTCGACTCACTCTTTCCATTACCATAGCTTATCATTAGGATGTTCTTCATATGGATGTGAAGAGTGACTTTATTCATGGTGACCTTTAGGAGGAGATATATATGAAATAGCCATGAGGTTTTGTGGGAGATTCTTCCTTAGTGTGTAAACTTAGAAAATCCATCTATGGCCTCAAACAAGCCCCTCAGGCTTGGTATGCCAAGATGGATTAATTTATTCTCACAATTGGGTTCACTAGATGTAATTTTGATCTAAATGTCTACATCTTGTAGCAAAATAATTCATACTTGATTCTCATTCTATATGTGGATGACCTATTGATCACAGGGAGTTATTCATCTTCCATTGCAGTAGTGAAAACTACTTTGCATGACAGATTCTCCATGACTGACTTAGGTTTATTAAATTATTTCCTTGGTATTGAGATTTCACAGTCTAACTCAAGGATTACCATTGTTAAATCTAAGTATTCTTTCTATTTACTTGCATGGTTTCACATGGATGGTTGTAATCCAGCTCTAACTCCCTTTCTTTTTGAAGTCAAACTTGAGGTTGAGTGTTCTTCTCCATTAGTTGATGCTACCTTGTATCGATAACTTGTTGGCAACCTCATATATCTAAATCACACTAGACTTAATAATTCATATGCAGTGGGCATGGTCTATAGGTTTATGCAAACACTACATGAGCTGCACTGGAAAGCAACTAAATGTATTCTCCACTACATTTAAGGTACTCATAATTTTGGGATTCACTATGGAGTAGGCATTGATATTAACTTGATTGGGTACATAGATTCAGAATGGACTGGTGATATTCAACATCACAAGTCTACTTCAAGATATAATTTTTCACTTGGTTCAAGACCAATTAGTTGGTCTAGCAAGAAGCAAAATGCTATTACTTTATCATCTACTAAGGTTGAATATAGAGGGACTATCAATACTACTATTGAATATATTTGGATTCAAGGGATTCTTATTGAGTTTGGTATATAGTTTAAGCAACCCACAATCATCTTTTGTAATTAACCAAAGCACCACTAGATCTATAAGAATCTATTCCAACATTAGCGAACCAAGCACATCGAGATTCATATGCACTTCATTTAAGAGATCATTTATGGACATGTCATTGAACTCAATTTTTGCTAGACTATAGAGAAAATATCAGATATCTTCACCAAACCCTTCATTGAGAGTAAGTATATTTACTTGTGCACTATTCTTGGGGTACCACGGTTGCATCAACATCATCTTCAAGGGGGGCCTTCTAGTCCTCTTCTTCTTTTATCTCTTTTGGGGGGAGTTTTTTCCTATGGGTTTTCTATTTTTCCTCCACTTTGTGAGAGTTGAATTGTACTTGGGTATCTTATCAATCCATGTTACTGGGACCCAATTTTATTTATCCACCTAAGCTACGCTTAAGGGGGAGTGTTAGTGTAGGATATTATTTTCCTTGTATTTATTAATACGGGTTATTCTTACACATGTATTTAACTTTCTTAGATGTAATATTGAGGTCACGTAGGTGTTATAATGAGATAATTAATGTGACATGCACATGTGAAATTTATATTCAAAATGGTGGGTAAGGATACCCTTGACATTTACCCACCAATATTGACATATTTCACATAGAACACACAAACCATTTGGAAAATGTCTTGTGTTCACGTTACAAAATGTCTTGACTCTATGCCTCCATTTTACCTATAAATACAACTCTCATCTAAGCTATTTTTAATGAGTTATGAATGCAATATTATTATAATTCTACTCTATTTTGATTTCAGTCTCAACAATAGAGTTTTTCTTCTATTTGCTTTGCATTTGTAGTTCATGTGTTTGATTCTATCAGTTGGATATTGGAAAATTAAATCAGTGGTGGAGTGAAATATTATTCAATATAAAGGTGATTTGAATCTTGTTCTATAGGTGGTTGATTTAAAGCTTGCTTTATAGAAGGTTGATTTGAAGCTTGCTTAGATGGTTGGTTGTATGTTGTACTGGTGGAAGCCTTTTCAATAGAGATGGAGGTAGTTGGTGTATTGATCCAAACAACAAGGGGATGTGTTTGAAATAAGTTTTTTAGATGGACATAATTTTCAAGCAAAGGATAATCCTCAACAAAAGTAAAGTTATCATCTGTAACTGGTAAATAATTTTATTTTTGGTACTTTCTTTCCAATAGCTTGTAATATTAGAAGGGTCAAGGATCACCTTATATAGTAACTTCCATTACTTCATGGGAGAATTTCAAACATTGGTGTAAGATGGATGGGATGGAATTCATGGAATGTATCCATGTATGCCTAGAAAGTATGTTATATGGTAGATCAAGATCAATGACATGAATGAGAGTTTTTTTAATAATAGACCTTACCATCAAAAGAAGATAAATTGTTCTTATATATTATCTCTCATTATTATCGTATGCCTTTATGGTAATAATGTTTGTTTAAAATGTTGTTATTAGATATTATAAATGTTTTATAAGCCTTAATTTACATATATTGAGTTTTGAACCATTGGCTATAAAAACCCTTTTCACTTTGTGCCTAAAAATGATAACCTCTATGTATAATGGGAGGTTATAATCTGATCCAAAAGAGAGACATCTGAATGATAAAATTTTACTTGGTTATTTATTGTTAGAGAACCTACTAATGCTTGTAAATTTTTAGGATTGAAATATTGAGGGATGTTTGAATCTTGAATAAATTTATGTAAGATATATTTTTATATAGGAGATGTCTTGAGAAGGTCTAAAATTGAAATATTTGCTAGTGTTTTCTCAAGATGGTCAATAATGTTGTACTTGTGTTCATCATTAGAGGTTGATGCAATAGGAAGGGTAAAATTTGCTCATCTCTTGTTAAAGTCACATTCATGTGATGGAAAGGTAATGACACTGACATGGTTATACATAAAAACAATACTATTGACTATAGCATCAAATAGATGGCTTGCCTAATTAACATTACTAGATTTTGGTTGTTCCTATCGCTACTTTCCCTTTCCTTGCTCATGATTGGGTAATAGATCTTGATATATACCCAATATTTGGTTATTAGATGGTTGGTTTTTGATTTTTATGTCACCTTTATCAATGAGGTCCTGAACATAGTGTTTAAGGCACGTACACTTATTAGTAGAATGTCCTTTAATCCAATGATATTCATAATACTCATATTCTTTATCCAGTTAGGTTTAGGAATATTTTAATCAAAATGTTTAGTGTTAGGACATGTAATCATGTTTGTGTGAACCAAATTTTGGAAAACATTATCATAAGTGTCACCCAATTGAGTGAACTTATGCTATGTTTGCCTTGTCTAGGTTGTCCACTAGGAATTATGATGTTATTGATTGGTTGTAGGTTTGTGTTTGATGTTCAGGATTTTGAATCTATTTGACATTATTCACACCGTCTCTAACAAGGTTTTTTTTCTTGGCAAAGAAAATTGGTTTTCTATTAGTTTAGAGAAATTATTACTATATGGTTTGGATATTTTGATTACACCTCTATCAATCAATGTTATTTTTACTTGAACTCCCTTTTCAATGATTTCATCAAAATATCTTAGGTAGAGGAGTAATAATTGATATCCCAAGTCTGAATTTAGATTATTCATGAAGATATCCACAAGCTCAATTTTAGGAAATGACCATGTGAAATGAATTGCCATTGCTCACCATCTTTAGAGGAAGGAAGCAAAAGTTTTAACATTTTATTTATTGGTATTATGTAAATCTAAGATTGTCAAATATTTTTTAATGTTATAAGAAAAGTGGTGAACATTTTTTTTAGATAAGTCTTCAAAGGTGAAAATAGATCCTTCCCCCCTCCCTCCTCCCCCCTTGTCCTCCTCTTCCCCCTACGCTCTCACCAAGATTTTATCACCCCTCCTAAGCACATCACCCCTCCCCTTGTGTGACTTAGAACTTTCCCCCTCTCTTGCTCCTCTCCTTTCCCTTTCCAAATCTGGTCTGCTTCCTTCTTCCCCCATTTGACCCTATGAGGCCCCTTTTGCCACCTTTCTCCCCTATGGTCCCTTATTCTGTCTCCAACCCCCTCCTTCTTACTCTTTGGGTTATTTTCAACCACCAAATCCTATTAGATCCTTTAAAATATCCCAAGATTTTGCTAAAAAAACCCCTTTTTTTACCTCAAACTATGGTATTTTTCCCCTTCCTGAGGTTACCCCTCTTTCTCCCCTTATAATGTCTTTGAAACCTAGAAAGGATTGGTAATAATGCTCTAAGATGAAATCATCTCAGGAAATGCTCTAGAAAGAAGGGTTTACCACAAACTCCAAAATTAAAAAAGGGAGGTAAAAACTAATATTGGAGTCACCCCAAAACCAGTAGGTAGGTCACCCAAAATGGTCATAAGGAATCTAGAAATGGATAAAGAAATAACAATGGGTTCCCAACAAACCCTTCAAATCCATTGTGATAAGAAATGAAAATCCCAACTTGGAATGTCAGGGGTTTAACCAACCCCAAGAAAAAGAGGACCCTTTGTAATCTTATTAAAAGTGTTGGCCCTATTGTTATTCTTATCTAGGAAACCAAAATGTTTGAAACTATTTTAAGATCTTGTGCTGAGAAAATTTAGAAAAAAGCTCTTGTGTTAGCTTCAGACTCTAAAGGTGCCTTGGGGGGCTTGGTTATTTTTTAGAACCCATAATATCTTGGAGTAAATCCTCTATGGAAGACAAATGACCAAATTTATATCATCTTTAGAGACTTAGATATCAACGAGGAATGGATCCTCTCCAATGTCTATGCCCCAAATGCCAAAACTATTAAAAATAATTTATGAGAAAGCTTGTTGAATTTCTAAAGGACATGTGGTAGATAGAATTGGATAGTTTCTAGGGACTTCAATACCCCCCGTACTCCTAGGGATAAAATAAGGGGGCATGCTAATTTCATAAAAAATATGATGGAGTTTAACAACTTCATTGCAAATGTAGGGTTAGTGGATATGGATCTAAATGGAAACCCATTCACATGGTCTAATAGAAGAATGGGTGAA
This sequence comes from Torreya grandis, assembly GCA_037957365.1. NCBI lineage: Eukaryota > Viridiplantae > Streptophyta > Pinopsida > Cupressales > Taxaceae > Torreya > Torreya grandis. The sequence continues at coordinate 816,252 of JARHVA010000975.1, read as the reverse complement.
AATTTGATTCAGGTCTAGCTTGATAGAGTTTTGATTTCCATAAATTGTGATATTCACTTCTCCAACAGGGTCTCTTCCTTTCCCAGAATTGGGTCAGACCATAACCCTTTGATTTTTAAAGGAGATAAGATCTTGAAACCAAAATGTAGCCCCTTTAGATTTGAAAGCATATGGATTCATCATCCAAATCTAACATAATCCTTAAGGGAATGGTGGAAAGAACCTTTCTTAGGTTCATACATGTTTATTCTAACAAAAGAATTAAACTTCCTCAAAGTGAAGCTAAAAATTTGGAACAAAGAAGTCTTTGGTGACATTTTCCTACAAAAGGGCACTAGAAGCAAAACTATCGACAATTGAAGATATCTCAGCTATGGATGACAATAGCGAATAGATTTATCAAAGGTAAAAATAAATTATATGTCAATTCCACAACCTTGAAGTAAGGGAATAAGCATATTGGAGACAAAAGTCTAGGTGTAATTGGCTAAAGGAGGGGGATAAGAATACCAAGTTTTTTCATCATTTGATAATGAGACATAAATGTAAATAGAATTTCCCAATTAAAAATGGATAATGGTTTACTATAAGATATGATTAGGATATCTCCTACCATATAATCAACTTCTTTAAAAAAATCTTACAGAAGGTCTCCCAGATGAACAACTTGTGGATAACACATTGAATAACTTTGACAAAGTCAATTTTGACACTTTTAATATCTCCCTCTCTAAAGTCCCATCTGAAAGGAAGATAAAAAATGTAGTCTTCATGATGGAAGGTTTCAAATCCTTGACACCTTATAGATTCCCCTTATTTTTATTCCATAAATCTTGGGATAAAATTTACACTGAGGTCGAGGCAGTTACTAGGGAATTCTTTCATTCCAAAACCATCCTCAGATAAATAAAAACCAAATTTTAGTGATGATTCCAAAAACTTAAGGTGAAAATATTTTATACAACTTCCACCCTATCAACCTTTACAATACCACGTACAAAAATTGCTCCATTATTTTGGTAAAGTGAATGCAACATCTTTTAGATAAAGTCATCGGGGAATAATAGGGTACTTCTATGGCAGGTAGAAAAATTATAGATGAAATCATCTTGGTTCATGAATCCATTCATTTCATCTCCAAATCTCCAAGGCAAGGAATGTTCCTTAAGCTAGACATGACTAATGCTTACAATCGGGTCTTTTGGAACTTCCTAATGATGATTCTGGAAAAATTGGGTTTCAATCAAGACATAAAAATAATAATATAGAATTACATAGCCACCCAAAAAAAAATTGTTATCATAAATAGGGTTCTAAAAGGGTTCTTCCTTGCTTCTAGAGGACCAAGGGGAGACCCCCTCTCTCTATACCTTTTCATCATTGTATCATAAACACTAGGAAGGAGTCTGCTAAAGGCCCACACATAAGGACATATTAAAGGAATTTTAGTGGAACTCACCACTGACCCTGTCATGCACAAGCAATTTGAAGATGATACCATCATCTTATGGGAAGCCTCTATGGGGGAAGCCAAGCACCTGAAATCCATCTTAAAAAATTATGAATCCATTTCAAATCAATGTATTAATTTTCATAAATTCTCTCTATTTTTCATTTATATTTCACTCATTTAACATAAAATAATTGCTATAATTTTGGAATGTTAGGTGAGAAAACTACCGACAAGCCATTTGGGCAATCCAATTTTTGAAGGTAAAATGGAGTATGAGCTTTGGAATCCCATTATTGATCAAATCCAAAAGAAGCTTTCAAGGTGGAAGGGACAACTCCTGACATAGGCAGGTAAATTTTAGCTTCTCAAAGCCTCGATCCAAAATATCTATGTACCAAATGTTTGTATTTAGGATACCCTCTAAGGTTGCTACTAAAGTTAAACAAATTCAAAGGAATTTATTATGGAGGGGCACTGAGGATAGATTCAGGTTCAATCTAGTCTCTTGGGATAAAGCTTATGTTATTAAGTCAAATGGAGGGCTGGGTCTTAGAAGCATTAAGTCTATGAAGAGGGCCCTTCTAGAAAAAATGGGATGGAGACTCATGAAGGAAAATAGAGAATGGGCAAGAATTGTTAAGGCCAAATATCTAGAAGGGCTAGAAATAGATGGATTTCTATGGGAAGAGGGTCCTGAGGATGGATCTGCCTTATGGAAAGCCATCACCAATTGTAAATATATTCTCATAAAATGCATTAAATGGAAGATTGGAAATGGAGAAAAATTGATTTCTAGGAAGATGCCTAGTTGTCCACTACCTCTCTCTCCTCATAACAGACTTAGGCCAATTGCTATATGCATTTAAAGAAAATATGGGGCTCAAAAGTCAAATACGATTAGTAATGAATGAAGGATCAAAAAACTAGAAAATTATCCCCACTAAAGGACATATAGCTGAATAAGTGTAGGCAATTCAGACTCTTAACTCTTCTATCAAGTAGATTCATATTCTTGCATTCCATAAGGAAGATCACTTTATATGGGATACTAAAGACAATGGTATATACTTGATATCCTTAGGACATACCACTTATCTTAATATAGAAAGTGAATGGAACATCTAGAAAGACCTTTGGATAAACATCTAACCCCCAAAGTCAATATCTTATTTTGGTTGGTGGCCCAAGATAAGATCATAACAGTGGATAACCTAGTAAAAAGAGGAATAATAGTCCCCAATAGATGCCTATTATATATAAAATTGGAGGACTCAGTCCACCATCTATTGCTAAATTACCATTTTAATTCAACATTATTTAACTAGATGCTGAATAAATTTAACCTTTCTTGGGTAAAACTAGATAATGTGCTTGATCTCATCAAGAAATAGAAACCAACCTGTAATATCCTATCCATAGAATTATTGTGGTAATTGGATCTTCCACATTTGTTTGGAGTGTGTGGAAAGCCCTAATGATAACCTTTTTGAAAATAAAAATCACCAACTTGAAGGGGTCTTTCTTTAACTTTACTAGGCTTAATGCTTGATCTCATAAAAAAATGGAAACCAATCTGTAATATCCTATCCCTAGAATTATTGCGGTACTTGGATATTCCACATTTGTTTTGGAGTGTGTGGAAAGCCCTAATGACAACCTTTTTTCAAATAAAAATCAACCTGAAGGGGTCTTTCTTCAACTTTACTAGGCTATCACTAAAAAATTAGAAAACATTCCCACCCATAGACAAAAACCCAGGACCTGCTTCAGTAAAATTGATCTTTAGCAATTGGGATGTGGTTCAAAAATTAAGATCCCCCTCCAAATATCTTATTTAAAAACACAAAAAATGGAAGGCTCCACTTGAAGGTTGGGATAAATTTAACTTTGATAGAGCTTCTAAAGGAAACCCAAGACCTAGAGGTGGGGGAGGAGTCATAAGGGATTCAAAGGGAAGATTGATTTCTACCTACATAGGATGTTTGGGAACATAGACAAATCATCTTGTTGAAGCCAAGTTAGTTTTTTGGGGCATCTGGCTTGCCTCTAGCCTTAAGATAGAAATAATCATTATGGAGGGAGACTCTTAATATATTAAATATTCTAGAGGGAAAAATAACCCCCTACTACATAAGAAAATATCTTATTAATGACACCAAGAAAACTTTAAGGGGAATGACACAAGTCTAAATTATCCACACTTATCATGAAGGGATCAAGGTGGCGAATCAACTGTTAATATAGGAGTTGCACTCCCTCTTTTAACCAACTATCACAAAGGAGGCCACATCCTCAAAATCATCCAATAGGCTATACAAAATGAAAGTATAATGGAATAGGTTGGTAATTAGGTTAACACACATGCAAACATCTCTCATCAAGAGATGGGTTTCAAAAATGATTAACCGTAATTATGAAAAAGTGAGGTGGATTTATTACTTAAGGAGGGAGGCTACAAGCTTTCCAAGTATATTTCAAGCTATTCAAACTAAGCTTTTATATAACCTCCTAAACATATCTCTCAGGTCTATTGGTATAGATAAAATGGGGGGTGATAGGGAGCATTTAGAACCAAGCTCCTATTCCAAAGTGTGGGGCTTAAATAAAGTCTAGAAGAAGTATAAGTAAGGGAAGACTCACATAACTGATGTTGAGGATTACTGAGCATGATGCTAATGTTACAAGGGATTTTTTTGTTGGTTAGAATAAGTGTGTGGTGGAGATGAGAGGAATTAAAATCAAAGTCATGGAGGATTTTATTGGTTAAGCCACAGACATGATGTGTAATATAGTGAAGGTGTATAAGGATCAGTATAAAAATTAGGAACTCCTCTAGCGATTATTATGTACAAATGAGTTTGTCAAAATAGATAAGAAGGGGTTATCCTATGTTGATCTCCTATGGTAGTGGCTTGAGGTGTGACTTCAAGTGATGAGATACTTGACACTTAAAGATAAGCATACTTTAATATTCTCACACCACTTTTTATTGTTAAACCATTTCCAAGGCTATAAGATTAGTATTCCATTCTAACTCTTAAAGTCTCTCAATAGAATCACTCTCACCTACTAGGTTAATGAATAAAATCCTATACTACACTAAAGTCTCATCTTGCTATTGGTAAAGCATGGAAAAACCTTATGGGGTAGGGAGATTCCCCTCGGGGGTCCTCAGTTGAGGAGGACTCCCCATAGGAAGACCCTACCCTTGGATCTTACCACCATTCTACCAATACACCCCAAGCTAGCCTATCCAAAACCTCTATTGATGACCTCTTGCTAAAGCTATTTGTTCATAATCCCAAATTGATTACTCTAGATGAGGGCACCTCTAGAGAGGTCATTGGGGAAGGTAAACTCCTCCTATCTAAATAAATTGAAAATGACAAAGAGCATTTAGATATATTCAACAAAAAACTACATGAGGCTGGGATGAACCTAGCAAGACTCATTTAAGAATGGAACACCTTGAATATCAAGCAGACATGACTATCTAATATTTTATCCATTCTAACAAAGTGGATAGGACTCTCTTTAAATAGATATAGAAGGTGATGGAGACCCCCCCACCTAAGATCCCCAACATGACTCCCATAAAGAAAACCCCTTTGCAGGAATAGGGATAGAAAAGGCTATGGATGATCCTCCTATGAGATGACATTGAAGGACCTGATAATAGGATGAGGGCCAAAGTTTCTAAGAACAAGTGGGGTGCACCTAAGAATATAACTAAAGAAGATAAGGAACCACTAGAGGGTCCTAATCTATTTTTTGCTATGGATTTTTGCCTGCTGAGGTTTTACTAGCTAATTTTTTGTTGTTACCTTTTTTTTTTTTTGGCCTTTGGGGCCTGCTAGTATTTTGTATAATTATTTTTATGGTTTATGGTCCTTGTAAAACTAGGTTTTTTACCCAATCAAATAAAAAATAGATCCTTTTAGAAGTTGTGAAAACCATTCAAGGGCTTGGCCCCTGAGATTTTGTGGGAACAAAAGCAACATGTATTCATTAATATAAGAAATATCTACAATGCATGAGAGAAGCTGGTTAGATATTATTTAAGATATCCTTTACCTTTATACTTGTTGAATTTTAGGAGTTCAAAGTACTATGGAAAAGGTGTAGTCATTGTATTTAAATCATATGGGTATGAACAAATTTCCTCAAACTTGAATTATTTTTGCTAATAATAAGCACCATATTATAAGCCTTAAACTCTATCATTTATGTTTTGAAACTCTTTTATGAGATATGGGGATATTTAGTTCATTTGACTTAGTGGATTAGATGGTTGACCAATGAATTGGTTTGTGTTTTGTGGAATTTGTTGGTTAAAACTATTTGAAGGTTGATTGTTAAAATTGGTTTTTTGAGGGTTGGAAAAGGGATTGAAGTTGGGGTTATGACCAAGGTTTGGATTAGAAGTAGAACCATTTTTTTTTTAACTTGGGTCTAAATTATAACCAAAGTTTGTTTGATTTAAATTTGGGTTGAAACCAAGGTTGGGGTTATTCATAAAGTTTATGTTTAGATTTGATGAATTTGGGTTTGGGCTGAAGTTTGAGTTGTTTGGTGGATTATTATTGAATTTAATAGAGTTAGGATTAGTGTTGTGACGAAAATTATTTTTATTAAACAAATTTGGATTGGGTTGTTATGGGTGCATGTTATAGTTAGAGTTAAATGGATTAGAACCTAGGTTTGAATTAGAGTTAGCTTAGTTTGATTGGAGTGTATTTTGTCTTGGGTTTTTTTGATGTTGATTAAGGTTAAAATTAGGATTAATGTTTGGATTATTGAATTTAAAGTTAGGATTGAGGTTAGAATTGTTAAAATTAGTTAGTGTTTTGTTTTGGTTTAAAATTGTGTTAGGATTTGAGTTAGAAAATGAAGGATTGGGATTAGAATTAAAATAAGTTAGAATGGGGTTATAATTTTTAGAGGTATAAGCCACTAAGAAAAGGGGGTGAATCAGTGGTGACAAACAATCTAATTCAATTTACAAGCCCTTCAAACACTTAAGCTTCCAATACAACCATTAATGAAGCATACAAGATGTTTATAACAATGAATAATGATGATAATGCAAGACCACATAGACAACACAAGATCTACATGGGAAACCCTCTAAGGGAATAAAACCCAATCTCAAGACTAAAAACACTTGGACTACTTGTCCTATAAGGTATTATAAACTAGAGACTGGTCAAGTCCTTTAGACCAAAATTTAGTGAAATAAAAGATCCATAAGGAGCACTATCCCATAAGATGATCAAGTCCTCTTAACCACTTATTGGTCAAGTCATTTTGACCCAAAACTTAATCAAGTCCTTTTAACCAAATTCCTTTAGTGAAACACTTGTTTCACAAGGAAAAATTGCCCCTAAGGAAGATCAAGTCCTTTAGACCCTCTTATGAAGTGAACACCTCCACCTTAGATATGATGTCTTCAATACATAGTAATGGATCTATGATTTTATAAATCCTACAAAAAATCCCTCTCTATCTCATATAAGACTCTCACATAGGCATGCCACAATCTCTCTTCTTCTTCACTCAAACTAACCTAATATACACACTCAAAATTCTTTGTAAATATTCAACCTTCAAACCTACAAGAACACTATTCAAACATCATAAATATGACCTATAGATCATACACATAGTCCTAAACTTATGCTTCTCATCAATTCATCCAACATGCACACTACCTATCTCTCTTCTTTGCTTGAAGGAACACTTCTCTCACACAATCCTAGAAACCATCTCCTTTGGTTTCTCTATATATAGAGCCTTCATGATAAAAAACTTCTTGGTCAGCCATGAGACTTTCCTTAACCCTCTTAAATATTCTCTTACATCAAGACACATCTCAAAATAATATTCATAAGTCAGCCATAGAATCTATGGGTAACCCTTAAGTAGCTACACCTTTCAATTAGGCCCTTGTAGCTCTAATAGGTCTCATGGAGACCTATTCACCCATTTAGCACTTCATCAAGAAAAAAAGGAACACACTACCACTTTAAAATACATGGGCCCACTCCTTATGTCCCCTTCAACGTCCTCAAATTGTTAAAATAATCTCTACTCACCTCTGCATATGCTCAATCTACTCACACAATAGCCTTGTACACATGAACACCATGAAAGAACACACAAACAAATTATTAGAAATTTTTAATACTAAATATGAATTGGTCAAACCTCCATAGACCACATATATCATCCTCATAGGGTCTACAACACTCCAAAATAGATAATTCATCATGAGAGATCAAAATACCATGAGAACAAGCTCAAATATCCTTCTCGAGTTCTTAATATACAAACATCAAACACATAGTAAAATTTGAAGCTTAATAAATTTGATTTTACAAACATTCAGACCATCTAACTACATTCACTAGATGCACCTTTGAGTCCTCTAAAAATTTTATTTTTATATAAATAATAAATTCATCTTGGATCAAAAGATATGGCCCAAAAATCAAACATTGGTCTTTCCTTTATTAAATTCAAATATTTAAATTCAAATGGTCACAGTAAAACTTTGGTCACTTAAAATGCATCTCATGACATCACATCTTATACTAAATATGCATCATCGAACTTATTCAAGCTTTAACTCCTAGTGCACCACTGCCCAAATGTTAAACTTCAAACAATTGACCCCATCTCATGTAATTTTGAAATCTTGACCACAGACGCACCATTGATCTTTGTAGATTAGCTTAGTATTTATCTTATAGTTCTCACCATTTGATCTTGCTCAAAACCCCCATGATCATGACAATTGGCACCCTCACATGCCTTTTTAGCACTTTTAATATTAAGCATCGAGTACTTGTCATCATCTTGCTACTTCCTAACACTTTGAAACAAACATGCTCCATTGGTCCTTTCGTAAGGATCTTGATCTTTAACTTCATTAACCAATAAAAACTTTGACTCATTTGACTTAACAGGCATCATAGATATTCACTATATAATCACCCACGAGCCAATAGATATGCATCTAGTCTCGATATTTAACATCATGTAAAAAAGACTAAGTATGGGGACTATTGTTATCTTCCTAGAAGCCCAAATTTACATAGTCATATATTTTACCTTGCTCACTCACATGTTATTAAATTTGAACCACATAAATTAGGAAAAATACTAAACAAACCCATATAACCATTTCTTCCTAAAACATCCATGCATGTGAGATATGCCATCACTAAACTAATTACTCAACTCTTTTTTGTACTTAAATAAATAACATATTTTATCTCAAATTCATTTTGTGTCATTGATATTTTATGCGATGAAACTTGGACTATTAGATTTGCCTTTGCAAATCGACTAAGTGTTAAAACTTAGTGCACTTTTGTCTCAGGGACCAACTTTGCACTTTAGTAACTTTGTCTATGCTTACTCGCATGATCTAAAACTTGAACCATGTGATCTCCTCATATAGGAGATCCATCCATATATCAATTAGACCTTGAAACCCTCACATGTGTGAGATATAGTGACATCAAAATGCCTACTCAGATTTTTATGCTAAAGACTCATTTATGCCTAAATAAACATAATGAAGAATTGAATGAATTCCACTCATTCACACAAGCACTCTAATCATCTTTGACCTCTGTTAAGACCCCATGCACATCATCAACTCACCATAATCATACCTGAACATCTCTAACCATGCCAAAACTAAAGATCAATGAAGCCTCCTTCAAGCATACTAGGATAAACACATTACACACTTTGTCATTCTCACTTAGACTATTAAATCACTTCATCCACTCACCTGGACACCTACATGACATCACCATAACATCATTAAAAACTCTTAAACAATTTCCCCCTTTGTCATTGATGTCAATAACCATTATATAACAATATACATCTCACCTTCCTTCTCTCTCTTCAAGCACTCCATAATAAGAACTTTCTTCCCCTTTGAGATAATGACAAAGTGGGAACCAACTGATCTTGAGGACATAAAAATAATACCAATAGGATAAGACCATCTTATAAATATATTATATACTCCCCCTTACCTTGAGCCTACCTCTTCTTGCCTTGATAACATCCTCTTGCTACATGCCAAAACTCTTTAACCAAACACTGCAACCAATGAAGAAAGAACACACAAAACACTAAAATCTAATGGAACTCACCAAGAAACATCTAATAGGGACTAACCCTAGGATCTCTAAGCCATTTCACATCTTGACCATCTTTAGATCTCCATACACCATGAAGAATCACCACACATGCTTACTAGCCTCTTCTCGTAAGCCACCTTAGGGACCACCAATAGAACTTCATGCCACTCACCAAATAAGAAACATGATCTCAACCAACTTGGTAAATCTCTTTGAAATATTCATGCCTTTCTCTTTTTGATAAATTGAGCAAAAACATCACATCTTCATTACTAGGCCTATCTAGACTCCTTGTAGTCCTGCCTATAACTTGTAGATCCCATAACTTTGTAGATGCACCTTCAAGACTTGAAACTCTATATTTAGAGCACTACCATATGCCTCCTAAATAACACCAATTTTAATTACCTATCTCATCCTTTGAAAAATACTTCCTTTATAAACCTACTAGCCAATTAGGCCTCCATCTTGATAAAAACTTGAAATCCACAAACCTTCATATCTATATGAAGCTTGATTTGACAACCCATTTGGCCCATTAAATATATTAAGAATCCTTAGACATCAAGTGATAAGGCAAACCAATTCTCTATCATAGCTCAAAACCCTAGAATCTCAAAACAAATAGAGTAAACAAACCTCCTTCTAGTCAACACCCACTTCTGAAACTTTTTGCAGTCTTGGAGACAACCATCACACATTTATGTACTAGGTTTTGAGCTTCCACACTTTTGGGAACCTTAAATTCCTATACCATGTATTTTGACCTACAATAAGATAGATAAACCTAAAAGCACATAGAAACTTTCAAAAGGCACAAACATAATCATCAAGACACATAACCACTTGGAACACATCATAAAGAAGTGCACAGACCTTTTTGAGCACCAAAATCTTCTTGAAACTCCATCAATATCATTAATGCACTTGGAAATACCCATTGTAACCTTATACTATAGCTCCTTCACAAACCTATAGAGCAAGCTCATGAACTTATTGCTCGCCCTTAACCAATTACCTTCTAAAATCAACACAAGTCTCTATACATATTGACATTATGATCTTGAACACACAAACTTGCTTCTCCATAAGAAAGATGTCTCTTAAGAAACATACATAGAGACATCCTACTTCACAATGTCCTAGAATAATGTGAAACTAGGAGTTGCCCACAACTCTTCATATTACTTCTCCTCCTTGCTTATCTAATTCTTATAGTTCTTCTTCTTCTTCTTAGGCTTAAGAAAAGCAACATGCTCATCCACTACAACATTGTCCTTCTCTTCTATGATTGGATTAAAAATATATGGAGACAACATAGATTCATAAAATAACTTTTCATATGTAGAATCTTCCTTGTAGCTTAGAACCTCATCACCAAGTATAGATAATTGATGATTTTTGAATGATACTTGCTCAACAATAATAGGATGTTCACTTGGATCCATATAAATCTTAGAACTAGCCTCAACCAACACCTTGGTCTTCTCTTTGAGCTTGGTCTCTTTATTTATGACATGAGTAGACAATGAGAGCCCTTAGCACTCTTTAACATCTGTAGCATTATTCACCATAGAAAGAAAATTACTTAGACGTATAGTCTCACCATGAATCATACTTATCACCTTTGGTCTCCATGATTAAAATTTCCTTCTATCTTGCACTCTAGGAGCCTAATAAAACCTATTCTATCTTGTAGGCCTTTTTTTTAGAATTTAGAAATGTGACCAATTTTTTTACAGTTGTAGAAAAAAATACTCCTTGATGGAAACTCAACTTGTCTTACCTTGTTCAAATAAAAAATATCAATGTGTCCAATTTCATGAGAACTGAAACAAACTAGTCTTTTGAAGAAGAATTACATTGCCTTTCCTTATTTGGATAATGCTTAGCAAAGTGTGCCTCATCAAGATAGTTGATACGCTCAACCTTCCTCACACCTTTTGACTGATGACCCCCATCATAGTTCTATGCAAACTTATTTCTAACAGGTCTTTTGCATTCTCTAGCTCTATGCCTAAATTGATTACAAGTATAGTAGTAACCATTAAAATTTACATACCTCATGGAATTTGGTTGTCTGATTTGATATTTCTTTATTCTGTCAACACCTTCATTCCTTGATTTATTTTTAACCTTCAATGTCTAATTGTCCTTGTTCACATTAGTCTTCATCTTATCTTGGGATGAATTCTTTGGTTCTTATTTGAATCCAAGACCATTTCTATCTCTTGCATGCTTTTGATCATTCAAAATATTATCTAGATCACTTGAGCTCTTTTCAAATATATTAAATGAATTCACTTTATTATATGTCTTTTGTAACTCATCTTTCAATGACTAATTCTCAATTACATAACTTGAACATTTATCTTCTTTATCTTTTAGGCTTGTAGACATGATTTTTAATTAAAAATTGAGATGCTTAACCATATCTTCATGCTTCTTGGCATCTTCATTCATTCTTGCCTCAAATACACTGAATTCATAGTCGTTGAGTTTAGATTTCATTTCTTATTTATATTCTTCTAAATCTTTAGTTCTTCAAGAGCATTCATCAATTTAGTATTATAGTCCAAATCATATTTATCATCATCTAAATCACTCTAAGTAGACTCCATTTGATGTGAGCAACTAACTTCCTCAGCCATGAACATGGCTTCATTTTCAATAGGACCATCATCTTCATGATCATACTTTGAGTCACTGACTTCACTCTCATCTGATGAGCTATAATCTTATTTGGTGTGGAGACTCTTCTTGTCCTTGAAGTACTTCTTGTTATTAAACCTTCTTAATCCCTTTTTACTTTGATCAGACCTAAATGATCTCTTACCATCATCATGACCTTGATCATGCTCTTTATCATCATCCTTCTTATACTTATCAGGGTACTTATTAGCAAAATGTCTTACCTCTCCACAATTTAAACATTTGATGGGTATTTTACCCTTATAATGGCCTGAACCTATTTTCAATTTCCTTGAAATCAAAGTAATTAGTTCATCCTCATCTATATAAAAAATGCCATCCTCCTTGGGTATCTTACCTTGAAACTTCTTCTTTGGCTTCATTTTAGTCTTGAAAGTTGCTTCCTTCTTTGGTGGTATATCATCATTTACTCTCATCTCATAAGTAGTAAGAGTGTCATGCAATTGATCTATATTCAACTAAGATAATGAATTTATTCAATAACAAATACTTTTGGATCAAATTTGAGGGATAGAGACCTTAATACCTTTTGAACTATAGTAGCCTCTTCAAGGTTCTCTCCAAGACCTCTGATAATGTTCACAATCTCATAAACTCTCTACAAAAAGGATGCTATAGAATAGTCTTCCTTCATCCTTAGACTTTTAAATTTCCTTATATGGGTTTGAAAATTATCGGTATTTACAATTGAATATCCTTCATAAATGATCTATATTTTTTCCCATATCTCTTAAGTAGATTTATAATGGATCACCTTGGTGAAATCAGTTTCTATAAGACCATAAGTGATGGAATTCATTGAATTATAATTATTTTCAAATAAATTCTTGTCTGCAACACTAGATGAAGGAGGAGTATTAGTAACATAACCATCCACAATAGATTGCCATATATCAAACCTTAGGGACATAATGTATGTCCTCATCCTTGCACTCAAAAAATCATAATTGGATCCATTAAACATCGGTGCTTGCTTAGTAGAGAAACCTCCTTGCATTTGATGACTACCCATATTGTACCTTGGATCACCTTAAAACTATCAAGCCTTTATGAAAGGACCTGATCTGATACCAATTTTTAGAGGTATAGGCCACTAAGAGGGGAGGGGGGTGAATCAGTGGTGGCAAATAATCCAATTCAATATCCAAACCCTTCAAACACTTAAGTTTTTAATACAACCATTTATGAAGCATACAAGATGTTTATAATAATGAGCAATGAAGATAATGTAAGATCACACACACAACATAAGATCTACATGAAAAACCCTCTTAAGGAATAAAATGCACTCTTAAGCCTCTAAACACTTGGACTACTTGTCCTATAAGGTATTACAAACTAGAGACTGGTCAAGTCCTTTAGACCAAAATTTGGTGAAACAAAAGTTCCACAAAGATCACCAACCCCTAAGATGATCAAGTCCTCATGACCACCTGTTGGTCAAGTCCTTTTGACCCAAAACCTTGATCAAGTATTTTTGACGAAAGGCCTTTAGTGAAACACCTATTTCACAAGGAGTAACTTCCCTTAAAGAAGATTAAGTCCTTTAGACCTTCCTTTGAAATAAACACCTCCACCTTAAAACTGATGTCTTCAATAACTAATGATGTATATCTAATTTTCCAACTCCTACACAAACTCCCTCTCTATCTCATACATGCCTCTCACATAGGCATGCCACAATATCTCTTCTTCTTTACTTAAACTTCCCTCATATACACACTCGGACCTCTTCACACATCTTCAACCTTTAAACCTACTAGAGAACTATTTATACATTAAAAATATGACCTATAGGTCATACACATAGTACATAACTTGATCTACTCATTAACTCATCCAACATGCACACCACCTATCTCTCTTCTTCACTTCAATGAACACTTCTCTCACACAAGCATAGAAACCATCTCCTTTGGTTTCTCTCTATATATATAGCCTTCATGATAAATAGCTTCTTAGTTATCCATTAAAATTGATTTAACCCTTAATTCTTATCTGACATCAATACACAACTCAAAATAATCTTCTTAGGTCAACCATAACATCTATGGGTCACCCTTAAGTAGCTAAACCTTTCAATTAGGCCCTTATAGCTCTTATAGGTATTATGGAGACCTATTCACCCATTTAGCACTTCATTAAGAAATACAATAACATAGGACTAATTTTAAATACATTGGTCCACTCCTTATGTCCCCTTTGACATCCTTAAATGATTATAGTCATCTTTGCTCAACTCTGCGTATGCTCAATATACTCACAGTAGCCTTGCACATAAGAACATCATGAAAGAACACACAAATAACTTATTAGTAATTTTTCAAACTAAATATAAATTGGTTAAACATTTAAAGACAATACAAATCATCTTCATGGATTCTACAACACTCTCAAATAGTTAAGTCATCATGAGACATCGAAATACCATCAAAACAAGCTCAAATATCCTTTTTGGGTTCTTAAGAGATGAACATCAAACACATAGTCAAATTTTAGGATTAATAACTTTGAATGTACAAACATTTAAACCATATAACTAGTTCACTAGATGAAATTTTGAGTCCTCTATAACTTTTCTTTTTACAATAATAGTAAATTCATCCTAGATCAAAAGATATGGCCCCAAAACTAGACACTGGTCTTTCCTTTGTTAAATTTAAATATTTGAATTTAACGGTCACAATTAAACTTTGGTCACTTAAAATGCATCTCATACACTCACATATTATATTACATATGCAACATTGATCTTATTCAAAATTTAACTCATAGTGCACCACTGCCCAAATGTTAAACTTCAAACAGTTGACCTCATCTTGTGCAATCTTGCAATCTTGACCACATACACACCTTCAATCTCTATGGATTAGCTCAGTCTTTATCTTATAGTGCTCACCATTTTATATTTCTCAAAACCCCCATTATCATGACACTTGGCACCCTCATGTTCCTTTTGATCACTTTTACTATTAAACATCAAACATTATTCATCATCTTGCTAATAAATGACACTTTGGAAACACACATGTTACATTGATCCTTTTGTAAGGAGCTTGATCTTTAAATTTGTTAACTAATGAACACTTTGACTCATCAAACTCAACATGAACCATATATCTTCATTGTACAATCATCATGATCCATTAGATATCCATCTGGCCCTGATCTTTAACATCATGTAAAATAGACTTAAGTATGGGGACCATTGTTATCTGCCTAAAAGTCCAACTTTGCACAGTCATATCTTTTACCTCACTCATTCACATGTTCTTAAATTTGAACCACATAAACTAGGAAAAATAATGAACAAACACATATGATCATTTCTTGAAACATCCATGCATGTGAGATATTCCATCACCATGTTTCTTACTTGGCTCTTTTTTGTACTTAGACAAATAACATATTTGAGCTCAGATTAATTTCATGTCATTGATCTTCGATGCGTTGAAACATAAACCATTAGATGTGCCTTTAAAAATTGACCAAGTGTTGGAACTTAGTGTACTTTTGTTTGAGAGACCAACTTTGCACCTTAATAACTTTGGCTTCACTTAGTTGCATGATCTAAACTTTGAAACATGTGATCTCCTCATATAGGAGAATCGATCCATTATTCGAGCAGCTCTTGGAACCCTCACATGTGTGAGATATGATGACATCAAAATGCCTACTTAATTTTTTTGATAAATACCCATTTATGCCTAAATGAACATAATGAAGAACCAACTGAATTCTACTCATGCACACAAGCACTCTAATCATCATTGACCTCTAATAGGACCCCTTTCACATCCTCAACTCACCATACTCATCCTTGAACGTCTCTAACTAAGCCAAAACTAAATATCAACCAAGCTTCCTTCAATCATACTAGGACAAACACATTTCACA
Source organism: Torreya grandis (assembly GCA_037957365.1). NCBI lineage: Eukaryota > Viridiplantae > Streptophyta > Pinopsida > Cupressales > Taxaceae > Torreya > Torreya grandis. The sequence continues at coordinate 800,025 of JARHVA010000975.1, read as the reverse complement.
CTTTGTCATTGTCACTTAGACTATCAAGACACTTATCCACTCACCTAGACACCTCCTTGACATCACCATGACATCATTGAAAACTCTCCAAAAATAATTTGGATTGAAACTTGGATTGGAACTTGACTTGGATGAAACCTATCCAAGAGTATTAGAGGAAGAAGACTGATTTGGTAAACCACTATTTTAATTCAAATTGTTAAGTGCACATGAATCAATACTGAAACTAGGATTGGATGGTTGATTGGGCAAGATAGAATGAGTATTCAAGCTTTGATTTTGATTTTGGCTGTGAACAATTTGTGAGAATTTGAGACTCTAATTGGGATTGATTGGTGAGTTTGAATGTAGATTCAACCTCAAATTAATTTGACCATAACATTGTGAATTTGGATAAACATTTAAATTCAATGTAATAAAATGTATATTGGTTAAACTTGAATTATATTGGAGGTTCATATTCAATTTTGGGTTGATTTTTTACATGATTGGTAAACTTAGATTAAGATTCAAGTTTGAGTGGTTGGGTGCATGATTGGTGATTTTGAAGATATATTCAATCTCAGATTAGTTGGATAAACCTATGAAGGAAATTTCGGATTCATATTCACATTGGTGTTACCATAGGGATTAGTTGTTTTATGAGATTGTAAGTGCATAGTTTTTTGGGTTCCTTGGGTAGCATGAATTTACATGGAAAATCCATGACTTGTTTGAGATGACCCATCGTTAAGATAGTTTTCCATTTTCCTTAAGATACTTGGGGATGAGGTTTTGATGATGTTATAATGGAATTAATACCCTCTAAATAACCTTGTGAGGTAGAATTATTAGGATTGGAGGCTGAAGATTCTTTGCTTAAAATCAATTTTGTAAGTTTTGTATGTCAAATTTGGATGGAAATTTTACTCCAAAGACCAAGTCTTGAAGCAATACTTCATTCTTGTTTAATGTGATATAATCATAAAAAGAGGGTGGATGTTGGATAAATTTGGGTATAACCTCATCTTGGTAAGCCCCTCCATCTTCTTCTTGATCAATTATCTCATGTATTTTTACATGGTGCTCTTGGCCATTAAATTGAAAGGGAAAATTGCCAAATGTCTCAACCCTTATATTGGGATTATTTACCATGGCCATTTGCCTAGTGATAGGTGACATGGATAGGATAAAAATAAAATGACTCAAATAAATGGAAGTTTTAAACTAAAAACACTAACCAAAATGATTGAAAATTTTGAATTCTTAAACTACTACTTTGAGTTTTTTTGGAATTTTTTTTAATGTTTGGATGTCTTAATAGATTTTAAAAACTAAAATAATTTATTTACAAACAAGGATATTTCATCACATGGTAAACACAAGGAAAAAAAATAAATTCTTATTTTAAATAGTCAAGCAATTGCACATAAAAGGTAAAAAACTAGGATAAAGGTTGTGAACAACTTTTGAGTCTTCCAATGTCACTTACTCATCTGTGCTATTAGTCACAACCTAATATTTCAAGGCACTAAATATAGAAGATCTTGACATTCCCATTACCCACTGAGTCCTATTTTGAGGGTGTGTGGAAGGTAAGTTTTTTGTGCTAACTACTAATCGATGCACTAAAGTCGAACTGTAAAAGATTTTTTCCTAGGCTTAAGGTTTAAACAAGATTATCTAAGGGGAGTCCTCTGAGATTCCTTTCAGTACATTGAGGCTCAATTTCATGTAAGAAATAGATAAAGTGGATGCACACTATTGGGTCTTGTCCTAAAGTACCCAATATAGTTGTAGGGGTTTTAGTGTTTTGACAATCAATAATATCATATTTTGAAGCAACTGTTAAAACCCTAGGTATTGGAGCATGAAATTCCCTCACATCATGGTGTTTTTAAAACACAAAACCACTTAGATAATTGAAATAACTGGATCTCAATTTATATATCTCATCATTACACAAGGTTTGTTCTACTATATGGTGGTAAAATCCACAGTCAATAGAGCCCCTAGAAAAAGAAATAAAAAAGTAATTATTTGTTTCTAATTTCTAAGTATCATCACCAATGTGATGCAAAAGAAAGAGCATATACAAACACCATTTGGGTAAAAAAATTATGGAATTGTTTTTTCAAGTATCATCACCAATGTGATTCCAAGGGAAGAACATACAAAATTCCATAATCACATAAAAAATGCTAAAAGGAAACAATTAAGTCCAAACTAAATATGATGTAATTACTAAAAACTTGAAAAACTAAATTGAAAGTGTTAGCATAAAAATAAAATAAAATGGTTTTTATTTTGGCCTTTTTATGTAATGTATATGTAAACTATCTCACTTTGTAATTTGTCTCAAGATGCACCTTTTAAACACTGGTTTATCACTTCTTACGACTGGTTCCCTTATTCTTTCTTCATATAAGAAACCAAGGTTCACTTAATGATATCATGGATTTAATTGTATTTATATTGATTATAACGGCCTCACCAACCCTCTCCTCTCATTCATCAACTCTTCATACACTTTCCAAGTCTCAACTCATCCCTTTATACAATTCTGCCTACACTACTCACAATGCTTAGTAGCCCTTTTTACCTTATTTAATTGCTTGTAAGAAAAAAATATAAGGAATTTGGAGAAAAAAAAAGTATTTTTATCTACCCTCTATGGAGACCCACCTATGTACCAATTTTCAAGGTCTAAGTCCAGTTGTGGACTCACTTTCTAACTACTAGTCTTTCACAATTAGGTCTCCTCAAGCCTAAACACAACACAGTTCACAAAAGTCCATATTGGAGAGTCCATACCATAATGAAACCTTGTGATTCATTTAAATCACATGCTATATGAGTATATTACAAAATTTTGGCCTTTTTTAATGGTTGAAACAAAAGATATGGAAGAAACCCTAATTTAGGACTTGTGTCAGCCTATACTAGCATGAGACCATAAAATAAAGGATTTTGAGAGTTTTTGAAGGTTTAAAAAGAATCTAAAAGTTTTCATAGGTCAATATTGACCCTTTTTCAAGTTTTAAAATCACTGGATTCCCCTTACCAATCCACTGTTAAGGTTTTCCAAGCTAAAATTCACTTGTTTGAGTAGGAAAAAGTGTATCTACAGGTCTATGTTTCTGTAGTTATGAAAAAATCACAATGATAATCAAGATAAATTTGAAAATAACCTTATAACATGTTCAAATCACTTACCAAAACATTCCCTAGGTACTTTCCAATTGAAACAATGACCTTTTCTTTCTTGGAAAAATCATTCAGTCCAACCAACGTTGCTTTATGCAGGGAACAAGGGTTTGTTGGAGCATATGTCTAAACATCAAAAGATATATTCACTATTTATTAAAATTTATAATTATAAAAATAAAAATAATCTTTAGGAATGTTTTTAAACCAATTATCAATTACTTTTGATTAACAATCTTGACATACACAATCTAAAGCTAAACAAACAACACAAAGCAAGGTCTGTGTCTGCATTCTTTAAATAGGGTCTCCTTTTTATTATTTATTGGAGTAGATACTAACAATGAAAACATCCAATATCCCTCAAACACATTATGAAACAATTAACAACAACATTCTTTATTCAACAAAACATATACAATCTGCAAACACAAACTTTTATCAATCAAATAGGGGTCTATGGAATCAGTCTTCAAAATAACAATCTCTTTATTGTTTATTGAAAAAATATATGATAAAACACATTAATAATCAATAAATTAAATTTTAAATGAATTTATAAAGCTATGTATTCATCAAACATTGATTACAAAGTCTACCAACAAAATAATTTACACAAGAATAGGGGTCTGTGTCACACTTTCTTGAACTTAGATCTTGGTTTCTTCTATTATTTCAAAGTATTCTCTACAAAAAAAATGAATTAACTTAGCAGATCATAGATAAATACTCTTGAAAAATGCTTACTAAGACTAATTTCATAGAACATCTTGATCACAGTTAACTTTTATGATAATATGCAAGTAAAAATAGAGTTATAAGTTTCACCAACAAAATTTTACATCTCCATTCTTGTGTCTTGGGTCTGATTCCCTTGCTCCTTCAAATACAAATAAAAAATTAGTTGATAATCTCAAAATGACATGCTTTATATCAAAGGTAACTACTCTAACTGATTCTTTCAAAGCCTCCAATCCATTCTTAAAACTACTTCATATGAGCTTATAAATGAATTATGACTAGAGGCACTTAAACACATGTTTAATGTCTTTTATCAACCCCTACAGACCTAACACTAACATCAAAAAAACATTCCTACCTAAGAAACATCATAAAATCTCTCTTAACTTTCCCCAAACATTCAAATATTCAAATAATAGTTTTGGTAGGAAATGTCTTTTTGAATGTTTCAAACAACCTAACACCTCTAGAACATCAAAATAAGATCTAAAAAGGAATCAAGACACTTAGACTCCTAAAGCAAATTAAAAATGGAATTTAACTAAGATTCCCTTGAATCATACTTCCAAGGGTAAAATAAATTGATCTCAAAGATTGATGTGACTTGATTTATTTTCTTTCTCTTCTTCCAATCTCTTGAAGGTTTTTAGTCTTTCATTCTTTTAGCTAGTCTTGCAACCTCGACTATCACATCCTTAAATGGTTTGATCTCTTGTTGTACTCTTGCCTTGACTTTAGCTACCTATGACTTTAGAAAGTATTGATTTTCCTCCATGTTTACATTATGGTACTTGAACATAGACTTGTCTTCCTCCAATTTGACTCCAACTTTCTCTTATAACTCATACTCTGATTATGCTTGGCTGATATCTACATTTTTAGACAACTCTTCAACTTGTATTCCATTATGTCTCTCACTTGTATTGAGAGATTGCTTCAATTGTACCTTCTTGGATTCCTATTATACTTTTTGATTCTCATATTTCTTTAACCACTCTTGTAATTATTATTCTATCTCTTCCTTGTCTTTATCCTTCACTTTTTCCAAAATTTGATCTCTCACTCTGATTTTAACTATGAAACTTGATTCTTTTCCTCCAATCTTCATCCCTTATAAAGATATTTCTTGAATGGGTTCATTTTAAGATCCTTGAACCTGAACATCTATCTTCTTTTTCAATTCTCAATCTTGTGTAATGGTTTCCTACTTATTACCTATACTTAGATAAAAAAACATATTAGAAATAAAATTTGGAGCCTTCATGGCTCTCTCTTGGGTTGCCTCCTTGGACATATCAATATCAAACTTATTATCTTGATTGGTGTCATTACCAAGCCACTTATTATCCATATTAGTTGTAATTTCTATTACTATCCTACTATCATCTCTTTCAAAGACTTTGACTACATTTTTTTTTTGGTTTTCTTCATTCTTGAGCACTCTCATAGGTGTTATCTCTTCTTCCTTTTAAATTCTACTCTCTTTCTAGCTCTTGATGACCTCTACTATCACCTTGAATTCTTATTCAATCTCTCTCATTTCCATCTTTGTGGAATCACAACTCTTCATACTCACCATCTCAAGACAACTTACCTTTGCTTCTTTCTTTGGTACCTTGACCAAACCTAAACTTTCCATGGATTTGTTCCAATATTTCTTTGTTGTCATCATTGTTGCCCTTTCATCTTTTCTTCCTTATTCACCCTTCAATGGGACAATAATATGTATCTATCGATGTTTCTTGATGGTTTATGTATTTTCTTGACCATCATGAATATCTTGCCTAGAAATTGCCATGGTCTTCCTAACAACAAATGAGAAACATCTATGGGCATAATATCATAAAATGATTTATCTCTATATCCTCCTATATGGAATTCAACCCAAATTTACTCACCAAGATTTGATGTACCTTTGAACCCATGTAACCTTGTATGGTTGTGAATGTGGCATCCTCTTCAATCTCAATTTATACACCATCTCTAAAGACACAATATTATTAGTGCTTCCTCCATTAATCACTAAATTACAAACCTTACCTTTTGATTTACATATGCTTTTAAATAACTTTCTTCTTTGGGCTGGCTCTTTGACTTGATTCCTCTGCTACAATAATATTCTTCTCATGATTAAAGACTCTTTTATTTCTTATTTTCTTTCCTCATTCACTTCTCTTGTAATCAGATGCTACATACTTCTACTCATGCTCAATGGACACTCTGTTGTTCTATGTCCCTCTCTATGACAATGCCAACATTGTCCTTGAAACCTTTGTCTTGATCTATTTATCATATGATCTTAATCTCTTCCTAATATTCCATATGCAAATGATTTGATCTGCCATGCATGGTGATGTACTCCCATGCTTTCTTGAACTATTGCTACCTACATTTGTGGTCTCTCTTGAACCACATCTTCATTTCTTCTCTCATTTATTCTTAGATGTAAATGATCTAATTGAAATTGATGCCTACCATTTCCTTCTTCATCCTATATCATTTATTTTTGTACTCTCTCTTTGAGAGCATCCTCAATAACCTCTATCCTTATGACCAATGGTGCAATCAACTGTGTCACTTGGTCTATCATATTCTTGACCAAATCGTCATCTCTACTAACTCTCTCCATGGAACACTATTATTAGTTCCCTATCCTAAAAATCATGATGTAAATATTTTTCACAATCCACTAGGAACTTTTACTAGCTATGATACCAAAATGATGCAGATCATATGTAAATTATCTCACTCTATGACTTGTCTCAAGATGCAACTTTTGAACACTGGTTTATCACTTCTTGCTAAGGGTTCTCTTATTATTTATTCTTATAAGAAAATAAGGTTCAATTTATGATATCATGGTTTCAATTATATTTATATTGATTAAAAGGTCCTCACTAACCCTCTCTTCCCACTCATCAACTCTTCATATACTTTCCAAGTCTCAACTCATCCCTTTATATAATTCTTCCTACACTACTCACAATGCTTAGTAGCCTTTTTTACCTTATTTAATTGATTTTATAAAAAAATTACAATGAATTTGGAGAAATAAAAAATATGTTTAGCTACCCTATATGGAGACTCACCTGTGTACCAATTTTCAATGTCTAAGTCCACTTGTAGACCCACTTTCTAACTACTAGCTTTTCACAATTAGGTCTCCTCAAGCCTAAACACAACACAGTTCACAAAAGTTCATACTAGAGAGTATGTACCATAATTAATCCTTTTTATTTAATTAAATCACATTAGATATGATCATATTAAATTTTTTTGGCCTTTTTTGATAGTTAGAATAAAAGACATGGAAGAAACCCTAGTTTAGGGCTTGTGTTACCCTTTACTAGCCTGAGAGCACAAAATAATGTATTTTGAGAGTTTATGAAGGTTTAAAAAGACTATAAATTTTTTATTAGTCTATCTTGACCTTTTTTAAGTCTTATAACCACTATATTGCCCTTGCCAATCTACTATTAATGTTTTCCACGCTAAAATTCACTTGTCTAAGGAGGGAAAAGTGTATCTATAGGTCTATATTTATGTAGGTATGAACAAATCATAATTATAAGAAATATAAAGTTTCAAATAACCTTATAACATGTTCAAATAACTTACCAAAACATTCCATAGGTATTTTCCAATCAAACCAATGACCTTTTCTTTTTTGGAACAATCATTCAGTCCAACCAACATTGCTTCATGTAAGGAATAGGGGTTTGTTGGAGCATATGTTTGAACATGAAAATATATATTCACTATTTATTGAAAGTTTTAATTAAAAACAATAAAAATAATCTTTAGGAATGTTTTTTAACGAATTTTCAATTCCTTTTGTTTAACAATCTTGACATACACAATCTAAAGCTAATCAAACAACACAGAGCAGGGTATATGTTTGCATTCTTTAAATAGGGTCTCCTTTTTCTTATTTATTATAGAAAACAATGACAATTAAAACATCCAATATCCTTAAAAAATGTTATGAAATAGTTACCAATGTCATTCTTTCTTCAACAAAACATATATAGTTTGTAAACACAAGCTTTTATCAATCAAACAGGGGTCCATGGAACCAGTCTTCAAAATAGGAATATCCTTATTTATTGAAAAAATATATGCTCAAACATGTTCAACCTCAATCAATTACTTTATAAATGAATTTATAAATATATTTATTCATGAAACATTGATTACAAAGTCTGCCAACAAAACAATTTACATAGAAACAAGGGTCTGTGTCACCCTTTCTTGAACATAGTTTTTGTTTTCTTTTATTATTTAAAAGTATTCTCTCCAAAAAACATGCATAAATTTACCAAATCATATATCAATACTCATGAACAATGCATTACTGAGACTAATTTCATAGAACATCTTGATCACAGTTAACTTGTATGACAATATACAAGTAAAAATAGAGTTACAAGCTTCATCAACAATATTTTACATCTTCATTCATTGTGTCTTAGGTTTAATGCCCGTGCTCCTTTGAATACAAATCAAAAAATAACTGAGAATCCCAAAATGATATGCTTTATATCAAGTTAACTACTCTAACTGATTCTTACAAAACTCCAATCCATTTTTGAAACTGCTTCATATGAGATTATAAATGAATTATGACTAGAGGCACTTAACCACAGGTTTAATGTCTTTTATCAACCCCTATAGACCTAACACTAACCTTAGATAAACATTTCTAGCTAAGAAACATCAAAAACTCTCTCTCAACTTTCCCTAAACATTCAAATAATAGTTTTGGTGGGAAATGTCTTTTTGAATGTTTCAAACAACCTATCACCTCTAGAACATCAAAATAAGATCCAAAAAGGAATCCAAGACACTTAGACTCCTAAATCAGACCAATAATGGAATCTAACTAAGATGCTCTTGCATCAATTTTTTTTGACAAACATTCTATAAAAAATTAGTTAGAGTTTTTGTTTGGACTTGGAATCAAGGCAAATTAAAATGGAGTAAATAAAAACAACAAAAATAACACAAAAACTAATCTTAGTGACAAATTCATAGTTACACAGAAGAACAAAAAAGTAAAATTATAAAAAGTTAACCAAAAGAAATTAACAAAATGTAAAAAACACAGAGTAAATAAATTTTCACTTACAAAATAATTTCCTTGGCTAAAATGATGATTTTAAATATACAAAAATGATTTTTTTGACATAAATGATGAATTTGCAGTCTGTAAAAATGATTTTATTGATAGAAATTATGATTTCAAAGATACAAAAATGATTTTGCTGATAGAAATGATGAATTTACAGTCTATAAAAATGATTTTACTGACAAAAACAATGAATTCCTTACTTAGAATGATAATTTTTCTATTTAAGATAATGATTTCATGACTAAATCAATTTTTTTATTAGACCTAAATAATTTTGTAGTTTTGAATAATATTTTCACTAAAATGTTTACAGAATTCACTATTTACCTATAGCAAAGAGTTATAAAAAATTGAAAACATAGACAAATGTATAAAGTGAAAAAAAAGGTGATGGTAGAAATAAAGTTAAGAAAAAGACACTAGAAATATGGTAAAAAATGATTTCACTGTTAAGGGGTACAATTTTGATATTAATGATTCTAATAATGCAATTATGTAGTGATCACGTACATCCAAATAGAAATGTAAAAATGATCTGTAGCTTCAACCAATAATTCAAAAAACCAAGATTAAACACATATGCAAATACAAATATCAATAATCAAATGCAAAATAATTTCTAAATGTAATCAAGATGAATTTAGAATGAAAAAGATGAGGGAAAGGTCTCACTGGGCATGCCAAAATGTATTGAAGAAAATCTAGAAATGTAAACTAAGATAAGAAATATTAATCTAAACTATCTCAAAATAAGCTAGATCTACAAACAAAAGAAATAAACACAAACTTATACCTTGGTTGCAAAAAATTCTTCCATTGCAATATAGATTCGATTAGCTCTTTGAAATATGGTTTCTCACTCTTGTAATATAAGGTAAAAATGGGTAGTGTTTTGGTGAAAAATACTCTTTGGTAGCTTTGATTCACTTTGGATTTTCTTGTGATTTTGATAGCACTTAGTTAGCATAAGTCATAATGATGAAAGTGATGGCTTTCATGGTTATTTATAGATTTCTAGAGGAAGATCTAACAATGGAGGATTCTTTGGATATTTTAAATGATCCAAATAATCTAAGGTTGATAATGGGTCTTCATCCATGAGGATGATGACCATTTCAAATGGTTGAGATAAGTATGGAAATGATTAATTGAGTCCCCAAGAATGAGTCAAATTTTTTGAAAACTCAAGGGATGACTCAAAGAAGGTTTATGAAGTTATGGGTTTGGTTGGGATGAGTCAACATATGAGGGAGAATAAGGTGAAAGATGTTGGGTGAGGTGTAAAATATGGATCTAGTATTTAAAAGTGTTCACAATTAATTAATTTGATTTATTAAATTATTTGAATTTGGAGGGAGATGTCATGAATTATATTAATAATAATTAATAGGTTTTAGGAGTATTTTGACACTAAATGTAATTTAGGTGTCTACACCCACTTAAGCTAAAAATTAAAATTTGAATTCCAATTATGAATCTAGAGAAAATGCCTTTTTCCTCAATAATGTTTTATCTAATGTCTCCTTTGTCAAATCAAGATTGATAATATTATGTAGGAGGATTACCTTCCTATAGGGTGTAAGCTAAAAGAGAGTCAACCTTGACCAATTATAATTATATATTTGAAATTTTTTTACCCTATTTTTTATTTAAAAATTATTATGTTTTATAATAAGTACATAAAACTTGAAAGAGATCATAGTGTTATTAATACTAAAATTAAATATTTATAGCATCTCAGTCTTGTACATTTGATAAATATCAATCAGGGTTCTAACCTTTAGTTATAGACCTCCCTATTACCAGAAGGCTCACATTCACCATATCATTATGCTTAAATGCTTATCTCTTAGTCTGATCCATATCATTCTAATGACCTAGGTCTCCTATACTATATAGAAAGCTTAAAATTTGATAAATATCCTTCACTTTCAGTTTTAGATCTATACCTATTTTTTAGCCTTCTAGACACTACCAACCATATAGGGACACTAAAACTGATGATAGTATCCAAATCCTTATCTAGTGTCTAGATTCCAAAAGGCATCCAAATTGAAAATGTTTTGAAACCTACGAGTCAACCTATTTTTATTATTGAACCCTATTATGAGATATTTTCAAAAGGCATGGTATAAATAGAAGTCTAGACCTTATCATTCATCATCTAACAAATATAAAAAAAACACATATTAAAGATAAATCAATTAACTGTAAAATCACTCTACTCTACCCTATTCATCCTTATTTTCCTATCAAACATATGTTTAGTTCTATCATAGATTTGAAGCATTCAAAGAATAGCCCATGAGTGATATTTTTCAAATTACAAGATCGATCAATGTATGTATATTTATATAGTATATTGCACCCTTATGCACATACTTTCCCACACATAGGGGAGAAATCTATAAGTTTGAGGCCCTCCTTAGAGTATTGGATATGTAGGACACACCTATTGACAAAAGGGTCTTTGGGGTACCACGACACCATGAGCCCACTAACCTATTTTTTAACAAGTTCATTTCAAGGGTGAATAGGGGTGAAGAACTAGGGTTTGATCAATTAATGAAGAGTGACACTCATCCCAAATTTGAATAAACTATCAAAAATATGACAAAAACCCCTAACAATGAAGTTGGTCACATCTAGATCTAATTATTATTCCATACTAGACATATACATCACATTTAGAAACTAGCATTGATTATGGTGTATAGATCTAATGGTACTATCCATGGCCACATAAATACATTTTCTAAAATCTAATGTATGACATTGAATATCGATCCTAGATATTTTACACCTATTTCTAGTCTAAATTTGCCTACACATAATAAACTAGATAAGTACCATTATTCCTTATTTATTGTAATATTTTTCAATAGTTGTACTTTACTATTTTTAGCAATCTCAGTTGTATAAATTTAGAATATTATTTATCTGAGTTAGCTATTAATTGAGATACTATAGATTAGTTTATCACTTTTGTGTTTTAACTAATTATATGTTTATTAACCTTAGATACCCCATATATAAATTTAGGGTTAAGCATTTTATTGACTCAATCATTGGTCTCAAAACCCTAGATTGACTTAGGGTTTTCTATTTTTTTATTTCTAATTGCTAAAAAATGTTGTTTCATATTCTAATTTTTTTCACTTATAAGAAATAGAAAATGTTAATCACAAATATCATTTTCAAATAGAAGATAAAGAAACACTTATCACTCATCTCAATAACAAAAGGACCTTAATTGATACATTTTTATATTTTACAAGAGATGAAATCAGTAAACATGCCAAGGCTAAGGCATCTTCACCTAATGATGGTGAATACTTAGGAGGTACTACAATAAATTCCAATCCAATAACCCTCCCATTGAGAACATCATCACTTCATACATTATATAGGGGCATGAGCTATGTATTTACACCATTGTTCCTTGAAATAAATCCTACTATTGATATATCCTCCATGGGAACTATTAGCACTTCAACAAAATTTCCTATTTTAATTCATCTGTCAACTCAAACCATGGGTACACCTCCTTTGGTGACTTCTCAAACTTCAAACCTCGATGATTAAAATGTGCAATATCTTGTACAAACTATAATTTTTTTGTAATCTAAGATTACTAATACTGAGCAAAATTTTATAAAGTCACCTTCTACTATTGATTCACAAGATGTGTTACATATTCCTTGCTTTTAAAATATATTAGCACCCTTTGAAAACTTATTTTTGCACCCAATTTCACATTTTATGATGAAAAGGGTGGTCCTAAGCAACACCTTTGATTTTTCTATGTGGCATGTTTTGATTATGCCTCTAGTGATAAAATTTTGATCAAATTATTTTCAAGGAGCCCAAAATACTATGCTTTATAATGGTTCTATGAATTACCACTCCAATTAGTGAAAGCATTCAAACCTCTAGGATCTAGCTAATAAGTTCCTATCATAGTTTTCTATAAAAATCACTAAAAATATGTCATATGCTCAAATTGTAAAGGCCAAATAAGGAATCAATGAACCTACCAATGAATATGTTTTGAAATATAAAATAATGTTATCCAAAATGACAAATAAAATGGTAGAAATAGAGTTTCAAGACATCTTCAAGTAAATCTTGCTTGCTCCATTACATGAGTACATTATTTTCAAAAATTTCAAAAATTTTAATGTCTTGTGCCATATTTTTTGATATCATGAAATGAAACTTATTTCCTTGAACAAGCTTAAGTATGTATCAAACACACCGACTACATCTGAAATAAAATTTCATATCAAATCAAGATACAAGGTGAAACTTATGGAACCTTAAAAATAAACAATCATAAAAGTTATTGTAGTGTCACAACAAACTAATTGGATCATATTATCCAGTGTACTGAAGACAAATTTACACAATTACTTTATTCATCTCATATCTCTTCCTCCTCCCATCATGGTTGATATGAATCAACATCTACCCAAAGGATATGATGCTAATGCATATTGTGACTATCACCAAGGCCTTGGGAATTCTAAGAACTGATATTATACCTTGAAGAATAAAATTTAAGACATTATCAATGACCAAAATATTCCTTTGATGATCCTCCAAAGGATTTTGGTTCACAACCTAGTGATCACAAAAATTAGAAGATATTTAACAATCTATCATAAAATCATTCTAAAAAAGATCCAAAAGTGAAAATAAAATACAATGCACATCCTCCTCCATCATATTATATTCACCCAAAGATGGGATTATTGGTACTATACATGCATGTTACCTCCTATGGTTCATAGACCTATAAAATTTTATGATAGTGAATCATGGATGATGACTCATATCTTCATTCATTACTTATTCGAGCATACCTTAGCCATTGGCCTATACATGGTGTTATGATTGAAAATGGTTGTAGTGAAAATGTATATACCATGGCACTACTTAAACATTTGAGATATACACATGAGGATTTATACCATTTGACTAAAACAATCAAAGCATTTGATGGGACATCAAAACATATTATTGGTGAGATTGATTTACCTTTATATGTTGGTCCATCACATGTGGTTACCACTTTATTAGTTATACCATATACAGGAGTCTTTGATATGTTATTGGGATGATCTTGGATAAATAAACTTCATGTAGTACCCCCTATAATGCATGGATGTATTAAATACATTCATACCAACATAAGAGTCATAGTTCCTAGAATTCCATATGAACATCTAATTAAACAAGATATGTTTATTCCAAGACAAATAATTATAAAACCTATTAAGGTTAATCCTAAATTAAAGGTTAAGTAACTATAAATCCCTTTTCCTAGGCAATCCATACTTGAGAGGCCTTTACACTAGAGACACAACATGATTCCATAGAATCTTCATCTATGCCTACACAACATACTCAATTACCTAGAATAATTAAACATGTTCCAATTATAGCTACTCCTGATGGGTTCAAAAAAATCTACTCCTTAAATTCTTCTTCATGACTATAAAGTCTTATTATACGTATGTAAAATACCATAAATTATACAGATCTAAATATGACACCTATGTATGCTCCTTGGTAGTACCACTAGTTTTACATACCATATAATGAGATTGGAGTTACCTATGAGCATTAATTGGATAGGATCATAGGATAATTTTTTCCTATAAAATGTTCCAAAAAGACAAAAAAATCTGAAAATACAAAAACATTCGAATAATTCAAAAATACCAAAAATAATCAACATTCCTAGATTTTACTAGCTCCTTAGAATCTATGTTATTTTATTTATGTTAGTAGATAACATATAATTTCATTCCTATATACACATGTTTCACACATTTTTGAGTGTGATATAGGCATACTTAGACACATGATCTATTCATTTTTAGATGTTGGACCGTTCCTCTATTCATGTCATATAGTATATTGGGGGCATATACTTATTTGATCATGATTAACACATGTTACATATCATTTATGATCATTAATACATTATCATGTTTGAGATTATATATTAATGTTTACACATGTCCATGTCCATACCCTTATCCTTCAAAATGTACTTGATATTATATCCTACATAATATTTTTTACTAACACATTGATATAGGGACTAGTATAATATGCTTATGTTGGTTGTTTATACTTCATTCACTCACATTGTCAATTCCTTGAGTGTGTTATTGTGATTACTATTATATTGCTTGTGAAAATTTTTAATATGTTCCTTTCTTGTTTGCCCTTATGCCATTGTGTATTGATTTAACATTTGAATGTGTTATTCTATGTTGATTGGACATTTAAATGTCATTCATTATAATTGTGCAATATTTGAACATGCCCCTTATATGAGGTTTCCTTGGACCATTCCATTGAATTACATTAAGTTCTCTTATGTGTGTTATTTATTATTTTATAAGTTAATATTGTTACCTTGTATACATTTCCATGATATATATCATGACTTTTAGTAATTGATGTGATCACATAATGCAACCCTAAATGATACATCTACTTCAACCTATTATCCCTATATGCTACATGACTCATATACAAGTTATATGACTACTTTATCTTTTTAGATAAGTTACCTACCAATTTATATGTACCCCACATCAAAAGGGGGGAATGTTTTTGGGGGTATGTCATAATAACATGACCTCCACATTTTCATAGTTTCTAGACTTCAGTGGAGGCATGTCACAAAGGCATGACCTCCACAATTATATACCCTCCCAATTTTTAAATTTTAGTGGGGTCATATTATAAGAATATGACCTCCACACTTATACACTTATTTTGTATCTCAATATTTTAGTTGGGACTTATCATAAAATCATGACCTCTATGATTACACAAGATCTAGTTCAGTTTCATGATTCAAATATACACTTGGGTAATAATCCTATACATTGCACTGATTTTGCATAGATTTGAAACATAGTTTTTAAAATATATGACACATATACTCCAACTCATACATATTATAGGTGTATATGCCATGTTATTGCACCAATTTTTTTAAAACTTACCAATTATAATATTCACTAGGATAAACCAATTACACCAGGATGTACTGTTATTGAGCCTTTTCTACTAAAATAATGAATTCATTTTATATTTTTAAGTGATTAAATAATTAAAATTAACCATATTTATATATTGAAGTGATTATTTCATACAATCTCACTAGATTTATAGGATGAGCTATTAAATCACCAACCCTCACTAGGTTATATATATTCTCACTTTAGTTGTGCGATTGAGACATAATAATCTCAATGGACATGTCATAACTCATCTTTGCACTAGATTGGGGGCATAATACCTTCAAATATCCTTTCTTATATCTCTAAAATTTAGGTTTTAACCTTATCTAGCTCTAATGCTTCATAAGGAAACATATTTACCATGTCAAAACATTAAGAGGCAACATGGTTACATTGACACACATGTGTACTCCTTCCTTACTCTCTTTCATTTCAAACATTTCAATTATTTAAAATTTAAAATTATATCCAATGATTTGTATTGTATCATGCTCTTGGTTATAGTTCATATACTAAAATAAATACTCAAAATGTGTTCAAACAAATACAAGGTGTATTATACCCACCCACATACACATTTATTTCCTTTAACTTAATAATTTCATCCTTATGCATTACTATATTAAATGAGTAGGTGTGGAAGGGGGAGTGGAGAATTTATATTATAAAATTAAATACTTATAGCATCTTAGTCCTATACATTTGACAAATATCAATCAGGGCTATACCCTTCAGTTCTAGATCTCCCTTCTATCAAAAGGCTCAGATTCACCATCTTATTATGCCTAAATGCTTATCTCTTAGTCCAATCCATATAATTATATTGACCCAAGTCTCATGTAATGTAATTAAAGCTTAAAAATTGATAAACATTATCCATTATCAGTTTCAAATCTATACATATTTTCTAGCCTTATAGACACTATAGACATAAAGGGACACTACCACCAACATTAGTGTCCAAATCCTTATCTAGTGTCTAGTTTCCAAAATTCATATAAATTTTAAATGTTTTGAAAATTATGGGTTAGATTATTTTTATTATTGAACCTTATTATGAAATATTTTAAAAATGTTTAGTATAAATATATGTCTAATCATTTTCATTCATCATCCAATAAATACCTACTAAATCTAAATCAATCGATTGCATGAATATTCAAATCTGTCCCATTCATCTTTATTTTCATATCCAACATACAAGAAATTATATCATATGTTTAAAGAATTCAAATAGTATCCCATGAGTACCAACAAAAGATAAGAATATGACTATCCTTGATTAGTAGTAGAATATGAAATTACTTTTAGATAGGTTTCACTCCCTAGACAATAGTGCATGTTGATTGTGTCTTTTGAATACAAACCTATCCCAGTTGATTTTGATTGATGATTGAAATTCCAAACATATAAAATTATAATTATGATAGTTCATGGCCAAGAATTGAATTTGAATATAATCCTAGACAATATTTCACTCCCTAAATAATAATGCAGGCCAACTAGATCATTTGACTGTGAACTTATCCACCTTAACCATGATGAAAATAAGACCCCTTTACCTCTTATGCATATATTTGATGATTGGACTGAGATGTTGCGATTCAGATTATCTTGCGTAGATATCATAATTTTCCTTATTTTTATTTTAAAACCCTAGGGGTCTTTATGAGAGTTAGAAATTATAAAAAGAGAGGGGGAGTGTAATGTTAGGGTGTGGAGCTAAAAGCTTCACCAAGGAGCAAACTCAAACAGGTTCGGGTCTACACAGACACCGGCGTCGATCAAGAGCGACCGACGTTGGTCAGTTACAGTTACAGAGGCGCCGACGTCGGCAGTAGGGTCGGCCGGTGACGGTCACAGGCGAACAGGCAGGAACCGACGTCGGTTACCTGTGTGTCCAGAAAGCGATTTCCGAGGACAGAAGCGAGTGTTTGCATGATAAGTTTGAGTTGTAGACTCAAGCTTGCATCTCTATTATTAGCAATATTATTTTTAGAGCCCTTGTTGAAGAGGCTTAACTGTTTGTTGTAAGTGCATGCTCAAGTTTCCTTTTTCTATATGTAGGAAAGATCTTCTTAGCTATTGTGTGTGTAAGAGAGTTGAACTGTAAAAGTAGAACATTGTGAATGTTTGAAGGACAGTACTGAGTTACATCAATCTAGGTTGTTGGATTTGATTGTACTTGAGAGAGAGCTCTTGAGGAATAGAGATCTAGTGAGAGATCTTGTGTGCATCTGAGAGAGGTGTGGAAGAACGAAGTTTCTTCAATTGTATTCCTATTGTAAAGAGTTTTAATACAAGTTTTCAGGGTGTTTTCTTGTATATCTTGTTCTGTGCTATTTATCATTTCAGTTACTTATCTATCTGATTTATTTCTGCATTTATTGCTTTCACAAGTGTAATCCATTGTTGGTTGATCCCCAACAAGTGGTATCAGAGCTCAGGTTCACTAACAGGTGGTTCAGATCTGTGTAGTGTGTTTGGATTACAGGTTGCTCACAGGGATTTCTGTTTGAGTGGGAGAAGCAATGGCAGAAGAAAGTAAGTTGAGAATGGAAAAGTTTAATGGCAAGAACTATCAACACTGGAGAATGCAGATAGAGAACTATCTATATCAGAAGGATCTTTACTTACCGTTAGGTGGGATAGCAAAGAAGCCCAAGGACATGGAGGATGAAGAATGGGAAGTTCTTGACAGAAAGGCTCTTGGGTCTATAAGACTGAGTCTGGCCTCCACTGTGATATCTAATTTGTCACAGGCAAAAACTATGGTAGAGTTAATGACTACGTTAGCAAATTTGTATGAAAAACCCTCAGCTTCAAATAAGGTATATTTAATGAAGTAGTTATTTAATTTGCATATGCAAGAAGGTGGATCTGTCTCTAATCACCTGAATGATTTCCATGGTATTGTTAATCAGTTAAGTTCAGTCAATATTGTATTTGAAGATGAAATAAAAGCTCTTTTAATATTATGTTCTTTGCTTGAAAGCTGACATGGCTTGGTAATGACAGTTTCTAATACTGCATCTGCATCAAATATTTTGAAAGTAGAGGATGTTGTTAGTGTTATCTTGAATGAGGAAATATGCAGGAAAAGCACAGAAGAGGCATCCGAGAACGCTTTAAGTTTTGAGAGCAGGGGAAGGCAAAAAGAGAAGAGCAAGAAAGGCAGAGCAAGATCCAAGTCTAAAGGGAAAGGCAGATCTAAATCTAGAAATGGTAGGAAGCCACAATGCTGGAACTATGGAAAGATGGGGCACATAAGCAGAGATTGTTGGTCAAAGCCTAAGGAGGACAACCAACAAGAAGGAAAGGAAGAAGCCAAGATTGCAGGTATTGCACAGGATGCTTTAATTTTCTCTCTGCATAATAATATAGAGTCTTGGGTATTAGATTTTGGTGCATCTTTCCATGCTACTCCTAACAGGGAATATTTCAGTGACTATATCCAAGGAGATTTTGGAATAGTGTACTTAGGGGATGATGAGCCTTGTAAGATTACTGGCAAAGGTAAAGTGCAGCTAAAGATGCAGAATGGCAACACATGGGTGTTGAGAGATGTGATGCATGTTCTTAGTTTGAAGAGAAATTTGATTTCTGCAGGTAAGCTAGGTGATGAGGGTTGTATAATAAATCTCACAGCAGATTCTTGGAAGGTGACCAAGGGTGCACTTGTTATGGCCAGAGGTAAGAGAGAAGGTACTCTCTATTTGTGTAATTGTGTTACTAACAAATCTCCTTCAGTTTTATCTACTTCAAATGTGGATGCTAAATTGTGGCACTCAAGGCTTGGCCACATGAGTGAGAAGGGGATGTCAATTCTTAAGTCTAAAGGTATGCTTTCAGATTTGAAAAGTATGGATCTAGAATTTTGTGAGCATTGTGTATTTGGAAAACAGAAAAGGGTTAGTTTTCTCAAGACTGGGTCTACTAAGAAAAGGCAGAAGTTGCAGCTTGTTCACACAGACGTGTGGGGACCGGCTCAGGTAGCCTCTATTGGCGGATCGCGGTACTATGTCACATTCATAGATGATGCTACAAGGAAGGTATGGATCTACTGTATTAAAAAGAAATCTGATGTTTTTGAGACTTTTAAGATTTGGAAAGCCATGGTTGAGAATGAAACAGGCAGAAAATTAAAGTGCTTGAGATCTGATAGTGGCGGTGAGTTCTGCAGTCTTAAGTTTAACTGGTATTGTTACACTCACAGAATCTGTAGGCAAAGGATGGTTACAAGGACACCTCAGTAGAATGGTATTGCTAAAAGGATGAACAGAACTATCATGGAGCATGAAGGGTTGCCCTTAGAGTTTTGGGCAGAAGCAGTTGACACCGCAGTGTACCTGATCAACAGAGGACCCTCTACAGCTCTGGATGGTGGAATTCCAGAAGAGGCATGGACAGGTAAAAAGGTAGATCTCTCATATCTCAAAGTTTTTGGTTGTGAAGCCTTTGTGCACATAGATAAGGAAAATAGAAAGAAGCTTGATGCTAAGTCTATGAGGTGCACGTTTATTGGCTATGGCTCAGATGATTTTGGTTTCAAATTTTGGAATTTAGGAACTAACAAGGTAATTAGGAGCCGTGATGTTGTTTTCAATGAAAGAGTGATGTACAGTGATCAGATAAGGAAGCTGGATCAATCTGGGTAGAGCAATAGTGAATTGGATGAAGTTATGGTCCAAAATGAGCTCACGAGAAAGAGAAATAATCACTTACAGGAAAACACAGAGACCGACGTCGGCAGGTTAGGAACCGGCGTCGGCAGTATAGAAACCGATGTCGGTCATACAGAGACTGACGTCGATAGACCAAGGACCGACGTCGGCAGGCCAGAACCAGCGTCGGCCAGTAACAGGTCTATAGGTGGCCGAGGTCGGTCACTGTCAGAAAATTTGGGTGGACAGATTGTTGAGAATGAGTCTAAGACACCCATCAAGAGGTCTGAAAGGGTAAGTAAGCCTCCAATTAGATATTCTCCTTCCTTATATTATTTATTGCTAACTAATGGTGGAGAACCAAAAAGTTTTGAAGAAGCATTATAGGTGGAGTCCAGGAGTAAGTGAGAGCGTGGCATGGTTGAGGAGATGGAGTCCTTAAGAGAGAACCAAACATGGGATTTGGTTGAGTTGCCAGCTGGTAAGAGAACACTGAAGAACAGATGGACCTACAGGTTAAAGGAAGGTGAGGATGGATAGATGAGATATAAGGCCAGATTG
Source organism: Torreya grandis (assembly GCA_037957365.1). NCBI lineage: Eukaryota > Viridiplantae > Streptophyta > Pinopsida > Cupressales > Taxaceae > Torreya > Torreya grandis. Next base: position 778,693 of record JARHVA010000975.1, on the reverse strand, counting down.
GTTGTTAAAGGATTTGCATAAAAGCTAGGTATTGACTTTGGTGAGATTTTTTCTCCAGTTGTTAAGATGACTTCAATAAGGGTTGTATTGTCTTTGGTTGCTTTTGAGGATTTGCATCTTGAGCAGCTAGATGTTAAGATAGCATTTCTTCATGGAGATTTGGATGAGGAAATTTACATGGAACAGCCAGAAGGATTCGAGGTCAAGGGTAAGGAGAAGTTTGTGTGCAGGTTGAAGAAAAGCTTGTATGGCCTCAAGCAAGCTCCTAGGCAATGGTACTTAAAATTTGACAGGTTTATGACTGAGCATAGCTACAGCAGATGTCAATCAGACCATTGTGTGTATTTCAAGAGATTTGATAACGGTAGATATATTATTCTATTGTTGTATGTAGATGACATGCTGGTTGCAGGGTCTCACATGTAGGATATCTCAGAGCTTAAGGTAAAATTAGCTCAAATGTTTGCTATGAAGGATTTGGGAGCAGCAAAGAAAATCCTTGGCATGAGCATTAAGAGGGACAGGAAAAATCACAGGTTGATATTGTCTCAAGAAGATTATGTGGACAAGGTGTTGAAACGGTTCAATATGCAGGATGCTAAACCGGTAAGCACACCTTTGGCTAGACATTTTAAGTTAAGCAAAGAACAATGTCCTAATTCACATGATGAGGCAGAGTACATGAGTAAGGTTCCATATTCTTCCGCAGTAGGGAGTTTGATGTATGCAATAGTGTGTACTAGACCGGATATTGCCCAAGTAGTGGGAGTAGTAAGCAGGTATATGGCCAATCCAGGAAAGGAACATTGGAAAGCAGTTCAATGGATCCTTAGATATCTGAGAGGAACCAGCAGTAGACACTTTTGCTATGGAGGTTCAGATACTTCTCTACATGGCTATGTAGATTTAGATATGGCAGGTGATCTGGATGGTAGAAGGAGCACTACAGGTTATGTTTTTACTGTAGGCAAAATGGCAGTTAGCTGGATATCTAAGTTGCAAAAGGTTGTAGCCTTGTCAACTACGGAAGCAGAGTATATTGCAGCTACAGAAGCTAGCAAGGAGATGATATGGATGACACGGTTCATGGAAGAGCTTGGAAGGGAGCATGGAAGTTGAAGATTGTACAGTGACAGTCAGAGTGCAATCCATTTGGCTAAGAACTCAGCTTTTCACTCAAGAACAAAGCACATACAGCTAAGGTACCACTTCATACGGCAGGTATTGGAAGATGGTGAGTTGAAGCTGGAGAAAATCCATACAGACAAGAATCCTGCTGATATGCTAACAAAGCCGGTTACAAAGGAGAAGTTGAATCTTCATTCAACTTCTATTGGTCTTCATGATTGAGTTGGAGATGGAGGGGCTAGAAGATGTTGCTGTACAGGTACTGGTGCAGCTGGTTTATCTCCAAGTGGGAGATTGTTAGGGTGTGGAGCTAAAAGCTTCACCAAGGAGCAAACTCAAACAGGTTCAGGTCTACACAGACACCGGCGTCGGTCAGGAGCGATCGATGTCGGTCAGTTGCAGTTACAGAGGCACCGACGTCGGCAGTAGGATCGACCGGCGATGGTCACAAGCAAACAGGCAGGAACCGACGTCGGTTACCTGTGTGTCCAAAAAGTGATTTCCGAGGACAGAAGTGAGTGTTTGCATGATAAGTTTGAGTTGTAGACTCAAGCTTGCGTCTCTATTATTAGCAATATTATTTTTAGAGCCCTTGTTGAAGAGGCTTAACTATTTGTTGTAAGTGCATGCTCAAGTTTCCTTTTTCTATATGTAGGAAAGATCTTCTTAGCTATTGTGTGTGTAAGAGAGTTGAACTATAAAAGTAGAACATTGTGAATGTTTGAAGGACAGTACTGAGTTGCATCAATCCAGGTTGTTGGATTTGATTGTACTTGAGAGAGAGCTCTTGAGGAATAGAGATCTAGTGAGAGATCTTGTGTGCATCTGAGAGAGGTGTGGAAGAACGAAGTTTCTTCAATTGTATTCCTATTGTAAAGAGTTTTAATACAAGTTTTCAGGGTGTTTTCTTGTATATCTTGTTCTGTGCTATTTATCATTTCAGATACTTATCTATCTGATTTATTTCCGCATTTATTGCTTTCACAAGTGTAATCCATTGTTGGTTGATCCCCAACATGTAATGGGTTGAGTTGACCCCAATCACCCCATTGATGATTGAATATTGCCTATGTATCTAGATACTCCAAAAAGGAAAATCAAGCCACATGTAGCTCTCCCACCTATAGTGATTATGAAATTATACTCCTCAAGTATATGTATTCATCTATAAATATGGATTTGATTCTTGACAATGATAACTCTTAACTTACTTTGAGATGATTTAGACTTGGCTTTTGGCTGCTCCTTGTGAATGATCTTAAATTTTAGAAAAATAAGGAATATTTTCTCAATGTGTAATAGTGCGTAAGTGCTCAATAGATAGTGCTTAGCTAGGGAACCAAGTGTCTTTGAAATGAGATTTTGATTTGACTATACAGTATATCCAACCTTATGAAACATGCAAAAAGACCTAAAATATTAATTAAAAATTTAGAAACTAGTCATTATTTATTCTGGGACATAACCAGTCTAAGTTGATAGGTCCACAATAGTAGACATGTTTGCCTAGCATGGATTTGTCTCTTAAATTTAGGGAAAAATGTCATGATGTGGAGATAATTTGATGGTAGTATAAAATAGTTTGAGAATTTTACTAGGAAATTCTTGTGTATAGTAATGGAAAATAGAGGGTCAAGATTGCATTTAGATAAATGTCTTAAGAGGAATGGCAAGTAAAAATTATGTATTTGGGTGAAAGTCATATGGTTTAGGATATGTTAATAATTAACATTATTAAGTAATTATGAATATATTTAGGTATTTACATTTCTCCCCCTTTATTATATTAATGAATTTTCTAGTGTAAAGGAGAAATAATTAAAATTGAGTGTGTACAACACACTTATCCTTTGAGAGGACACTTCAATTTTGCAAGGTAACAAATCTTGCAATAACACATGAAGTAGTCATTTGTCCATATTTAAAATTTTAAAAAGTTGAAGCTATGAAATTGAAAATTGAAAAGAGAGAAAGGAAGGAGTACACTTGTATGGATATGAAATCATGTTGATATGTAAATTTTAAAAGATGGAGAACTGTGCCCCCTTGTCTAAGCACTTAGAGAATTTGATCCATTAGCAAATTGAGAGTGATTAAGTCCTAATTATAATTAAATAATCAAGCCCTTTGATTGGAAATATGCATATTAAAATTCTCATGAATGGGAAAAGTACACAATGTACTAATCCATAGAATGTGGAACCATGATGGGTTCACTAGAAGTGATGCCAAAGCCATTGAGTGTCACTATACTTAAACTTAAATCACCCATAATAGAAGATAAAACCACACAATGTATTTTTCATAAGTAATGCCAAGGTTGTTGAGTGTCACTTGCTCAAATATACATTACTTGTAATATAATGAATCATATAATTTTTAAAAGATCTAGATTCTACTTGCATATTTGAAAGAGAATGAAGAATATTCATGCCCTCATCATGACCTCAGTGCTAATAGATTTGAATTAAAATGAATATTTTGTCTTTGAATTTTTAAATTTTTAACTATGAAAATATGCATGAACAAGTATCATACCCTTTGAGCATTCATAAATATGGATAAACAAACATCATGCCATTCAAACTTTAAAAATGTGCATAAACAAGTATCATGCCCCCTAAATTTGTGATAAATGCTATAAAATGCCATGCCTTTATATGATCAATTATAAATGTATTTAAAACCTCTATCTATTTTTTCACATGCCTATACATATTCATTCAATTGTGTATGAATATATAGTTTGATTATTTTCAAAATGAGTGCATATGCATGTCATATGCCTTAAGAATCTATATTTGATGTGCCAATTTATGTCATACATCTGATTTCTAAAGTAATTTGAATATTTTAAACCTATAATTTGAATATTTGAAACATGTAATTTTTATCTTTAAAACCTATACTCTGTATGTTTTAAGACTTTGATTTGCCATATAATATAATTTTTCATTAATTTAATTATTTGAAATCAATATATTAATTTTTTTTATTGAAATATAGGCTCACTCCCAAATCTGATTTTATTTACTTATGGAGGCTTGGATATCTAAGACAAACCCAATATAATTCCCCCATTTTGAGATGAGGGATATAGCATATAAGTCACTCATCAAAAAAGAGGAGTTAGCTATATCATGTGATAAATATAGAATCATGTATAATTATGTCAACATGTGGAGAGTATGTTATCATAGTAATGTAATTGCTATTAAAACATGTATGTGACATATTGAATGCAAGACATCAAAGTGTCAATTATGGCTAGATATAGTAATGAGGCTTGTAATAAAATAACCATAACTAAAGTAGCCTACATAGTAAAAGTGCATGATATGTATCATGGCACCACTAACCAATCTCATCAAGTACACCACATAATGTCATGTAATGTCACACATAAGGTAAAGGGACACATACAATGGACATGTTTAAATGTCATATATATAAGAAACAAATTTATGTATAGGGCCAAGGGCCATAAGCAATGGATATGTTCAAATGTCACATGCGAAAATATCACACACATAGGGTCAAGGGACATGAGTAATGGACATGTTCAAATATCACACACATAATGTCAAGGTCCATAGACAATGGACATGTTCCAAATTTTCCCAAGAAAATATCACATTCATAGGGCAGAGGGCCACAAGCAATGGACATGTTTAAATGTCGCATAATAAAATATTGCACACATAGGGATGAGGGCCACAAGTAATGGACATGTTCAAATTTCACACACAAAAATACTACATGCATAGGGCCAAAGAACATAAGAAATTAACATGTTCAAATATCTCATGAGAAAATTTCACACACATGGGTTCAAGGGCCACAAGTAATCAAACATGTTTAAATTTTACACAAAAAAATATTCCACATATAGGACCAAGGGCCAAACATAATGATAAAACAATGTCTATCTTATCATGCAAGAAAGTAAACAACATTTAAGGAACATAGAACATGTAAAAACTAGTCTATACCATCCATATATATCAATGTCACATCATATAAATGTATCATATTCATGCAACATAATGGTAGATATGATTAATTATAAAAACACTCGTAGGATATGTATCTCAACATTGAATTTGATGTCATATATGGATATAACCTATTATAATTTAATATGTATAATAAGATACCCTCAACATAGCCAAGGCCATTGGATAGAATGGAATGCAACATCTAAGAATCCATATGAATATGTATGCCCTACATCACACTCATATACCTCATGAAATTCATGTGTGTTTGAAAAATAATATTATATTTACCAAAATATGTGATGAATAACATACGCAAAGAAGAAAACTATAAATTAATGTAATTCTTAGGTTTTGTTTTTTGTTTTTTAAATATTTTTGACATATTTGTTTAAAAAAGAAGAAGAAATAACTTGTTATAATGTAACATGTAGAATAAGATTCCCTCAACATAGCCAAGGCCATTAGATAGAATAAAATGTAACATCTAAGAATCCATATGAATATATATGTCCTACATCACACTCATAGACCTCATGAAATACATGTGTGTATGAAAAATAATATGCTATTTACCAGGATATGTGATGAATAACATACGTAAAGAATAAAACTAGCAATTCATGTAATTTTTAGATTTAGATTTTTGTTTTTTTTAAATATTTTTGAAATATTTGTTTCTTTATGATTTTTTTTACATGTGTGTAAAGATAAGTAGCAATGATTTTAAAATATAAGAATGGGAGGGATCCAAATATCCATAACATTCATTATGGTATAACATGCACTAGACGTGATAGCATGTCAATGTGGAGAAAGTGAAAGCAATAAATATGGACCCATTGTATATGTGTATTGAAAAAATGTAACTCAATATCATATGTGTAGATAAGAATCTATGTGCCTATATTAGGTAAGAATCAATGTGTGTGGTTCTCTCTATTTTTGAAAACTTTTTCTTAGTTTTGGAAGAAACAAATTAGTGATAAGGGGTGTGTATAAAAACCTATTTAAAGTGCACACATTGAATCCAAATGATGTTGGATAATTTTTGGATAGGAAGAAATAACCTACAATAAGAAAACACTAAGACAATTTATTTGTTAGACAAGTAGTAAAGTGGATTGCCTAGCGTGACCTAGGTCCTAGAAGTGAAAGCTTCCTAGGAGGCTATCAATCCACCTTATTTAAAACAAGTTAAGTTTGATAGAATGAATGAAGGATAAAATAAAATAATATAAAACTGAGACTAAAAACAACAAATTAATTAAGAAACCAAAATACATTGCTAAGATGATTAAACTTAAGCAAGTAGTTTGAATAATGCTAATGCTAAAAATTGGCCAAGTAAAAGGTTATGATTTTGGTTTGGTAATTTGGTAAGGGTAAAAGGGATGGTTTATTTGAGGTTGGTAAGTGGTTTAAATTTTAAAAGTCTAAGGGTTGAAAAGAGGTAAATGGTCAAGAGAACAAATATGGGAAAAGGGGTAAATGGGTAAAGGGGCAAAAGGATAAATGGGATAAAGGTGAAAATAAAGTAAATAGGATAAAGGGATAAAAATAAGACGTAAAGGGGTTATAGTTTATAAATAAAAAAATAATAGGCCAAGGATGGGGTTTATAAATCAAGAGGGAAGATGCCAAAGGAGATAATAAGTTGAAATGAAATAAACAAACAAGGTTACCTTTGAGATGGTTGTTGATGATGGTGTTATTGATGATATTGTTGATGAAATCCTAGAGTGATTCTAGAAAAGCTTCAATGCTTTGAATATTTTCTCTTCCAAGATGAGGATGACCTCCTTATCAAGTGGATAACCTCCTCTAAAAAACTACAATAAAATTTTAATAACAAAAAATACTAATCTGACACTTTCCAACCTAACCCTGGGTTAAAGAGAGGGGGTATTTATAGCATATGTTGTGAAGGGTCATTTCAAAAGAGTAATAATAGAGGTATGATGACATTTTATATGTGGTGGATAAATTAGTCAAAATGATGTGGGTTGGGATTCCCATTTGGGTTGGTGAGTGTCCCATTTGGGTTAAGAAGTTAAAAATGGGTGCCCTTTGTCTTAAAGAGGTAGGTATCTTATTTTGGAGGTTAATTTCATGTGTGAACATAAAATACATGTTGATTGATGGTCCCTTTAGGGTAAATTTTCCATATTTCAAGGGGGGGACCTTGTGATTCTTAAATGAGGTCATCAAGCACTTTGGGAAGGGCCTCAGGTGGGGTATGATGTCCCACATTAAGCCATCTCACTTTTAGGCCATGTCACTTGCCATATCACCTCCCAAATCACCTTCCATGTCACTTGACTATCATATGCAATGCAACTTTCCATGTCACATGCCATGTAACTTTCTATGTCACATGCCATGTCATTTTCCATGTCACATGCCATGCCACTTGCCATGTCATCATGAGTAGTGATAGTGGGTCCCACAGTGAATAATGATAGTGAATAGCACTTTTGAATAGTATTTTTAAATAATGTTTTTGAATAATATTATATGACTATAATAATAGCGATTTAATTAGTTTAAGAGGGGTTTGTTAAGGCTTAAAAAGGTTTGGGGGTTTTGAGGCATTTAGTCATTGAAAACTGCAAGTGTGTAGTTTTCTAATGTCTACATTTTGCCCCTTTTTATTATGCAAATTTGAATTAATAAGCTAACAAAAAAAATGAATCACTTGGTCAAAGGTCAAGGTGCTCTGAGTATGGGAGGAGGTGTTCCCCCTCAAACTGAGAATTGATGAAGGATGACCGAATCGGGTGTAGGTTTGATAAGCAGTTGGTGGGGAGGCACTAGGTGGTGCCACAAGGTAGTTATGTATGTGAAATGCCAATAGGTTCAAAAAATACATCTAAGAGTAATAGTCAAGATTATTCAGAGACTAAATCTTCCATGTTGGTAAAAATAAGGTCGATCCTAGAAGGACACATGATAGGGATAACCAGTCCACAATGTTGGTCATAACTAATCAAGTTAGGCCTATCAAGTCATCTAGATAGGCTCAATGTTGGTCACAAGTATCCAAGGTAGGAAGTGCTTTTTCAAAATAACACAATTGGTTAGGTCATGCATGAGGTGGTGTAAATTTTCAAAATTTCAACATAGTAAGGTTGGTCATCATGGTCAAAAGTTTTTAAAAAACATGCCAATGTTTTGGGTCAAAGGTAACCAATGTCAAGCTAAACATGGCAAAAGCATGGGTGGATTGGTTATGGGTTGGAATGGGATGGCCAAGCTAACTCCAAATTCACTTGGTAAGTTGACATTGCCTACATAGTTCCATGGATAGGAATCCAAAAATAATGTTAGGTTAAATGTAGTTATTTTAAGGTAAAGAGTGTTGGTTAATTTGGTTTCCCCAATTTGATATCATGTAGCTAGGTCTGGTTGAAGGATGTTGGAGAAAGAGAAGCCCCAAAAGGTGGTAAATATGGGTCTCAAATAATTTTCTAATTGGTTTGGTATAAATGATGGATGAGATTACCTAGGATGCAATTAGATGATTATGTCAACTATGTAAAAGGAATCTACAGCCATGGATAAGCAAGTTCAAGCATGAAATTTTTGTCACCATTTAAAAAAAAGAGAAATATTCTCTACTAGGCTTTAGAAAATATGGCACTACTCAAATTGCCATGGTGACCCGATGGGTTATTTCATCACCATCCAAATAAGCTGACATTGTGCACACTTCACAATAATGTCATTAATAGGCTATGGAAGGGTATGATTCAAGAATTTGGGGAAGCAAAGTAATAGAATGGGTAAATGAGAAGTGAATATTAGAACCCTTGACCCTTGAGTTATTGAGGCCCCAAAATAAGTAAGCATTGAGTTTTGAGGGAATTCAGAGAAAGATATTGAGGGGTTTTGAAATATGGAGTGAGGTGAATAATAATAATATTAATTAAATGAGGGAGTAGGTTGTGGATTTTATGAATTAAAGCAAAGTCATAGTGGACATGAGGAAGTAGACAAGGAGATGTAGAAATGGAAAAAATTATGACCACACTCTAAAGAGTTGGAGGATGAATTGGATAACATAAGGGAGATCCAACAAGGGATGTGGTGAAGGTGGACCAGGAGATGTATAAAGAGATAGGTAGAGGAAATAATGAGGTCTCATATAAAGATGAAGGTGGAGAAGGATGGAAGGATCCAGTCATGGACATATAGGAGGAAAAAAAAGAAGGTTGATAAGAACAAGGAATGTCCTCAAGATGAGAAAAATGAAAGGAAATAGAGAAAAGGGAGAGGATGGTGGAAAATAATGAAAGGGAATGAGATGAAGATAAAGGATGAAGTTCAAGGATGATAACAAGAAAAAATAAGAATTGAAGTAGGGATACAAAGCAAAGATACTCACATAGATGCAAAAGATAAGTGAGTACTAAGATGGAAAGAGGAAAAGGGGAATGCAAAAGGCAAAAGCCAAGAACTGAGAAGAAGAAAAGAGGCAATTATGGAAGGCTTATCAAAGGATAAATACCCAGGGAGAAACTGGTTGTGGAGTAAAAAAAGAAGACAAAAAGGATGGAAAAAAATCAAACAAGAAGAATGGAAAATGGGTATGGTGGGAAAAATGGTGAAATGGTAGAGAGTGGTGGTACATGTAAAGAAAAAGTATAGTAACAAAAGAAACAGAAATCTTACAAGATACACAATATGATGGGGAATTGGTGAGGAAAAGAGAGTGATAAAGAGGGTATGACAAATAGACAAGGGTAAGGGGAGATGATGAGGATGGTGAAAGAAGTTGAGGGGGATAAAGGAAAAGGTTGGTAATAAGTGGAGAGAGAGACCAAAAATATGAGAAGTGGGTGAGGGAGTGAGATATGAATCATGCATAAGGAAGGTGATGGGGAGGATAGTGAGGCAAAGTAGGTGGTGGTTTTATGGGAGATAAGAGGGGCCAATGAGGAAGGCTGTAAACCCTTGTGTTAAAAGAGATTGACAAGCTAGAAAAGTGGTTAAAAGATATTGAAAAGTTGAAGAGAAGGAGGTGGTGAGGGGATAGGTAGATAAGGGAAAATAAAATAAAGGATGTAGTTGAGCTAACCTTAGTAACTGAGCACTGCCTACATAGTCCAAAAATACCTTAGGCTAATGTAGTTCTCCCAGTAATAGAGGAAAAACTTAAGAGGAAGTATGATGTTAAAACATAAGGACACTGAAGAAAGAATTCAAAGCTTCCTTGATGTAGGATACCATAAGCAAGAGCATGTTGTTAGCAAGGGAAATGAGTGAGAATAAAAAGGGGATAAGAATTATTTGTTAGTGGCCAAGCAGCCCTTAAAAGTGAAGCAATTCCTACATAGTCCATGGATATCAAGCCAATTTAGTTCAATAAGGTTTGCATGATTTGTGTTTAAATTAGCTAACCTAACTTGATGGACACCATGGGTTGGTTTGGGCTAAGGGAGAAGGCTTTGTAAAATAATAGTTTTGAGTTTTGGTGAAGGCGTCAGTGAAATTGAATGGTGTAGATTGGTAAATAGTTACCATAATGATCTTGCATTAGTAGGATGAGAGATATAGATGGGCAAGGTAGGATAAATTAGAAGGGAACATAATTTTAAGTACCACAAATGATCTTTAATGGAGCTAATCTAAAAAAAGGTGCCTTTGTTAGGAGGTTACACCTTCAAAATTTTTGTGAGGGTAGGAGTTTAGAGATAATGTTTACTACTATGAGCCAAGTATTAGGAGGTGGAGGTCTATCCAGATCTGTAGAGTCACTTTGGCCAAGGTTCACACCATTATGAGTCAACTTTTAAGGGAAATAGTGAAGTGACAACCTACAAATAATTTATTTAATGGTCAAGTAGATTCTAAAAGTAAGGAAGTAAACAATGTGGTGAGTGATAGAGGATGGACCTTGCCTGACCCAAGAGCTACATGGGTAGGCTAGACAAATGGTGGATATGTTTAGGTCCTCTATCCCAGCTCCATGGAACCAATGACTTATTGGTTTTGCTAGTTTGGGCCTAACTAATAAGAAGTTGCATGGCTAAGAGAAGATGGTGGTTCCCTTATTATGGATGAACATTCAACTAGCATAAAAGAAAAGACTACCATGTTGAAGCAAGTATTGCCAATGGTTGGAATCTGATATTTAGAGTTTATGACAATGGGATGGTAGTAAGAGGAGGGTGGAAGGGACAAGAAGGTGAATGTATTAGTGTGGATTCATGGTAGCCTACCTCTGATGGAAGAGTTTCTATAGTGGAAAGGATTTGGGAGTTACCACCACCAATAATAGTGGCAGTTTTGAAGGCATGATCATTACAATAGCCCATGGTTAGAAGCCAATTTACGTCAACTAGGCCAAAGGTGATAATGATGTAAATGACCACTAGGCCTTCAAGGTTCATGAGATGACAAAGCAAGGAAAGACATTGGATGTGAATTGGAAGATAAGGGAAATAAAAATATATCATAATGGTGCATAATGGCTTTATCTAGATGACCAATCATATCGAGGGTGATGTGTCCATATGAAAAGGTAGGTAGGCATGACCATTTCTAGTGGGAAGACTATTTAAAGGAATCAATGATATCATATGACCTTCTTGATTGTAAAAATGGAAAACTAGGTTAGTGAGGAAGAATGGGTAGGTATTCTATTTAAAGAATCATGATAAGGACCAGTACTAGGATCAGGTCATGTCCTTCATGCAAGCACATCTACCTTCACATAATCATCATTCAAATTTCTATTGAAAATGATGATGTGTGTCCTTCTATGCATGAATACTACCATATTCGACCACATTCATCATTAATAAAAATAGTAACAATGAATAGGAGTGCCATCTGCTCATCCCACACTAATTCTACTATCTAGCTCATGAGGCAAAATTTCTTAAATAAATGATGCCTTATTCATAAGGTATGTTGATGTATGCATGTCAACATTATTCTTGGGATTAATCAAGTAGAAGGATGGCTAAACAAAAATCCAGAGTCACTAGATAATTGGTCTAATGCTTAGGCAGGAAAATAATGTATGCATGTGCTTTAGGCCATGTGTGATCAGATGAGTATGTATGTGTCATGCAATTCCTCACACCCTAAATAAAATATTACATAGTTTTTTATGTATAAAATGTGTTGGATGCCACTATTTGAATGGTATCATGCTCAAGGTTGTGTGGATACTTATGAATGTTATGGTTATGGTTATGATTGGTATGGTTGTGGTTGTTATAATCTCCTTGAATGTAAAAAGAATGATTATTATTGTTGCAACACTAGATGGTAAAAGTCATGAGGAATACACCAACCAAGATCATTAAGAATAGGGCATAGTGATTTGTTTTTGACAAGGACTAAAAATAGACCTAAAGTGGGATCAACTTAAATGAATATAAGCTCCTCAAATGTTGTGCATGAGTGGTTTTTAGTTGATAAAAAAAGGTTTCTTGATCATAAAATGGCAAGTAAGCTCTAGATCCATTAATTTATAAATACTCTAAAGGGAAGATAGGTGATGCGTGGTATGAAGGGTAATGGGTGATTTGCATGATAACCTCATGTGAATTAATTTTCCCCTTATATAGGTGACCTAATAATGGTAATAGACAAGTCCATTTCATATGTTAAATGTAGACTGATCAATGTGGGAATTCTACATGTGGAAGCTGATTGTGGCTTCCAACTTATTATGTTGTTGGAGAGCTGATTGTGACTTTAGAATTTGTTGTGATAGTGGGTATTTTGATTATCAATGTGGGAAGCTTCCAAGAAATTACTTTTATTTTTACAAAGTAAACTTAGCCATCCTTTAAGGGAGTGGTCTAAGCTTATTGTCTTTGGTTAATGATCTTGATAGTTGTCCTTCAAGGGAGAAGTCTACCTTACATTTGGTAGTTTTTATTTTGTTTTCTGGCTGCTATCCTTCAAGGAAGTAGTATGTAATTATTAAGATATTGACCCATGTAATTGTTGCAAGATGAAATGTGTTTAGACATGGACCAATCTAATTAGGTTTAGAGGTTAACCTTTATGAGGGCAAAAATTTACACAATAAGGTCAATGATATGTAAAATGGTGTGGTTTTGAGAGACAATGACCATGGGATTCCATCTTTTTAGAGATGAAAAGTATCCATAAGAACCATGCTATGGGTAGAGCCATAGTACCCATATTTAGGATTAGATCATGACTATGATAGTTAATCACATTGTTCTATTTTGTAATCAATTTTCCTCAAAACTAGAGGATTAAAGTGGGTGAAGGTTAAAATCTCATAATCAAGGGATGAGCTTAAGTTAGACAAACAAATGAGCTTGATCCTTTTTTAACATAAAAATGGACGTAGATGTAAAGTGTTGATAGGCTCAGGTTCTAGTTTGCCTTTGAGAGAGGACAAATGATAAGCTCATGATCCATACTTATGGGTAATGATGTAGGGTCCAAGCCAATTGAAAGCAAACTTGCCTCATTTACTCTTCTTCATGTTGGTCACATGTTGGTTTTATTTTAGGATGAGATCTCTAATATTGAATTCTCATTATTTGAGGTGCTTATTATAAGCACAAAAGATGCTCTTGATAGATTCAAAGATGGTTAAGGGTAGCAAGGTGTTGGTAATCAAGTAATTCAAGGCATGCAAGGCATCCTTAAAAATAATCTTCTTTAGAAATGATGTTGTGTAAGGAAATATGAAGAGAGGGAATATGGACTTAAAGAGGTAGAATAACCTCTATGCCAAAAACCAAAGAAAAAGGTGTAGCACCTATTGTAGTTTGGATACTAGTGTGATAGGCCCATACAATAAATATGATGTGTATGTGCCAATTTTGGCATGAAGCACTTATAAATTTGGTCAACATTTTGATGAGAGTTTTGTTAGAGGATTCTACTTGTCTATTTACCTATGGATAGTAAGGCGAGGAATGGTTGAGTTTGATGCCAAAAGCATCGTAGAGGGATTAAATTTTTTTGTTTTTGAATGGTTTTTTGTTATTTGTTATGATTTTATGAGGGACCCCAAAATGATAGATAATGTGATGATTGATAAAATCTATAATTTTTTCATCTTTGATGGAGATAAGGGGGATGGCCTTCACCCATTTAGTGAAATATTCTATAGTGGTGATGATATATTGGTGTCACTGAGAAGAGTGAGGATTGATTTATCCAATGAGATCCAACCCCCATTGTGAGAAGGGCCAATAATCCATGGATACCTTAAGGCCGTGACCAAGTGCATGATGCAAGTTAGCATGTTTTTAACATTTAACACCCTTTTTTACATAGTCACAATAGTATTGATTGAGAGTAGGCCAATAGTAACCCAGGCATATGATTCTTTTGGTGATAAAAAGGCCACTAAAATGTCCCCCACAAACTCCATCATGGGTTTCTTTGATGGCATGAATAATCTGATGACTATGTAAACAATGGAGAAGAAGACCATCAAATCCATGTTTATATAGGAATCCCCCTAGTATGGTATAATGAGAGGTGCCCTACACAAAGGCCTTCTAGGCATTCTTTGAGAGGTCAGGTGGAATGAAGCCTAGGTTAAGGTAATCAAAGGTTTGGTCCTACCAGACTTCAGAAGGAGATGCCTCCACACTATATATGGTTGGAAGGTCTGAAGCAATATATGAGGCCTAATGAAATGGTGGATGGTGACAAATAATTTGGATTTCATAGGTTTAGAGGCTATTTGAGATGTAAGAGAGGCCATTGTGTCTACAAATTTGTTAGTAGATCAAGGAACTAATTGCATTTGATAATGGTCAAAAGATGTTAAGAGATCATCAACGAAGAGCTTATACTTTTGTAAAATGTCAATTTTACATTGATAGAACCCATTAACCTAGTTAATCATGAGTTAAAAATCACTAAAGATAGAAATGGTTTTGATTTTTAAGGTAAGAGTAGTTTTGAGACTGATGACCAAAGCTTCATATTCCTCCAAGTTGTTAGTACATTCAAAGTTGAGTTTAAAAGATAATGGAAGAGGTTCAACATGAAGGGGTATGAGAATTATGGCTACACCCCCACCATGTTGGCATTTAGATTTGTCAAAAAACATGGCTATTTGGTAAGAGGGTTGTCCTTGAGAAAGAGTTATAATAGACTCATCGGGAAATGTTAATGGAATGGGTTGGTTATTTGGGAGAGTGGCTTCAACTAATTGATCAAAAATGACCTACCCCTTAATGGATTTTTGGTAAAGAAACTCAAAATCAAACTTAGCCAGAAGTATGAGCCACTTAGCCATACACTGATTTTGGTATGGCTTGGAGTGCATATACTTGAGTGGGTTGGTGTTAGTGATAACATATGTTTTGTGATTAAGAAGGTTATGGCAAAGCTTAGAGGCAAAAAAATTGAGAGTGAGACAAATCTTTTCAAGATGGGTATATTATGTCTTGTACTCTAGAAGTGTGTGACTGATATAGTACATGGCTTACTCCTTGTTTTGTTCATCTTGATGAGCTAGCATGGCACCTAAAGAGTGATCAATGGTGGATATGTAAAGGTAGAAAGGCTGATCATCCATAGGTGGGATAATAATAGGTGGAGCAAGTAAGTACTATTTGAGTGAATCAAAGGCTTGTTGACAATATTTGGTCCATCTAAAGGAGGTGACTTTCTTTAAGAGGTGGTGAAAGGGTTGGCATTTATCTATCAATTAAGAGATGAAGTGATGGATAGATTGGAGTTTTCCCTGTAGATTATTAAGTCACTTAAGGTTTGTTGGAAGAGGTATTTATAGGATGGACTTGACTTTAGCAAGGTCAATCTTAATTCCACAGAGGGAGATGATAAAGCCAAAAAGGTTTCCAGACAAAACACCAAAGATGTATTTTTTGGTATTGAGTTGAATACAAAATTGGATAAGTCAATCAAAAATGATAGTAAGAACAAATAAATGGTCCTTGCAATGTTTATATTTCCTAAGGAGATCATCCACATAATCCTCTCCAATTTTATGGATAAGATCCTAGAAGACATAGGTCATGGCCTATTGATAAGTTGCTCTTACATTTTTAAGCCAAAAGGCATGACTTGATAGCAAAAGGTTCCCTAAGGAGTAATGAAGGCAATTTTATGTTGGTTTGAGGGGGTGATCAAGATCTAATTGTATCCTAAAAATCCATCCATGAGGGATAAAATCTCAAGACTTGTGGTAATGTCAACTAGTTGGTAGATGTTGGGTAAAGGAAAGTCATATTTGGGGCATGCAAGGTTAAGGTCTCAAAAATACACACAAAGGTAGAGTCCCCTAGTGGGCTTGGTAATGGGAACAATATTAGAGACCCATTTTGGGTAGTCAATGGGTTGAATGAAGTTTATAGATAAAACATGTTGAAGTTCTTCCTTAATGAAAAGAGTTATACGAGGTTACATTTTTCAAGTCTTTTGTCATATCAGCTTAGCCTCTAGATGGGTAAGAATGTTATGAAGGGTGATGGAGGGGTCAATCCTAGGCATATCATAATAATACCGAGTGAATGTGATGCTACAGTCTTGAAGGAAGGTGAGATAATCACGTTGCTCATTTGATTCTAAGGATTGGCCCAATTTAATGATATGAAGATTGTCCTAAGTTCCTAAGTTAACATCAATAGTTGATTCATTAATCATGTTCTAATTTTTCAGGGGGAAGTATTTATGGATGGAAGAGTCTCTTACACCAAGTTAGGTGAGGATGAAATTATCATCTTGGCACTGAATGGAATAAATTATGGGTGAATCAAGGTTGATCATTTTGGGGTGGATGAGAGGAAAGGTTTTAGTTTGGCCACTTTGATGATAGGTTAGTGGGCCCAAACTAATGGTACTAATTAAAAAAAGTTAGATGGGATGATGTTAGAGTCTCTAAATTGAGAAGATGTATTGGAAAAGATGGAATCTCTTTCATAGGGATATCAATAGGTTTTGGTGAGGTGGATTCTTCTAGTGGTTCAAACCTAAACCCAAAGAACTCACAAGGTTTCTAAGTCTTGATAACAGGTAATTCGTGAGGTCCTTTTTCATATAAGCCCATACCAAATCATTTCAAAGCATAGTAGTGAAGATAGGTTCTTACAAAGGTTGGGTTACTTAGATAGGAGAAATCAAAAGTGAAAGGTTGAATATATGGAGTGGTGATAGGAGTGAGGAGTGGTCAATCAAGTCCTCCATAGACAAAGTATGTTCAATTGTTGGGAAGTCCAAATGGGATGATGGTACCTATGTTGGGGTTATAATAAGGGTTGTTTTGAAGGTTCTCATATTCCTAGGGAGTGGGAAAGGCATCTAAGGCTAAAAGTTGTTACTCCCCAAGAGAAAATCACTAGAAATTTTGTGTCAAGGAGTCCTCAATAGGAATATAAGAAGAAGGGATAGATGCACTAGTTGAGGTTTCATCATTATTAAGGTTAGAAGCACTGTGGGTGGTGGTTGATAGTGCAATTGTGTTAATGGGATTGGTTGACTGTGAAGGAGATGAAGGTGGAAGAAGGACATCATTAGGCCTATAGGTCATGTTACAACATGTAAAAGGACTAGGATTGGCCTTGATGTTTATGACTTGCACTTCATGTTTGAACTTAACACAATGGTGTAAAGTAGAGGGGATGTAACTCATAGCCCAGATCCAGGGGCACTCGAGTAGAATATTATATTGGAATTCACCCTCTACAACATTAAATAACTTAGGGATGGTGTAAAGGCCTAGGAGTATTTGAAGAAAAATGGTCCCTAAGGTAGTGGCCATGATATCATTGAAGGAAAAAAGAATTGATGTGATTTTAGCCATGATATTATTTGGTAAATGTAGTTGATAAAAAGCATGGGAGGAGATTATGTTGATGTTGGCTCCTCCATCAATCATCACCCTTTTGACATGGATGTGATTGATATATATGATGACAAATAGAGATGGGTCAAATTCCTCAGAGTGTGTTGGAGGTATCTCAAAATCTTGGAAGGTGATAATGGAAAAATGTTGGAAGGTCCCAACAAAGGAGGCAAGGGATTGAGGGTCATTTGGTTTAATCTCAATGGATTGTAGGGTGTTTATTAATGCCTAATGATGATGAGGCAAGGTGTTGATTAAGTCATAAAGGCTCATATTCACTGATGCTTGATGAAGTTTCTTCAACATGATTTGTTGAATGGATGTGGAGGAATTGGTGGGAGGTACACCTAGGATGTATACTTTGAGTCTAGGTGATGGCTTGGATGGTGGTGTTGGTATTTGGTCTTAGTTAGGAGGCTAAGAATTTGAAGGATATATCCATAAAATGGACACATTGGCTCTTCTATTACCCCTTTATTGTACTTGAAATCAGGTAATCATGTGGATGGTATGGATAATGGGCTCAATTAAACTAGGTGATTACTTCAGCTCCTTGCCCTTGCCTATAGATGAGAGTGAGGAAGTCAATGTAGGTTGGGATAGAGGTTGGATTGGTTTGGAGAGAAATTTGGTTTGTAAGGTAGGTGAAAGTGGTTCACTCAATGATATATTACCATCCTCATATAAGTGATGAACAAGAGCTTGGATAGATTTGTAACTCTCCATGTTATGTTTTGGTGCCCTATGGTATGCACAGATCTGAGTATCATTAAACCAAGAGGGTTTAGTGTTAGAAGGGGTGAATGGTTTAATAGGTGGAAGTTTAATGGAGGAGGTTTTCAATAGCCTCTATAAAATAATAGAGTAAGATTCCTTTAGAGGTGCTGAGGGTGTTGAGATTCTCATTGGGGAAATAAGAACATTCTTAGGCATGTTCTTAACCTTAAAGAGGGTTGGCAGTTGGGCAATTTTGGTAGATGGTTTAGATTGGGTTAGATTAGCTTTGATCGGGTTAATGGTAGATGTTTTTGAAGTAGAGGATGGGGGGTTGATAATAGGTGGAAAAGTAGAGGGTGATAAATTAGCCAAAAATGATGAATAAGTTGATGGCATAGGTGGTGGAGGGGTAGGAATAAAAAAGGGCATTGGTTTAATTGCAGCAGAATAAGTGATTGGGATGGTAGAGGGGTGGGGTCACAAAATATATGGAAAATGAGAAGGAAGATGCATAGGTCTAACTTGAGGATGAGGTTTAAGTAACTATACCCTTTAGTCCATCTTATTTTGTGGTTTGTTAGGTAGCATAAAGGGGGTTAGGCCTGATTTGATGGGGGGATAGGTGATGCTAGGTGTGGGAAGGATACCTAAATTCTTGGCTAGTTTAGATAGAAGATTATGAGATGATCTAGGTGGAGGTGGGTGATATGGCTCCCTCATGTCTTGGGGGAAAGAAATGTTTGATGATGGGGTGGTAATAGGTTGGAAAGTGGATGCTAATGAGGTTGAGGGTTTGGTTCTATTTTTGTATGGGAGCCCCAAACAATGGTATGAAATGTTTCTATCTAGGTTGGGTTGTGAGGCAAATTCAAAACTTTACACTAACTAAGAAAAGGGCTTATAAATGGGTTTTGTTCCTTGATCTATTATTTCAAATGTCAAGCCCTTGGGTGAAGAAGAGGGGATGGTTCCTTCATCTCTACTTGATCTAGAAGGTCCCAAAATAATGGTTGTTTTTGGGGTGCTTAAGAGAGGGGATGTATTTTTGATCAAGGATATAGGTATGGTCCTAGATCCTTCCTTTGTTAGTGTATCTAAATGATAAGATGGGAGTTCTACCATTTCACTTGGTGGGGTAGAGGAAGGGGTTGTTAGATCAATGATCGATTCTATGAAAGGATAGGTGGGCATGGATATGGTTTGATCAAGTGGATAAGTGAGGGCTAAAGATCCTTCTACTTGGGTCTCTAAAGTGGTAAGAGTTGAATTTGCTTCTTCCATAGGTGAGGTTGGTGAAGAGGAAATATGAATATGAGGTTCATCCTCCATGGGCTCATGTATGATGATGCTGATTTTACATGCCTCATGAGATGAAGATGGTTCAAATTGATTATCATGGGTTTGGGTAGGTAGAAGATGGTTAGGGAATGGTTTGAAAAAAATATTGAGAGAATGGTTGGGGGGTGTGTTAGGGTTGTCAAACATCAATTCACCATTATCAATAAGGTTTTGGACAAGACTTTTAAAAGTGTTACACTAGTTTATGTCATGTTTGATGATCCGATGGAAAACACAATGATCATTTTCATTATACCACCCATGCATAGGGTGAGAGGGGTCAAATTGTTGAGGTGGCTTGATTAGTGGGAGTTTAATGACATTATATTTTATCAATGTATCCAATATAGAGGAATAAGATTCCCATTTATAGGTAAATTATTTAAGGGGAACCTAGATTTGATTTTGGTTTGGTGGGTAAGAAGGATTAGAAGTTGTGTTTTGATGTGGATGGTTAATGGATGGAGGTGGGGGAATTTTCAAGACAACTACATTTATAGATATTTTGGATTTAAAATTGGGTTGGTTAGTTGTTTTGGAAGAAGAGGGGTCATTAGGTTTAAAAGTGGAATTCTTATTTCACAATTTCAATTTACCCTCATCTATGGCCCAGTTCTCGAGTTTGCACACCATTGTGAATTCTTTGTCAAAGGTTCTAAATGTTTTCACCTAAAGGGTGGGAGTGATGTGTTTTGTGCATACCCAAGAGAAAGTTCAATAAGTTCCATTTAGGGTAGTGAAAAGGATAATTGATTAATGACACCTCTCCATTGTGCAACAAAGTTGGCAATTGATTCATCATCAAACTGCCTGATATAATAGAGGTTATTTATGGAGACCTTGGATATATTGATAGAAAAATGTTAAAAGGAAATTTGGGTGAGTTGGGAAAATGAGAAGATAGAATGTCTTGGAAGGGCACTGTACCAATCCAAGGTGGGCCCTAATAAAGACATAGAAAAGGTTTAGAGAAGGAGGGTATCATCATAAGAAATCAAGTAACAAGAATGGTGAAATGCCCTCAGATGTTGTTGAGGATCCTCCTTCCCCTAAAACTTAGAGAATTTGAGAAGCTCCCATTGAGAAGGATAAGCATGAATCAAGATAGAAATTTTGATAGGTTAGTTGTATATTTGGTCATAAGATAAAATATTATGAGACCTAGAGATAGATGATTCAAGTTGGGTCATCTTATCTACAAGCATCTTGATCAGGTCAAGTTGGAGTTCGGTAGCTATATAATTTGGTGGCAAGTTTTACTGAGGTTTGGTTGTAACTATGAATTGATATGTGATAAGAGGTATAGAAGTGGGCACATATTGGTATGTGGTAATTTGAGGTTGGGATAGTGTCCCTACAAGACTGATAGGCATTAAGGGTTGGGTGGAAGGTGAAATATATCCCAATGGGTTGGGGATATATTGATAGGAGGCTACAGGGGCTTGTAGAGGAGTTGATAATGGTTGGTTGATTAGGGAATGGTTTGGGTTAGTAATGCTAAAGTGTTTGTGGTTTGTTGAGGGATAGTGACCCTAGTTCTATTAGGGGGAAGTGTTTGTGGTATAGAGAGTACCAAGTTCTAAAAGGGGGTTGAGGTTGGTATATTGGTTAAGCTAAAAGGAATGGTAGAAATAGGTGTGGAAGACACTACATCGGCAAAATGGGTATAATTGATAAGGGGTAAAGTTGAGCCAACATTAGAGGTATTGGTTGGGGTAATAGGTGTTTGGGTGGTAGTGGTAGATGGACCAATAATAGAAGATGAATCTTGACGAATAGAAGGGTGGGATGATATAACACCAACCATGAGGTGGTGTGGCATACCATAGGGTGGATTTGTAGGAGGAATCAAAGCCATCAAAGTATAGTAGGCTAAAGTATTAAAATAGTGTTGTTAAGTAACCAAATTGTTGTCTAGAAAGGTGGAAAAATATGAATCACCTTCAAGGATCATTGAAGGCACCATAAGTGGGGGAGAATGGTGCGGTGAAGCATGAGGTGATCTATCAACATCTGAGGTATAATCCATGGATGAGGTTGAAGAAGAAGATGGTCATGGGTTGTTTTGGTTTTTAAATTGTTGTCTGGTTAAGACCATATGAGAAATATATAAATTCATATTGAACCTCTCACCTCACACAATGAGTAAATAAAGAAAAACCCAAAGCAAAAAAATCACACACTAAAAGTGTAATTAATTTTAGGATTTATTTTAAATCGCTTTTGGCTTATGCCTTAAAGATGTGAAAGGGTAAATTGTATTGTAAGTCAAGTACTAGAAAATCCATCTAAGGATAGTTTTAAGTTGAATTTTGGTGCTCAAATAATATTCACTAGACCAAGTACATGGCATGGTACTGAGGGCTTGCTCCCCTCACTTCATGATCTATAGCTAGTGCGGACACTTAGCCAATATATACCATTTGTCTAGAGTTTATAGTCTACCAGAGAATGGAGTGGGTCCTCTATTTGGAGATGAAATACAAGTGGGATTACCAAGTAGGGTAAGGTGATCCAAAGGGTGATGAAATCCCAATGGGCCTTGTCTCAAATAAGTTTTGAAGTTTAATTTGTGCATGTGGTTTGGTAGTGTAACATATGTGTGTTATGATTAATTCATAATGCATTTAACTAATCTAGGTGAGTGAACCATTGAGTAGGAAATACAATGAATTCACTCAATTTTAACCTAAAATAAGAGTTTTATGTATTTTCATGCAAACAAGGAATAACTAAAATGCACTTAAATGCAAGATGTAAAATGCAACCCATCCCTAGGATGAAAACTTTTTTTTTTGGAAAAGAAGAAAGGAGAGAATTGTTTCTTTTTTAGAATTTAGAAGTAATAGAAATGAAAGGAATTGAACTTTCACTAAATGAAACTATATTCCTAAAAAAATACAAACCCAAAAGGGGTCCCACCAGGCGTGCCAAAATGTTTCTCTCTATTTTTTTTCTTTTTCTTAGTTTTGGAAGAAAGAAACTAGTGATAAGGGGTGTGTAGAAAAAATTGTTTAAAGTGTGCACATTGAATCCAGATTATGGTGGATACTATTCTTTGTCTAGGAAGGAATAAACTTAAATAATAAAACACTAAGAATTTTTTTTTGTTAGGTAAGTACCAAAGTGGATTGCCTAACATGAGCTAGGTCCTAAAAGTGAAAGCTTCCTAGGAGGTTGTCAATCCACCATCTTTAAAATAAGTTAAGTTTGATAGAATGAATGAAGGGTAGAATAAAATAATAGAAAAATAAGACCAAAAACAAAAAATTAATTAAGAAACCAAAATACTTTGCTAAGATGATTAAACTTAAGCAAGTAGTTTGACAAATGCTAATAATGAAACTTGGCCAAGTTAAGGGTTATGATTTTGGTTTGGTAATTTGGTAAATTCAAAAGGATGGTTTATTTTAGGTTGGTAAGTGGTTGAAATTTTAAAAGGGTAAGGGTTGAAAAGAGGTAAATGGTCAAGATAACAAATATGGTAAAAGGGGCAAATGGGTAAAGGGGCAAAAGGATAAATGGGATGAAGGTGAAAATGAAGTAAATGGGATAAATGGATAAAAAGAAAAAGTAAAGGGGTTATAGTTTAGAAATAAAGAAATAATAGGCAAAGGATGGGGTTTATAAGTCAAGAGGGAAGATTCCAAAGGATATAATAAGTTTAAATGAAATAAATAAACAAGGTTACCTTTGAGATGGTTGTCGATGATGGTATTATTGATGATATTGTTGATGAAATCTTGGAGTGATTCTAGTAGATCTTCGATGATTTGAATATTTTATCCTTAAATATGAGGATGACCTCATTCTCAAGTGGATAAGCTCCTCCAAAAACCTTCAACAAAATGTTAATAACAAAAAATATTAATTTGCCACTTTCCAACCTAACCCTAGGTAAAGGAGAGGGGGGTATTTATAGCATATTTTATGAAGAGTCATGCCAAAAGATTAATAATAGAGGTATAGTGCCATTTTATATGTGGTGGATTAATTATTCAAAATGAGGTGGGTGGGGATTCCCATTTGGGTTGGTGAGTGTCCTATTTGGGTTGGTGAGTGTCCCATTTGGGTTAAGAAGTCAAAAATGGTTGCCCTTTGTCTTAAAGAGGTAGGTATCTTATTTTGGAGGTTAATTTCATGTGTGAAGATAAATACATGTTGAATAATGGTCCCTTGATTTAAAATTCACCATATTTCAAGGGGAGCCCTTATGATGCTTAAATGAGGTCATCAAGCACTTTGGGAAGGGTCCCAGGTGGGGTATGATGTCCCACATTAAGCCATCTCACTTCTAAGCCATGTCACTTGCCATATCACCTCCAAAATCACCTTCCATTTCACTTAACATGTCACATTCCATGTCACATGCCATGTCATCATGAATAGTGATAGTGGGTCCCACAGTGAATAATGATAGTGAATAGTAATTTTAAATAGTATTTTTGAATAATATTATGTGACTAGAATAATAGTGATTTGGGTAGGTTAAGAGGGGTTTTTTAAGGTTTAGGAAGGTTTAGGGGGTCTTTAGAGGGGGTCTTGAGTCATTTAGTCATTAAAAACTACAAGTGCAGAGTTTTTTAGTGTCTACAGTGTGTTCATGCAATATGTATAAGTAAAAGTATATAATCATGTAAGATCAAATGGAAGACAAAGTATTTTTAGATGGTCAATACAAAAGAATGTGCAAGTATCATGTTGAAAAAAATGTGTACTATAGTCACTGTAAGATGAGTGCCATAAATGTTTAAATCAATATAGTCAATAAAAAAGCAAGGGCAAAATAAAAAAATGCCAAGGGATATAAGAATAAATTATGTAATAGCATATGTACTCATGTGTGCCAAGATAGAAGAATATAATTCATAAGTAAAATTAAACAAGCATCGAGAATCTATGTATAATGAATTTATTTTCTACTAACCAATGATCCCACCAACGAAATGCTCCTATGTAATTCATGTGCCAAATAAGAGAATGACCTCTTTTCATGAGCAAGTAGAGGTATACCATCACTCATGAAATTAATTTGGACCCACATTTGTGTCATTAGTCTTTTTAGGAACATATTTATTTTGAGATTACTTTATGAGAAACCCTTTCATAAGGATGCTTTTTTACTTATCTTCAGTTTATTTTTACAACTTCTCTTTTGGTAATTAATATTTTAATTAATTATCTTGATGTAATTTATCTTGGTCTAACTTAAAATTTTGTATCCTTTCATGTTCAAATTTTTTTATTTTGTTATTTTTTCACTTGTTCCTTATGAGATGCAATCATAGTGTGAGTAGGTTGATTGATTGATTTATTTAGTATAAGACATCATTATCAATGATACTATGTATTTTATTCTTCAAAGCCCAAAAATTATTTGTATGAAGCCCAAGAATTCTATGAAATGCAAAATATTATTTTTATCTCCTTAGAAAATTCATAGGAGGTAATGTGATCAAATTGATTTGAATCATTTATCTTAGAATCTCACTTAAACTTTTTAATAGCCTTTTATATGCTTTTTCAATCACTAGTTATATAGATGTCTTGTTTTGGCCTCCAATATTGATATAAAGTCCTTTTAGGCATAAAATATTTAGTTGGATATGTAAATATATGTTTAATATTTTCATGCTCAGGATTATATATATCCAAGATATTTTACTCAAGTGATGTGATCTTGAAACTAAAATATTGATTTTTATTTTCCAACTCTTATATGGGCACTCTCATAGTGATTATTTGATCTTGAAAGGACTCACAAGCACAAGACTTATGTAATTCTAATTAAATATTCACACACACATAATCAATAGGATGTGTGGGAAGTGGATGGGGTTGAGGAATGACATGTGATTGTACATTATTCATTTTATCCCTTATCTGAGTTAGAAACATTAAATTTGGAAATGGGATTAGAGGTGTAATGAAATAAGGTGTGTTTGTTTATAGGCTTTCATATATACTGATCCTAGTCATAAAATAGTGAAAAAGTATTAAAGGGCACTAAATAGAGAGGATTACACCACCCCATAACTACACTATCTCATCTCTAAAGTCCATTGAAAGTAGCTTCCTAGGGCTAACGACTTACCAATGCACTACAAGAACAAATGGTTAAATACTTCCTATGACTGAAAAGTAAAACTCTTGGAATTTTTGATATACCATTAGGTACATGGAAAATAATATCTATATATAGTGAAGTCTAATGATTTGATTTTTCTAGTGGTACCCTTCACACCACCACTTAGGTAAAACTAAAAACTGCTTTGCTTAGAATGGCAAATCTTATGAGTTTTAAAGCTACAAAAACATAGTTTCTAAGAAGAAAGAAAAAGAAAAAAGAAATTTAAAACCAATGAAAAATAAAGATTTTTGTGAAAATAAATTAAAAATTTAATATGAATCCTCAAGGTCAAAGATAACTTCTCTTTAGTGTCTAAAAATTATGCATTTAGCTGAAACCCTAGAATAAAAATTGAAAAAGAAAATAATGCTCAACATAAATCACCAATATGTTTTACCCTATTTTATATTTAATAATTAGTATGTCTTATAATAGACAATTTTTTTGAAAGAGATCAGAATGCAAAAGATACACAATTATTAGCAATTATGATTTTATGAATATTAAATATGGAAAACTATGATTTTTAGAAAAAAACTAAGAAGAGATGTAATTATGTTAAATATGTTTTATGTTTATTGTTTATGATAATTGATGGTGTGAGCCAATAGATGAGAGGACTATGACTATATATGATTAGTATCAAAATATGTAACTAATTTTGGATAAGTTTGCACTCCCTATACAATAATGTAGGTCACTTATGTTTGTTGACTACATAATTGTCTTAGTTGATTGTGATTGATGATTGATAGTTAAATAGAGAAAAATATAATTATGGTCTAGTTTAGAGCCAAAAATGAAATTTTAATATATTCCTAGATAGGATCATGGTCCTTAGACAATGATGTAAGTTGGTCATGTCCTTTGATTACAAACTTGTCTGTGTTGGCTGTGACAAAAATCAAATCTCTCCAAAATTTTCACCTACATTTACTAATTGTACCAAGTGTTATGACTCAAATTATGTCATGTGGATATAACTATTTTCATTATTTTGATTTTTAAACCCTAGGAACCTTTGTTAGAGCTAAAAACTAAAAAAAAAGAGGGGGAGTGTAATGGGTTAAGTTAACCCTAATCACCTACTTGATGATTGAATGTTGCTAATGTATCTAGATAATCCAATGAGGAAAATCAAGTCACACATAGTTATCCCACCTAGAGTGATTATGTAATTGTGTTATTTGACTATATGTATGCAACTAGAAAAATGACTTTGATACTTAATAATGATCAGTTTGAATTAATTTGAGGTTATTTAAACTTGGATCATGGATGCTAATTATGAATGATCATAAATTTGGGAAGAATATGGTAGATTCACTCAATGTTACATAGTTTGAAAGTGCACAATAGATAATGATAATTTTGGACCCAAGTGTCTTTGAAATGAGGTTTTGATTTTCCTATATAGTGAAACATTTTGATAATTTCATTTAGTTGACCTTATGCAACATTTAAGAAGACCCAAAATATTAATTAAAAAAATTAGAAGCTATTCATTATTGGACATTGGATGTGACTGCTCTAGGTGAAAAGGTTCATGGTAGTGGAATTATTTGCCTAGCATGGCTTTGTCCTAGAAAAGTAGGGATAAATGTTTTGATTTGGAAATAGTCTGAGGGTAATATAAAATAGTTTGAGAATTTTAATTGGAAATTTATTTGTTGTAGTGACAATGAATATAGGGTCAATCCCACATATAGATAAATGGATTAGAGGAATGGTGAGTAAGATTTATGTATTTATATTTAAGTAATGTGGTTTAAGATGTGTCAAGAATTAACATTGCCAAGTACTTATCACTAGATTTAGGTATCTATAAGAACATGCACTAATTATAAATTTTAGTCTCCATAAGATTAATGAACAAGAATTATTTAGTGGAGGACAAGCTAAAATTTTATTTTTGCACCTCTTAGTAACAATGGAAACAATACTATTTACAGACTTCATTTTTTTAGCAATAAAGAGATTAGTGGAAAATTTTCCTTATGAGAGGATATAACTTCTTTGAGAATACAATCTTGAAATTCAATCCTTCCTAGGAAATTGGCAAGGAAACCAAAAAACTATTGAGAAGCATGTTTACCCTTACAATAACTCATACATTGAATTTGACCTCCCTTATACAATCTATCAAGGTTTCTCTATATTCCACAAACCATAACTTATATAAGATCTAATTCATAGTGATTACCTGATGACATGTGAGAGCCACACTTCCATATTTACCCTTTAATACCTCCTTACCAAAGCATGTAAATTTGATATATATGAAATTAAAGGACTTATAATCACCCTATAGTTCCCTTATGTGAGTTTACAAGTATATGAGGATTGGTTTCAACACCAAGGTCATCTTACTTAAGCTTATGATAATGGAGCTCAGTATCCCCTTTCTCTTGATATATTTCACCAATATATCTAAATATCAGCCATGTGATGAATGTCAAATTGCCGTAGAGGCAGAATGAGAGCTCCAAAAATTAAAAAAATCCACAAAATAAATGTTTGCATTAGCCACTTTAGGAAAAAAAGAAATTACATATAGAGTGAGATTAGGTCATCAAAAAGGTAAAACCCTAACTCATAATTAGAACCCACTTAAAGGTAAATAACCCATAATGACTTAATTAACTAACCTAAGTAAGATAAAAATATGTGTAGGTAAAACCACTAGGTGGGAAAAATCCTACATTGACACCCCCTGAAGTGTAGCTTAGGTGGGTAGAAGAATTGGGTCCCGACAATGAGACCTGATGAGGTATCTAGGTAAAATGCAACTCTCATAAAGCGGGGTAAAGGAGAAAACCCATAAGAAAAAAACTCCTCCCCAAAAAGAGATCAAAGAAGAAAAGAGGGCTAAGAATCCCCACTAAGGTCTACAATTAATTGTAGCCATCTAATGTCCCCAAAGGAATGCTCGAAAGTGACTGTGGATCAGAAGTAGATGTAGTAAAGAGTGGATTAACCTAGAATAGTGAGTTTTTCCATAAAGTGACTAATGGATCTTCAACCAAGGTGTAATTCCTATGAAAGGAATGATCCTCATACTATGAGGTAGGTGGCCCAACTGCTGTATGCCAAGATAGTGGAATAGAAGTAAAGGTAAAGAAGGTCTACAAAATTCTTTATAACTATGGAATAGACTACCAGATGTCTGATGTCACCTAGATCAGTAGTCTTTTACCCTATAATGTCAAAATTAGACTAGAGTTAGGTGGATCAAGAACTAACTCTTGAATATTTGAAAGGTGACAAGGAGATGGTGGAGGTGTGTCCACTTCACTGTTGTAGTCATCTGCAGAAGAAGAGTTGTCAATATCAAAAAAATGCTCAGGTTTAAAAGTGTCATCAAGTATAGGTGAGTCTGAAGAGGAATTTGAAGGAGAGTTAGGAGAAAAGTGTGAGAAGCTATATATCTAAGTCAGATGATCAACCATTCCCACAACAAAAATAATATCACTATACAACTCCCTAATATACACTAAATCTAGAGTGAATTCAACTTGCATACCTAGATCAAGGTGAGTGATTTGGTAAACTGATAGGAGAATAGTTGAGAGTGAGGGCACACTTAAAACATTATTAAATGTTCCACCACTCACTTCAACAAACCCTCTCTCGAGAACATTTTTAGAAGTGTTGTCACCTAGTTATATAGAGGACATGTCACATGGTTTCAAAGAGCTAAACTCAATATGTGAAGAGGCCATATGATGTGAAGCACTAGAGCCAATGACCCATATAGGAGGAGTTGGAAGCACAACTACAACTAAGGATCTGCCCTTATGTTTCCCCTTGTTATTCTCTTTTGCCTTTTCTTTTCCCGATTTGTTTGCCTTAGTAGATTCATGAGTTGATGAAGATGGTTTAACATAATCTAGAACACCTATGTTGTTCTAAATAAGAAGGCTAGTAATGTGGTCAATTTATTTCTTCAGACATTTACTCTCATCATGCTTACCTAAGCAATGCCCAAATTTGATCCAATATTTCTTAAGCTTATGACTAGAAGAAGAGGTCACATTAATTGATTTGGAGGTGGAAATATTTTCACCCTTCTCAACATTTTTCTTGCTCTACTTTCTCTCTCTACTATTAGAAGCATTATCTTTCTTAGCAAGCAATGTATGAGATTTAGATGAATTCACTATGCCCATCTGTATCGACTTATCTTGCTCTCAAATCAAGTAGATAAAAAAGGTATGTAAAGAAGGCATCTTCCATGTGGTGTCAAGAGCACTCTTCATGGCATGAAAAGTGGACACAAATAAAAAATATTTAGGACCTAGTTTAATGAGTATTGACAAAACAAGTTGGTCATCTTTCTTGTCAATTCTACATGCTTTCAACTACAATCTCAAAAGTTTAAACTTGGTGAAGAAGTCCTGAAGAGTGTCAAAGTAATCTGGGCTCAATCTAATAATATAATTTTACATCTCATGTCCTCTCATCACATCTTGCACTCCAAATAACTTGGTGAGCTGGGCCCACACTTCAGTAGGTGTTTTTGCAGATTTAATGTGAAAGAGTAGATCTAGGAAGATGGATAGACAGTAGTCCATAGACTTTATCACAATAATTAAACCATTTGATTTTCACTCCAACATCAGTAGGTTTAGTCTCAGTGCCCATTATAATCCGATGGTAACCCTTAGATTGTAAGATAATTTCCATTCTAGGTTTCCATTCATGATAATTAAATGGTGTAAGTGGACTTATTGAGAATGAATCCATAGTGTATAAGTAAGTATTACTGCAATAAGTAAAGAAGTGATGCAAAAAAAGAAAGACTAAATGCACAAAAAACACATAAGTACCCCCTCAGAACTATCAGGCAATGACCCCCTTAAATGTCTCAAATAAAATCATGCTTGTATAGATGTTAGATTTAACTAAAAATGTGTCTTGATCAGTAGGTGCATAAGTACAAGGAACAAGAAGAATGTTGAATACAATCAATAATTCATTCAAGAGTGTATAAAAAATGTGATTTTTTTTATAGTTATGGAAGGTCCAATGTGAAGATCATAAAAAATAATCATTTTAAAATAAAATGGCACTCAAAAAGGAATTATCTATCAAAAGTTATGGTTAGTAAAAGTTTTTACTTCAACATATTCCTAGACCCTTTCCAAAAATCCAAAAAAGAAAAAAACTTAAGTCTATTTCTTCATTACTGTTCACCTAAAATTTGGTGGCTCCTATAATGTCATGTGCTTACTTGATTAGGGTTTCAAACAACTTCAACTTTGGGTTCTCAAACTAATTCAACTTATAAAAAATTATAAATAGTTGACCTTGGAAAACCTGATTACTTCTTCGTAGTGTATTTTGGGTTCTTCAAGCTAATTTACTTCAGGTTCTTCCAACTGCTTTACTTTGAGCTTTCAAACTACTTCAACTTATTTTTATAAGTAATGAGTAATTGACCCTAGAAAACTTGAATGGGTCTAGCGAGCAAGTAATCAGGGTTGAGAAACCCAATTAATTATAAGTTATCACCTTAGATAAGCCCAGTTACTTATAATTAGAAGCACTTTAGAAACATGATTTGGTTAATGAGTAAGTAGAAGCACTTTAGAAACCTGATTTGGTTGGTGAGCAAGTAGAAGCACTTCAAAAACTTGATTTTTTTGTTGAGCAAGTAGAAAAACTTTGAAAACCTAATTTGTTAGATGAGTAAGTAGAATAACTTTATAAACTTGATTTGGTCTATGGAGAGTAAATTAGGGTTTGCAAGTTGGATTACTTTGGCCATACAAACGATGACTAGATAGAAGATATCATTTTTTTTGGAAAATACATGAACTTTCTCAAAAAACTAAGAACAACCCATTTTATATCTTAAAAAACCCACAAAATATATGCAATTTTTTTTTCATTAAAGGCCTTTTTACATGAGTTTTGAGGAAATTTTAAAAAAATGCCTCTAAGGTCAAAAGTAGCAATTGTACATTATGAAAAAATAGCAAGGTGAATGCAAGAAGATCTAACCAAAGGACAAAAATACATGAGGATATCGGGAAAGCTTTATTACCATGATATATTTTTCCAAGATCTCTAAATAGCAGCCATGTGATGAATCTCAAATTCCTATAGAGGTAGAATGAGAGCTCTAAAAACAAGAAAATTCCACAAAGGAAATGCTTGCATTATCCACTTTAGGAAAAAAAGAAAGTACATAAAGAGTGAGATTAGGTCACCAAAAAGATAAATCCATAACTCATAATTAGAACCTACTTAAAGGTAAATGACCCCTAATGACTTAATTAACTAACCTAAGTAAGCTGAAAAGACATGTAGGTAAAACCACTAGGTGGGAAAAAGCCTACACTAACATCTCTAGAATAATAACATGGATTCTTGTTTGTCTTTCAACGACCATTCCTTAATTGGAAAAGTATTCTAAAATAAATTTTCATTTCCTCCTTATGTGGTAAAATTTCAAATACCTAAAGACAAGGGTTGATTTTAAACTATCACTCATTCACCATTTCTACCATGATTTCTTTCTTCTACCCCAATTTCCTTGTTCTGCCATGATTTCATTTTCCTCATGACATGAATGATAATTTGGGAGTCCTTTTCAAATTATATGTCCACCCATGAAATTTGAATTGATAAGAGAATTTAAAAATAAGCATTGTCAATCAGTATTATCTGGGAATATGCCTCCACCACTTAGTAGACTAGGATTTATCTTTCCACCCCAATTGAAATTTATTCTTGGAGTTTCATAAGGATTTCATTTGACATTTGGTATAAGGTTTATTTAAGGTTTAAAATTTATAAATTTATAATATGAATCCATGAATTGACATATGCTTTGTTTGGTGAGCAAGTAGAAACACTTTGGAAACCTAATTTGTTAGATGAGTAAGTAGAATAACTTTATAAACCTGGTTTGGTCTATGGAGAGTAAATTAGGGTTTGCAAGCTGGATTACTTTGGCCATACAAACGATGACTAGATAGAAGATGTCAATTTTTTTGCAAAATCCATGAACTTTCTCAAAAAACTAAGAACAACCCATTTTATATCTTAAAAAATCCACAAAATATATGCAAACAAATTTTTCATTAAAGGCATTTTTACATGAGTTTTGAGGCAATTTTAGGAAAATGCCTCCAAGGTCAAAAATAACAGTTGTACAGTATGAAAAAAATAGCAAGGTGAACGCAGGAAGATCTTACCAAAGGAGAAAAATATATGAGGATATCAGGAAAGCTTTATTACCATGATATATTTTTCCAAGATCTCTAAATAACAGCCATGTGATGAATGTCAAATTCCTATAGAGGCAGAATGAGAGCTCTAAAAAAAAGAAAATTCCACAAAGGAAATTCTTGCATTATCCACTTTAGGAAAAAAAGAAAGTACATATAGAGTGAGATTAGGTCACCAAAAAAATAAATCCATAACTCATAATTAAAACCCACTTAAAGGTATATGACCCCTAATGACTTAATTAACTAACCTAAGTAAGCTGAAAAGACATGTAGGTAAAACCACTAGGTGGGAAAAAGCCTACACTGACATCTCTAGAATAATAACATGGATTCTTGTTTGTCCTTCAAGGACCATTCCTTAATTGGAAAACTATTCGAAAATAAATTTTCATTTCCTCTTTATGTGGTAAAATTTCAAATACCTAAAGACAAGAGTTGATTTTAAAATATCACCCATTCACCAATTCTACCATGATTTCTTTCTTCTACTCCAATTTCCTTGTTCTGCCATGATTTCATTTTCCTCATGACATGAATGATAATTTGGGAGTCCTTTTCAAATTATATGTCCACCCATGAAATTTGAATTGATAAGAGAATTTAAAAATAAGCATTGTCAATCAATATTATCTGGGAATATGCCTCCACCACTTAGTAGACTAGGATTTCTCTTTCCACCCCAATTGAAATTTATTCTTAGAGTTTCATAAGGATTTTATTTGACATATGGTATAAGGTTTATTTAAGGTTTAAAATTTATAAATTTATAATATGAATCCATGAATTGACATATGCTTTGATTGGTGAGCAAGTAGAAACACTTTGGAAACCTAATTTGTTAGATGAGTAAGTAGAATAACTTTATAAACCTGGTTTGGTCTATGGAGAGTAAATTAGGGTTTCCAAGCTGGATTACTTTGGCCATACAAACGATGACTAGATAGAAGATATCATTTTTTTTGGAAAATCCACGAACTTTCTCAAAAAACTAAGAACAACCCATTTTATATCTTAAAAAACCCACAAAATATATGTAAACAAAATTTTCATTAAAGGCCTTTTTACATGATTTTTGAGGCAATTTTAAGAAAATGCTTCCAAGGTCAAAAATAGGAGTTGTACAGTATGAAAAATAGCAAGGTGAATGCAAGAAGATCTTACCAAAGGAGAATAATACATGAGGATATCAGGAAAGCTTTATTACCATGATATATTTTTCCAAGATCTCTAAATAGCAGCCATGTGATGAATGTCAAATTCCTATAGAGGCAGAATGAGAGCTTTAAAAACAAGAAAATTCCACAAAGAAAATGCTTGCATTATCCACTTTAGGAAAAAAAGAAAGTACATATAGAGTGAGATTAGGTCACCAAAAAGATAAATCCATAACTCATAATTAGAACCCACTTAAAGGTAAATGACCCCTAATGACTTAATTAACTAACCTAAGTAAGCTGAAAAGACATGTAGGTAAAACCACTAGGTAGGAAAAAGCCTACACTGACATCTCTAGAATAATAACATGGTTTCTTGTTTGTCCTTCAAGGAACATTCCTTAATTGGAAAAGTATTCTAAAATAAATTTTCATTTCCTCCTTATGTGGTAAAATTTCAAATACCTAAAGACAAGGGTTGATTTTAAAATATCACTCATTCACCAATTCTACCATGATTTCTTTCTTCTACCCCAATTTCCTTGTTCTACCATGATTTCATTTTCCTCATGACATGAATGATAATTTGGGAGTCCTTTTCAAATTCTATGTCCACCCATGAAATTTGAATTGATAAGAGAATTTAAAAATAAGCATTGTCAATCAGTATTATCTGGGAATATGCCTCCACCACTTAGTAGACTAGGATTTCTCTTTCCACCATAATTGAAATTTATTCTTGGAGTTTCATAAGGATTTCATTTGACATATGGTATAAGGTTTATTTAAGGTTTAAAATTTATAAATTTATAATATGAATCCATGAATTGACATATGCTTTGTTTGGTGAGCAAGTAGAAACACTTTGGAAACCTAATTTGTTAGATGAGTAAGTAGAATAACTTTATAAACCTGATTTGGTCTATGGAGAGTAAATTAGGGTTTGCAAGCTGGATTACTTTGGCCATACAGACAATGACTAGATAGAAGATATCAATTTTTTTTGCAAAATCCATGAACTTTCTCAAAAAACTAAGAACAACCCATTTTATATCTTAAAAACCCACAAAATATATGGAAACAAATTTTTCATTAAAGGCCTTTTTACATGAGTTTTGAGGCAATTTTAAGAAAATGCCTCCAAGGTCAAAAATAACAGTTGTACAGTATGAAAAAATAGCAAGGTGAATGCAAGAAAATCTTACCAAAGGAGAAAAATACATGAGGATATCAGGAAAGCTTTATTACCATGATATATTTTTCCAAGATCTCTAAATAGCAGCCATGTGATGAATGTCAAATTCCTATAGAGGCAGAATGAGAGCTCTAAAAAAAAGAAAATTACACAAAGGAAATGCTTGCATTATCCACTTTAGGAAAAAAAAAGAAAGTACATATAGAGTGAGATTAGGTCACTAAAAAGATAAATCCATAACTCATAATTAGAACCCATTTAAAGGTAAATGACCCCTAATGACTTAATTAACTAACCTAAGTAAGCTGAAAAGACATGTATGTAAAACCACTAGGTGGAAAAAAGCCTACACTGACATCTCTAGAATAATAACATGGATTCTTGTTTGTCCTTCAAGGACCATTCCTTAATTGGAAAAGTATTCTAAAATAAATTTTCATTTCCTCCTTATGTGGTAAAATTTCAAATACCTAAAGACAAGGGTTGATTTTAAACTATCACTCATTCACCAATTCTACCATGATTTCTTTCTTCTACCCCAATTTCCTTGTTCTGCCATGATTTCATTTTCCTCATGACATGAATGATAATTTGGGAGTCCTTTTCAAATTCTATGTCCACCCATGAAATTTGAATTGATAAGAGAATTTAAAAATAAGCATTGTCAATCAGTATTATCTGGGAATATGCCTCCACCACTTAGTAGACTAAGATTTCTCTTTCCACCCCAATTGAAATTTATTCTTGGATTTTCATAAGGATTTCATTTGACATATGGTATAAGGTTTATTTAAGGTTTAAAATTTATAAATTTATAATATGAATCCATGAATTGATATATGCTTTGTTTGGTGAGCAAGTAGAAAGACATTGGAAACCTAATTTGTTAGATGAGTAAGTAGAATAACTTTATAAACCTGATTTGGTCTATGGAGAGTAAATTAGGGTTTGCAAGCTGGATTACTTTGGCCATACAGACGATGACTAGATAGAAGATATCATTTTTTTTGGAAAATCCATGAACTTTCTCAAAAAACTAAGAACAACCCATTTTATATCTTGAAAAACCCACAAAATATATGGAAACAAATTTTTCATTAAAGGCCTTTTTACATGAGTTTTGAGGCAATTTTAAGAAAATGCCTCCAAGGTCAAAAATAGCAGTTGTACAGTATGAAAAAATAGCAAGGTGAATGTAAGAAGATCTTACCAAAGGAGAAAAATACATGAAGATATCGGTAAAGTTTTATTACCATGATATATTTTTCCAAGATCTCTAAATAGCAGCCATGTGATGAATGTCAAATTCCTATAGAGGCAGAATGAGAGCTCTAAAAACAAGAAAATTCCACAAAGGAAATGCTTGCATTATCCACTTTAGGAAAAAAAGAAAGTACATATAGAGTGTGATTAGGTCACCAAAAAGATAAATCCATAACTCATAATTAGAACCCACTTAAAGGTAAATGACCCCTAATGACTTAATTAACTAACCTAAGTAAGCTAAAAAGACATGTAGATAAAACCACTAGGTGGGAAAAAGCCTACACTGACATCTCTAGAATAATAACATGGATTCTTGTTTGTCCTTCAAGGACCATTCCTTAATTGGAAAAGTATTCTAAAATAAAATTTCATTTCCTCCTTATGTGGTAAAATTTCAAATACCTAAAGACAAGGGTTGATTTTAAAATATCACGCATTCACCAATTCTACCATGATTTCTTTCTTCTACCCCAATTTCCTTGTTCTACCATGATTTCATTTTCCTCATGACATGAATGATAATTTGGGAGTCCTTTTCAAATTCTATGTCCACCCATGAAATTTGAATTGATAAGAGAATTTAAAAATAAGCATTGTCAATCAGTATTATCTGGGAATATGCCTCCACCACTTATTAGAATAAGATTTCTCTTTCCACCCCAATTGAAATTTATTCTTGGAGTTTCAAAAGGATTTCATTTGACATATGGTATAAGGTTTATTTAAGGTTTAAAATTTATAAATTTATAATATGAATCCATGAATTGACATATGCTTTGTTTGGTGAGCAAGTAAAAACACTTTGGAAACCTAATTTGTTAGATGAGTAAGTAGAATATCTTTATAAACCTAATTTGGTCTATGGAGAGTAAATTAGGGTTTGCAAGCTGGATTACTTTGGCCATACAGACGATGACTAGATAGAAGATATCATTTTTTTTGGAAAATCCATGAACTTTCTCAAAAAACTAAGAACAACCCATTTTATATCTTAAAAAACCCACAAAATATATGGAAACAAATTTTTCATTAAAGGCCTTTTTACATGAGTTTTGAGGCAATTTTAAGAAAACGCCTCCAAGGTCAAAAATAATAGTTGTACAATATGAAAAAATAGCAAGGTGAATGCAAGAAGATCTTACCAAAGGAGAAAAATACATGAGGATATCAGGAAAGCTTTATTACCATGATATATTTTTCCAAGATCTCTAAATAGCAGCCATGTGATGAATGTCAAATTCCTATAGAGGCAGAATGAGAGCTCTAAAAAAAAGAAAATTCCACAAAGGAAATGCTTGCATTATCCACTTTAGGAAAAAAAGAAAGTACATATAGAGTGCGATTAGGTCACCAAAAAGATAAATCCATAACTCATAATTAGAACCCACTTAAAGGTAAATGACCCCTAATGACTTAATTAACTAACCTAAGTAAGCTGAAAAGACATGTAGATAAAACCACTAGGTGGGAAAAAGCCTACACTGACATCTCTAGAATAATAACATGGATTCTTGTTTGTCCTTCAAGGACCATTCCTTAATTGGAAAACTATTCTAAAATAAATTTTCATTTCCTCCTTATGTGGTAAAATTTCAAATACCTAAAGACAAGGGTTGATTTTAAAATATCACGCATTCACCAATTCTACCATGATTTCTTTCTTCTACCCCAATTTCCTTGTTCTCCCATGATTTCATTTTCCTCATGACATGAATGATAATTTGGGAGTCCTTTTCAAATTCTATGTCCACCCATGAAATTTGAATTGATAAGAGAATTTAAAAATAAGCATTGTCAATCAGTATTATCTGGGAATATGCCTCCACCACTTATTAGACTAAGATTTCTCTTTCCACCCCAATTGAAATTTATTCTTGGAGTTTCAAAAGGATTTCATTTGACATATGGTATAAGGTTTATTTAAGGTTTAAAATTTATAATATGAATCCATGAATTGACATATGCTTTGTTTGGTGAGCAAGTAGAAACACTTTAGAAATCTAATTTGTTAGATCAGTAAGTAGAATAAATTTATAAACCTGGTTTGGTCTATGGAGAGTAAATTAGGGTTTGCAAGCTGGATTACTTTGGCCATATAGACGATGACTAGATAGAAGATATCAATTTTTTTGGAAAATCCATGAACTTTCTCAAAAAACTAAGAACAAACTATTTTATATCTTAAAAAACCCACAAAATATATTCAAACAAATTTTTCATTAAAGGCCTTTTTGCATGAGTTTTGAGGCAATTTTAAGAAAATGCTTCCAAGGTCAAAAATAACAGTTGTACAATATGAAAAATAGCAAGGTGAATGCAAGATCTTACCAAAGGAGAATAATACATGAGGATATCAGGAAAGCTTTATTACCATGATATATTTTTCCAAGATCTCTAGGTAGCAGCCATGTGATGAATGTCAAATTCCTATAGAGGCAGAATGAGAGCTCTTAAAAAAAGAAAATTCCACAAAGGAAATGCTTGCATTATCCACTTTAGGAAAAAAAGAAAGTACATATAGAGTGAGATTAGGTCACCAAAAAGATAAATCCATAACTCATAATTAGAACCAACTTAAAGGTAAATGACCCCTAATGACTTAATTAACTAACCTAAGTAAGCTGAAAAGACATGTAGGTAAAACCACTTGGTGGGAAAAAACCTACATTGACATCTCTAGAATAATAACATGGATTCTTGTTTGTCCTTCAAGGACCATTCCTTAATTGGAAAACTATTCTAAAATAAATTTTCATTTCCTCCTTATGTGGTAAAATTTCAAATACCTAAAGACAAGGGTTGATTTTAAAATATCACTCATTCACCAATTCTACCATGATTTCTTTCTTCTACCCCGGTTTCCTTATTCTGCCATGATTTCATTTTCCTCATGACATGAATGATAATTTGGGAGTCCTTTTCAAATTCTATGCCCACCCATGAAATTTGAATTGATAAGAGAATTTAAAAATAAGCATTGTCAATCAGTATTATCTGGGAATATGCCTCCACCACTTAGTAGAGTAGGAGTTCTCTTTCCACCCCAATTGAAATTTATTCTTGGAGTTTCATAAGGATTTCATTTGACATATGGTATAAGGTTTATTTAAGGTTTAAAATTTAT
Source organism: Torreya grandis (assembly GCA_037957365.1). Lineage (NCBI taxonomy): Eukaryota > Viridiplantae > Streptophyta > Pinopsida > Cupressales > Taxaceae > Torreya > Torreya grandis. The sequence goes on along the minus strand of JARHVA010000975.1, from coordinate 738,573 downwards.
AAATTTATAATATGAATCCATGAATTGACATATGCTTTGTTTGGTGAGCAAGTAGAAACACTTTTGAAACCTAATTTGTTAGATGAGTAAGTAGAAAAACTTTATAAACCTGATTTGGTCTATGGAGAGTAAATTAGGGTTTGCAAGCTAGATTACTTTGGCCATACAGACGATGACTAGATAGAAGATATCATTTTTTTTGGAAAATCCACGAACTTTCTCAAAAAACTAAGAACAACCCATTTTATATCTTAATAAACCCACAAAATATATGCAAACAAATTTTTCATTAAAGGCCTTTTTACATGATTTTTGAGGCAACTTTAAGAAAATGCCTCCAAGGTCAAAAATAGCAGTTGTACAGTATGAAAAAAATAGCAAGGTGAATGCAAGAAGATCTTACCAAAGGAGAAAAATACATGAGGATATCAAGAAAGCTTTATTACCATGATATATTTTTCCAAGATCTATAAATAGCATCCATGTGATGAATGTCAAATTCCTATAGAGGTAGAATGAGAGCTCTAAAAACAATAAAATTCCACAAAGGAAATGCTTGCATTACCCACTTTAGGAAAAAAAGAAAGTACGTATAGAGTGAGATTATGTCACCAAAAAGATAAATCCATAACTCATAATTAGAACCCACTTAAAGGTAAATGACCCCTAATGACTTAATTAACTAGCCTAAGTAAGCTGAAAAGACATGTAGGTAAAACCACTAGGTGGGAAAAAGCCTACACGGACATCTCTAGAATAATAACATGGTTTCTTGTTTGTCCTTCAAGGACCATTCTTTAATTGGAAAAGTATTCTAAAATAAATTTTCATTTCCTCTTTATGTGGTAAAATTTCAAATACCTAAAGACAAGGGTTGATTTTAAAATATCACTCATTCACCAATTCTACCATGATTTCTTTCTTCTACCCCAATTTCCTTGTTCTACCATGATTTCATTTTCCTCATGACATGAATGATAATTTGGGAGTCCTTTTCAAATTATATGTCCACCCATGAAATTTGAATTGATAAGAGAATTTAAAAATAAGCATTGTCAATCAGTATTATCTGGGAATATGCCTCCACCACTTAGTAGACTAGGATTTCTCTTTCCACCCCAATTGAAATTTATTCTTGGAGTTTCATAAGGATTTCATTTGACATATGGTATAAGGTTTATTTAAGGTTTAAAATTTATAAATTTATAATATGAATCCATGAATTGACATATGCTTTTATTATATATTTATATATATATATGGGATTCGTGCCATTACCTAAAATTTGGTGTCTCTCTACTACTACCTCTAAAATATGTTGACTATTCCAAAATATCACAATATCATAAAATTTATGAAATATTATCTAAAATTAAATATTGGGGATAGATAGATTTATTTAATTCGTATTTCCCTTTCTTTTTAGTTTAATTTCATTGGTTATTTCATATATTAGTTTTGACTAAAGTTTGAACCATAGGAGTGGTTCATCATGAACTTTGTCACCATCTTAAGACCTAATCATTATTTTTTTAAATACATTAAAAGTTATTTTATTTTATATTTATGTAATTTTTTGACCTTCTTTTTCTATTTATAAATGAAAGTTGGGTTATTTCATCTATTCTAGCCTTATGAGTAATAATAACATTCTTTTTGTTTGGAAACATGAAAATTACAATTAACTTTGCTGATTTGAGAAGATTTGTTAATTTTATATTTAAATGCTTTTTGTAAAAATTTATTTTCTATTATATTGTTATTAACAAATCTCATTCCATTTATAGCTAGAAATATGCACCATCAAAAAATTAAAACCATACCTTTTACATGCAGAACATAATTTTATTGCATTATTTTTCTTATTAGATAATATATTATCAGTTAACTTATTTCTAAGTCCCTTTATTTACTATGTGTAAGGTGATACATTTTGGGCAATCAAACCAAATATTATTAAAATTTATTAGACCTAAAGCTTAACTTTTTCTTCATAAATCCATTGGCCAACTTACTTACATTCATTGTCATTATTTTTATTAGATGACATATTTAAGAAATAAAAATTCCAGACTTTGTTTTCTTTCATCTTGGTATTATAATAATTAAACATGACCAAGTTGGATTTGTTTTCAAGTATATGTTTGTTTTAATTTATAGAAAATTATAGTTCTATGTATAACTTATTTATTATATCAAAACTTACCAATATGGTTGATACATAAAACTCAAATTTAAATTCATATTAAGACTAGCATAAGCACACTCTGTTAATTGGGCAAGAAAAACCAAGAAAATGTGATAGATATCCAAATGGTCCCATCCCTAACAAGGTTGGGTAAAAATTAACTTTGATAGGGTCTCCAAAGGGAACCCATGCAAAGGAGTTGTAGGTTTTATCCTGAGAGACTATTTAGGAAAAATTTTAGCAGCATCCTCTTCTTACCATCCCACAACTAGTAACAATAAAGTGGAATGCACAAAACTCACAAAGTGCCTACAATTATAATATGTAGGGGGATGAACTAAGATTAAAATTTAAGGGGATTCATAACTCATGATATCAAATCTAAAAAAGAATGCAATTTCAAATTTGAACTAGGTGAAATTATTAAGAATGCATTCTCTCTTCTTACCAAATATGAGGAGATCAAGTTCAACCTTATTTCCAAGATAAAAATAGCATATCAAATTATTTAAAAAACCTAGGAGTCAAGATAAAAACCTTCAATATTTTGGAAAGTATTTATCTTCTCGATTTCGAAGGGCTAGTAGATATCATTGAAAAAGAATGTAAGCTTCATTTAATCATCGATCATATGCTACTTATCCTCATTATGAAATAATAATACACCACCTTCCCACTTCACTTTAGCATACTTCATCTCATTTGATCTATGTATATATGGCATAACATTTATTATTCTTACTCCATCCATATTTCCATGACATGTTCATTCCATCCCTTGTTATTTCTTTGCATTTAGCTCTTTTTAGATTCATACCCTACTTTAATGATGACTCGTAAACCATACTTCACTACTTACAAAGATGTGAATCCCACCAAATGCATGATATATAAGGAGGACCTAAGAAAGTCTCTTCACATAGATTAATAACTCATTTATTATGTCTACAATGCACTTGAAGTTACTAGTTTTACCCAAGCACGCTTGGCCAATTATACAATATATGGTCTCACACCTATGATGAATTATTTCTATACCTTTTAATATATTATTAAAAGATATTTCCACCCTTTTAATACTAATGAGATTAAAATATATTTGGATTTTGTATCAAACACATAAAGTAATTGGGGAAGACACTTAGAACTATGGTCAATGGAACAATGATCTAATGAAGGTATTGGAGCTCAAACATAATGCAAATAAGTTGAATTTAGATATTAAGCTTCCTTTCATCCTTGGCCATATTGACACACTGGAGGAAAAATTGGAATCTTGGTTTCCTTCTCACACTCCAAGTCTTGTCAAGTATGGAAGGAAATCTAAGCTACACAATCCATTTTCTTCACTATCTTTAGAGAAAACCTAAAATGTAATTGTTTTAAACAAGAAAAGAGGCCAAAAGAGTGCTTTATTGGGAGTCTTAATATCACATATTGGATGAAAATTCATAAGGGGTACCCACTAATCAAGCCAAGCATTTAGGGAATTCTAATTGGGCCATAAATTCTTTCATAGCCAAATATGACATTTGTGCAACCTTTGCACAAGAAATTTCTTGGTCTCCTAATGCATGAAAAGCACTTGGTGATTAATACAAAAGGATGAGATCCTTATATTATAAGTACCCAATCAATGAAGAAACATATTATAATTTTAGTATTCTACTTACACTTTACTTGTTGGATGGTGGAGCTTGATCTTATTAGAATGTGATGGGGATGTGTGTGGGGGATTACCCCCCACTATTGTCACCATGGGGGTCCATGGGGGAATTAACCTACATGAAATTTAAAATAGTGGGGGTTTGGTGGTAGCATCCCTGAAGATTTTTTTTTGTGAAAAATGCATTGCAAAATATTGTAATTTCATAGTAAATATGGACTATCACTATTAGGTCATAGCTTTGATGGTAGAACTTATGTTGGTGCATTTTCCCCTAATATGTAACCCTCCTTTGATATGAGGGAATTGTTATCATGAAAACATATTATGTGTGAGTTAAGAGGATATTTTAGTGGATATATTATAGGTTTATCCCTTCATTTGTTGGACTGAATAAGAGAAGAATTGGCTGTTTCTATTTGGACATAACCCATATTGGGTGAACCATGTTAAAAATGTCTCTCTTATATTGTGTTTTATACATTTTATTTCTTTATTTATTTCATTAATATTTCTCTACATTATATATTCCTAACTTTAATGATGTATTTTAATCTAGTATACTCCTTTCATTTCTTATATCTCTACTTTTTGTTTTTGGTCAATTATGATGGTATATGACAACAAATATAATAAAAAATATTCAATTTTTCAAGGGTGAGGGCCCCAATAGAACCCTATTTTACTTATATAAAAAAATTATTAGCATAATCATGATATTAAAATTTTTATGTGACATGTTCATATCATTTTTTGGATAAAACAATAGACATTCATTTATTTGAAATGCCTATGGTTCATTATGTAAGCAATACAATAATCTTATAGTTTGGATGATATAAATTCCAATTTCTTTTGCCAATTATCTATTTATTTTTGAGAATGGTTTTTTTTTACTTTTTTAATTTAATTTTATTTTGAGGCTTGAATAACATTATTAGATCTTGTAATTTGGTTACACTTTAAAATCACAAACTAGTGAGGCTCTGTTCATTTTTTTCATCAGTTAGACATTGACATTTTATCCACGTATATTCACAAACCACAAGTGGAATAGGTATAGATAATATCCTAAGGCTCTATGGGGATTTCAAATGTTCTTGAAAAATAATATGTGAAAGCCTATCTAATTCTATATTAATATTAGTTATGCTATTGCGGTTGACATGTAATCCACATCTCTTTTTGTCTAGGGTATACCCCTTTTATTAGGTTGTTTTTATATCTAATTTCTTATCTACATTTTGCTTCAGATTTATGTCTTTGGTTGTTTGACCCCTTTAACATCCTTAATATTTATTGTACCTTTATTTTTAGGGTTGATATGTACCTTTAGTCAAATTTGAGTCAATACCTAATTTTTAAAACATTTTAGAAGTTTATCCATGTCCTATAGGGGTTTCATTTTGATCTAGATGTTCACTTATCCTGAGCCTAGCCTTGGTCCAAAGTCTAACCCTTTGTATTAGTCAAGTCAATGAAAGTCAACCTTGATCAAATAGGGTCAAACTTGGTAAAAGGCATAATTTTTTTTATAAAATTCCTAATATGGGTTTTAATGTGATTTAGGATCTTTCTAAGTCATCTAATTATATTTACCATATTCAATATGCAAAAAATGCCTTGTAGGCCCACTTTTGAGTTAAGAAAGAGGACTTGTATGGATGGCTAAAGTTATAAACTTGTCACCAAGATGTGGTTAAAATGGGAGAGGTTATATAATGTCAGATTTAGAGGTTTGATAGTTGAAGATTCATTTATAGTAAAAAAATGAAGTTTCTCCTTGTTTTTAGTCCTTTTTGGGCACTTATATAGTCCCCATGATCTGATATCCAACTAAAAATGTGGGTGGGGTGTCTCTTAACATCCCCAAACCCATTTAAATGTTTTAATTTCAAGGATAATTCAAAAATATTCATCTAAAACTCATTTTTCTTCCATTTCCTCTTGGCATGCAAAGGAAGGTCAACTTCAAGCACTCACCATGGGCCATACAGTTTGAGTTGGAAGAAATGATATTGAGGGTGGATAGTAACCTGAGTCTAATTAAAATACATAATAGGATTTTTTTTGGTGCCTCCTCATTTATAAATTTTAACACTCCATGAAGCCTTTTTTGGGTTTGCAACTATGAAGGGGGTCATTGTTTGCAGTTATCTCAATTTTACTATTTTGGTATGATGAATTCATGTTTTTTAGATGTTTATACATGTTTTACAAGGCATTATTTCAGGTTATCCACTATTCATTTGGTTTTAAATGCATCAATCATACAATAAATCCTTCTCTAGGCTTATTTCCCACTTTGGATTAGTATATTGCCTATTTCCCAAAAAAGTGCACCTACAGGTGCTATTGAATAGTTCTCCACATCAACATGAGGGAATTGGATGTGTGATAAATATTTTGGAGTCATGAACATATGTGTGGTGACATATGCCTTCTTATGAGGCCTAAACTATTCATTTTCTCCATTGTTTTCCCTCACTGCCTACTTCAACACATTACAATCTACAGGGGGTCATGGACATGAGACAGGGGAGCATTGAGGAATATGAGGTGGTCTTAAAGATCCATTATTAAGGCCTATAAATTAAATTCACCATGATATACCTATCTTCCTCCTTAAGATTATTAGAAAAGATGAAATTGTTAAGCAAGGTAAGTGACTAAATTTTGGTATCTCAGTCCATAAATGACCAAATAGAGGTCCTTAAGGTTTTTTGGGACAATACATATCATGAATAAATGGTGTCTTAATGTCCCTAATTTTATATCATAGTAGTCCTACCTACAAAAAATGCACTTGACAATTTTGAGGTCACTAAGACAAGAATGAGATGGTTCTTAAGACCCTCAAAGGTTGCTAATGAACCATTGAAAGTAGACAGTGTTGTCTACAGGATTTGGAAGGAGGTTGAAACTCAAACTATGCATGAAGTACTCTAGACCTTTTCTTGTAATGGTAAATAGTTCCAAAAGGATAAAAAAATAAATCTTGAGCACTCATGCCATGGGAGAAGATATGGCTATGTGAAATGACCTTTCAAGCCTATATCCTGTTTGTACATAGGGTAGAGTATACAGTGAAGGCAATGTTTTAATGATTAGAACAAACAAATGGTGTTAAAGGTTCCTAAGAAGGAATTAAGTCTAAGTGTGAGTGATATAAATATAAATTCAACCTCAATAATCCATATACACTCTTAATATGCTCCAAATGACTCTTGAATAACCTATAGGCCTGTGATTATACACCTACTGCTAGAGGTATTGGGAAATTGGTCTCAATCAGGAATAAGGTGGTATTTTGTGATAAAATTAAGCATATAAGTGGGTGGAATGATGTAATATGATTATAATAGGACAAATAAAGGATTTTATACACTTTTTAGGTTAAATACCTACCTTGGAAACCTATAGGTAGGATAAATTATACACTTATAGTCCTGTAGGAAAGTGTGAACATAGTCAGGTCATGGGAGTATATAAGAAGCTTAAGGAATTGGAAAAGAGGAGTTAATTTTTATGCCTATTAAATGGATCAAATTAAACTTATAACTTTCATTACCATGATCCTTGACCAAGCCTAATGTGTTCATTAAGGTTGTCTCAGTTCTCAGTAGGCAGTGACAAGAGTGAAAGGTGAAGGATTGAAAAGCTAAGTATGGAGCAAAGGAGGAGAAAGGTTTAAAAAATGAAGTATATTTCATTATTATAAAATTAAGGTTTTCTCATTCCTATAACACTCACCACATGCCCAAATACCTTTTCACCTATACAAGGTATGTCTCAGTCTGTACAAACAGGTTATGAGACCCTTGGTTCAAAGGGGAAACAAGTCTTTTCAATGAAAAAATGGATATAATATAGTTAAAAAATCTCCATGAGATTTAAATGAGAATGATAACCATGTTTTAGCAATCTATGAGGATGAAATTTGTGTGGAGATATTAGCTATAGGGAGATTTGGGCAAAAACAAGCAAAAAACAAGGGTTTTACCCCCTTTTTTGACAAGATTGAGAGGGTTAGACCTATTAAAAATGGAATACTATAAAAAAATTTGGTAAATTTTATCATTAGGACATTTTTAAGATCAAAAAATATTCCTTTTATCCAAAAAATAGGCCTAATACTCTCTATTTTGTCTCAGAGTAGGGGCAGTCTCTTCATGCACAAGAATGATAGTTTTTGGGAAAAGTGTTAGATAGTGAACAAAATGTAAATATAATAAGTTATTAAGGTTGGTATAATTGGGTAATACATGAGAGAGCATATTAAACTAGCCTATAAGATGGAATTCCAAAGCTCTGCAGGTAGACCTAATAGGAAAGTGTACAAACCCAACCCCAAATAAGATGTCATTCATAGTTATAACCTTCTCTAAGAAATATAGTGTTTTTTATGATGAATATGGGGGTATATATATTATGTTTTAATTATTTAATAATTTATTTAAAGTGCAAATTATCATCTTTTGGTTCACAAAGTGCAAATAGGATTGTTGACAAGGCATAGGTCTTATCCTAAAATAGGGGTCATCTCCATTTTAGGATCTTGGTGAGATGTCAAAAGGATTTTAAAATGTTTATAGGTCAGATAAATATGTGATGAATATTTTGGTTTGCAAATAAATTCCACAGGAAGCCATCTCTAACCCTAGACATACTGAAACCCTCATAAGAAACATGCAAGCAATTAGAAGGTCAACTTCCATCACTCATATCTTTCATGAATGTTTTAATGGGACCCTAAGAAATTTGTATAAGTTATATAAGGTCCTTGAAGATCCCTCAGTGGAATTTATAAGGGGTTTCAGTCTCTAACCCTTATGAACAAAGGTTAAGAGTTCAAACCACTTAAAACCCTTGTAAAACCTCTATAGTGACCTAATTGGGAAAAGGAAGAAAATGAGGTATCTAGATGCAAGGGAATGGAAATTAAACCACTTGGGTGATGTATAGTAATCTCTAAATATTATACACATGTGATTCATTTGTACATAGGTGTACAGAATAGGCCAAAACAAGGATTATTTTGACAATTTTTTGTGGTGTGAAAGCTACAATAGGATTTAGGAGATGGAAAAAAGTTTGGGATGAAGATATACACTTGAGATAACTCTAAAAATTAATTTAATCTCATTAATTATTGTCTAATTTCCCAACCAAGATTTTACTTTAAGCCAGTCTAGTGAACCAACTAGTGAACACCTAGGGAAAGTGGTGAAAGGCAACTAGGGAAGTCTTTTAAAGGTTTTTTCTTGAAAATAATGATAGGATAACCTTTAAAAAGTGTAATTACCTATTTTTAGTGGATAATTTTGGAAAATTTGAAGTTTTTGTATGCCAAGTGTAGAAGGTGCATGGAAAAGAGCCATTTTGAGACTACCAAAGATGATTTTGCATCTCCACAAGAATAGGGATGCTCAAGGATTAATCCAATGCATGTGGGGAATATTTTTTAACTCCTCTTTCTTGGAACTACCACCATACTTGACCATATGTATGGATAAATTAGTTTTGGAAGGTAAATCATGAAGGCAAATTTTTATGCCAGAATTATAGGTTTTGTGCCACTTTCACCATTATTATGACTTGTTTTGGATAAGTAGACCTCATAACATGGAATGGATCACCTCACCCCCATTTAAATGCAAATTTAATTTATTCTCTCTAGGTGACACATGTCCAAGTTATCCTTGGACTTCCTTTGCTTGTTCTTCCTCTCAAAAGCTATAAATATGCATTCTCTTAGCTCTTTTGAGCAGCCTCTATTTTTTGACAGGGAAACTCTAGCCAAATTTTTACTTAAAATACTATTGAAGAAATATACAAGTGTTATTTCCACTCACATGTTGTACTATTGAGTAATGACTTGAATTTTGTTGGTCTAGTCTAGTAAAAGATTATCTTTTCTAGATTGTACTCTTAATGGTCTACCAATTTGCAAAAAGGAGATTATTTTAGGTCTTTTTCTAGTATTATTTTTTAAGTGTATAGGTATCCTAGAAGTGGTTCATGACATTATCCCTCTTTGGAATCATTAATTTCCCTTCTAATAATCACATATCTTCTTGAATCTAACATATGAAATATTGCTATAGTAATGAATCCTAAGTTGTGAGTTTTGTGTAATAGATGATTTGTTGTATTTAAGTAGTGGTTTTTAGTCAAGTGAGAGGACATTATAAATTGGTGCATCACATTTTTTTCTTTTTTATTTTCCTTAATCCCTTTTCCATCTCCTAGTTACTAAGTTAGAGAGAGAGCTTTAAAGGTGCATCAAGGGGAGCTAGCCCCTGATCTAGAGATTCATTTATTAATATTTTCACCCATAACAAGAGAAATGTCTCCATGGTGCCACTTGGATGAGGAGAGTTAGGCATCTCCTCAAGGGTGAAAATATAAGTGTAAATAGTTTTTGTCACTCCCAGTGGGACTTCTAAGTCATATAAGATTATTCAAGATTGGTGCTAGTCTTGGCATAGTTGAAGATAAAAGAAGTATCTACATTTAGTACTTGGTGAATCCATTGAAGAATTCAAGTCTTTGGTTGATGATAAATATTTTTTTCTATGCCAAAGGTAACCACTAGGTCTGATGCTAAAGGTGTACCTTTTGAGTTTGTGTAACTACCTCCATATTCCACCAAAAGGTTTAGGTTTGTAAGCACTCATCCTTATAAAAGAGATTTTGTGTTTAAAGATTCTAAGTTTGTGTTACATTCCATTTCTAACATCTATAGTGATCATTTAAAGATGGATAAAAGGAAAAATTTTGTGCCTTTCATTGGATCATCTCCTTTTAACATTGCCTAATATGACCAAATTCCAAGAGTAGCCCTTAAGAGTGTTCCATCTTTTAGTGGGGATGGTCGTATTAATACCATTGAACACATTAGAAACATAGAAAACTTTTTTAATATCTGAAAGATTACCCAAGAGAATGTGGTTATTAGATTATTGGCTGTCATTAAAAGGTAAAGTTTTGGATTGATATGGTACCTTAGCTCAAAATTCCATTAGCTCATGCGATGAATTGGGAGATCTATTAACTAATAGGTTTGGGGAGAAGAGTGACTACTTGTCTCTATCTAAGAAATTGACCACTATTAAGAGGGAACCACATGATTTTATGCAATATTTTAATTCTATATTTCAAAAAACATGAGATAAGATCCTAGATCTTATGAGACCTACTCCAAACTATGCATTCTTATATTACCTAAAGGCATTGAACAATGATGTGTCTATGATGATTAAATCTATGGGTAGGAATAAAATCCATAATACCTATGATATAGCCATAAATTTATAAAATTATCTTATTCAAGTAGGGAAGGTTTCTCCTAGGCCTCCAATGCCATTGTTCCCTGATTTCCAACCTCCTAGCCAAGTCACTCCTCCTACCTTAGCTCCTTTGCCTAGTAGTGAAAATTATATCATGCTTCCTTCCAATGAGATACATGAGGTTAAAAGTTTACTACAAAGTTTCACTATTGAGTTTTTTTCCCTCAAAAAGAAACAAGCCAAAATTTATAGGCCATATCAGTCCTATAATTAGTTTGGACAAGCCAATAAACCTCTTTTTCAAGGGAATGCTCATGGGTAAGGTCAAATCGCCCAAGATAGTCCTTATCAAAGCTATAATACATATATTAACTCATCCTCCAAGGCCATTTTTCCCACTCAAAATAATCTAGTTCAAGAACAACCATGCTATCCATCTTTTGAAAAAGGCCAAGAGCAGGTTGCTTATGCAAATGAAATGCACAATCAAGCTATGAGAATGTAAGGAGATCAAGCACTGTAAGTTATAAAATTTGAAATTACAACACAACATGGGTTTTAAAATGGTTAAGTGAAATGTTATTATACTCTCATCAATCACTTGGAGGGATAGTTTTATGCCATCAATCACTTATAAAATTCAAACAACATCAATGCTAGTGTGGCTTCCAACACTAGATCAAAAAGGAGGGTTGTTGATGAAGCTTAAGGAACCAATAAAGGACCTAATTTGACCCTTAAATTATCTAATATGTTAATTGGGTCTAATAAATCTCCTAAATTATAATAAAATTAGAGAATTCTAAACTTTAGGCCAACGCCTACAACTCTACCTCCACAAGCTACGTCACAAGGTGCCAATGTTCATAAAGAAATCCCCAAGGTGAGTAATCCTTCCATAAATGTGGTAGACTAGATGAATAATATTCACATGAATATATAATTATGGGACTCCTTTATAATTCTAGGGTATAAAGATATACTTGAAAAAGAACTATATGAATTGTGTAAGAAAGCTAGCCCATCTAAACATGACAATGTGGTCTTAGTGAACGGGACTCAATCAATTGATGGTAAAGTAAATAAGAATGAGAAGACTCCTCATTTTTATCTCTCTCTAATCATTGGTGATTTCTTCATTCATAATTGAATCATATATAGTGAGGTTAGTACTTTAATTATGCCCAAATGTATAGTGGATAAACTAGGCCTAAAGTATGAGCCAATGACTAAGGGAGTCTTACAACTAGATGGATCACTAGCCAAGACTTTGGGGATAGTAAAAAAGGTGAATGTGATACTTCATGATTGTCCTAATTTTAATATTCCTCTTGATGTGGTGGTGTCATATTTACCTCCATACTTTTCCCTTTTCTTGTCAAGAGATGTTATAGCTAAAATAGGTGGGTACTTGGCAGCTAATTGGTCCTACATGGTGTTTAAGACAAAGTATGGCACTAAGGTGAAGATTGAATCTAAACATATTCAAAAAGATCACTTGGAACCATACTCACCTAAGGTGGAAAATGTTAACTATGCCATCACTGATGAAGAGGATATTCACATTGACCAATCTCCATCATCTTCCCTTGATGGAGTTTTTGATTTGTTCCTAGATGAATGGGGAAATGAACACTATGAGCATGATCCTTACAAGATTATTGAAGAGTCTAGTCTTGGGGTGTACTATATGCATGAGAAATATTACTTCATACCCAATCTAGTGAAGCCAGGTGAAGAGGTGAATAGTTTATGGAAACTCTTCTTTGATGGGCCTAGAAGCAAGATTGGGGCAGGTGGTGAAGCAATGTTAGTTTCAACTTCAATGGAAAGGTACTTTTAAACCTTTATATTCCAATTCTCATGAACTTGTAATGTAGAAAAATATGAATTATTTATTCATGCCATTTAATGGGCTAGGAAAAGAAGGATTATAGAGCTTCAAGTGTATGGAGATAGTGAGCTTGTTGTGAATCAAGTTAGAGGGCAGAATTTGACCAAGAACTCCTTACTCAAGTCCTACAAGCATAGAGTTTGGGATCTTGTAGAATACTTCATGGATTTCAGCATCACATCCATTTCAAGGGAAGATAATAAGCATGCTAATAGGTTGGCATGTATTGGTTCTCAATTTGATGTTCCAAAAGGCATAAAAGAAGACAAGAACCAACCTCATCTAAAGGTGATTGTTAGGCCTTCCATATCAGATAATGCCACCAATTGATAGGTCTTTGAGAGTGACCAACAAATACCCCTTTTTATAAAAGAGGAGACTAAGTTCTCTAAAAAAATTTAGTCCAAACTTTTCCAAGGATTTCACCTTTTATAATTTTGGGAATGAAGAGGTAATATTTTCCATGCTTACCCAAGCAAATGATGAGAATATGGACCAGCCTATTTTCTTCTTTAGCCAAGGTTTAGAAGGATATGAGGTAAGGTATACTTATGTTGAGAAACAAGCTATTTTAGTTATTACAAGTCTAAATAAGTTTAGACACATTCTATCAAATAACAAAGTTCACATACTTGTTCCTCATCCTAGTGTAAAAGACTTTCTATTGAGTAGAGATTTAAATGAAAAAAGGGTAGGTTGGATCACCAAAGTGATGGAGTGGGATGTGGAGGTCCAAGACAACCAAGATAGTGAAGGGAAAAGGACTGTGTGAACATCTTGCTTCAGATTTAAAAGGGCAAAGGGAGGCTATTTTCACACTCCATGATGACCCTATAGTAGTTGTAACTTTAGCTATGAAGAGTTGGACACAAGATACGATTCATTTCCTTCAAACTGGTGAGTGTCCAAAAGGTATTGATAGAGATAGAAGAAGGTATTTTAGGTTGCAATCCATTCTTTATGTAACTTTTGATGGAGTGATATTTAGGAAGGATTTCTTAGGTGTGTTTTTGAGGTGTCTTGATTTGGATCGAATTGACAAAGTATTGTATGAGTTCCATGATGGACCAGCTAGTGGTCATTTTTATCCAAGAACTACAACTTCTAGGATTATGAGGGTTGGTTACTTTTGGCCTAGTTTATTCAAGGACACCCATGCTTGGGTAAGAAAATGCCAAAAGTGTGCTATTTTTGATGGAAAAAAAATCTAGATGCCTTACCTCTTCATCTAATCTAGGTTGAACAACCCTTTATGCAATGGGGTTTGGATTTCATAGGCCTAATCAATCCACCTTGTAGTGTTGGCCACAAACAGGTGTTGACAACCACTAATTACTTTACAAGACGTGTGGAGGCTGGAGGCTATAAATCTTAAAGAGGAAAATGAAAGATCAATCTTATACTTCTATGAAAGTATAGTAACTAGGTTTGGAGGTCCCTTAACAATCATCTCAGATAATGCATTAGCCTTTCGAGGAGCAAGGACAAGTGAATGGGCTTTGAAACATGGCATCTATCTTAGCACCTCCTCCAAATATTATCCCTAAGGAAATAGACTAGACAAGTCCACAAATAAGAATCTAATTAGGATCATAAAGAGAATAATGGAGGAGAATCAAAGGACTTGGCATTCTAAGTTAAAGACAACCCTTTGGGCTGATAGGATCACCCCAAAGAGAGAAATTGGGAACTCACCATACAAACTTATGTATGGAAGGGAGGATAAGCTTCCTATCTCACTTGAGTTACCAGCTTTAAACATCACCTATTAGTTGTAATTGATGGAGAATGAGAGCATGGAAGTTAGGTTGTGTGTGTTAATGGAGATTGAGGAGACAAGAGATCAAGCTATGCAAAATATGACCACTCACCAAGAGCAAAAAAAGAAGTATTTTGACAAGAAATCCATGCCAAGAAGTTTTAAATAAGGAGACATTGTCCTAAAATGGGATGAAGATAGGGCCAGACCTAGAAGACACACAAAGCTTAATGCTTTGTGGAGTGGCCCATATGTGATCACTCAATGAAAGTCACATAATGATTTCAACTTTAAAAGCTGGATAGAGAGGAGCTTCATATCCTAGTTAATGGGATACACATCAATCATTATTACTAAGGTTCTCCTCTTCCCTTGTACATAATTTCTTGTTTTCCTTGTGTTCCCTAAGAGCTTATGCACATGTGTGAGTTTGTCCTTGTCTTGTTTTGTGTTGTCTTTGCTTGGTTTTTTTGTTTTTGTGTGGTGTGTTTACTTTATGTTTTGTGTTGACCCAATTTTGCTCCTCTGGCAAAATTTTGGTCACCCTCTTCGAAAGCTATGAAAGGCCAGTCAATTTTGGGTTGCAATCCATCTTCAGGTTCAAGCGCCTTGATTCAAAGGAAAAAGTTCAAGTCAACGGTTCAATACGTCTAAGTCCTGCAAAAAATTCAAAGTTTAAGCAATGGGCGGCAAAATTGCCGTGCATAGCAATGGCGGGGAAAAAAAGACCGCCAACACAAGTAGTAGGTGACAAAATTGCCACGCACAATAGCGGCGAGAAAAAAGAAATTGGCAGCTAACTCAGCCGACGTCGATAAAACTACCACGCACGACAGCTAACTCGACTGACGTCGGCAAAATTGCCACACACGGTAGTAAATTGGCCGACGTCAGCAAAATTGCCGCGTGCAGTCCATGACATTGGGCAGTAAAATTACCACTCACAACATCAAGCGGCAAAAAAGGCCTGTAGAACATAGGGAAAGGCCCACCCAACGGGTAGAAGTGTAGGCTGCACACAAAATGAGGCAACAAGCATGGTCCCAACAAATTTATGACGTCAGCTACAGTGTTTTTTCCCTCTTCCCAATGAGACTCCTCTTGGCTTTTCCCATATAAATGCACAGACTTGGTCATTTTAAGGATCTTCTCTAATTTTGTAAAGAGCACAGCTCTACAAATTCTCCACTTGAATCAATAAAATACAATTTTTGCCTCCATCTTGGATAGATTTGCTGTGTATGCCATGAGTATTATTTGTGTTTAGTCATTATATTTGATGCTTTCACAGGTAATGCCAATAGACCAGTTATCTATAAGGCACCAATTCTGCAGCTGAAAGGAGAAGAGCAATATTTGAGAAGGATAGAATAGAGGAAGTTGCTCATAAGTGTGCATTCCATAGCACCTTGGTAAACCTTTGTTATGTATTTTCCATTATAGCCTCCCTGTTAGTCTTAGCAGCCTGGTTCTTTTGCCAGATGTGTAGAGTATATTTGTATTTTCCTTGATTCTAAGAGTGGATGTGGAAGGTCAACCTTTATTTTGGTGTATCACCTCTTTAGAGTAGGCTGTTTGTTTTCCTATATTTTCTTCTCCCTTTTCATCCCCCCAGTATATCTATATATCTGTATTTTGCACTACCTGAAACAAACAAGATACATTAGAGGGAACTAGCCCATACCTAGAGACTCTTCTCTCCTGCTTCGCTGTCCCATAGGTGAGAGGAGTTTCCATGTTGTGGGGAGAAGGCAGGAACCTATTTTCTTGCCACTGGGTGCAATCTCCAGTCATCAACAATTTTGGCATGCCCAGTGGGACTGTGTTTTTATCAGTTTCTAACACAGTAGTATTTCAAGATTGATGCTGGTCCTGCTACAATCATTTCAAAGATTTCCAGCATCTGGCAACTCCACTGGTAAGAGCTCAATTCTTTATTTTAAGACCAGTCACTTAAACTTCTATGCCAAAGGTGACCACAAGGTCAGCTTCAAGAGGGATCCCTTTTGTTTTCATTGAGCTACCTTTAAACTCTGCTAAAAGGCTCAGGTTTGAAAGAACTCACCCTTATCCATTAGTAAATCCTCCTAGACTTGTTGCTAGGAACACCAACCCAACTCAGCCACAGTTACAGCCCGTTCTAGCCATGGCATTGCCTTTTGTAGCTTTCCACGGTGAGAGCCCCTTAAACCTCCCACGCTACGATCCAATCCCATGAACAGCTCTCAAGAATGTACCTTCTTTTGATGGAGTGGGACCTATTATAGTTGTTGAGCATATCAAGAATATTGCCAACCTTTGTAATATTCACAATATAACAGAAGAAAACATTGCCATCAGACTGCTAGCCTTGTCTTTGAAAGGGAAGGCTCTTGATTGGTATGGCACCTTGCCTGTGAATTCCATACATTCCTGGAATGAATTGGGCACCCATTTAACTGATCGTTTTGGGGGAAAAAGTGATGGCCTCTCTCTTGCTGAGTAGTTGATGACTATAAAGAGATCTCGACATGAATACATGCAAGACTTCAACATGCATTTTCAAAAGACTTGGGATAGGATTCCCATCCTGGTAAGGCCGACTCCCAACTACACTTTCTTGTACTATTTAAAAGCATTAAACAGTGACATTGCTATGATGATCCAATCTATGGGAGGACATATACTACCAGCTGCTTATGACATTGCCATAGCAGCCAAAAATTGCTTGGTTCAAGTCGAAAAGATCACTCCTAGGCCCCACATGCCACTTTTTCTAGAGATGCTGCCCCCTATACAAACTATTGCACCCACATTAGCCCCTATGCCTGCCATTGAGAAGCCAGCTACCATTCTGTCAAATGAACTACATGAGGTAAAAAGCCTATTGCAAAACATGTCAAATGAACTTATAGCTCTTAAAAGACAACAAGCTCAAAATAACAAGCTGAATCTGGGTTATCAACATTATGGTCAAGCACCTAGGAACCCTTTTCAAGGCTATAATTAAGGACAAGGTTAGCTCACTCAGACTAAGCCTTATCAAAATTATAACTCAGGCCCCTCTACATCATCTAAAGCCATGGTGCCTACTCAAAATAACCTTGTATAAGAACAACCTAGCTATTTGACCATAGGACATGGTCAAGAGCAAGCTGTCCATATGAATGAGATGATGAATTTTTTCCAAAATTTAGAAAACCAGGCTGCTGATCATTCCTAGTTTTTTGAGTTTTCAGCTTTGCCCAGCACGAGTAATAATCAAACTTAGTCAGATTTTACTCTGATAAATCATGAAGAGGGCGAGCTCTATGCAATTAATCATGGGGGCGCTACAGATAATTACGCTGATTGTGTTGCAACCAACATGAGATTTAAAAGAAGAGCAGTTGGAAAAGCATAGGCTTCCCCTCAGGCAGCAACGAATCCTCCACCACACCCATTTCAAAGGGCCCCAATTTCTAGACAACTGTTTGCACCTCTAGCTCCTCAGTCTACAGCTCCAGCTGGGATTAGCCCAAAGGAAAGCATGAAGGGAATCAGCCCCCAAGCTAATATTGTTGATAAAATGAAGAAATTACATGTAAGCATTTCTCTATGGGATTCATTGTCCCTCTAATTGAAGAAAGAATTTCATGAACTAGATCGACAAGCCATCCCAGCTGACACTAATAACATCCTAATGACGAATGGGTAGCCTTCTACTTCAGATCAGGTAAATAAAGAAGAAATGACTCCCCCCTTTTATGTATCTTTGATCATATGGGATTTCTTAGTACACAATTGCATAATTGACAGTGGGGCCAACACTTCAGTGATGCCCAAGTGCATTGCTGATAAGATGGGATTAAAGTATGAAGCAATGAACAAAGGAGTCTTGCAACTAGATGGGATGCCTACAAAGATAGTTGGAATCTTGAAAGGATTGAGTTTAACATTGCATGCCTACTCGACATTCTCAATTCCCCATGATATAGTGGTAGCAGATGTTCCTCTATATTTCGCAATCTATTTGTCTAGGGACTTTATGTCCAAGATAGGTGGCTATCTAACAGTAAATTGGTCATATCTGGTTTTCAGAACCAAGTACGGGACCAAAGTGAAAATTGAATCTGAGCCACTCTACAAGGACCATCTAGAGCCTTATTCACCCAAGGCAGTGAATGTTAGTTACACTATCATCGATCTAGAAGAGTCTCAGACGGACCAATCTTCATCTTCTGCTCTTGAACGAGTCACAGATCTACTCTTGGATGAGTGGGGAAGTGATAACTTTGAGCATGATCCTTATAAGTTTATTGAGGAAGTAGACCTTGGCATCTATTTCTTGCATGAAGAAGGTGCCATCATGCCCAATATAATGAAAGAAAACAAAGAAGACCTTAGCTTGTGGCAGCTATACTTCGACGGTTCCAGAAGTAAACTGGGTGCTAGTGGTGGGGCAATGTTAGTTTCCCCTTCTAAAGAGAGGTACTTTTTAGTTTTTTATTTCCAGTTCTCTTGCACATGTAATGCTGTAGAATATGAGTCTTTGATTCATGGACTTGAGTGGGCAAGAAAGAGAGCGATCAGGAAGTTACAAATCTTGGGGGACAGTGAATTAATTGTGAACCAAATAAGAGGCTTAAACCTGACCAAAAAGTCCTTGCTGAAGTCTTACAAGCATAGAGTTTGGGACTTGATGGAGGATTTCCTTGATCTTAACATTACCTCGATTCCTAGGGAATAAAATAAGTAGGCTGACAGGCTGGCAGCTGTTGGCACCCAGTTTGATGTTTCAAAAGAGATAAGCAGGGATTGTGGTTCACGCCATTTAAAAGTGGTGGTTCAGCCTTCAATTCCAGACAATGTTACAAATTGGCAGGTCTTCAAAAGTGACCAACAGATATCTCTCTTCCTACAGGAAGAAGCTGAGTTCACGGTCCACAATCAAGTGAAATTGCAGCAGCAATACGGAAATCAGATCATCCAATTGAAGAACAATAAACTCCCTAAGGGTCTGGTCACACTTGAAAGTATTTTCAACGGAGAAGACCAACTAAGAGATGACAAAGTATGCATCACTACCAAAGAGGAGAATTATGAAAAAGTTTAAATCTTGAAGGACAAGTTGCTAGCACTTGGTAAGGTCTACACATTTCAAGAAAGGCAAGTTTTCATTCTGCTGTGTCAGGAGTTCACTGACATCTTCACGTAGAATTATAACAACTTGAAAGGCTTCGATCCAAGACTCGCCCAGCACACCATTGAATTAGAGGAAGGTGTAAAACTAATCACACAAAAATAGAGGCATGTTAATCTGATGATCGAACTCCTTATGCAAAAAGAATTGGTCAAGTTGATTGAGTCTGGCATTATATTTCCGATCAAACATTCCTCATGGTTAGCCAATTTGGTTTCAGTTAGAAAGAAAAATGGGGAGATCAGGTTGTGCGTTGACTTCAGAGACCTTAATAAAGTCTCTTTAAAGGATCATTATTCCCTTTCAAACATGGAGTAGATCCTCCAAAAGGTAACTGGTTCTAAATGTTTCTCCCTCCTAGATGGTTATTTGGGATATAATCAGATTCTGGTGCGAGGCTACGACCAATACAAAATAGCCTTCACACTAAATGGGGAATGTTCACCTACTAGAAGATGCCTTTCAGGCTATCTAATGCTAGTGCTACCTTCTAGTGAGCCATGGACATGGCTTTTAGTGGTTTGATAAATAAGAACGTGCTGGTGTACCTCGATGATATAACAGTTTTCTCCAAGGAGGCAGGCTAGCACATGGAACACCTTAGGCAGATTTTTGAGAGGTGCAGGGAATTTGGCATCTCTCTAAATCCAAAGAAATGTGTATTTGTTGTTCATGAGGGGAAACTTCTTGGCCACATTGTGTCTAAGGAAGGTTTCTCTATTGACCTCGAGAGGGTCCGCTCCATTCTGGAGATGTCCCTACCAAAGCACAAGAAAGGCCTGCAGAGTTTCTTCAATTGGATAAATTTCATTCGGAGGTTCATTTCAAATTTTGCTGAGATAGTTAAACCCCTAACCTCTATGCTGAGAAAGGGTGAAGAATTCAAATGGACAACACCAAGAAAAGATAGCTTTGAAGCCATCAAATAGGCTTTGACCTAGGCTCCTGCTCTAATCAGCCCTGACTTCAATAAAGACCTCAATCTCTATACCTTCAACAATGGGGAAGTAATATCTGCTATGCTTACTCAAGCAAACAGTGATGACCTCGAGCAACCACTCGCCTTCTTCAGCCAAGGGTTAGAGGACTTCAAAACTAGGTACACTTATGTAGAGAAGCAAGTCCTGGCAGTAGTGCATAGCCTGAAGAAATTCAGATATATGTTGTCAAACAGCAAGATCCATCTCATGGTTTCGCATCCTGGCATCAAGGATTTCTTGACCAATCGAGACTTAAATGAGAAAAGAGAAGGATGGATCACCAAGGTGATGGAGTATGACATAGACATCAAAATCACCAAGTTGGTGAGAGGAAGGGGCCTGTGTGAATAACTAGCAGTAGATTTGAGGCAAAAAGGTGAAGACAGCTTGTTGATCCATGACACAACCACTGCAAAAGAACTAGCTGTCATAAGAGATTGGACGTTGGACATGAGGCACTTCCTTCTTATAGGAGAATGTCCACAGGGTATCGATAGGGCTAGAAAAAGGTATTTTAAACTTCAGTCCCTTCCTTATGTTTTGATTGATGGAGTATTATTTAGCAAGGATCTCTCTAGGGTTCTCCTGAGATGCATTGACCTTAGTCAGGTTGACAAGGTATTGGCTGAGTTTCACAATGGGCCAACAGGTAGCCATTTCACCCCTAAGACCACAGTGGCAAAAATAATGAGAGTTGGATACTTCTGGCCCACTCTTTTCAAGGATGCTCATGCCTGGGTAAGGAAGTGCCAAAAGTGTGTACTTTTTGATGGAAAGTAGCGATTGGTTGCCATGCCCCTACAACCCATTCAAGTTGAACAACCATTCATGCAGTGGGGCCTGGATTTCATAGGGATGATCAATCCTCCCTCCAGTGCCAGACACAAATGGGTCCTGACTGCTATGGATTATTTCACCAGGTGGGTGGAAGCCATTGCTTTGAAGGAAGCAAATGAAAGTGTAGTCTTGGATTTCTATGAAGACTTAGTGACACTTTTTGGGGTCTCGGCCACTATAATTTTAGATAATGCCTTGGCTTTTCTGGGAACCAAAACTAGTGAATGGGCGCTAAGGTATGGTATATACCTCAACACTTCATCAAATTACTACCCACAGGGGAATGGGCTGGCTGAGTCCACTAACAAAAATCTGATCAGGATTATAAAGAGGACCATGGAGGAAAATTAGAAAACTTGGCATGCCAAGTTGAAAACATCTCTACGGGCCAATCAAATCACTCCAAAGAGATCAATTAGAAATTCTCCATATGCGCTTGTATATGGAAAGGAAGCTAGGCTTCCCATCTCACTCTAATTTCCAGCACTAGACCTCACTCATCAGCTGCAACTAGAAGAAGGAAGCAGCATGGAGGTCAGATTGTGTGAACTAATGGAGCTCCAAGAGATAAGGGACCGTGCCATGGCTACCATGTCTAGTCACCAGCAACAAATAAAAAGACACTTCGACAAGAAATCTTTGTCAAGGGATTTCTCTGAAGGAGACATTTTTTTGAAATGGGACGAAGACAGAGCTAAGCCTAGAAAACATGCAAAATTTGATGCCCTTTGGAGCGGTCCTTACATGATTACTCAGTGCAAGTAGTATAACATGTTCCAGCTCTCCAAGTTGAATGGTGAAGAATTGCGTATCTCAATCAATGGGATACATCTGAAGCATTGCCACTGATTTTTGGTTCAGCTGTACATAGTTTTCCTTGTTTTTTCTTGTTTTCCCTAAGTGCAATTTGCATAGTTAATTATTTTTAGTCTTGTGTGTTTCCCTTTGCGTGTTGGGGTAAATTTTGTATTTTTGATCCTGGGATCTTTTGGGCTATTATTAATTCTTTCAAGTTGCATCTGACTCCATGCCCAATGGATATTCAAAGGCAACTGGGTCCTAAGCATAGCAGGCATGCTTCCCCTGGGAGTCACCAATTTGTTGACCCAATTTTGCCCCTCTGGCAAAATTTTGGTCACCCTCTTTGAAAGCTATGAAAGGCCATTCAATTTTGGGTTGCAGTCCATCTTCAGGTTCAAGCTCCTTGGTTCAAAGGAAAAAGTTCAAGTCAATGGTTCAATGCGTCTAAGTCCCACAAAAAATTCAAAGTTTAAGCAATGGGTGGCAAAATTGCCGTGCACAACAATGGCAGGGAAAAAGAGACTGCCAACACAAGCAGTAGGCGGCAAAATTATTGCGCATAGTAGCGGTGGGAAAAAAGAAACTAGCAGCTAACTCAGCTAACATCGGCAAAACTACCGTGCATGACAGCTAACTCGGCCGACATCGGCAAAATTGCCTTGCACGATAGTAAATCGTCCGACGTCGGCAAAATTACCGCGTGCAGTCCATGACATTGGGCGATAAAATTACCGCTCACAACATCAAGTAGCAAAAAAGGCTTGTAGAACACAGGGAAAGGCCCACCCAACAGGTAGAAGAGTAGGCCGCATGTAAAATGAGGCAGCAAGCATGGTCCCAACAGATTTATGATGTCATCTACATTGTTTTTTCCCTCTTCCCAATGAGACTCCTCTTGGCTCTTCCCATATAAATGCGTAGACTTGGTCATTTTAAGGATCTTCTCCAATTTTGTAAAGAGCACAGCTCTACAAATTCTCCACTTGAATCAATAAAATACAGTTTTTGCCTCCATCTATGGATAGATTTGCTGTGTATGCCATGAGTATTAGTTGTGTTTAGTCATTATCTTTGATGCTTTCACAGGTAATGCCAACAGACCAGTTATCTACAAGGCGCCAGTTCTGTAGCTAAAAGGAGAAGAGCAATATTTGAGAAGGACAGAATAGAGGAAGTTGCTCGTAAGTGTGCATTCCACAGCACCTTGGTAAACCTCTATTATGTATTTTCCATTATAGCTTCCCTGTTAGTCTTAGCAGCCTAGTTCTTCTGCCAGATGTGTAGAGTATATTTGCATTTTCCTTGATTCTAAGAGTGGATGTGGAAGGTCAACCTTTATTTTGGTGTATCACCTCTTTAGAGTAGGTTGTTTGTTTTCCTGTATTTTCTTCTCCCTTTTCATCCCCCCTAGTATATCTATATATTTGTATTTTGCACTACCTAAAACAAGCAAGATACATCAGAGGGAACTAGCCCATACCTAGAGACTCTCCTCTCCTACTTCACCATCCCACAGGCGAGAGAGGAGTTTCCATGTTGCGGGGAGAAGGCAGGAACTTGTTTTCCTGCCACCAGGTGCAAGCTCTAGTCATCAACATTTTGTTTTAGCATGTCCTTGTTAGTCCTCTTCAAGAATCCATTGACTTCATTGGCCCTTGATTGGATAAGGCTACTAGTTTCTAACATAGACAAGCATGTTACCCCTAAGAGTTGCTAAAAGTGTTCACCAAATTTGAACATTGGTAAAATTTGAGTCAAACCTTAATTTTTAAAACTTTGTATAAGTTTATCCATGTCCTATATGGGTTTCATTTTGATCTAGATGTTCACTTATCCCCAGCCTAGCCTTGGTCCAAAGTCTAGCCCTTTTTACTGGTCAAGCCAATGAAAGTCAACCATAGTCAAATAGGGTAAAACATGGTCAAAGGAATAAAGTATGTTTTTTAATTACTAATATGGTTTTTAATGTGATTTAGGATCTTTCTAAGTCATCCAATTGCATTTACTATATTCACTATGCAAAAAATACCTTATGGGCTCACTTTTGAGCTAAGAAAAAGGACTTACATGGATGGATAAAGTGATAAAATTGTCACCAAGATGTGATTAACATGGGAGAGATTATATTATTTCATATTTATAGGTGTGATAGTCCAAGATTTAGTTATAGTCAGAAAATGAAGTTTCTCCTTATTTTTAGGCCTTTTTGGGTACTTGTACGGTCCCGATGATCTGATCTCTAGCTAAAAATGTGGGTGGGGTGTATCTTCACCTCCAAAAACCCATTTAAATTTTTTAATGTCAAGTATAATGCAAAAATATTCATCTAAAACTCATTTTTCTTCCATTTCCTCTTGGCATGCAAATGAAGGTCAACTTCAAGCACTCACTATGGGCCGTACAATTTGAGTTGGAAGAAATAATATTGGGGGTGGATAGTAACCTAAGTATGCTTCACATTAATAATATGAGTTTGTGTTTTTGTGATTCCTCCTTTATGAACAAATTATAACACTCTAGGGAGCCTTTTTTGGGTTTACAACTATGAAGGGGTCACTGTTTGTAGTTATCTTAATTTTCTCATTTTGGTATGATGAATTAATGTTTTAAAGATGTTTATACATGTTTTAAAATAAATTATTTCATGTTATAAATTATTAATTTTGTTTTAAATGCATCAATAATACAAGAAAGCCTTCTCTAGGCTTGTTTCCCACTTTGGATTAGTATACTGCCTATTTCCCAAAAAGGTGCACCTATAGGTGCTATTGAATAGTTATCCAAATAAAAATGAGGGAATTGGATGTGTGATAAATATTTTGGAGTCATGAACATATGTGTGGTGACATATGCCTTTTTATGAGGCCTAATCTATGCATCTTCTCCATTTTTTTCCCTCATTGCCCACTTCAACACATTACAACCTATAGGAGGTCATGGACATGAGATAGGGGAGCATTGAGGATTGTGAGGTTATCTTAAAGATCCATTATCAAGGCCTATATATTGACTTCACCATGATAGACCTAGCTTCCTCATTAAGAGTATTATAAAAGATGAAATTGCTAAGCAAGGGAAGTGACTAAGTTTTGGTATCTTAGTCCATAAATGGACCAAATAGAGGTCCTTAAGGTTTTTTGGGATAGTACATATCATGAAAAAATGGTGTTTCAATGTCCGTAATTATTTATCTTATTATTACTACCTAAAAACAATGTACTTGAAAATTTTGAGGTCACTAGGACAAGAATGAGATGGTTTTTAAGACCCTCAAAGGTTGTTAATGAACCACTAAAAGTAGATAGTGTTGTCTACAAGATTTGGAAGGAGGTTGACACTTACACTATGAATGAAGGACTCTAGACATTCTCTTGCAAGGGTGAATAGTAAAAAAAGGCTATACAAATCAATCTTTAGAACTCATGTCATGGGATAAGAGATGGCTATGTGAAAAGACCTTTCAGGCCTATCCCCTATTCGTACACAAGGCAAATTATACAGTGAAGGCAATGTTTCAATGATTGGCACAAAGAAATGGTGTTAAAGATTCCTAAGAAGGAAATAGGTCCTAGTGTGAGTAATTTAAATCTAAATTCAACCTCAAAAATACCTATACACTCCTAATATGCTCCAAATGACTCTTGAATAACCTATAGGCTTGGGATTATGCACGTACAACCAGAGGTATTGGGAAATTGGTCTCCATCAAGAATAAGGTGGTATTTTGTGATCTAATAAAGCATATAAGTGGGTGGAATGATGTAATATGATTCTAAGAGGAAACATAAAGGATTATATACACTTTTGAGGTTAAATACCTTCCTTGGAGACCTACAGGCATGACAAATTATACACTTACAATCCCATAAGAAAGTGTGAACATAGTCAGGTCATGGGAGTATATAAGTAGTTTGATGATTTGGAAAAGAGGAGTGAAGGTTTATTACTCTTGAATGGATAAAATTAACCTTATAATATTCATTACCATGATCCTTGACCAATCCTAATGTGTTCATTAAGGTTGTCTCAGTGCTCAACAGGGAGTGACAAGAGTGAAAGGTGAAGGATTGAAATGCTAAGTATGTAGCAAAGAAGGAAGAGAAAGGTTAAAACAGTGAAGGATATTTAATTATAATCAGATTAAGGTTGTATCATGCCTATAATACTCACCACATACCCAAATTCATTTTCACCTATACAAGGTATGTCTCAGTCTATACAGACAGGTTATGAGACCCTTTGGTTCAAAGGGGAAACAAGTGTTTTCACTAAAAAAGGGGGTATAATATAGTTACCAAAGATACATGAGATTTAAATGATAATGATAACCATGTTTTAACAACCTATAAGCATGAAATTTGTGTGGAGGTAGCAATTATAGGGATATTTGAGCAAAAACAAGCAAAAAACAAGGTGTTTACACCTTTTTTTGACAAGATTGAGATGGTTAGACCTCATAAACATAGAATATGAAAAAAAATTTGGTAAAATTGGTAATTAGGACATTTTGGAGCTCAAAAAATATTCAATTTTCCAAAACAAATAGGCTTAATACTCTCTATTTTATCTCATAGCATGGGTAGTCTCTTCATGCACAAGAATGTCAGTTTTTGGGAAAAGTGTTAGAAAATGAACTCAATGTAAATATAATAAGTTGGTAAGATTGGGATAGTTTGGGAAAAAATGGGAGAGAATAATACACCAGAATAAAATATTAGATAGCCAATGAGATGGTTTGGATAAGAAGGTCTGTAGGTAGACCTAATAGGAAAGCATATAAACCCAACCCCAAATGAGATGTCATTCATAGTTCTAACCTTCTCTGAGAAATTTAATATTTTTTATGATGAATATTGTGATATATATTATTTTTTAATTTTTTAATAATGCATTTAAAGTTAAAATTATCATCTTTTGGTTCATAAAGTGCAAATAGGCCTATTGGCAAGGCATAGGTCTTGTCCTAAAATAGGGGTGATCTCCATTTTGGGATCTTGGTGAGCTATCCAAAGCATTGTAACATGTTTATAGGTCAAATAAAGAGGTTAATAATATTTTTTTTAGCAAGGAAACTCCATATGAAGCCACCTCTAACCCCAGACATATTGAAAACCTCACAGGAAGCATGAAAGCAATTTAAAGGTCAACTTCCATCACTCATATATTTCATGAGTTTTTGAATGGGAAATTGAGCCATTTGGATAAGTTATAAAAGGTACTTGAAGATAACTCAGTGTCATTTATAATGGGTTTCAACATCTAACCCTTATGAACAAAAGTTAAGAGTTTAAACCACTTAAAACCCTTGTAAAACCTCTATAGTGACCCGATTGGGAAAAGGAAGAAAATGAGGTATCCAAATGCAAGGGAATGGAAATGAAACCACTTGGGTGATGTAGAGGACTCTATAAATATTATACACATGTGATTCATTTGTATGGATATGTACATAATAGGCCAAAGCAGGGCTTATTTTGATAATTTTGTGTGGTGTGCAAGCTACATGAGGAGTTAAGAGATGAATTTTTTTTTGGGATGAAGCTATACACTTGAGATATCTCTGAAAATTCATTTAATCTCATTAATTATCACTTAATTCCCCAATTAGGCTCTTACTTTCAACTAGTCTAGTGAACCAGCTAGTGAACACCTAGGGAAAGTGGTGAAAGGAAACTAGGGAAGTCTTTTAAAGGTTTTTTCTTGAAGCTGATGATAAGATCACATTTGATAAGTGTAATTACCTATTTTTCATGGATTAGTTTGGAAAATTGGGAGTTTTTGAATGCCAGGTTTAGAAGGTGAATGGAAAAGAGCCATTTTGAGACTACCAAGGATGATTTTACATGTCCACAAGAATAGGGATGGCTAGGGATTAATAAAATACATGTGGGTACTTTTTTGTAACCCCTATTTCTTATACCAACCATTATACCTAACCATATTTAGGGATAAAATAGTTTTGGAAGGTAAATCATAAAAGCAGTTTCCTATGCTATAATTACAGGTTCTGTGCCACTTTTCCCATTCTTATGACTTATTTTGGATAAGTAGACCTCATAACATGGCATGGCTCACCTAAACCCTATTTCACATGAAAATATAATTAATTCTCTTAAGGTGACACATGTCCAAGTAACCCTTGGACTTCCTTTGCTTGCTCCTCTCAAAAGCTATAAATATTCATTCTCTTGGCTCTTTTGAGTAGCCTCCATTGGTTGATGGGGAAACTTTGGCCAAATTTATACTTTAAAAAATATTGAATAAATATACAAATGTTATTTACACTCACATGCTATACTATTAAGTAATGACTTGAATCTTGCTAGTCTAGTATAGTAGAAGATTCTCTTTTTTAGCATGTACTATTAATGGTCTAATAATTTGAAGAAAGGAGATTATTGCAGGTCTTTGATAGTATTATTTTATAAGTTTAGAGGTATCCTAGAAGTGGTTCATGATTGTATCCATCTTTGGAATCATTCATTTCCCTTCTAAGAATCACATATCTTCTTGAATCTAACATATGAAATATTGATGTAGCAATGAATTTTAAGCTGTGAGTTTTGTGTAATAGATGCTTTGTTGTCTTTAAGTAGTAGTTTTTAGTCAAGTGAGAGGAAATTATACATTGATACATCACCCTTTTATTTTCTTATTTATTTTACTTAATCCCTTTTCCATCTCCAAGTTACTAAGTTAGAGAGAGAGAGAGAGCTTAAAGGTGCATCAAGGGGAGCTGGCCTCTTATCTAGAGATTCATTTCTCAATATTGTCACCCATATCAAGAGTAATGTCTCCATGGTGCCACTTGGATAAGGATAATTAGGCATCTCCTCAAGGGTGAAAATCTAAGTGTCAATAGTTATTTATAAAGGGTTTATAGAATATTTATATTTTAATGTAATTGTTTAATTAAGAAAATTAAGGGCTTCTTCATGTTGCCCTAATTTTCTCCATATGTACCCCACTTTTCATTTTTGGAAGGTTAATCAGTTAATGAAAACAATTTCCTTTTCTTAGAATCATTTGTTTTTAGAGCTCTCACACTACCTCATAGGATTCAACATCGATTAAATTTTGTTTAGAGATCTTGGCACACTCTTTCATGGTATCAGAGTGTACCTAACTGCCTCATGCATCAGATTCCTTGGTAAGATCTTCTTGCCTTCACCATTGCTAATTTTTTATTCTATCTTAAATACCATTTTTGATCTTAGAGGTGTTTTATTAATCTACCTCAAAACATTTTTTAGAATGCCTTTGATGAAAAATTTGTCTGCATATATTTTCTAGGTTTTTTGAGATCTAAAATGGGTTGCTTATAGATTTTTGAGAAAGTTCATGGATTTTCCTAGAAATTAATTTCTTTCATCTGATTAGATATTCGTATAGATGAAGTAATCAATCCTAAAAACCTTGGTTTACTCTTTGTAGACCAAATTAGGTTCTCAGAGAGCCATTACTTGATTCTAGACCAAATCAATTTTCAAAGTGCTACAACTTGCTTGCAAGACCCATTTGGGATTTTGACATTAATTTACTTCAAATTCATGAAGTTAAGTAAAGTAGTTCAAAAAACCCAAATTAGATTGGAAGAAGCAATTAGGTTTCTCAATGCTGGCAACTAGGAAGTAATCAAGGTTCTCAACCTTGGCAACTTTTTCATAGACCAAATTAGGTTTTTGACATTACTTTACTTCCAACTCATGAAGCTTAGTAAATCAGTCTAAGAAACTCAAAATACACTACAGGAAGTAATGGAGCTTTTCCAAGTCAACTACTGGGAAGTAATCAGGCTTCTCAACATCAACTACTTCAAAGTAATCAAGATTCAATAGGGTCATTATTGATCCCTAGTAGTAGTAAAGCAAGTATAAAACCCCAATTTACTCTCTGTAGACCAATTTAGGTTTTGGAGGTAGTCTTACTACATTAAAAGTCCAAAGTAAAGTAGTTGGAAGAACCCGATCAAAACTACAAGACTGAATTGGGTTTTTAAAGGATTCTTACTTCTCAAAGAGCCTAAATTAAAGTAGTTGTAAGAATTGGAAGTAAATTAGTTGTAAGAACCTAAAGTGAAGTAATTATGGAACCTCGAGCAATGTTCAAGAGGGCATCAAATTTTAGGTGAAAGGTAATGAAGAAATAAAGTAAAGTTTTTGCCATTTTTGGATTTTTGGATGTTTTTGCCAATTTTGGAGGATGAAAAATCACAAGTCTAAAAAAAATTCCTTTTTTGGAAAGGGTCTAGGAATATGTGGAAGTAAGAGCTTGTAAGTGTTTAAATTTCAATCCATAGCTCTTTTTTGGGTGTCATTTTTTCTAAAGTGCATATTTTCTTGAGCTCTACACATTGGTGACATTATTTTAGGACCCTTTACATATATTGAAAAAGAGCTATAGATTGAAACCATGTCACCAATTCGTAGCTTAAAACTCTCTTCAAACCTTTGTACCTTTCCTCTTGGATGCATTATCAGTTGTGCCCAATGTCCCTCTCATACTTTCTCACACTGATTTCTCATAGATGCATTCTCGACTGTGACCAATGTCTAAGACTAAGTGTGTGTGTATTATAACTTTAGGGGGTACTCTTGATAGTTTAGGGGGTACTTGTACTATGTGATTTTTGTTTTTTTCACTCATTCCAATTCTATGAGTTATCTCATTCTAATATTCACTAATGAATGTAAACATTAAACCACTCACACCATTTAATTATCTCAAATGGAAGTCTAAAATGCAACTTGCCTTGAGAGGTAAAGGATTCTATCATATCACTATGGGTGAGGAAACTGATCCATATATAGATGTAAAAAAGTTAAGTGGTATAATAGATGTGACAAGGCCTATGGGTTCTTATGCCTATCAATGTCTCACAACCTTCTATTTTATTTTGAATCTGTAAAAACTCCCAATGAAGTCTAGACCATTCTAGATAAGCTTTTTGGAGTGTAGGACATCATGAGGGGTCATTAGCTAGAGAATGAGCTCATCACATTGATCCCAAGTGACTATGACACCCTAAAAGACTTATTAAAAAAATTAAAATCATTGAAAATATAGTTGAAATAATGTGACATTAAGAAAATAGATGACCAGTTGATTTTATCTGTGCTTACAAAAATAGGTCACAACTATTCAATTTTTGTCTCTACATTTCATGCTACTAAACATGCACTTGGATCCACTTGGAAACTACCATTATTTGATGAGTTTATTACCAATATAACTTAGGATCAAGATAAGTTGGTTCAAATGGGTGCACTGAAGTCTTCAAAATCACATGCCTTGATTGTCAATCAAGACAAGAAGAAGCCTTTTAGCAGTGGCAAACAAGAGAAGAAATAGTCTAAACCTAATCATGAGCACAAGAATAAGAAATTAGATGTCAAACCAAAGGCATCACCAAATGAGTCATTTTTAAGTGATTAACCTAATAAGGAGAAACTCAAATGCAACTTTTGTAATAAACTTGGTCATGATGAATCTCAGTGCATAAAAAAGAAGATTGACACCTTGACTAAGATAAGAATAACATTAGTGTTCCTGAGTCTTCAAATTAGAACATGTTCACACAAGATTATATAAAGCGTAAAGACAAAAAAAAGGGTAAAAATAAGGGAAAGGCACTTGTTTTAATATATTCTTATCCTTCGACTTGGGTTATTGACTTAGGTGCTTCCTATCACATGGCCTCCTCAGAGGATCTATTTTCAAAAATAGATCCATGTTCTATTCCTTCAATTCTCATTGGTGATGACACTTCAATAGAATTCAATAGTAAGGATTAGTTGAAGTAAGTGATGTGACCTTCAATGATGTTCTATGTGTTCCTTCACTATCTACCAATCTTCTATCATTATATCAAATCACTCACATAGGTGCAGGGAAACAAGTTAAGTTCACACTTGATTCAGTGGTCATCAAAGAGCTGCATAGTGACAACATAGTGGCTTATGGGAAGGTCAATCATCATTCTATGCTATATACCTTCTCACATTTTCCCCCAAATTAGCCTTTAGTTTCACTGCTTATTCATGCAGATAGAGTAAGTAAACTATGACATGAATGGTTTGGCCATTTAAACTACCATTACCTAGAGCAACTTAGTCATCAAGACATGGTTTTAGGGTTACCTAAATTCAAATTCTTAGATGGCCTATGAAATTTCTACATTCTTGGTAAGCATCCAAAAGAGAAATATGACAAGGGCAAAGTAAGGAGAGATGAACAAAATCTAGAGATAGTCCACAGTGACTTAGTAGGTCATTTCTAAAATCTTCATTCAATAAGACAAGATACATGCTCACATTAATCAATGAATTTTTGAGGTACACTTGGGTGTTTTTTCTCAAAAATATATCTAAGGTCTTTGATCAATTTATGGACTTCAATTCACTTATAGATAAGCAGTCAAAATGTTCCGTTAAAATCTTAAGGACTGATAATGGAAAGGAGTATGTCAACAATAGGTTTGAGTAGTTTTACACATCAAAGGGGATTTAGATGCAACGCATAGTTCCATATAGTCCTCAATATAATGGTGTGGTTGATTGAAATAATTTTACCTTGAAGGAAACGGCAAATTGCATGCTTCAATCAAAGTCTCTTTCTCCTTAGTATTGGGCTAAAGTAATCAACTTTACATGATACATTCATAATCGAGTTCCACATAAAGCCTTGAAGGGAATCACTCCTTTTGAAGCTTGGGATAGTCACAAGCTTATATTAGATCAATTTTAAGTTTTTGGATCACTAAAAATGGCTTGTGTTCCCAAGAATAAATTCAAGGCAATGGACCCTCAGAGTTAGTCTTGCATCTTTGTGGGGTATGTAGAGGGTGTTAAGGGATATAGGCTTTTCCATCCTAAAACTCATGAGTTGTTCATTAAAATGAGTGTCAGGTTTCATAAGGGCCCACTTAAACATAATATTGGTACTCTAAACTCTTCAAAAGTCTCATTTGGCATTGATTTCACTTCTAACAATGATGTAGATCCACCTCAAGATCCTCTTGATGATGAGGATGAATCTTCTTCTTCAATTTCAAGTGAAGAGAGAAGTGATGAGGATTCTAATCCTCCATCTCACACTCACACTAAAAATTATGAGGACTCACCTCTTGATTCTCCAATCTCATACAATTCCAATCCCACTTGGGCTAGATAGACACTTCAAAGTGCTAGGAAATGGGCTAGAAATCCATCAGATACAAGGTGGACATATTCATAGTTTTAGGGAACTTCACATTCCTACTTGCCCATTGCCTCAAATATGTAAACCTTTTATGAGTCATATGTCATTCCAAAATGGGATTATACTATGTAGGAAGAGTAAAGTTCCATAATTAAGAATAAAGCATGGGACTTGGTCCCTCTTCCTAAAGGAAAAAAATTGGTCCATTGTAAATGGGTTTATCAAACCAAGTATGGTATAGATGGGTCAATCGATAAGTACAAAGCTCATCTAGAAGCAAAGGGGTTTTCTCAAGTGCCTGACATAGACTACATTGACACATTTTCTCCTGTAGCCAAGATGATGTCTATAAGACTCACTTTAGCCATCACAACCATACATCAGTCATATGTTCACCAAATGGTGTAAAGAGTGATTTTCTACATGGTGACCTCAAAGAAGAGATCTAAATGGATCAACCACAAGGCTTTGTGGAAGATATTTCCTTAGTCCACAGACTCAAGAAATCTATCTATGAACTCAAACAAGACCCTAGGGAATGATATGTTAAGATGGACTCCTTTCTTCTCACAGTCGAGTTTACCAGATGCCACTCAGATCTAATTGTCTACATCTTGTGGCAGGATGATTCTTTGTTGATCCTAGTTTTCTATGTAGATGACTTAATGATTATAGTGAGCTCATAATCATCCATCTTAGCAGTGAAAATTGCACTTTTGGATAGATTTTCAATGATAGACATGGGATTACTATACTAATTTTTTGGGATTGAAATTATTCAGTAAAATTTTGGGATAAATTTATCATAATCCAAGTATTATCTCAATTTTCTTGCAAGTTTTAACATGGTTGATTGTAAGCTAGCTATTACTCCCTTCTTGTCTAATGTGAATCTTGAGGCTAATTATCCTACACTCATTGATGCAACTCCATATCGACAATTCATGGGTAGTCTTATCTATCTCTCACACACTAGACCTAACATATCCTATGTAGTTGGGTTGGTCTCCTAGTTTATGTAGGAACCACATGAGTTGTACTGGAAAGCAAAAAAGTGAATTCTTCACTACATTTAGGGTTCACACAACTATGGGATATACTACAGTGTAAGAGTAGAGGTTGATTTGATTAGATACATAGATTTAAATTGGGATGGAGATATTTAGAGTCAAAATTCCACTTTAGGCTATAGTTTCTCACTTGGTTCAGGTCAAATAAGCTGGTCAAGCAAGAAGCAACATGCAATTGCTTTATCATCTACAAAATAAAAATACAAAGGAGATGTCAATGCCACCACTAAGGCAATATAACTTTAGGGGATTATTACTGAGTTTGGTATCTAGTTTCATAAGCCAACAATCATCTACTATGACAACCAAAACACTATCCATATTTACAAGAATCTAATTCTTCATCAAAGGACCAAGCACATAGAGATTCACATGCACTTCATCAAGGAAATTATCAATGAGCAAGTCATTGATATTTAGTACTATCCAACATCAAAGCAAATTATAGATATTCTAACCAAGACCTTTAAAGAGAGTAAATTTGTTCATCTGTAAGCTCTCATTAGGGTTAGGGTTGCTCCACCTTCTTCCTCTTATGGAGGTTCATCACTATATACTTGGGTACCTCATCAATATTTTAATGCCATGACCCAATTCTCATCTCACCTAAGCTACACTTAAGGGGCGGTGTTAGTGTAGTGATTTTTCCCATTAGGGTTTGCTGACATAATTGCATGGCCATTATGTGTTATTTAAGCTTCCTTAGGTTAGTTATAAAGGGTTCATAGAAAAATTATATTTTAATGTGATTATTTAATTAAGAAAATTAAGGGATTTCTCATGTTTCCCTAATTTTATCTATATGTACCCCACTTTTACTTTTTATAAGGTTAATCAATTAATGCAAACATTTTCCTTTTCTTGGAATTGCATGTTTTTAGAGCTCTCATACTACCTCATAGGATTCGATATTGATTGCATGAAATTTGTTCAGAGATCTTCGTACACTCTTTCAAGAACAAAACCAAGAATATATTTAAAAGCTCATTTATGGAAATTTAAGACTTAAATCATGCTTAATTTATATGATAAAAAAGTTTCACACAGTTTTATAAAATCTTATTTTCTCACTTTATGTCACTACCTATAACTACGTTTGGAAATGACAATCTATATGTTCTACACTCACTCAAGAAAACTTGTGAAACATATTTTAATGAATTTGGATATAAATAAGTAATGGATAAACTAAAGCACACATTATAGATGTAAATAAATTACACATATCATTCATTGGTCCTAATTTTTACATTTTTTGAAATATTCTATATTTTTATATTTCGTTGAATATATGAAACAAAAAAATGGAAAATAATAATTGATGAGTCTTGAAAGAGACTCAAAATAAAGAGGTTGTGTGTTTAACATGGGAAGGAAGATCTCTCATGAATGGAAAGGATCATGCCACTGTGAAGTAATTGATCTCAAATCATAATCTAAAAATTAATCTATCTCTATGTCATGAATGCCACTGTCATGATGATAAACTCTAGGATGATGTGTATGTTGTGAAATGTGATGAACTCTAGGAATATTTGGAACCCTTCATGGGGTGTAAAATTTATGTTTTGATATTCTATGTGGGATATTATTAATTTCTTGTGATGCCAATTAAGAATATGTTAGAGTATAAAATGAATTTGTAGAATATGTAACAAACCACCAATGAAGTGGATTTTATAGGATAGGTCTCCCTGTAAAGTTGGCCACTTGTTTCTAAATTTTATGAGTGGGATGAACCTTTTTAGGTTGTTTAACTAATATTTATTGTGTATGATTAATGACCTTTTTTAGAGAGGGTATTCATATGGAATACCAGGAACTATGATTAGCCCATTAGTAAAAATTTACTTTAAGAATCTATGAACTTTTTAATGTACTGCATGAAGTTGTTAAATCAAAGGACATAAAAATAACACATAAAAGAGTCATTAACTAAGCACTACTATAAATTTGGTGGCCATGTGTACTAGACCAACCTATAATTATAAGGTGATCTCACCAATATAACTCTAAATGTGACCGTTGAATCCTTTAATCACTATTGTCAAAAAAGAAAGATCCTTTTTAGTATACCCAATATGTGATAAAAGTGGGATGATGCACATATTCATAATTTACCCATTACCAACCATGAAAATCTATATAGGTTGATGATCAATATAAGATCAGATGAATAAAGAGTGTAAATTGACATCATCATCAATAATCTCATACTCTAAAAATGTGATTATTGGCCTAGATATCACTAAAACATTATATGTAACAAAGATTCCATTCAAGGAATGAGGTGCCTTTGTATGATATTAAATTAATGGAGGGTGTGCATTGTATGTGTAATGCAACCTTGATGTATTTTTTGTCTCTTGACCCATTTTCTTAGAAAAAATATCATTGAATATTTTCATTTTTTGACTTCCACTTATTTTTCCCTTAGTGTTGTCGTTATATGTGTTGGCATCAATGATTTTTTCATCTATTAGATCTTGAATGTTGTACCTCAAATTGATTCATCTATTTTTAGTATACACTGATGCTTGATGAAATTCATAAAAATCATTATGATCAAATAATTTTGGAAGAGGATTACTAATATCAATTTCTTTAATGGGAGGGAGTGATATGAGATTGCATTCCAATAGAATTTTTATTACCTTGTATTGATCTTCAATTAAGTGAGTAAATTTTCTCCTTTGAGGAGTTGTGATGCAGAGGGTTTACAACTTATTTGAGACTTTATCTTTATCCTTGATGCATTCATTCAAAATAAGCCCTTAGGTATAACATACATTGAATGATTATTATTTAATTTTATTAGTTTAATATTTTAGGCATATTAAAATTTCACTTAATGATCCTATTAGACTCCTAAAATAACTCATAGCCTCCTCAAA
Source organism: Torreya grandis (assembly GCA_037957365.1). Classification (NCBI taxonomy): domain Eukaryota; kingdom Viridiplantae; phylum Streptophyta; class Pinopsida; order Cupressales; family Taxaceae; genus Torreya; species Torreya grandis. Next base: position 700,832 of record JARHVA010000975.1, on the reverse strand, counting down.
AAACATCTCACCTCAAAACCAACTTCTACCTTCTCAAGACACATGCTAATAGCCTTTTTTTTGTATTTTTTTGCTTGTACAAAAATGTATGGAGGTATATGGGGAAAATAACCACTAATCCTAATACCATTTATCAAATTCTATCTTAAAATGAAATTTCAATGCCAAAATCTATAGATAAACCACTTTTCTAGCCCTTTATAGCTTATTGTTTAGGTCTTTTGGCCCTTTGAACCCTGTTTCACTCACAGTCTTGTATACACATATTTTTTCAGACTAAAAACTCAAAAATATTTTTTATACATGGAAATATTTCATATCACAATTTTTTGGAAAATTTTACTAGTCAAATCACTTTATATATGTAATTTCTTGTCCAAACCCTAGAAATAAGGTTTCCTACAGTTCGAGGAACTCGAGAGCATTCAAAATGCTTATTCTCACTTTATACAAGGGTTTAAAAGGTATTTTAAGTTTATATAGGTCTGTATTACATCCCCACACCAATATAAATAATTACCATCCTACACTTGTTCCTCTGTTCATCACTTTCACAATAGATTTTGACTCACTATGTTGATAATTACATGACATAGGGTCTACACATATTCAATTGAGTATCTTTGATTTCAACAGGGTTATAAAAGAATTATAATTATTTAAATACTCCTATATCACCTTATCCCACCTTACAAAATCAATATCCATCCCTTATGACTCTTTTTCTACTAACTTAAAGTAACTTATATGTTACCATTGTATAACTATGTGCTTCTAGAGGAAACAAGGTGACATCTAAAGAGAATAGGGTGATATTTTAGTTTTAAAAAGACTATAAAAAAATTATGAATGATATGTAGATTCTATAAAACTCGTATTATCATTTAAAAAATATTCCATAATCCTATTGACACCTCCATACCCTTCTCTCTCATAGTGACTGTATGACTAGAAGATAATGTAGTTTGCCTTATAGGGTCTAAAAGTAATCACCCTATGAACTTTGTATTATAATATACATGAAGTCACAAAAAAGTATTTAAGATAATTTATAAGCATGTTATCCAATACACACACGTTCCCATTCAATATTACAAGATATTTCTTGGTATATATACAAATTTAGTCATTTTTCCACAAGATTTGCAATGACCTACAACCTGTCTTTGAATTTCTCTCACAAACAAGTCCATAAATTTCAAAGTACTTTAGACATATAAGGAAATCCTCTTACCCATCATATCAAATGACATTGAAACATAGCTTGATTGAATTTTTCTACACACACTCTATTTTCTCCTTCACTATTATTACATACACAGGGATGATGAGGTCTACATAATAAAATATTTTTCAAACCAAATATTGTATATTTATTTTCTTTGGGTTTAGCACATTTTATATTGGAATCCAACCTCATACCACTCTTCAATGAAAAATAAAACAAGTGTAATATATTTTATTAACAAACTGTCTTAACTACCTTAACTTCCCTCTAACTTCCTCATGTACATTAAGAGGATCTTAACCTAACCATTGACAAACTTATAAAAGGGATTAAATAAGGATCTAGGTATGTGTTAGATCATCCTAAACTCATTTTTAAAGTCTAAATAAGCAAATTACAACTTGAAACCCCTTTATACTATATTGTGGACTCCAAACCTTGAGATTAGGATTTGTAAATTCAAATTAAGAATTTGGTAAAGAAATCCTTCTTAAGCCATATTTCAAATTATAAAGAGATCCTAAGACTCCTAATCAACCTATAATAATTGTAATGAATCCTTAATGACTCAAAACAAAAAAATATACTAATATTTACAAGGAGGTAGTGATTATCCTCCATCATACTACTGAGGAGAAAGAAAAACTTTCCTATGAAAGTTATAATTAATCTAAATTTTAGGTTCTTTACAACATCCCTCTTCCAAGTTTAAGTCCACATGAATCCCAAGGCCTATTTGAAACACATAGGAATTTTTTATGATTGTTTATGTTGGATCATCCTTTATTAATCTCTCTCTTGATTCTTACTTTGAGGTTATCTTCATGTGCTGTGACCTCCCACTTGATCAGCTTCAACTTATTCTTATGTTCCAACAACCAACCTACACATGGAACACACAAATCAATGAAAATAATCTATTGATTATCCTCTTATAAATCACACCCTTACTTATGCTTGTTTATATTATATTTTCTTGGTTTTGTTGCTTGTGGAATTACTGATGTAACTAAGGCTTCCTATTCAGTCTCTTTGGCTTTCATCATGTAACTCTCATTTGTTGCAACTACCTTCTCCCCATTCTCCTCCTTGTCACCATGTAGTTCTCTTTCTAAGGCTGCCAACTTTGCCTATAATTTCTCACTAATTTCATATATAAATGTGCAAATATATTGCCTTCCTTATTCTTGGGTTTTTACTCCTCTTCCTAAACCTGTATTGAGTTCTTCAAATTGATCCATTTCTTTATCCTTCCCTTCATCTAGTTGGCTAAAACTATCCTCTTATTTTACTTGGTTACTAATTAAACAAAATATTATGAATATATCTATTTAGTTACTTACATAACAACCTCTTATTCTTATTCTTCTTCTTCTTCTTCTCTCTCTCTCTCTCTCTCTCTCTCTCTCTCTCTCTCTCTCTCTCTCTCTCACACACACACACACACACACACACACACACACACACACACACACACACACACACACACACACACACACACACACACACACACACACACACACACACACACACACACACACACACACACACACACACACACACACATCTCATGACTTGTATTCTCCTTCTCTTTACTAGTAGTTTGATTGGCCACTTAAATGGCTTTTTCTTCATGACCCATCCAAGATATGGGTTCTCAGTTTATCTCACTTTATATATCATGAAGTTAATCAAGGATATATTTTGATTTATTTCATTCACCTCTCTTTGGAAGTCTTCTTCTTGTTGCTTCCTTATCAACTCTCTTTCTCTTTGTTTTCTCAGTTGGTCTTTTGTGTTAGGAAACTCCATCATTCTCTTCATCTGTATTATCTTAATAAAGTCTTTTACAACTTGATCCATCATTTATCCAAGATATCTCCTTGGATAAAATTCTTTGAGAAATCAATTTTCTCTCACTTCTTGAGATTATTTATATCCTTAAGTCTTCTTAAGCCTCTTTTAGCTTTTTAACCTACCTTGACCAACTACCTGCAATCTTGTTTAGCAACCTATGCAAACAACCTTCATCATACTTTCAATGAACTTGATAAAACACATAACATGAAAATAAAAATAGATACCTTGATTTTTTTAATCCTACTTCCCAATGATCTTTAGGCTTTGATACCAAATGATGCAGATGGTTTACAACTTCTTTGATACTTTGTCTTTATCCTTCATGCTTTCATTCAAAATTAGCCCTTGGGTAAAAAATGCATTGAATTATTATTGATTTCATATTATTAGTTAAAGGTTATAGGCATATTAAAATTTCTCTTAATGATCCTATTAGATTCCTCAAAGAACATCTCACCTTAAAACCAAATTCTACCTTCTCAAGACACAAGTTAGTAGCATTTTTTTCATTTGTTTTTACTTTTAAAAAAATGTATGGAGGTATATGTGAAAAATAACCACTAATCATGATACCATTTATAAATTTCTATCTTCACATGAAATTTCAATGCCAAAATCTATAGATAAACCACTTTTCTATTCCTTTATAACTTATTATTTAGGCCTTTTAGCCTTTTGAAACCCTGTTTCACTCACAACCTTGTATACACGTATGAAAACGTAATTTTTAGACTAAAATCTCAAAAATATTTTTATACATATCTAAATATTTCATTTCACAAGTTTTTGGTGAATTTCACTTGTGGGATCACTTTATACATGAGATTTCTTGTCTAAACCCTAGAAACAGGGTTTCTTATAGTCATAGGAACTAAAAAACACTCAAAATGCTTATTCTCACTTTGTACAAGGGTTAAAAAGGTATTTAAAGTTTATATAGGTCTGTATTACATACCTAAAACTATCCAAATCATTACCAGCCTACACTTGTTCCTATATTCATCACTTTTATAGTAGACTTTGACTCACTATGTTGATAGTTACATGACATATGGTCTGCACATATTTAATTTTGGATATTTGATTTCACCAGGGTTATTAAATAATTAAAATGAAATAAATACTCATATATAACCTTATCCAACCTTATAAAATCAATATCCATCCTCTATGACTCTTCTACTATAGATTTCTAATAACTTATATGTTACCACTGTATAACTATGTGCTTCTAGAGGAAACATGGTGACATCTAATGAGAATAAGGTGATGTTTTAGTTTTAAAAAGACTATCAAAAAATTATTTATGATATTTATATTCTTTAAAACTTATATTATACTTTACAAAACATTCCATGATCCTATTGGCACCTCCATACACTTCTTTCTCACAGTGACTATATGACTAGAAGATAATGCAGTCTGCCTTATAAGGTCTGAAAGTAATCAACCTATGAAATTTGTATTCCAATATAAATAAATTAATAAAAAAATATTTAAGATAATTTCTCATAATTTTATCCAATTCACACACATTCTCATTCAATCTTACAAGCTATTTCTTGGTATATATACAAATTCAGTCATTTTGCCACAAGATTCACAATGACCTACAACCTATCTTTGAATTTATCTCAAAAAATAGTTCATAAATTGAAAATTAATTCAAAAATACAAGGAAATAATATTACCCATGATATCAAATGGCACTAAAACATAACTTGATTTAAGTTTCTTGCACATACTCTGTCTACTCCTTTACTATTATTGCATACACAGGGATGCCAAGGTCTGCATAACAAAATATTTTTCAAACCAATTATTCTATATTTGGTTTCTTTGGGTTTATAAAATTTTATCCTAGAATCCAACCCCTTAACACTCTTAAATTCAAAAAAAAAAACAAGTACAACATATTTTATTACCAAACTGTCCTAACTACCTTAACTTCCCTTAAACTTCCTCATTTATGTTGGGAGGGTCTTAACCTAACCATTGAGAAATTTATAAAAGGTATTAACTAAGGATTTAGGTATGTGTTATATCACAATAAAATCATTTATAAAGTATAATTGAGCAAATTACAACTTGACACCCCTTTAGACTAGATTGTGGACTCCAAACCTTGACATTAGGATTTGAAAATTCAAATTAAGAATTTGGTGAGAAAATCCTTCCTAAGCCACAATTAAAATTATAAATACATATTAAGAATCATAATCAACCTATAATAATTGTAATGAATCTATAATGACTCCAAAAATAAAAATGGACAAATATTTACAAGGAGGTAGTGATGTTCCTGCATCAAGTTGATAATAGAATGTGTGGAGTAGGTTTTGAATCTGAATTCACTATTTATTTTTTATCAATAATATTTTAATTTGTCTAGACATTGTATGGTGTATTACTCAGATTATTTACATCAAAAGTGGAAAATAGGTTGGATACATACTTGATATTATTCATTATTATCAACTTGAACTCTCTTTCCTTCATTATGTGACACAAATATGTGAATGATGGATAATTCTTAAACATAATGGATTCATAAAAAGGTGGAAGCAAAATATACTTTAATATACCTTGAAAATCCTTATCTATCATATGATTTATCATTTTGGATAACATAGTCTTATGCATTAATACATATTATGTAAAAGGATCATTCAATTCCTACTTGAGTTGATAAATTTGAGCATATGAAATCTTCTCACTTATGTTGATTGTGAAATTTGTGAAGAAAAAATATACTAATGGATTAAATACATTACTTGAATAATGTGGTAGATCATATAACCATCTTGGACCATATTCCTTTAACTTATTGGAAGTAAATTAGTTAATAACTTATCATTGGATCCATAATTCATTGGATGCATAGTCTAAATATGTTACATGAAATTATCTCAAGGGCTACTTGGGGTCACCTTTTCCATCATATAATGTAAGATTAAGTGTGAAAAAACTATTTGGTAATGGATATGATAAAATATGTTAAGATAATGGAGTATGGAATAAAGTTTGTGAATCAAGTGCCTAATTATAATTTGAAGCACTTTATTCCATTTAAAACACCTTAATTTTTTGAGCTATAATATTTTACGTAAGGGATTGTGCATGAAAAATAAAGTGTGAATTAACCAATGGTTGTGTCTCAAATGACTGAGTAGGAATTAACATATTAATATTCACAAGATTAATTGATAGTCCTGAAATTGTTCATAAATTGTTTCACAATTTTTTAAAAATAATTCAATTTATTAAGCTTTGGTTACTCATCACCTATAGGTGAAATTACATCATGATACTCATCTTAAGAGCCAATGTTGTCTTGATTATACTTTTCATGCTAAAAATTATTCTCGTGCACTTATACATAGTGCATTAACATCTAAAGGTTTAGATATACCCTTATTCTTATCCATATTATGTCCCTTATAAAAATAAATGAGTATGCTCAACTTGAGTATCATTTAATCTATCATTGCATCTAAGATAGGTGGTAAAAACTTTATTAGATTACATAAAATATGAAATATAAAATTGGAATATTATTGCTAACAAATAATTTATTAAATCTAAAAACCCCAATACAATAATTAGAAAGAATAAAAAGAAAGAAGGAAACCCTAGCAACATCTATGGTAAGCGTTTGAAATATTTAATCAATAGATGAGTTCACCAATAATTTTTATTAAAAAATTGGATATAAGGGATACTTTAATTATAACTATGACAAACTATTGTGTAAAATTGGAACATATAACATAATAATAAATTAATCATTTTTGAATTAGAAATTACTAATAATGGAAATATTCTAAAAATGGAAATAAAAAATAAGAATAATTCACTTAGAAATATAACATGAATAACTATGAATGCAAATGTGTGGATAATTATATGACTATGTGATGGTGATTCGAATTAATAATAGGGATCTATGCAAATCTAGGATATGGCCATGTTATTTAGACATGGCTAGATTGTGTTGGTGCTTTCAGGGCACATCGACATCTAATAATGTTTTTTCCCTTTATGCAAAAATAGACATGTGTACCTTCCCCTATGTATTATTTGAAAAATCTCAATTTTTTGTGGAAGTTGCTATGGAAATTCTTCTTCAATTGAAACCCTAGATTAATATAAAATGAGGAATAAACAAAATTAATGGGAAAAATGGGTTAGTGGTTGAATTCATACTTGAATTTAACACACCCTATGTTGAGCATTGCTTACATACCAATACTCTGAAGAGGGATAAAAATCCATGCAGTTATCCTAGGATATGATGGTGTGTGTGAATTATTAGTGGAATCCTAGTAAAATTATGTGCTTTGGTAATGACTTGTGATCTTAGAATGTTATGCAGACCTAGCTCAAGGATATGTGGGCTGTAGGAATTCACAATTAGGAAGAATAGGTAATTTTTTCATAATGTGCATTTAGACATTCTGGTGATTTTTAAACATGAGCCTCTTGTGTGCAAAATGGTTATAAAATTGGATTTATAGTGATTATATTGTAATTACTTTGAATGGGGATTGAAAAACATGTGGGATAAATTTTTAGGTGAATTATAATTTGAGAAACTATCTATTATTTTGTGGGAGGACACGACCAATGGATTTAGACACTATTAGTGAGCAAGATAGTCCTAAAAAAGTGAGCTTATTTGGGAAGAAAAGATAACTAAGATGGAAGTGTGGATTAGTCCAAGGATGAGATTAGGATATTTGTAATGAATAATATGAACATTTAGTAATCTGTGGTTGCTTGGAGGTATGGGTCATCCACATAGAAGTGAAGGAATGACAATCAAGGACCATGAAATTGAGTGTAGGTTGGGTGTTCATAAGGAATTATCATAGGTGCATTATTTAATATTAAATGTTATTTTATGTGTCTAGAATAGGTTAAGGTTATGAAGGAGGCTAAAATATTGAATAAATATATATATGTCTTTTGATGGGCAATATCTCAATCTTGTTGGAATGAAAATATATATAGCTATATATATACACACAAATAAATATATACATATGTTTATATGTGTGTGTGTATGTGTTTGTTTACATAAACTTTGTATTTATATTATTTATTAATTAATTTTTAAAATGGTTTAATATTTTTATTTAAAACTAAAAAAAGTGGTGGGGGTTGAATCCCCCACCAGGTTCAAGGTGTGTTGGGGTTGAATCCCTCACCAGGGCATAGCTTGGTATTGGGATTGTGATAATAATGTTGACTCTTCCTTATTATAGTTGGAGATAGGTATCACCATCCCCTCTATTTTATAAATAAATTACAATTATGTACAATATTTTAGCCCATCACTATGCATACACACTTACACATCTCACTCAAATGCAAAACAAATATTAATTATATCCTACCAGATTAATATGACTAGCTTACTAAGTTAGTATTGGTCTATTTCATTGAGAAAATGCCGACTATGATTATTATAATTTTGGGTTATGGGCCTTCAAGGGAAAAATACACCCAAGTTTATCAAAGGTGAAGTCTTATCCATACTTTAGATTCAAAACACCCTAAATGTTATACTTATATGAGCCCACACCTTCTCCTTAGGTTGCCTACATATCAAATTGTGTGCACTTGCATAAGCAAAATAAGGGTTGATATAGTTCACCCAAAATCCATTGAGTGAATATAATTCATCCAAGTTGGACAAAAAAGCATCCATCTCATTTGGATAGTGGGTTGTTGATTGTATTAAGATACAAACATATTTATTTGGACTACATAGTTTATATATATATATATATATATATATATATATATATATATATATATATATATATATATATATATATATATATATGACCATATTTTAAGTATGCTATAAGATTATAATGTATGATAATGTCTACATGGCTACATTTCCACAAAAAAGGGTTTCCATACTTATATATAAAGATAAAGACAACATAAAGAGTCACAAACCCACAAGGGTCATGGGTCACATCAGTCAATATATAAAGGAATCAACCACCACATATGGTCTCAATATCCTTCTTATTTATAAAATACCCACATGGCCTATCCATACCTATGTGGTTAAATCCATCATTTTCCTTATAGATGTGATTTCAAATGAACCAAAATACATATTAAAATACTCACAAACCAAATATATAACATGAAGTTCACATATGAGATCAACTTCACATTCAATGTGAAAAATGTAGTGGGTCCACCACACCCACATATCATATCCTTATACATGGCCTTACAAAAATAAATAATATGTAGTAATTGATCTATGCATTAAATTGGGCCCCATAATTATTTCATGTGTGGACCTAGTTATGTAGGATTAGTCAAGACTATCCATGTGTCATCACCACTTAGTCTTGGGTCACATCACCTATAATTATCTAATGGGATGGCCATCGACCACATCATATAACTTTAATCATAATAAAATTTGACTTAATATTCACTAGGTCACCTTGTATATTCCCACATACCAAGTAAAGGTTACATGTCCACATTATTCATGTGGACCACATAGGCATAGTTCACTTACCTTACATGTAACAGAGTCTCATGTAGTCCATGTAACCCTTGAAAAACATGTGGTATTACAGACCAACATCTTTTGTGAAGCTCTAACATATCAACATATGACCTATATTTTAATGCATTCATGTCTTCACACAAATAAGACTTGCACCAAACATTAATGAATAAATTCCATGAGCATAACATCATTATATTCACACTGTGTCCTTATCACAAGCAATTTTTAGCTTAAAAAAATATCATTAAGTGTTATTGGTCCTCTTAATAATAGGAACTTCAATGTGCTCACATGTCCTCCCCAAATAAATATGATTCCACATCAAAAGTCAAATCATATTATATTTCACATAAATTATATTATAATATTCAAGTACCCACTTCAATAACATAATAAAAATAAACAAGCCACTATATTATCCATGTGGTTCCCACACCAATGCTAATTTGATAATAGTAAAAGCCATGAATTTTTTCAAAGACTCAAATATAATCAAGTGGAATGAATATTCTAACATATCCATAGACCATAATTAAATAAGACTCACTTAATTCTTATAAGGGAATTCTGAGTGTAAATATTTGGGATGGTGACATGTATCATTGTTATAGTTTCATAGGGAGATCATGGCTCACATACTCCATAGAGTTATGGAAGCCAAAGTGTTAACAAAAATATCACTTAATAGAATATATCCAACACTTTGTATAATATAAAAATGTTTGTGTGGTTAATAACTCAAAGATCACGATTAAGTTTATCAAGACAAATCCTTCACAAGCCCACATGGCCCCACATAAATTAAAAATGACATGGTTATTCACACATTAAATCAATTTAATAATTTAACTCCCTTGGAGGCTCATGGAGTGGTCATATATTTAAAGTGTAAAGTGATATCTACATAACTATGAGAAATAAGAATTGTAATACATGGTGTGATCATGCATTATCTGATCACAAAGTCAATAGTTTATATGTGTTGCAAGAGAAAGTAGAAGGTCATCCACTACATTTATCCATGTAGTGTGATTGTGTCAAATGGTAGAATCATATTCTCTCATTCCATAGGGAATATTAATTAGTCATGTGAACTAAATAAAACTTAGGGAAAATTTCAAAGATGATCAAGAAGTTCAAAATAAAATTACTCAGGGAAGAATGATATTTCGCCTTTGAGGTTACTATGATTGTGGCATATAAAGAATATAGATGACCACAATCTAAAACACTTAGATATCACATAGTATAAAATTAAATTATGGCCTACCATGCAAAATGATTGTGAAACACAAGTTATGAATGAGTTAAATTTGCAAATAATGGTGAACACAAAATGTATTTACTACTATTAGTTAAGGGATAGAGGCTATGGGTATTTAACATAACCTCAGACATTCAAATAAGTGGCTTATGGGAATTCTCTATGAATCCTTATAGCATTTGCCAAAATGAACACATTGAAACATAATTTTAGATATAATCCTCACTATAGATACACAATCATGGATAAATTTTTCAATTTTGTTTCCATAGTGTATGGCTACATTCACAATACATGACCTATCAAGAACCAACTAATCCTATTCAAAGTATTATTTATTTTGATTAACAAAAGAGTTAAATGGATCTACTAAATATGTTTGATAAAAATGGCAATGGATTGGATCATACAAATAGTTTTCCTATACTTTTATAATAATATTAAGTGTATATTAAATTTGTGATTAGCATGCCACAACAATACCAATTTATGGATTCATATAAAGGTAATTTTTATTTGTAAACATGATTCACTAGATGGGTTAGAATTCAAGTGTAATTGAGATCAATAGTTATAAGGTTCCCTTATATAATTAAGAATTCATACACTATAAATAAAGGAATCTCTATTAAGATTTCATTCACTTCTTATTCCAAAGGTTTAACTATGTTCCTAATTAATAGTACACACATCTCCATTTTATAAAGAAGTAAGAACAAATGTAAATCATTATGACTTATAACATTATAATGATTGTCAAGTTAATTAATCCATTCCTAAGAAATATAGATCACCTAAGTAATATAAATAGAATATAAAAAACCTAGTAACTTAGATTATATATTTCCACCATTAAAAAAATCCCAGTTTTAACTAATTATTAAACAAAGTAAGATAAGGGCAATGGTTAAAACACATGCACCATGTGACTAGAATATTGCTTGCATGTTTTATTATTTTGTTGGTCTCAATAAGATCACAAGATTATAATAGGAAATGATATATTTTTAGTATCATGATCCACCTGACCACCCTCATGGTGTTTGCATGAAGTCCATAAGGTGATATTGAAGAATCTTTCCATTGTTATGTGTATAGAACTATATTGAAGCCATTAGGATATGCTCAGGTTTACTGAGCAATAATATGTTATGATATTATAGTCCACTTTGAAATTCAAATAGATTTATATCATATTCTACTCTTTCCCCATTAGTGCATGGATAAATAATAAACATTTCATTTATCTACTTTATTTAAATATTTTTTTCTTTCTCAAGAGAGTTATTGCAGTTTTTAATTGATGGAGCCACTTTCCTAATATTTGGATAATCATGATTAATTAAGAAATAGTGTTCCCTCAAGCTGTTCTAAATTCTAGGATTTTTTGTGGCTACTCTGTTTATATGTTCATAGTTATTTCTTGCATATTGAGTATGTTTACTTTCCACATTCTCTGTTTTCCTTATTGTATGCAATTTGGTTTCTTTTAATTTCTCACTAGCCACCTTCCTTGTCATGGACTCTAATAAGCCTATTTCTATTACCCCTTTCTTTTCTAAAAGTCATGTCTTTGATTCTACCATATAGATAAATTATGCCATAAAATCTAAAACTATGGTGGGGTACACTCATTTGAATTAATTTGAGTATGCATTTTTTATTTTATGACAAACATGTGATTGCTATATTTGAATGAAATTTTACTTCTAATGTTGATTAAGTGGTTTCAAAAAATATGAGATGGTTACAAATGAAATTATTTTTTATTTTTAGTATCAATTTCAATATTCCCTAGTGGTAGATGGTGGTGTATTCAATGATTCATAATCATCACAATATTTAATTAGGATTTGATGCATACATAGTGTTGAATCAAATAAACAACTTTTATTCATGATAAGTTATACCATCTATCAGGATGAAGTAATGATATGGTTAGATTTGTTTTCAGTTAATTTTTGGATAAGATAACTTTCACAAATTCATGGAATTTAATATTATTATTAATGTTGTAACATGATTGATCAAGTCTTCTTCGATAAGAGGATCTTCAAACTTCATTTTTCAGAAATCATATTGTTATTACATAAAAATTGAAGACTTAAAAGGGGTTTGATGGTGTTCATAATATTATAACATTATTTAAATAGTTTACAAGTCCTAAGACTTATGTCTCAAGACCTAAGATCAATTGCCTAGCTTATAAAAAGTATCTAGACTTATGGCATTTCCAAATGTCATTCATGATTATTACCTAAGGGGTGATATTAACATGTCAAATGGATTAATTTATAATGTCTATATTATGTTTTGAATATTTTATATGTTTAATAGGCATGTTTATTTAAAAGTTAAGTCAATATTGATCTTAATTGAGATGGGTTCGAAATAAAGTTTAGGAAGTGTGAAGTGGATTCACCATGGATTTGATCACTAATACATATATGATTTGTAGCCTTGAGACTTGAAGTGGAATATTTGATAGGATTGTGTGTAATAAGTCTCATTACTTACCTTGGAAAATGCATTTAGTGGTTCATTTGGTAAACATGTAAATAAAATGCTAAATGGATTAGCAAAGTTCTAATTTTGGTAGGAACAATTAACAAATTTGGTAGGTTTTGAGGAACCAATGCATGAATTACACGTCATTCCAAGTAGAAAATGATAGTTATGAATTATTTAGAGGTAATTTTTTTGTTTCATTCTTGAAAATATTACCGTGGAAGTAAAACTCTGCCTGGATGAATTTTGGAAAGTTTGAGGGAAAATAGATAGGGATTTTACAACCATTTTTTAGGTTGAAGAGGTATGTGCAGTCCTTTGATTGATTCAAGAAATATATGTGAAGATTTGATTGGAAATATGGATTTTGTTGCATTTTTAAATTTTGGTTATCTTTTAATAATCTTGAATGGTTTTGAAGGGTTAATCAATAAAGATTACAATATTATGGAATTTCTGACTTAAGTTTTGATTGATGGTTGATGAGAACTAGTATTATTTTGGTATGAGCTGTTAAAGGAAGTATTTTCATGGAATAATTTCATGAATAATTTGTTCTTCAGTATGCATATGTTTGTTTTTGAAAATATAATGTTCTTTAAATGGCTTGCATGGCTTGGATAAGTGATACTTTCATTTGGGAGTTTGTTACTAGTATATTTGTTTATAGAAGTTATTTCAAAATTTAATGATTACATGTAATTAGTTTTTTTATTTGATAAATGCATAATTTGATCATTATGTATCACAAATTTGATGGTGGTCATAATGTAGTTAGATTTTTTTAAAAAAAATTGGTTTGTTATGTATACATCTATTGTTGGTTAATAGAGATATGGAGGTCATTCGTTGATAAATCAAGTGATGGTTTGAGAAGAATTTTATTTGAAATATTACTAATATAATTTATTTCATATTTATTAGAATGCAAGTAGTTATTTTATTTTTTCTATTTTACATGTAGTTGGGTTTCCCTAGGAGGTATTAAATGGTTTGATATGATGGTCTTAGTTGCAAATTTTCTTGGCAAAATATGATTCAAATTGATAAGGATATTCTTGAGGTATTTCATTTTTTTTTGAGTTCATATTTGAAAGGGTTTTGTTCATTTATTTGCTTACTAGTCTCAAATATAGTATGGATCGAAGAATTGGTTTTTACAATTCTATTTGGCATATATTTTGTCTGAGTATTTATGTGTATGTTTTACAAAGTCATGGCTTGTACAAATAATTATTCGATGACTATTTATGGATTTTTTTTCAATTTATTTATTTGTTTTTTGGTATAGGATAGTGATGTTTTGAAAGATATTTGGAGATAGTCTACATAGTCTAGGGATATTTAAAAGAAAGAAACATATATATATATATATATATATATATATATATATATATATATATATATATATATATATATATATATATATATTTTAGATGTTTAATTTTTTTGATATTATTTTGACTGTCAATTACACGATAGTTTGAGAGCATCTTCAGGATATATTGATGTGGGTATTTTTAGAGTTTATAATGTCAATATTATTTGCATATTCAAAGTGAATTTTGATTAATAATGTCATAAGAAATTTTTTTATCATATTTTAACTTCAAAATTATTCAAACATGATAGTTCCAATTTTAGTGTTAAATAGATAGAACAAATTAGTTGTTGTCATCGACTATAGTATATATTGGTCATTGTGAAAAGTTAAAAGCTAAGGTTTTAATAGTCTGTATATTAAGTAGAGTTATATGGTTGAAAAATTGACATGATATCATAAAGTGATCATTTTTGATGCATATATTTTCAAATACATTAAGTATTGAGATATAAATCATTTGTATGGTTTATCATAATTGATACTTTTATTGGAATATGTTATATGATAAATATTATTTAGATCTTGATAGTCACAACAAGGTATTATACATAGATATTAAGTTTGTCTCATTATAGAAAATTTTGAGCATTTTTTGAATGAATATTATTAGTGGAAAAATCAAAATCAATTTAATTGCACATTTTTTATGAATATAAATATATGAATTTCATTAAGTTTAGGAGTTAATGGATTTGAATTCATATATTTAATCCTTTTTAGTATCTTTTGGTATCCAATAATAATTTTTTGTTTGTTTGATATCGAGGGTTTTGAACATTTGACAATCTATATGGACATGAAAGGGATTTTAATATATATAATTTAGTTTTGAATGATATTTTGTTTAGTTCAGTATATAAATATGTCATGTTGGACATTAAATTCAAATCATTCTGGTAAAAATGCATGGGGTCAAAATGAATATTAGCATAGTGCATAAAATCTTTCATGGGTTAGTTATCAAGGTTAGTTCTTTCATGGGTGTAAGGATGCTCACACTTTCCCTAGGCCATTTAATCATGGAACTCAAGTCTCTATCAATTTTAATACCATTGATCCTACCTTTTGGAATGTTTTGGATTCATTACATACTATCTATTTAACCTTTCAAGATAATAGAGGTTTGCGAAGGGCATATGGGAGATATTATCTTTGTAGATGAGGTACCCCAAGTGTATTTTTCAAATATATGCATACTACTACCTATTCTACCCAAAATAATACTCCAACACCTCCACTTCCTAGAAATGTGCTTGATGTCACTACAAAACTACACCTCATTCACTTATGCCAATCAATACCAATCTTCCCTCATTTGAACTTGAAAATAGGATTGAATAATGTACTAAGTTATCTCTTGATCAGTTGGTACCATTATCATTGGAACATGAGAGGCCAACTCTTTGTAGTGAAAAATGTGTAAGTATCCATATAACCTCACCATTGATAATGAGAATGGTTACAAGGATTAAGATAGAAATGGATGATGAAGAAGACACCAAATTGATTAACTTTCCTGCTACATTAATGGAGTATATTGGATATTTGATTGATAGAGGAACTCCTTTGATTGATTTGGTTTTAGATTCTGATGAGTAAAGTATTTTTTAAATTATGTTTTGTTTAAACTTGCTACTTGATTATCTACTAATTATCCTTTGATATTTTTTATATGTGGACATATTTGGATAATTATGGTAGTTTTGATCAAAATGATATTAATTTTCTAGATAATGAGATGTTTGATTTACTAAAAAAATTACAAAAAATCTCATAGTATTTGACATTTTAAATATTTAATGTTTAATGCTCATTATAGATGTCATTTTTATTTAATGTCTTTTTTTATTCTATTCTTATGAGTTATAGGCACACACCTGTTAGAGTTTGTTTTTGATATATTACTTAATTGATTTGATCTAATTAGAATTTATTATAGTTTACCTTTTAAAATATTAAGTTAATTTGAATAATTAACTTTTTAAAGTTAATTAAAGTTAACTAAAACTAACTATTAGTTTAGTTATAACTTATTTTATAACTATATCCAAAAGAGATAAATTTATAAATATATCAAAGTCACCACACAACGGAGAGAAACACAACAGGTAAAATAGGTATTAAAGAGCTCTAAAGTTATTCAATTTTCATCATATTATCTCTCTGTGTAAACAATCTCTAAGATTAAATAAATATTAATAGATAGATCAAAAAATACATTCTTTGATGGTTAAGTGACATGCTTGTCTAGCATAGATATATCTAGGTTTCTTGTTTAATTTTTAAACTGATTATCTAAATTTTATCAAGCCTAATATCCTTTGATAATTACAATTACATAGTCATATGTACATAAGCTTGAATACTTAACGTGAACAATGATGAATACTTCACTTCATGCGACATTTGTTTATATTTTAATTATAAATGACTATCTTGTTAAAGACCATTTGTACTAAAGTTATTTATTAATAAATATCTTCAATTTTATGCCAAGATGACTCTATTTTCAACTTGCATTTTATTTTAGATTTAATTTGTGTTTAATTTTTATTTCTTAATTAGATTTGAATAGATTATTTACTCTTTTTCATTTTTCATAGTTCTCATTTTTCTTTTACTTAAATCATTTAGTTTTATTTTCATGTATTGTTTTTTATTTAATTTATTTCTATTGTCTTCTTTAGTTTAAACCTTTTTATCTTTAAATCTTTATCAACTTAGGACCTATTTTAAATTATTCTTTTAAATTTAGTTTTAAATTAAGATTTTAATTAGTTTACATAGTTTATTTTGATATCATAGTTGTTATAGATTACATAGATAAATATTCAGTTATGTAGATTTAATTAGTTTGGTTAGGACTTCTATATGTTTTTAGATTAGTCTTTTATTTCATATTTATATCTTTTTGATTAGTTTAAAGGGTATTATTTTGATTACTTATTATTTAGCTAGATTTCATTTTCTTACTTAGATCTTTTGTTTTATAATTTTAAACTAGTTTAAGTTGTGTTATTTGAATTTTAGGTTTTTTCTTAATTCACTATAATTTGAGATTAATTTATTTATTGATAATAGGTTTAATTATTTTCTTTATTATATTTATTTTCATTTTCATTTCTCTATTTGACATTCATTTTTAGTTACATTTTATTTGTCTTTTAATTCATTATGTTTCTTTTTCTTAGATTTATTTTGAGTTGAAAGAGAGATCAGAGGATTAAAAAAAATTGATTAGAATATAATTATAAGGATAAAAAATCTTCCTTCAAGAGACTATTTGATTCATAGGCTTTCTCTATCAGATAGGCTAGATTACATAGTCCCAATTTGATTCCTTATTTGATATTCAAGTGATATTTGATTTTTGAATATTAATTGAGCATTGCATAACATTTGGCTTGCTCCTTTTTCCCAAAACTTTTAAAAACCCTCTTTTGTGAATCTTTAGAATCAAGTTTATTCCTAAGACCCATACTATTATATTGTTAATATTCCACCTTAACCTTCATGATAAGTGAAAGGGTTGATTCATTGACATGACATTTTTCTCTATTAATAGATTCATTTTCATATTATAGAATATGGTCATTCAATCATTAATTTGATACAAAGTTATTATCCATAGTGGTTTTCATTTCCACATTGATTTGATATAGAATTATTATCCATCATGGTTGCCAAACTTGGCTTTTTTTTGCTTCTTTTTTGATTTACCAATTTAATTTATAATTGTAGCCTCTTACATTACTTTGTCTTATGTTTAATTTTTATATTATTGAGTGTGAAAACTTGGGATTTATTTATCCATATCTAATTTTATATTTTCCCTTATTATTATCCCATGATAATGTGGAAAATTTTACACATTCAAACATGGTGTTCCCACTTTGTATTTATGCCACCAAGGAATAAGGCACCAATTGTCCATGTGGCCAATGTGCCACATAACTAGATACACATATGGTGACTTCCACTATGTTGATTTAGATGATGAGTCTGATGGACTCAATTCAAATCCTTACCAACTCATATCATTATTAATAAATAAAATTAGAACACAGTGAAAATACTTGTTCCTTGCATATAAATCAAATTCATCATGGTATCTCTATGGTATGAAGATATTTAATCAAAATCATAATAATAAAATGTTTATTGATTGAAACCATAATTAATATCTATTTTATCATGATATAATATAAAATCATCAAAGGATACATGAAACAAAACATGATCACAACCATATAAAGTAAATTCATTAATGGGACCAACCCCATTTAATAGTTAATCATGGGCCTAATCTAAGGTGAGTCAAGATGGGGCATTACATGTGGAAACTCAGTGTGGATAGAGTCCATCTCAAGCATCATTTAATCCCTCCACCCTTATTCAGGTAAGTCAAGGTACATGCTTCAATTATTTAGCTTTATAATTTGATGCATGTAAGCATTGACTCCCTTATGTAAAATAAAATAAGGGAATTATGTAGAAACCAATTATTTATACAAGATCATATTCCTTTGTATTTTCCCCCTATTTTTTTATACTTGGTCTAATTTTGTATAATTGGTTATTTCTTTAAATTTTCCTACTATAAACTAGTTTCTATTCAACCCTTAAGCCTTCCAAATATGTTTGACACTTAAATAAAATATTTGAGTTTATCCTTGAGCCTAATTTTCACACATATATATGTTTATTTTCATGCATTGCACTTAATTTTTACATGCAATGAAATTTATAGTTCCACTCATTTTGACAAGTAGAAATAATGAGCTTGTTAATTTTATTTGCCATAAATTTATGGGCACTTTCACCTTTGGTCAAATTAATTTCAAATTGATCTTCATTTGTTTTACTTTTATAGGGTTTGACTTAGTGCATGTCATGTCCTTGACTTTCCTATTTATACCAATTCATACCAAGCCAAGTATCGAGTATCAAAATTAGTATTCAAGCTTTGTACAAATTGAGAAGTCCTAATCCAACTTTAAGTTTGAGTGAGCCATTTCCATATCTATTAATACACTTGTGATGTACTCATCTATATTGATACTTCAACGTTTGTGACATCACCTATTTTAATAAAATAAGGTTTTAGGAAAATGTGAATATAGTTGCATCTACACTTAGGGAAAAGAGGTCTAAGACATTGTTCAAGGTTTCACACAATAATTTCATAGGGTATGATTCCAACATTTACTTATAACTCCTTTGAGGTTGCTTGAGCCATAATTGTCTTTTTATTAAAAATTATTAGCAATCTAGATTAGGATAAGGAAGAAGGTTATATTTTAGACATTTTACTTTAAATTAATGAAAATCTCAAGCACATGAATATACAACATCTAAAGGCAAATTTATACTAGACATTACCATGGGGAATTAATAAAGACACCAATAGAATACCACGTGCATGCATATTGGGGGATTGTTAATATTATAAAATCATCATCGGTATAATAGGGTGTATTTATGGATTATCAAAATTTTAAATACTATTATGACAAGTAGGTATTGAGGTGGTGGGGCCAAAGGATAAGAAAATATAGTGGTGAAAACAACATACACGTTACACATATATGAGAATTCCACATATACAAGTCTCATGATTTCAAAATCTACCCACCACCCCGACAATTTGATATTTCCCAAGTGTGATTGGAAACTATTAGAGATGAGTACAATGCATGAGATGATCATTAGGTAGAGTGAGAGATAAAAGTGTGGAGAGGAACTATATTAGGTAGAAAATGTTGTGTAAACCATACATCATTTTGCCCATTCCATAACATTGGGACTGACATACTTTTTTTAGTTTTAGAGGATCACGAGAGTTTTATTGGATTTAAACACATTAACAAAGTAAACAATGATAAGATATTTGAGAATGTATTTTAGTGTGTTTTCCTCAAATTAGTTTGAAGACATTTCAATTTGAGCTTAGAATCTCTTTTTTTTTCATTATTTTATTGGTTATTATCATATGGATTGAGCTATATCTTATGTATTATAAATAAATATTGCATGTTAACACAAATTAAAACTTACCTTCAAATATTTTGGACTCCTCTCTTCCATCGCTCCCCTCCCCTTTATTTTAAAGTATGTTTGGGTCACATTAGGTGTTTTTGCATGTTTTTTGGTTAATACCATATTAATACTAGATGTCAATGAGTTTACTAATGCTAAAAAAAATATATATTAGTTTCCATCATAGATCAAAAAATGATAGTGACTAATAGGTGATGAATACCAGTCTCTTATGGTTTTCTCTTTTGTCTCCTTAGGTGTTTTAATAATAATAAAACATGATTATGTGGCTTTAGGTCACTTTAACGCTACTTGGGAGCATGTTCTATTCATTTTATAGTATGACTTGATATGCATTTTTTATTTTGTGTTTATTGTAAGTATGAAGTACATAATAGGTGAATTTATCATATGATTTATTATATATTTATAGGAATTAGTTTGGACAAAAGATACCTATTGTGAATGGTAGTTTCATCACCTCCAAACAATGATGGATTCAAATATGCATACATTTCATATGGCCCTTATAACATTGAAATATAACTTAATCTATTTGAGTTAAGAGATGAGAATAAAATCAAAATTGTATATTAAAAATCACTTATTTAAGGTCTAAATACAAACTTTTCATGTGGAGAAGTTGTGTTATGGGCACAACCTAATTATCAACTAATCAAATGAATGATAACTATAATTTCAATGATTAGAAGTTGATAAAACTACATGACAAAGCTAGGTAAATCATGCTAAATAGTTTATCAAAGTGAAGTTAACATATACCAATAATTTTTATGACATCAAGTGGAAGGAAATGTGGACCCAAACCCCAAGTGGTGAAATTTCAATACCAGATCAAGAAAGAACAAATTAAAATTCACATCATGACTTCGAAAAGAAAGTGCATAATCATGCATGTTATTATTTGGGTTTATGTTTTGGAATTTCGTGATATATTATGGGGGATTTATGTTAAAAATTAATGATTATGTGGGAAAGGAACAAAATTTATGTTTTTAAGGTCATAGTATTTTTTCCTTCTATAAATAGGATGCTACATTTAGTATTTTATCAAAATGTAATATTTAAAATATAATCACAAGGAATTATGTGTATACATATTATTTTATCTTGACATATAATTATCAAATTATTATTATAGATTTTAAATTACCATATATATATATATATATATATATATATATATATATATATATATATATATATTGTTTGATTTAAGTTGTACTTCTACTTTTTTTTTATTTAATTAAATTTTCAAATTCTAATTGAAGTTTTATTGAGTGGGTTTGAAAGGGTGGGAGATGGTGTACCATCAATGTGTAGAGTAAATCCTACAACTTAAATCAAACAAGATATATATATATATATATATATATATATATATATATATATATATATATATATATATATCTTGTTTGATTTAAGTTGTACTTCTACTCTTTTTTTATTTAATTAAAATTTCAAATTCTTATTGAAGTTTTATCGAGTGGGTTTGAAAGGGTGGGAGATGGTGTACCATCAATGTGTAGAGTAAATCCACTTAAAATTTGTAATGAAGGCATAATTAGTTATAATATATAAAATAAAAGGAAATATCCACCAAAATCTTGAAATGGACACCTGAGGGTGTAAGTAATAATAATAAAGCGAGACTTGGTTTGATAAGAAAAAAATTGTTAATAATTTTTTATGATGATGAAAGTGATGTTAATGACATAACTAGTGACAACCAAGAAGCCATGCCATATTTTAATTACCAACACAATTCTTATGTTTGAGTATGCACCTAATGAAGACATCCCTATGTAAACCATGAACACCATGGCCATAAGAAAACTATCCCAATGAAAACAAAAGTTGGATTTGATT
This sequence comes from Torreya grandis, assembly GCA_037957365.1. Classification (NCBI taxonomy): domain Eukaryota; kingdom Viridiplantae; phylum Streptophyta; class Pinopsida; order Cupressales; family Taxaceae; genus Torreya; species Torreya grandis. Next base: position 678,106 of record JARHVA010000975.1, on the reverse strand, counting down.
CAAGAAGACCTTGGGGATCTAGATTTTTGAAATTATGCCATGAATATTGATTTATGGAAAATATGTGGGGATATACATACCAACATGGATGAGGATAAATACCTTGGAGTTAATGTGGGTGTTCAATATGTGCACAAATAAGTTAATAAACTAGTTAGAGAGGCTCAAAATCTAAAGGACTTGGTTTATGTATTAGAAGGGGATGAAGAGACTAAATTAAAATTTATAATAAATGATTTTTAAAAGTGCTATTGATTTTATTTTTAATTGACTGCTAAATTCAAGGAGATGCTTGATTTAGAAATCACAAGCATGAGAAATTCAATAAAACAAGGAAAAGTAATGGAATTTATAATCCATGAAGATTCTGAAGTGCATTATATTACTGTGTAGATGTAGGATATGACATAAGAAGGAAATACTTTTCTCAAGTGGGATTTGTTTTTAAAATAATGAGTAGCTAAATTGACCAGTGATAATTCTCAAATTCTATAGGAATTTGATGCTCCACAATACTTTGCAAGATGTAGTAAAAAAGATTGAAAATTTGGATGAAAAGCTAAACTAAATGCAAGTTAATAACTTTAAAGTGGAATTAAAAATTTTAAAATTGAAATATGAAGTTGAAGAATTAAGGAAGAAAGTATAAAAATATATTTTGGATGCTATTATATGTAATCAATGGAAAAAACTAATATAATAATAATAATATTATTATTTTTGGAAGATATTGAATAAAAAATTGAAGCTGAATAAAACTAAAAAAAATCAACTAAATACTTGAATTTCAAGTATGAAAATTTCCAATTATGGAAAAGCTAAATTAATTGTATAAATTAAAATTAGGTGGTGAGTTTCTATGCTTATTTGGTGTAAATTTAATATGGCTGTGAAATGTCTATGATCGTTTGGAATAAATTTAATGTGTTTGTGAAATATCTATGCCAATTTGGTGTAAAATTTATCCCATGTGGACATTACAAATCCAAAAAGAATGTTAAGTACATATTTGGTGCATTCAAATACAATTATTGGTCATAAGAGGGTAACACTGATTTTGCCTTGGGAATAAACATTGGTTAGGAAACGTGTTATTTATGTTTATATTGAATTAGTAGACCATATTTCACACACATGTAGATACAGGTCTACACAGATGAAAACCACTTTCAAAATTTAGAATTGATCCATTTTTTATTTTCAGATTGTCCATTACTTGTTTTTTAACTTTTTTATTATGCTTGTTTACTATTTATAGCCACTAAGACAGATTCATATTATTAATTTACATTATTAAAGGGTATATATTTTAATTTCATCTCATTTAATTAACTCTATTTAAGTAAATAATTCTAAATCGATAAAATAATAAAATACCTATACACATAATTTTGGGGGAAAAGTAATGGAAAAGGGAATGAATAGAGGGAACAAATAAGAGATCCAATTTAAAATTAATATAGGGAATAATATATGTCACTATTATGAAACCAAAACATAAATGTTACATTTCAAATTTATAATTCAATGTAATTAATGTTTATGTAAATCCTAAAAATAATCTTAAGTAAAACCATACAAAAACACATCATAAAAATTTTCAAAAAATCATAGGAAAAACCTTGAAATAAACCTGCAAAACCCCATGTAGAAAACCATACAAAAAACATAATATTTTTAAAAAAAACCCTACACATACTCTTAATAGTCACCTCACTCTCTTGTTTACAAATTTAGTTTTCCTCTCTTTTCTTTTGTAGGTTGTATGTAAATTATTTGTCAAAATTATTAATTTAGTTTCCTCTCTCTTTTTTTATGTTGCATGCAATTTTTTTGATAAAAAACCTAATTTTTTTTCCTATTTTTTCTTTTCTAAGTTGCAATAGATAATAAAATATGGGCTTCAATACTTGAAAATGACAAGCTTGACACACATTTACCACACATGACACGATCACTCAAACAAGGTCATTTTCTTACATTCTCTCACACTTGCATGCTATCTTATGACTCAACCCTTTTGTTATGTTGTTATACATCTATATGAATCTAATTATTTATTTCAAATTTACTAAATATCTTACACAAACATCTCTAAACTTTTAGTTTAGTCAGCCTATACACAAGCAAGTTTCACCATATTTAACCAATATCAGGTCAATAGATACTAACCTGATCTTGTTGATATTGACCCACTTCCAATAATCATTATTTTTAAAAATCAGACATATTCTTAAGCTTATTTTATCACCCTAGTGTATCAATGTCATGATAAATTATTTAATTGGATCTATATATTAACAAATCAATGTCTCATTTAAAAGTTTTATATACTATTACACATTGTGTAAGTCTTACCTATTATTCCAAAATCTTAAACCTATCACTAGTAGTAGTCATAAGCCAAGTTTGAAGTAGTATAAATCCAATTCAAATCAATCATTGTAAAGTATCAAAGTCAATCATTAGCTGCATTCTTATAGCAAATAAACATAATTTAACAATCACACTAGGTGGGAGAAATATAGCGGCTCGAATTACCTCCTTGAAGTATTAGATACATAGGTAGTGGTCAATCACTAGATGGGGGTGATTGGAATTAGCTACTCTCATTACACTTTATCCAATTTTTTGTAGATTTATAGCCCTTACAATCACACCTAGGGTTTTAAGGCAAAGAAGGTTGATTTTTAAAGTTACATACATCATCATCATCATTCAGGATTAAAAAATATAGGCAAATTTGATTGCATAATCATTGTGCCATGCCTCAATGTATGTTATAACCCACCAACATGTAACTATTAATAAGAAATAGTGACCTAGATTGATTTAATTGACCTATTACAGACATAAAATAAATTATAGAATTGAACAAATCACTATCTTGCTTCATTTGTATGTTCACTTATAAAATAAACTCATAGTCATAAAATCAACTAGAAAATCTAAGTATTCACCCATTTATTATACTAAATATATTTAGCATATGCCACTTATCAAATTTCTACAATCAATATCATTTACATTCATATGTATGCTTGAATTCCATATCTTAATATTTGAATTACATTTCAAGTTATATCTCAATTAGATTAATCTTACACATTAATCAAACTTAGGGTAAAACTTATTGGTGAATTGTACACATTGAATTATGTAAAACCCTAGGTTTCCCTTAGGGTTTCATCTTTCCAAGGTTTCAAATTTTTTCCTAGATTTCAAATATCATTTTTTATCTCCTTACACATAAAAATATATCCCAAGTTTTTTCCTAAGTTTTTATAGGTTTGATTTTAGATTTACATACACAAAATATAATTTCACCTTTGGCCCTCAATCTTCATATGAGTTTCATCCTTCTAGGGTTTAAGATTTCAACCTTAGGGTTTTATTTTTCAGATTTGATTTCTAATTATTCCATAATAATACACATTAATCATGAACATGTTGAATTAACATTATTGGTTAGAAAAAATAATGAAGTTATTCTTTTCATATTATTTTACATGAACCATGTATCTTATTTTAATCAATTATGTAAGAAAATGGGTAACAATGATCAAATATAAATTCACTACGAAGGTTAAAATTACCAATGAACAATCTCAATCCATCCTCTAATCTTACTATTATAACATCCAATTTAAGATGCCTATACTAGACACTAAAGGGCATGCATGACTCCCTTTTCCCCTCCTCCCCCAACACCTCAAGGGTTTACTAGTTAGCTTCTCTCCCCCATTATTTTCCCCTAGCTTATTTTGAATTATGTGGTCAATGTTATTAACACTAGATTTGGTAGGGTTCCCCATCATGTGTGACAAAATTAAGGTAGTCAACATGTTCCTCCTCAACCCACTCCACCTCCTACAAGATAAGTCATCCAATTGAAAGTATATGACATCCTTTTAGGGTTAATTTTAAGAGGCTATATTAGATAAACTATTAGAAATATTTGGTGAATCTCAATAAATTTGAATCACAGCTTTGAATAATCATCCATGGGTGATGATGAATCTATGATGTATTTTAAGAAGTGGAAACAAACAATTTCCATTTTGTTTGTATAACTATTCGACTGCACTAAAAAAATAGATGCCAAATGGAACCACCAAAATGTTACACTAGAAGGTTGTACCAAATAGATCCACTAAATGGATGTGTTGAATGACTATGCTAGATGGATGTGTCAGATGACTATCCCAGATGGTTACTTTAAATGGATCTATGGAATGGTTGTACCAAATGACTATGTCAAATAGTGCAGTTGGGATAAGATGCTAGATTACTAGTGTGACTAATCTACTATCTAGTTTCCTAATCACCTCCCTAGCTATATAAATACACCCTAAATGCTCATTTTAAACGTTTTGCTCATTAGATTTCTCATCCCCCTTTGGTCCCATCCACAATAATTTAATATGCTAAGAGAATATGTTTTGAATAACTTACCAACCATAAGCTTGTACATTTTGAAAATAATACATCAACCATTTCCAAATGTATACATAATACAATGATTGGATTTCAAAATGTAGTTTTGAGTCTTGATGCCCTATTATAGATTTACCTAGCTATATTGTATAGAAATAGAAAGTTCACATTGTTCAAGGAGATCTTTCTAAATATGAAGATATATAAAATTTATATGGGGTTTATAAGGGGAATTCAGATTCCATGTGTCAAGAGTTAGCAAAAATGATGGTGTCACTTTTACAAGTATTACCATTATTTTAGACAAGCTGATACAAAAAATATTAAATTAAGAACTGGTCAAGCTACCTTTAGTAACCAATGTCATGGATCCATTGGATAACTTTAGAATTCATCTAGAATCATATGAGTTAGCCAAAAAAAGGTTGAGAATGTCTATTATGAAGATGCAGGGAATAATTTAGATGACATGGATAATGAACAAGAAAAGATGTTAAGTGAATAATGATCAATCAATAAAAAAGATGAAAACCTTGGTGACATTAATATTGAACTATTGTATGGAATTCAAGACTAATGACCACCATATAGAGATCCAAACAAAGATGAGGAATTCAGAGAGAAATCTTAGTATGTGGCAATATTTAGTCAATGGATATTTACGTTGATGTGTCAATCATCAAAAATGATCTTGTGAGACCATTTTATATGGGAAATTGATCTCATCTTTACATATTTAATACCAAATGCACTGGTGTTAGGGCAACCCTCAAGTCAACAAATCCATTCTAAACCATAAAAATATAATATTCTATAATGGATTTGTTGATTTGAGGCTTTCCAAAACACTAGTGCATTTGGTATTAAATTTGTGAGGATGAGATTGATTTCTTATAGAAAATGCTCTCCCAAGATCATTTTTGATGAATGATACATCAATTTAAATATCCATTGACTAAAATTTCCACGTATTAAGATTTCTCTCTGAATTCCTCATCTTGGTTTGGCTCTCTATATGGTGGTCACTAATCCTAAGTTTCATGCAACAATTCAATCTTTATGTCACCAAGGGTTTCATCTTTTTTATTGAATGATCATTTTTTAATTACCATCTCTTGTCGTTCATTATCATGTCATCTAAATCACACTTTAAATCTTCACATTAGACATTATCAACCATTTTTTTGGTTAGCTCATATGATTCTAGGTGAATTTTGGTGTTAGCCATTGGATCCATGACATGTTTACTAGAGGCAGATTGACCAGTTCCTGATTTAATTATTTTTCATATCAACTTATTTTTAAAACAAAGGCAATACTTACAGAAGAAGCACCATCATTTTTTCTAACTCCTGACACATGGAATTTGAATTCCCATTATAAACCCCTTGTGAATTTGATATATCTTTATATTTAGAAAGCTCTCCTTAAACAAAATGTGAACTTCCTATTTCTATAGGATAACTAGGAAAATGTAAAGGTGTACATGCAATGTTTTGTTTGTTATGCCTAATTCCATTGAAATTAACTTTGGTGTCCTTCAATAGGTAAGGTAAATTTAATGATTTTCTATCTTTCAAGGTTTCAACCTGGGTTTCCTTATTCATTTTCACCTTATACTAGTAGGGTTTGAGAATTTAGTCCTTTATATTTTTGTTTGCCTTTCTTCTTCCCATGCCCTTAAGTTTTAAATCCAATGAATATTCTTACATTTTAGTTCAAAACTATTGGAGGTATTGTCATTTGGAACTGTCTTTTGACTCCTATGATTGGCACTGTTAGTGTTCACTATTTGGTATCACCATCTAGTTCCTTGATTTGGGTTATGATGATTGCCTTATTTGATATCAAGGGTCAGGGGTATATATATGTATATACATGGAAAATTAAAGGATAATATAAGATAATGATGTAAATAATTGGTGAGTCAACCCCAAAGCTAATATATATTCCTAAAATTTTGGTGATCTAGACCCATCTACTGACCCTAAAAAATCACCAAATATAAAATTCAAAAATTAGAATATTTGTGAATTAATGAATATTCACCACTAAAATTTACCAAGCATCCTTGATCAACTAAAGAAAACACATGCTAATATTTCTATGTTGGATTTTCTCAAGAGATTAATGGTACATAAAGACATCTTATACAAGATGTTACAAGAAAAAAATATACCCATTAACACACAACCTGCATAATTTTTTTCCATTATGAATACATTCAAGGATAACAACAAAATCATCACTTTTGAAAATGAATAATTGAATACACAACACATAATAGAGAAAAATTTTCAATTATTCATTTAAGTTAAAGTACAAAACAACTTGATCAAATGTGTGTTTGTTGATAATGGTTCTGGACTAAACATTTGTATCACTACCTTCTTACATTTTTTGGGGATTAATGTAACTACTATTCAAAAATCAAATCAAATTATTGTATGATTTTATAATACTCCAATTAAATAATGAGAACCATCTCATTGGATGTGATATTAGGTCCCAAGAGAGTACTTACTACTTTCCATGTTATGCTTAATCAGTTACATTACCTTATGGAAACAATACCATCAAAATTACACAGATGTATCAAATATATGCATGAGGAATGTTCTTATTTAGAACCAATAGATGAGGACCCTTTTTGATATTGTAAAAAAGGCCAATCTAATAATGAAGACTAATCATAATCACAATTGGAAGATCATACTATTGTTTCTCCATCTAAACCCATTCATATAGCTCATATGCAAACATATGAGGTGGGTGAATCAAGTACAAAAAATGACAAAGAAAAAATCATAAAATCTATACAAAAGGAATCATAAGTTAATATGGAAGAAACACAACCTAAATTTGATATTACTTTATTAGTGAGTTTAGAATATCAATATGGCATAGTCACATATTAATATGATAGTGATGATTAAGATATCAACATCATAGATATGAAAAATGATTAGATACCAAATTTATGCTTCAATCCTTTAGGAGAATACTTATTTCATATTTTATTCACACTTGTTGGAATTGGAACATATCAAGATAATTAATATATAAAAAATAAGGAAAAATCATAAAATCCTATTAAAAAATAATATTCTAGAGACAAAGGAAATGTAGTAAGGACATATCATGATTACATCCAAAACACAAAAAATAGTTACAATACTATCTCATACTAGGCACAAGCAACACTGAATTCAAATACAACTTGGACAAAAAAACAATCATATCTTTTGGTAAATAATGTGGAAATCACATATAATAAAACTCTAACATCATTAAAAGTAACAAATATTCAAGATACACCAAGAAAAAAATTTCATCTATTAATTGATCATAATATTATCACTTTACAATATACTCAACATCAAGGTATGGGTGTCTTTCACATAAAAAGGCAATGCATATTATGATCATCATATAATCACAAGATATGATACATATCACTACAAAACATTAAAAAATCAAATTAATAAATACAACAATGAAGGCATTATTAAGGTATTATAACACCAACATGAACAAACCACATCAATCCCCATAAAGGCATAATATACAAGAACAATGACCAAAAAACATCCTCAACAAGATTTGTTGTCTGTTACTATTTACATGGAAGGTGCCTATTACAAAAACATCAAATTGATGATAATAGATAAAATACCATATGTAGTGTCAAAGGTTTACAATAGTTGGGACATGAAATTATAACATTATAACATAATACATAATAGCCAATATCCCTTGGATATAATATTTTACCAATATATTGTGGGACAAAAGTGGTCAATACATTCATATGGGTCATCCCTCCTAAATATATATCACCCTTCACATTAGGGCAATGATGGTTAAAAAAATTAGTTTATAATAAATTTAATAAATCAACATCTACTTTATCACTTGAAGGAAGAATGATCATGATTCGATGTGAAGGTGATGCTTACCATCAAAGAGAACAATATTTAGAGACTCTATAAATTAAAACATTTCAACAATCAAAACCAAAAGTATATGAAATAATGCAATTAAATGATCTTAGGGTCAAGCTAGGATATGTCGACTTCAATCCCAACAAAAATGACATGCTTTCAGATTCATGAGCCTAAATCCCAAATATTCCAAAAATGTAAAAACCAATTATCAAAAAATACAAAAAACATTCAAATATTAAAAAAATATAAAACTACAACCTGAGCATGACATGATTTTTATATTACACTATATTCGTATGTTATTTATCACATGTTTTGTAAATAACATACTCTTTATATATACACATGCATTTCATGGTATATGAGTGCTATCTAGGACATATATGTTACACATGGACATATAGATGTTGGTCTTCTCTCTACCATGTGACCATACCAATATTGGGGGCATCTTGTTTCATAGAATTAAATATTACATGTTATATATTTATATGACCTTTGACCATGTTGAGATACTTATATTTCTCACACATTCCTTTCTAGTTACTCATATTTTACATAATGATACATACATATGACATTATATTGCGATGTGATATTGATATATATGGATGGTTTAAACTAGTTCCTTGTTCTATGCTCCTTTGATATTATTATTATATTAAATTATAGTTTACTTTGTGCTTGAATATTATGTGTGGCCCTTGGTCTTGTGTGATGCAACATCCTTGATGTCCCTTTTTGTGACATTTTTATGTCCCTTTGTGTGTGGCCCTTGTCCTTGTTTGTTATAACATTTATATGTCCCTTATATGTGGCCCTTGGCCATATGTGTGACACTAACATTTTCACTTGTCGAGCTTGATGACATTTGGGTGGTGCCATAATATATATTATGTTATTTTATTACATAGCCTTGTTTAGTGATTATACTAATGGGTGCTTGGTCAATATATTTATCTAGAAATGCTTTGATCAATATATACATTACCATGATGACATATTCTCCATAAATCATATGATATTACATGATGTTATATTTATACATGACATGAATTTTTTAGCTCTTTTTTATATGAGTGACTTATAGGATATATCCCTCATATCAAAAGGGGGCATTAAAATGGGCTTATCATAGAGACATAAGCCTCCATGAGTAGAAAATAAAATCAAATTGAAAATTTCAAAGATTTAGAGTGGTTCAAAATATTAGATGGTGTAATTACATGACAGACAATAACACATCAATATAGTTTATGGGTGCATATGTCATGCATATGTACTAGATTTATAGATATTTTAGCATAATTCATATACATTTGGGTCCATATGGATGGGCATATGTACATAATTTATATAAACATTAATTATAGGTTTATACATACACATACATTTGAGATACAGGGTATAAAATTCAACATATACATGTACAATATTCTATATTAGTAGGAATTGATTCTAGGGGCATGATATTGGTTCATACACATATTATGGCTATGTAATAAGACAAAATAATAAAATATGGCCATTTGATCATGATTTTTTTGCTTACATGGGGAAAATTTGAGAAAAATTATACAATTGAATATATAAGACATCTGTAATGGTTAATTTTTTTAGTGAAATTGGATTGGTGTTTATTTATTTTACACATGTACTAATTTGGGTTAGTACATTATGTAATTTTATAGGCATTCATTAGGGTTATGATACACATCACCCCAAACCAATAACTTGCATAGTTATACAAGTTTGGGATACACACACCCTAACTCTCCATGTGATTCAAAAAAGAAGCACAAGTTTCTCCAATTATTTAACAAGGAAACATCATCTCAAATAACTTACAAGGGAAGCATGGTTTTAACCAACACATAGGTGTACTCTAACCTTTGTTCTTTCATAATTTCAAATTTTAGTTTAAAATAGTGAATCTATGGATATTGACTACACATGATTGTACATTTTTTTAATTGAATAATTTACACAGTTGGAGCTTCATACCCAAGACAAATAATTTTACTCTATAAATTCCATTACTAAGTCTCTATTACTTGAAAAGGATAAGTTTTACACACATGTACCACACATGACTTGATTATTCAAACAAAGTCATAATACTTGCATGCTATATTATGAGTGAACCCCTCCATTTTATTGTTATAGACCTACAAGAAAATCACTATCTATTTACAACCTGCTAAATATCTTTCACAAACATCTCTAGACTTTCAATTCAGCCCACATGTACACAAGTTGATTCCTCTAGATTCGGTTAGTATTTATAATTAATACTAAATTGATCTAGTCAGTATCGATCCACTCCTATACATGACTATATTTTAAAATTAAATTTATCCTTATGGTCAACCCATCAACCTAGCATTTTAATGGCATGAAAAATTATTTAATTATATCCATATATAAATAAATCAAGGTCTCATTCAAAATAGATTGAAGACTTATTTAGAACACATGTATACACTATTTCACATTGATAAAATTTACCCCATTATTCCAAATTTGCAAACATATCACTAGGACCAATCACAAGCCAGGTCTGATTCACTTTATATCCAAGACAAAGCAAGTATTTTCAAGTATCAAATCTAATCATTATCTACATACATATAACTAAGTAATATAATCACATAATCATACTAAGTGGGAGAAATATATGTGGCTTGATTTCCTTCCTTAGAGTATTCAATATGTAAACAATCATCAATCATCAAATGAGGGTCAACTCAACTCCTTACACTTTACCCTATTTTTTTTAGGTTTATATCCCTATCAAGCACACTTAGGGTTTCAAGGAAAAGAAGGTTTATTTCTAAATTTGTGTGCATCATCAAGATTTAGGATCATAAACATAGAGTAAATAGAGACAAGTGCAATTGACTGTATAGTCAATATGTCTTAATTGCATGCATGTTATTACCAACTATAAGGTCAACATTGACCAAAAATATTTAGACATATCAATAAAATAGATCTAGTGTAGAAATAGAATTAATTATAGAACTAAACAAATCATAGACATGCTTTATCTTGATTTTCACTTACAGAATATAGTCACAGTTAGACAATAAACTAGAAAATCCAAATATTAATTCCTTTTTTAAAATTTCTATATTTATCATATGATACTTGCTAAATGAGTAAAATCAATCTAAGTATTTTACACTCAGATGTGTGTTTGAATTCCATATATTAATATTTAAATTACATTTCAAGTTTCTATCTTAATTAGATTAATCTTGCCCATTAATCAAAATTAGAGTAAAACATTTTCATGTAAATTATTTGACAAAATTCCTAATTACATCTTACTATAGTTTTCAACCTTTATCATTGTCTCTAATAAAATAAAAAAATAAAATAAAATAATTATCTTAAAGATAATAAAATGAAAATTTGACTATGTAAATAAGATAAAAATTAGACATAACATATAGGATTAATTTTTAAAATTTTACAAGTCAAATGTATATTTTAAATATTAGATACATGCAGTGGCTAGTAGGCCATTATGTACACATATAATTAGGAGGGCATTACATAGTGTGTGTTGTGGTTTCAATGTTTATGCGAATACACAACGTGAGACTAATGAATATTACCATGCCCATTAGAAATCTCAACAATATTATCATTGGTATAATAATTATATATTTTAAATTTATAATTACTTTTATCTATCATTTTTATTCTAAAATCTATTATTTATTAGTTATTAACATAATCATTGGGTATTAATGACAAGGAGGAGGGTGAGAATGAGGAGGGTGTTGGGATGAGTTAAAATCCTTTCTCTACTAATAGGACCCTACCATAAAGTTATAATGCCCAATTTTATTTTTTCAATTGGAGTATTTCAATGAATATTAATACTATTTTATTTTTTAGGTTTTTGATAACAGGTCTTCTAGTAATATGGATCCATGTGATGGTGAGGCTAGGATGAGTTGATGTCCTTTCTCTGCTATTAGGGATCCAAAGTGGAGGTATAATTTTTAATTTTATTTTTTTAATTAAAGTATTTTAATTAATATTATTCTATTTTAGAGTTTTGATAATGTGCCCACTAGTGAGATGGACCTGTGAGAGGATGAGGTTGGGTCAATTCAATGTATTTCCTCTATTGCTAGTGACCTAAAAAATAGATATAATTTTTAGTTTCTTTTTTAAATTGAAGAATTTAAATTACTTGTTTTCTAAAATTTAATTGTATTTTAGATTCACACCATTTTTTCCTTATGATTTCCCTATATCGACTAACATGATAGGTGTAAAACCTTTTATCATCCTCTCGTTGTAATGCATAAAAGGGTCCACATTCTTAGAAACACTAGGGGACCCTCAAATATATAATTGATTATGTTATCTCATGTGATTTATAGGTGGATGGTGGAGAGGCTCAACTACATTTTAATAATGATTACCCCTCTTGTATGAGACTATATGATTATAAACATTAAGAATACATGTATCTAAAAATGAAGTTATATGTGAATGATGAAATGGAAATATTGGAGGTTTCTCAGGGAGAGTAAGTATTTGAATTTATAATATTTAATTTTTTAACATTTATATTACTCAAGTTTTTAAATTTCTTTTTTTTTAGTTTTTTTTAATTTACTTGAAATATATTTGACATTTGTATTTTTTTATATTTATTTTAACCAAATATACAAATGCATTAAAAATACTATTTTGTGAATTTCCCAATCTTGTGTCCAAATATTTTCTAAAGGAGCATAAACAATGGCTCACAAAATAATTTAATATGAATTCAATAAATCTTATTATTAAACAAAAGTGATTGGAGACTACGCAATAACTATGATTAACATAATTAGGAGACATACGTGGGAAAGGTCACCAAATACTAATTAATTATTATTTTTATTTATTTTATAAACTTATAATTTTTTTTAACTCTGTGATTTTCAAATTTTATACCACAAAACTATAGATGCAAAAAGGGGAAGACTTAAAACCCTTGGCATGTAAAATATTGGCTGGTGAAAGTTGTGTGATGATTGGGGTCAAAAGTGATAGAAAAGAGGTTTAAAGTGAGTTAATTTTTTAGAGATGTGAAAATTTGAAAATTTTATATACTATAAAATTATATGTTTTAAATTTATTTAAATTAATTTGGGGATCAATAGTAGCAAGCACAGAGCCCAAAAAGTGAGAGTACCTCAAGGGATCTTAATGACTCATCTCTTAGGGGAAATAAATGAAAATATTCTACATTTGTTATCATATCTAGGTAAATAAGTAAAGAGATAAATAATGAAATAAAAAACTACCATATTTTCTCTTCATTTGTTATCAAATTTAGGTCCTAACTTTGTGTGAAAAATGAAAAATAGTTTTTTTTTTAAAAATTGTGATAAACTATTATTTGAGTGGGGAATCATGTGTGTGAAATATTTTTGAGTAAAGGAGAACAATGGGAAACACAAGGATAGAGATTAAAAAATTAGATGATAAATATTTTAAGTTGTGAAAGCTCAATATGAAAGATATTATTATGGACAACGATTAGTGGGTTATTATATTAGGGGTGAAACATGTGGGGATGAAGGTAGTATATTAGGAAAATATTGATAGGAAGGCAAAGAGGTGCATAAGATTGTTTTAGATTTAGTTTTTATGAATCTATTGATGGAGAAAAATTCTAAAGAACTATGTGATAATTTGGGGACTTTTTATTTCACAAAGTCTCTAGTGAATAAACTATTTATTAAAAATACATCGTATTAATTGATAATGAATGATGATGACTCTGTAGCTAAACATTTGAATGATTTCAATATTGTAGTAAGTCAGATAATTTTTGTTGAGGTTAAAATAGATGAAAAAGAAAAGTGTCTTAATTTTATTTATTCTCTAATTGAATCTTGAGATAATTTAATTATATTAGTAACTATTGTTGTGCATTGACATTACAAATTAAGGACATAGTGGGAGCCTTATTATCATAATAAATGAGGTAGAAATATGCTAAGGATTATAAAACAAAGGATGCCTTGTTTGTAGGAGGTCATTCTAAATAAATAACTAAATATAATTGAGATAGTCAAAGTCTAGAGATAGATTTAAGATTACAAGAAAAGATATGAGAAAATGCTACGATTGTGATAAAATAGGGCATTTTAAGAAAGATTAAATATGAAATGATTGAAAAGGGTAAGTCATCTGATGATTCCTAGTTTGTAAAAATAAAGTCCTCTAGTGAAGAATCAAATGATTTATTCTTGGCAAATTTAAGCTCGCATGCATGTGATGGTGATTTATTAATTGAATTGGGTGTCTCTTTTAATATAACCCTTCACATGGCTTGGTTTTGTGAATATGAAAATGAAAATGGAGGTGTTGTATTCTTAGGAGATAACTTGACTTATAAGATAAAGGTCATGGGAGATTTAAATTGAGGTTTAAATATGAAAGGGATAAAACCCTCCCTAGTGTTATAGACATTTTAGTTTTGAATATAAACCTAATATCTATAAGTAATATTAATGATGAAAGTGTGAATGTAGTATTTAATAAAGATATTTTTAAGATGGTTCATGGAGAAATGATGCTGAAAAAAGGAGTCCAAATAAGAATGTTATTCAATACTGAGGCAAATAATGCAAATGATGATTGTAATAGCTCTATGGTTCTTGAGGTGAACAAATTTTAGATTAGATTCCTAAATTTATTTGAGAGAAGATAATTCTATGACAATAGAGGATGGGACACATTAGAGAGAAATGCCTTTGAGAATTAAAATTTTAAGGTATGGTTTAAGGAATTTTTGACTGCCCATTAAACATTAATTTTTAAGAGAATATTATGTTTGGTAAACAATCTTATTAAAAATTAAATAAATAAGATTAACATCTTTAGGAGTGACAATGGTGGATAATATTTTTCAAATGTTTTCAAGTAGTTTTGTAAGGACTGTGGAATATAAAGGAAAAATAAAACTCCGCATACACCATAATACAATGAAATTGGAAAAATAATGAATAGAAATCTAATGGATAATTTAAGAAGCATGCTTAGTGGTGAAAGATTGATTTTTTTTTTTGGGTAGAAGTAACCTCAATTAGTTGTTATTTGATCAATATATTGCCTATATCAACCCTATTTGATAAAACTCCACATGATGAATGAACTAGTTAGAAACTCTCTTTCAAACATCTTAGACTTTTTAATTATGATGCTTATATGTATATTCTAAAGGAAATTATGATTAGCTTAAATAGTAAATAATTTATTATTGGTAAATATGAGGAATTTTAAAGCAAATCCACCCTATAAACAATGGAGAAAAAAATATGAAAAATATAGCTCAATGAAACTCCTCTACCTATAAGCCTATGATTGTGAGATATTTTATATGAAAGGGAAGGAGAATATTATGGGGACTATCATACCTAGAGGAATCCCTTATCTTTCATGACATCTCCATCAGTCAACCTACTTGCATATAAGGTCTAATCTATGAGTACTAAACTCACCATGCCACAACCAAGCTTAGATAATGAATTGAAGAGAGGGAAAAAGGGATGACTAGTTATTTTGGAATGACATCACAATTTTTTCAAGTATGCATTTATTTAAGGGATAAATACTCCTTATTTAGAAGGAAGTTGAGCATGGGAATGAATCTCCATATATAGGCCATGTAAAATTATATAAAACCTACATAAACATCATCTCTAGTTTGTTTTTGGAAAAACATGAAGGTAAACATTGTGTAATTTTTAGATAATTGTGACACCTACCAACATAATAAGGTTGAGAGTGTTCCTTTTTAGCAATTTTTGTTGTCCTAGAGGTCCTTGAGGGATTATTTTTCACAAAAAAAATGTGTTAAATAATATAGGGTGGGTCCAGTTTCACAGGAGGTCATACCCCCCACAAAACCACATATTTTTTAGTCACAATGTTCTATCCCTCTACATGGAACATTTTTCAACAAGCCATATCTAAAAATAGTGCAACAAAATTGGGTGTCATTTTTTATATTTAAATATTTTTTACAATAATTTTAATTTTTTGTTTTTGAGCAACTCAAACTGTATAGGTGCCCCATTTTCTATTATTAGGCCCTTTAGACATATTTTGGCTTCCTTTTTTGACATTTGATAACTTGAGCACTATAGTTAAAAAAACTATGAATGTTTCCTATCCTATGCTAAGTTTTGTGATTTTTTAACATTTTTAATTAGATTTGGTTTATATTAAACTAAAATGGATCCCCTCTCCATAAGCACATTTAAAATCACTTTTTAATCAAGGGTAAAATCTCTGTATGCTATAAAATTATAAACAATTTTGGGACATTAGTTTGTTTTAAATGTGCTCTTTTAACAAGTGCCATACTTCATGGGGCATACTTTATTTTGTAATACTATTTTCATGTAAATATTTTCATTGGGGCATCTTTTATAGATGTCATATTTATTCATCCTTGTTAGGAATTTTTTGGCACACTTTTTGTTTCAAGCACACTTAAGACATTTTTCAAGATACTTTAACACTCTTGAGGTGTGTGTCACACTCACTTTTAAGCATATTTGTAAGGTCTTGTGGTTCATTCAATTTTTTACATGTGCATTGAGGCACATTATTTTTTATCTCTCTTTTTCAGTTTTTCATTATGATTTTGGTCACATGAATTTCCTCATCCTTATTTTGAGATCTACTTTTACAAACCATAAGCATGACAAATTCACTTCCAATTTTTTTCGATGAGTAAAACTTTGCTTCATGACATATTTTCATGGAAATATTTTCAAAATATAAGGTCTTTATCCTTTTCCATATGTATAATTTATTTTTCCTTCACATATTGGCTAGCACATTCATCACCTCAACTCTTATGATATTGTACTTGTTCATCAATTGACGTATTTTTTCATGTACCTTCCCCATTATGTGAAGCAAAAGGAACATTCTTTCATTATCTCAATCATTATTGAGAGTATGTAAAAATAATATTTATCTATTACCAATGAATATTCATATGAGATTAAATTTTCCACACCTCCTGCTACTTGTGATGATTCATTTTTATTAGACATTACTCTTTTGTTTATCAAGATAACATTATAGGATGACTACCTACTAGATGTGATACATAATTTTATATATCTAAGAATTGATTTTTTTCTCTATGATGTTATTCCTTATATAGAAACATCACACATTTTTATTTTTGAGGATTTTCTATCCATGCTATGAGTTCCCCTATTGAGTTATTTATCACTTCTACATTTTCAGATATTAGTGAAAATCTACCTCTTTTCTTGGATCATCATTATTCACCAATTTTAAGGGTTGTGAATCCATTCCCTCTACTTCACATGGAAATTTTTTAGTGAATGGTCCATGTCCTCAAATTTTTAGGTCCACTTTAGTGGCATCATTTCCAGTTCTTGTGCACTATTTTTCTAGACCTATGCAATACTTCAATTTTGTATTGATAATGAATATTTTAATACTATTGCTTATGTCTTCCTTTGTAGATTGGAAATGATTTCATTACATGTATTTTTTCCTTCCTCTTGTAATGGGTTTAAAAAATATTTGGTGTAGGTTGACCTCCTTTAGTATTCATAGAGAGGCCCTTGTCATCGACACTCTTCAGGTAAAGACTCACATTCTTTCACTAAATTTTTCATTTAATTTTAAGGAGTAACCATTAAGGGGTGGGGGTGGGGGTGGGGGTGGGTGGGTATGTTTATTTATCCTTCCTTCATGTAAATTTTCAATGTACATGGCTACTCATTTAACAAGTTAGAAAGACCCATGTTTGACTATTTGAGCCTTAACATTTTTGTACTCTCTACCTAATATCACTTGAGGGGGGGGAGAGTGATGGTGTAAAAAAATATTTAAACCTTAATCATAAGTTAAATTATGTTAGTGATATAAAATATAAATTCAAATAAAATTTATTTTCTTATATTAATATTAGAAAAGGTACCTTTTAGGTAGCCAATAGGATTTCACCATTTCATTGGCCAATCAGGGTTGCCTCTTCAACAACCAATCATAAAATAGGATAAGGATAAATATAATAAATATTTCTTTTATAAATGTTATTTTCATGAGAGAAACAAAAAATAAGTTTGAGAGATCCATTCTCTAGCTTGTGAGAGGAGGATATTATGATGATGGAGGATGAGAGCTCATAGCCATTGTTGTCTCCCTTAAATGAGTCTATTTTTATCTTTTATTTTATATTAATCTAGGGTTTGTTTCTTGATAATTTCAATCTTGATTATTATACATGTAATATTTATGCATAAGATATTCTAGGGCTTATTTTTTAATAATACAAGGATCTTGAAGTTTATTTATATCCCCCAAAAATTTCAAAACTTTCACACCACCATCCTGACTAGCAGAATTCAATCCATCAACAAATTGTTTGAAATATATTTCAATCTAGAAATAAAGCTTAATCATGTAGAAGTGTTCATATGATGAGTGCATTACTTTAAGTATAATTTATGTTCATGTTCTTATGAGACACTAGTTAAAGGAGCCAATTAATCTCACTTATCATATAATTTTCTTCTATTTAATATGTGTATTTTAGTTATGATATAATATGTTTATATACTAGTAAATTATCAATGTTTTACTCTAATGGCTTAAAAATGATTATGGTCAATATTAGAACTCCCAAATCATAAAATCAAATTTAAATTCCAATCAAAAATTGAAAATTTTAAAATTTAGAGGTTGTTAGGTAGTTTCAAAAATTTCATGGTGTCTTTGAGGAATGGAATATTATATATCCCCTTTGACAACAAACTCAGTTTTAAAATATCCTTGCAAATAATCACATCTTGATTATGATAGTGAACTCCACTTGGATCATGATAATAAGGATACTTGTAGGTTGAGAGATATTCTCAACACTATCATCGATGTAAAATGAACATAGGTATATGGATCTTAAATATAGACTAAGAATCACTAAAATTCCCATCTTTATTTATAATATAGTATCACCAAAATTCATAAGAGGGATGCGATCAAGGGACAAGTGCTAGTACTGGAACACCCGAAGTTTCTAGGTTCACACTACCACCTCAAATGCCACATATGAATGTTAATATTAATTAATTTGAAAGTTTAATATATATTTTTTAATTTATATTTTTTATTTGACACGTTGAAATGGAGGGAAAGTTGCATTTTGAATTAATTAAAAAAAGAAGTTTTAAATGCATTAAAAAGTCTTGTCCAATACTTGAACATGATGTAAATATGTTTTACACTGATGTAATAATTATTGAGAATCTAACATTTAATGATGTGATTGTTAGTATGAGGTAAAATTTGGACAACTAATACATATTACAATGATAAATATTAGGTAATATAATTTCAATTATATGACATTATATTTCAAATCCATTTAAATTATTCATTCATTTTCACCTATTAGCACTTCTACCCAACTTCTTTGACTTTTCCCTCAAAATCATTTCCATTTAGGGCAATGAAATAGTGTATACTTATAGATATAGAGGTTTGCAATAAAAAATAACATAGGTATTAAAACAACATGCCTTCTCCCAAGTCAATACAATTATGAAAATGCAAAGCAAGAGGTATTAAAGAATTGGTGTTTCAAATAAAAAAAATATTGTCTTTCCTTGATTTTACTCACTTCATTTTTG
The DNA here is from genome assembly GCA_037957365.1 of Torreya grandis. Lineage (NCBI taxonomy): Eukaryota > Viridiplantae > Streptophyta > Pinopsida > Cupressales > Taxaceae > Torreya > Torreya grandis. Next base: position 658,014 of record JARHVA010000975.1, on the reverse strand, counting down.
CCTTTCCTAGCCATGTTTCTAATACTTTTCAAGTGGGAAAATTTTGTTGCCTATCATCAAGCTCTAATAACTAATTTATGGTTGGTTTTGAGGCATTTCAGAATTGTCATGTTTTTTTTACATGGATGGGGATGTTGGGAGGTGTATGGATTATTTTTTTAATTTTAGGCCTCATTAGGGGTCTGTATCCCTCTCAAAATAGATTTAGTTTTCTTGGTCTTTGACTTCTAGTTATTATATGTAATCTAAGTAGTTTTTTATGTTTTAATTTTTCTTTTTTCTAAGCTCTCAAAGTTGGATTTTGGCTCCTTATACCATTAATTTATATGGATAATAGAATCTCTTATATTGGGGATAGTCTCTCCTATGCAAAAATTAGTAGAAAATAGATATATAATTTAAATAGACATTATGCTTGTTAAATTTCTAACTATCTTTCTAGCCTTTCCCATCGATGATATTTAAACTCTTAGGATCAATTGCTTAATGGAATTTTGATCACAATATGTTGTCTTACTTGATTTTCATTCCAAATTGACATATTTTAATGATTTAATAACTTATAATTTGTGTAGTGTATTGTTTGAACCATTAAAAAAACTCGTAATACTAAAAAGTGAATGTAAAAAACCATAAACAATAAATATAAAGTAAAAACAATAATACATACCAAGATGTTTAACATAAAAAACCACGTTGTGGGACAAAATTACCCTAATGTGGTAATAGTTCAATTTATTAATCTTTCTTATGGCCAAAGATAATTTAAAAATAGATAAATTAGAATAAATATAATGAACTCTCATTTTTTTGGTCTCAATTCTCGTTGCACCTTTATTCCTCTTTATATAATTAGTTGAACAATAACTTTATCTATCACATTCATACTTCCAATTAGATTCTTGCTTCTCATTTATCATTATCTAGGATTTTCATCTCATGCACTAAAATTGTTTGAAATGACTTAGAACTAAATAGACTATTATATTTTCATTACTTTGACTATCCAAATCAATCAGGTGAAACTATTACTTTAAGCATACACGTGGCTTTGAAATTGTAAACAATGATTATAAAATCCCCACTAAGTTAATTGATAGTTATAAACCATCACCTACAAAGAGTGATGATGAAACAATCACATTAAAGGTATATAAATAAATCAACCCAAAACACACCAATAGTTTCATTAATATGTTATAACCTACCCTGCATACCTTATTTTCTTAGACTATTTCCAACATGATTTTATACTATTTGGATATAATTTTGAGCTATTATTTTTTATTACTATGCTAATTGATTTCATAATCTATTTCATATCATATTTGGTTGGCTAGTATTGACATTGGACTAAATACTACAACTATAGTTTATTTTGAAAATGTGTTAATTTAGTTATATCATTTTATTTCTATACTTGTACTATTTAGTTAAACTATATATTATTATATTTTATATGGGTTGTGAATTCTCATTTTTAGGTGTAGATAAAGGTAACATGAGATAGGATGGTGGTGTATTTTGATGGTTACTAGATAAGGGACAAGGGCAATGAGCAGTCAGGTAATTGACACATGTAAAAAAAGATGTTATATTTGAGTCGTAGTCACTATGAAACAATTTATCCATTTTGTTATTCTATAAATTATAATCATCTTTTGATCTTATTATTTTTTGATAATCTTCTTGGATTCTATTGATTTTTCTTTGATTACTTTATCATTGACCACTTGACATTAGTTGTTTGATCAAGTTCATTATCTAATTTTGGTTGCTTTAACTATTGTTAGAATTGATATTGTTATCTCTTATGTTGTGCATAATTATTATCTTTATTTGATCATAGGCCACCATTGGTTTATATCAATTGTGCTCATAATTTTGTTTGAATGCTCAATAAATGAGTTAGGCCCATTGAGTTATGAGGTTGAGCAATACAATCCCACACTTATTGCCAAACCATAAGCTTGCCTTGACATTTATAAAAAAACATTTAAATCTAGTATTGCCTTGGCATACATGATAAAATATTTCTTTTATTTTGATTTATAAGCCTAAGTGACTTAGGCATAGTGGTAAAAGGTTTAATGTTAATGTTTTGTTGTTTTATGTTTATTTTAACCTTTGAAAGGGCCACAAATTCTTTGGCATGGTATTAAATTTTAAATCAAAGATTTGATTTTGGGTGAAATGATAATGTTTGTTAGGGGGATTTGGGTTTTGAATCTCAAATAAATATCTATAATAACCTAATTTTTTGGTCTTTGAGGAAAATCATTTCATTTTTGAGCTTGGTGCATTTAAGGAGATGGGGCATAACTGCCAAGATATTTGGTTGAGAAGGTAGTTGAGCAGATTTGGGTGAAAAGATGGAAGGAGATTTGAGAGAGAAGGAGAAATAATTGAAGAGGGATAAATACTAGATTGGGCCATGGATGTAAAAATTTAGGCATGACACTTGAAAAGAAGACAAGGGGTTTTTGCTGGCAAGTAAACAAGTTCATAATTTTTTCTCTCTCCTCATGTGGATAATGAATCAAATAAGCGTTGTATAAATTTATTTGGGGAAAAAGAATGAAAGTTTTGATTTCTTTTTTAGATAAAAATAATAAATGATTATTTACAAGCCCATAAGGAAGTCAACAGAATTTTTGATGAGCCTACAAAGGTTCTATACTAGTGAAAAATGAATATTTAGCTTTTACTTTATCATGGGTCGATTTAGATTTATTTTCCAGTTAATATGAATTTTGGGTTTTTGAACCTATAAATGAAATTTTAATTCTAAAAATACCTAAATATATTTTGTTCATCCTCTTATCTGGCCATAGTAAGATGATTAAATAAGTATTTTTACTAATTCCATTTTCTCAGCCGTAAGGTTTGTTGATATTTTTTGCATTTTTTTGGTTTTGGGTATTTCAACCCTGTAAAAGGGGACACCTTATTTAGATGGCTAGGATTTTGTTTTTATTTAGTTGATTGAAGCATCCAATTAGAATGACATTTCTTGATATTATTTTTCTTGAATAGAATATTTCTTTTATGGCTGGGTTTTTATTTTTCTTTACCCAATTAAAGCAGCCAGAGAATGGCATTTTAGAGATAATTTTACTTGAATAAAATAATGTTTTTATGGCCTAGTTTTAATTTTTCTTTCCCTAATTGAAGTAGCCAATTATAATGGCATTTTTGGAGATTAGTTTTCTTGAATAAAATAGTGCTTTTATGGTTGGTTTTTTAATTTTTCTTTACCTAATTAAAGTAGCCAGTTAGAATGGCATTTTTGAAGATATTTTGCTTGAATAAAATAGTGCTTTTATGGATGGGTTTTTATTTACTAACATCAAAATATTTTAGGTTATTTTATTTTATCGATAGATTAGTTGGGCTGATTATATTTAGGATCTATTAACCTATTGGTTTGCCATTTTTGGGCATGGTTAATTTGCATTTTGTTGTATAAATATTACTTGGTGTTTATAAGTTTTAAAACAAGCTTATAGTTATAACATTGATTCTTGTTCAAAACCTTTAGATCTCATTCATATTATTACAAAAATAAATTTATAAGGGTTACCACTTGTTATAGGTGATGAAATGACTATACGTGACTAGTAGGCAAAAGGGCAAATCATCTAAAAAATTGGTGTTGTGCTATCTATTTTTTGGTACATACATTATGTGAATATTTTTTATTTTACTATTGGTTGTAGTAGATGATTTTATAAAACTTATAGTGGTGGATTTTAACTTTGGGATGACTGAGTTCAAATGAAATTATAGTTGATACTTGAAAATCTTTAGAGGTAGAACAAAAGGTGCCAAATCCTTGTATGTTTGTTGGTCTATGTGTACTTGATTTTCAATTATATAATGATTGTTGGTTGAAGTAACTACTAAAAATTTAATGATGGCTCAAGTATCCATTATTACTCACACCCTTATCCCAAAGACCCAAAAATTTGACTCCACCTTCTACGTGATGGTCGAGGGTGGTAAGGGACACCGATTAGGAGGCTCATAGGATGGGTTAGTTCATGATGGATCATGCTGATAAGTTATATTGATCAAATAAATATTTGTGTAATCATATAGTTTAATAAATTATTTAATTATTATAATAGTTATTGTTGTATTATAACATGCTTAAAAATGACTAATAATCACTTGGATTGATGTACATGATAGAAACATGTTAATTTTATATTGTTGTCCATGTATTTATTTTAGTACTATTATGTTGTTGATTAAGTGATTCAGTTGGTTAAGTTGAATGGATGGTTGTATACCTCCAATTCGAGGAAAGATTAATTGTTTATAAGTTGAGTTTTTATATACATTCCAATAAATATAGTTTCTATAGTGTTTGCAATTCATTAGTGATTATCAGTTTGCAATTTGATTTTATATTTCTTAAACTATTTTTTAAGACTATGTTATTGCTTACATATAAGAATATAGCTTAAATGGCTAAAATTTCATACTAAATTTAAGTCATTAAAATTAAGTATTTAGGAATTCTATACTACTATATTGGCACTCTTATAACATATATTTTGAGTTCTAAAAAGGCATTATGCATGAGATTAAATTCCAGCCATTAAAATTACTTTATGGCATGCTGATAAATTATTGTTTGAGATAATGTTATTGATACTTTTGGGCAAATTAAAACCATACAATAAGTTTGCAAATTAATCTTGAACACAACCAATTCAAGCAATTTGATTGCATAAGTTGTTATCTATTCAAAAACTTTATCAATGCAAGGTCTAAAATCCTTATGAAGAACAAAATTGTATTTCCATTTGCTAAGTACGCTTTAAGAATTATTGTTGGATTAAATTTGTTCTTGAAGTTGGATGCTTTAAGTGATTTTATACTTGTCAAAATAAAGAAGAATACTTGGAAATTTTGTTATTTTGCATAATCCTTTTTATATGTTGACAATTAAGTTCTTGAGCTTCTAAATAGGAGAGAGAATCAGTTTAAATAGTGTAAGTCACTTATTACAAACTACTATTCTAGTTCTTAATAAAACAATGCAATCTTCTAAAATGACATTAGAGTATCAATATACACTCAAACTATTTTCAACTTATATTGAGTAGTTGTTACTACTGTTGACCAAATTTGAATTCTAGTCAAATGAGGTCAACCCCTACTACTTAAAACTTTTGGAGAAAGTTATATAGGTCCTATGGGGTGCCATTTTTGGTCTATTATCTTAATTAACCTTGTCCTAGTCTTGGTCTAATCTCACCCTCCTTAAAATGGTCTAGCCAACTAAAGTCAAACTTGGTCAAACCTTGGTCAAAGTTGGTAAAAGGTCAATTTTGTGTGATTTTATCTTAGCATGGTCTTTAACATGCTTCATGTGGTTTACAAGTCATGAATTGGTCATTAGTTATGTTCCATGTGTAAAAAGGGGTCTTTTGGCCATTTTCTAGACCATTAATGAACTTGTATGGACTTCCAAAAGGATAAATGTGTCACCAAGATTAGTTTCAACATGGGAAATGTCATAATAATGTCAAAGATGATCAGATGTCAGCCAAGAAGTAGTTATAATCAGAAAATGTGAGTTTCTCCTTATTTTTAGGGGGTTTTGGGCACTTGTACAGCTCCCATGATCAGATATTTAGCTAAAAACATGGGTGGGATGTCTCTTCACCTCCCAAAACCCATTTTCACATTTTAAATCTAAGGATAAGGCAAAAATATGCATCTACAACTCATTTTTATTCATCTCCTTCTTGGCATGTAAATGAAGATCAACTTCAAATGCTAACTATAGGCCATACAATTTGAGTTGGAGGAAATTATATTATAGGTGGATATTCTAGGTAGTTTCTTGTGCATGATCAACTATGGGGGGTCACTATTTGGGTTTGTGTCAATTTTTCTTATTTAAATTGATATGTTTATCTAATTTAGGTATCTATACATCATATTAAATGATATTTGCATGCTTATAATTGTTTTAGATTAAGGTAAAAGCAGGTTTTGAAGGGGCCTTGAAACCCTATACCATAAAAAGAAAGATAAACCATTAAGCATAACCAGGTTTAAAAGAACCTGAAACCAGTAAAACAACTAAACCAGGTTTTACAGGGACCTGCTACGAATAGATGTGACCATATAAAACTACCATCAAAACACTAGAAGGAAAGTAAACAGATTGGAGCAGCAACTTGAAAAACCTCTCAAACTAGTAACCAGCAAACCAGTGAAGCAACCAGTTTACCAACCCAAAAAAACCAGTCAGCAAAAGGGAAGATTAGATTTTCCTTTTGAATTGAGGTTTTTTTTACATGACCAAAGATTATTATCTAGAGGGGAGACCAAAGGCTTAGAATTCTTCCTCTTAACTACTATCCATCCATCCTCTAACTTTTCTACCACAGCAACCCATGCCTCAGAAGACAATGATCCATGGAACACAGGGGACACAGACACCACAACAAACTCCTTGTGAGAATCAGACAAAGTCTGGCTCCTAGGAGGATCCTCCATAATAAGGGAAGAGACCAATGCCACCTCAATCACTGGCTCATAAAGATCACTAACCATAGCCTTTGTAGGAGCTTCAAAGGAATGTTTCACCAAAGGATCCTCTGCAACCACCAGCTCGGAGTGAACACTATCCTCAGTCTCAGGAATAGCCAGAGCTTCCAGGGGTTGTTTGACCATGTAATGCTTAGAGGAAGCCTCATACCACCAAGAAGGTGGTCGTCTAGATTTGGATTGACCATGTAATGCTTATAATTGTTTTTAATAGTTCATTTGTTGATATAATCCTTTCCTAGGCTTGTTTCTTGGCCTGAAGATTAGAGTTACATATTTGCTTGCAGATCTTCACCTCCAGTTACCTTATACAAGTTTCCCATAGGGGAATAGGGGATTAAAGGATGGTTTTAAGTTTTGTGATCATCTACCATGATTTGGTAGTTTGGATATCTTCTCACCTTGCATAATTTCATCTTTTCATGCCTCTACCCATACTTGTAATCCAATACTCTCACCTATAGGTTCTAATCCTTTTTCATGGAGGTATTCATGAATGATAGTCAAATTTCCAAGATAAAAAAGGTTTATATGAAGTATTTGAAGTGTTTTTATGTCTTAAACCTAGTGGTGAGCATAGAATAAGGATGGATAGCTCCAAGAACACTAATTTGACTTTAGGGACCTAAACACCCCAAACAGAGCTCCCAGGGGTCTTTTGGGTTTTCCTAAGATGAAATTATGTTTATTTTTGAGAAGTTATCATATGATATACTTTTATTCCCATTCATGTAAAAAATTCATGCCAAGTTTGAGCTTCAATGGGCAAGGATCATATGTGCCTTAAGACCTCCCAAAATGGCAAAAAACCATGAAACTATACAGTGATGTCTACAGGATTTCCATGGAAGTTTGATGTTTGAACTATAAAAGGAAGTCCTAAGATTATTATTGAAAGAGGTAAAAATTCCAAGCACTCCAAAAAGAAACTTTAGGATTTTTGATCATGATAAAATAATTGATTGCATGAAATGACATTTCTTGGCCATCCCCTATCTATACACAGGGCAGAGAGACAATGGAGGGCAATGTTTCAATCGTTGGAAAATAAGATGGTGTTGAAAGTTCATAGGGAGGAATATAAGTCCTATTATGAGTACTAAATAGTTAAATACAATCTAATAAATCTCCATACACTCCTAAACAAGCTTCAAATGGCCTAAAAAACAACTTATAGGCCTGAACATGCATACACAACAAACCTATTTAGAGGTTGGTCTCAGTGAGTAGTAGGGAAGGTTTTTGAGGAAAATAAAATCATGTAAGTGGATGAAATTAAATAAAATTATTATATGAAGGAAAAAAAAATGGATTTCATATACTTTGAGGTAAAAAACCCACCTTAGCAATATACAACCATGGCAAAATGGGCATCTACAGTCACAGTTTGCAGGTTGGTGATAGTCAAGAGTAAAAAGGGTATTTTGAGTCCATTTGAAGTAATAAAATGGGTTAAATGAATATTTAATGATGAGATAAATACAAAAATGGCTTTTATCGACTTTGGAGTGGTGAAACTCACCTACAAGTAGGGTCTTGGATTGTCTCAGTCTAAAGAAGATAGTGAGAAATTAGAGGGTTTAGCTAGCCAAGGTGATAGATTTGCAAGAGTGGATCACATTGGCATATGAAATTGATTTTAAAAAGGGATTATATGATGTTATAGTCTTTGATAAAAATGATACTAGAAAGGCTTTAAAGAAAATATCCCCTACCCACTGTCACAATCAAATAGAGGCATAAGCAAGGGAGGAGTTTATGAGGGTTTGATACCTTAGCAAGAAAAGGGATGGTCTCAAACATGATAAGAAGGTAAAGTGACAAAAAGTGAATTTAATTACACTCCCAAGAGAATTCAAAGATCTATCCAAACTAATTTTCTCATAAGTAAAGTTATCTCAGTCTGTCTAGTTAGGCTAAGAGGACCTTGTCCCAAGGGGTAAGTGATGATTCTCAATAGCAAATAGGATTTATAAAGACTTAAAAAGTTTCATGAGATTTAAATAAGGATGATAATTTTTTTAGTGTAATTTAGGCATGGTAATGGCATAGAAGGAGCAGCTACATGGAGGTTGACACAAAAACAAGGTTTTTTGACCCCTTTTTTGGCAAGGTTGAGTTGGTTAGACCACCTAGACTTGGAATTTGATGAAATCCTTCAATTAAAGTGGTCATCAAGAAATTGTGGAGCTCACAAACATTTATATTTGTCCTTTAAATCAGGTGTAACACCCTTTGTTTTGTCTCAGAGGTAGGTTAGTCCTCTCATGCAAGAAGTTGGTAATTTTTGGGAAAAGAGTTAGATAGTGAACCAGAGATCATTCTAATCAATTGGTGAGATTTTTATAGTTTTGGGATATATGGGATAACATGAGGAATCAGGTTATGAGGTTTGGATACCAAGGAGATGGTCTACACAAGGAGGTTTTTAGGTAGACCTAGTAGAAAACATGAAAACCCAACCCCTAATGAGACGTCACTCCAAGTTTTGGCCTTATCTAGGTAATATAATGTTTTGCATGATGTTTTAAAGGGTAAATATGATATGTCAATGATAAAAGTATGCATCAAAGGTGATAATAATATTATTTTGTTTCACAAAGTAAAAGTAGGCTTGTTGACATGGCATAGTCCTTATTCCAAAACAAGGGTGACTTCCATTTTGGGGTCTTGTTTAGCTCTCCAAAGGATTTGAACAAGTTTTAAGGATAGTTTTATAGGTGAGGAAGCTTTTTTTTCCTTGTAAACTCCACAAGAAGCCACATCCAACTCCAGACATACTTAGACCCTCATGAGAAGCATGAAAGCCACTCAAAGATCAAATTTGGACACTTATATCTCTAAAAAGCATTTGCATGGGAACATAAAAAAATTGGAAATGTTAGGGAGGTTCATTAAGGATATATTAGTGTAATTTTTAAGGGTTTTCAATGTCTGACCTTTATGAACAAATGTTAAGAGTCCAGGTCACTCAAAACCCTTGTAAAACCCTCACAAGGCCCTGATTTGAGAGATAGATAATTTTGAGCATCTAAATGTAAGGGGATGGCCATGAAACCACCTATAAGTTATATGGTACTCTCAAAGGATCTCAAACATGTGTTTTTTTTATGGAATTATATGGAATAGTGGAAAACTAGGCTTGTTTTGGCCATTTTGAGTGGTGTACAAGGTACAAAAGGAGTTAGAGGATGAAATTTTTTTTGGAAGGAATATATAAGATTAAGATAACTCAAAAAATTCATATAATCTCCTGAATCAGAATATAATTATCCCAACCAAACTCTCACTTTCAGTGAGTCTAGTGAGCCAAACTAGTGAACATTTGGGAAAGTGGTGAAAAGTAATTAGGGAGACCTTTTAAAGGGATTTTATTGAAACCAATGGTATGGGAGTATTTTAAAAGTGTCATGACATATTTTTCATGGATAATTTATTAAAATTGAGAAGTTTTTAATTCCATGTGGAGAAGGTGCATGGAAAAGAGCCTTTTGGAAATTGCCAGTGATGATTTTACATGTGCACAAGAATAAGGATGGTCAGGGATCAATAAAATTTATATGGGGAATTTTTTGTAACCCTAATTGTTTAGATAAATAATCATACCTAACCATATGTAGCTATAAGGGTAGTTTTGGAAAGCAACTCAGGTGGGTAGTTTCTCATGCCAAAATGTCAGTTTTGTGCCACTTTTCACCATCTTTATGACTTGTTTTGGACAAGTATACACTATGACATGGCATATATAAACCCACCTCTCTTCCACATGCAATTGTAACTAATATTATTAGATGGATACATGTCCAAGTGACTCTTGGACTTCCCTTCTCTCTACCTTCTCATTTCTTCTATAAATTCTAGCCTTTTGGATATTATTTGTATCTCTCTACTTGGGTATGGAAAATACCTACCAAAATTTTGCCTTAAAATAATAAAGACAAGTTTTCTACCTCATTCAAAGAATTCACTAAGTGTACATAATAGTTGTTGGTCTTGTGCAAATGTAAGTTTAATTACCTTCACATGTAATCTCCTTAGTATCTTTATCTTTATAATCTCCTTTTATAGGTCGGCAAGAACTGTCAATGTAGATTGTAGGTATAGTGAGTATGCTACTCAATAGATTGTCTTAGAATTCCTATTTTTCAGTTCCTCCTATCCTATGTCATCTACAAGACCCCATGTTGAAACATTGATCTAAAAGGGGAGATTGATGTTGAATGAAGTGTATGTGCTATTTATCATTAGTTTTAAGTGTATGTCAAACGTAAGAGTAGAACACAATATTTTTGGTGCATCACCTCTAGTAGAATAGGTTTATTTTTTAGTTGTTATAGTAGAGGAAATTTTAATCAATTGGTGAGATTTTTATAGTTGGAGGATATATGGGAGAACATGAGGAATTAGATTAGGAGATTGGGATACCAAGGAGATGGTCTACACAAGGAGGTTTGTAGGTAAACCTAGTGGAAAACATGAAACCCCAACCCCTAATGAGATGTCACTCTAAGTTTTGGCCTTATCCAGGTACTCTAATGTTTTGTGTGATGTTTTTAGGGGTAAATATGATATGTTATTTCTAAAGGGATGCATCAAAAGTGATAATTATCTTCTTTTTGTGCAAAAAGTACAAGTAAGCTTGTTGACATGGTATAGTCCTGGTTCTAAAAAAGGGGTGACTTCTTTTTTAGGGTCTTTTTGAGATATCCAAAGGATTTGAATACATTTTAAGGATAATTTTAGAGGTGAGGAAGCTTTTTTTGGCTTGGAAACTCCACAAGAAGCCACATCCAACTCTAGACATACTTAGACCCTCATGAGAAGCATGTAAGCCACTCAAACCTCAAATTTAGACACTCATATCTCTCAAAATCATTTTCATGGGAGCCTAAGTAAATTTTAAATGTTAGGGATGGTCCTTAAGGATATCTTAGTGTCATTTTGAAAGGGTTTCAACATATGACCTTTGTGAACAAAGGTTAAGAGTCCAAGTCACTTAAAACCCTTGTAAAACCCTCACAAGGACCCAATTAGAGAGATAGAGCATTTTTACCATATAAATTAAAGGGGATGGCCATGAAAACACCTTTAATTTTTATATTAATTTCAAAGGATCTCACAAATGTGTTTTTTTGTATGAAATTGTATAGAACAGTGGAAAACCAGGCTTTTTTTGGCCATTTTTAGTGGTGTGCAAGCTAAAAAAGGAGTTATAAGATGAAAAAAACTTTATAAATAATATATACACTTAATATAACTAAATTTTTTAATCTCATCTCTTGAATTTGACTCTAAGTGTCCCAACTAGACTCTCACTTTCAGCCAGTCCAGTGAGCCAGACTAGTGAACATTTGGGAAAGTGGTGAAAAGCAATTTGGGAGACATTTTAAAGGATTTTTATTGAAAAGAATGGTATGGGAGCCTTTGAAAAGAGTCATTACCTATTTTTCCTGGGTCAATTATGAAAATTGAGGAGTTTTGAATGCCAAGTGGATAAGGTACATGGAAAAGAGCCTTTTGGAAACTACTAGTGATGATTTTGCATGTCCACAAGAATAGAGATGGTCAGGGATAAATAAAATTAATTTAGGGACTTTTTGGTACCCCCCTTTCTTATACAAATCATAAAACCTGACTATATATATGGATAGGGGTAGTTTTGGAAAGCAACTGAGGTGGGCAGGTTCTCATGCCAAAATGGTAGTTTTGTGCCACTTTTCACCATCTTTATGACTTGTTTTGGACAAGTATACACTATTAAATGGCATATCTCAACCCATATTTCTTCCATATGTAATTTTAACTAATATTATTAGATGGACACATGTCCAAGTGACTCTTGGACTTCCCTTCTCTCTACCTTCTCATTTCTTCTATAAATTCTAGCCTTTTGGTTATTGTTTGTATCTCTCTGCCTAGGTATGGAGAAGCTCTACCAAAATTTTGCCTTTAAATAATAAATACAAGTGTTTTAACTCATTCAAATAATTCACTAAATGTGAATTATAATTGTTTGTCTTGTGCAAGTGTAAGTTTAATTACCTTCACATGCACTCTCCTTAGTATCTTATGTATTTATAATCTCCTTTTGTAGGCCAAAAAGAAGTGTCAAAGTAGATTTTAGGTATAGTGAGTAGGATACTCAATATAGTGTCTTATAATGCCTATTTTTTGGTTCCTCCTACCCTATGTCATCTACAAGACCCCATGTTGACACACTGATGTGAGAGGGGAGATTGATGTTGAATGAAGTGTATGTGTTATTTTTCATTAGTTTAAATTATATGTCAAAGGTAAGAGTAGAGAACAATATTTTTGTTGCATCACCTCTAGTAGAATAGGTTAATTTTTAGTTATTCTAACCCTTTTCATCTCCCCTAAGTTGTTAGTAGTAGGAACATGAGCTTAAATGATGCATCAAGGGGAGCTAGCCTCGAATGTAAAGATCCACCCCCAAATAGGTATACCCATAACCGTGGGTTGGTTCCATTGTGTCACTTAAGTGAGGATAAATTTGTCTCATCTCCTCATTGGGTAAATTTAAGTGACAAAAACTACTTCATAGAATTTAACTGTTAAATTTGTATAAGCATTATGATCCTTCAAATAACATAATTGAGTATAATGATCATCTCGCTGAAAATATATCATGTTTGGGCCTAACTAGTAATGAACTTGTTAGTGACTTAAATAAAATTTGTTAATAGTTGTTAAAATTTTATATTATAAGTGTAAATACCCTAGTTTGGTCAAGCAACTACAAGTACTATCTTTTTTGCTCTTTCACATGAGGGTTTTAGTCATGGTTATAGTCCTTATTCGCATGGTAATTTTAAGTCTATTGATCTTTATTATGTCTTATTTCCCCTATTTATGATACTCCCAACAATCACAACTCAACTTCCCCTAGTCATAGGGGCCCCTAAACTATCCTCCCTAATTTTTTCTCTATTTTGAGCCTTAGGACATTAGTGTCACTTTCAGGATAGTAGCACCAGATGGTGCTCATGTCCACTTGTGGCTCTAGTGTTAAATAAACCCTTTCACCTGTGTTTGAGTCCTAACCCCTTCATGATCCTTCTCTTATATTTTTTATAAAATTTTCACAACTTGTCAGCCAACAAACAAGGTATTATATTCAAAATAAAGATCCTCTTATGTCAAGAACCTCACAAGGAATTTTACATCTAACACTTACTATTTTGGCACTTATTTATATTAAATTAACCAATAATATGGTTCAAATACTTTGAATACTACTCAGTTTTCACACCTATACATTTTCATGGTTGATTACATATATTGTAGGTTTATGGTACACATTCTTTAAAGGATAATTACATGTGATCTGAGACCCCTAACATTAGGGTTAATGAAGGTAGTGGCCAAGATAATAGGGGTTATGCTCTATGTGATTGTAACATCCCAAAACCCAATTTTTACTTTTGTTTTTGCATTTAATTCATTCATTATTTCATATATGTAGGCATTTAATAGGGTTTTAGAGAAGATTCAGCTAAAATAGTGATATAGACAAGCCCCAAGTGACATAGAATCACCTACATGACCTCTATAAGCTCTTGTAACTTCCCTAAAAGTTACAGATAGTCACTATAGAAAGGACATTATCTCTATAATTAGACACTAATGCCACATGATGTTACTATCCTATGAAGGGTGCAATTGTATGGATCCTAATCTCAATAAATAATCAAAAGTTAAGATTATTCTATGTCTACTTATCCATTCCCAATACCTTGATTTAAAAAAACTCTATGTATCTCTAGATAGGTTCCTTCTCTCCTTACACATGATATTTTGTGAAAGTTCCACTGAATCAATAATTTCCAATTTTATTCCACATTAGCAATAAACTCAACCATTTAATCTGGTTTAGGATTTACATAGTAAACCCCTAAAAGGTTAAATCATTCAGTCAACCTATCTCACTTCAAATATTGCTTCAAAACCCTAATTTTCCTTAGGGTTTACCTTATCTAATTTTTTGCATTAAATTAGGATAAAAAACCCTAATTTTTTATTTTTTTGGCCTAACCTATTTATTTAATTAATCTTATATCAAGGTTTCATTTATTTAATTTAATTTAAATATTTATAGCATAATCCAAAGTCAAAACCTTGGATCCACATACTAGGCCCCTATACATACAAATATTAACAATTAGTGTTTCAATCACAATCCTATTTTCTATTACAAAATTTGTTCAAAATTTCACACATTGCACACATACTTATGTTATATTATATTCTAATTCGTGTGTTTTTGTTATTCATTATTTACACCATCTTCTTTACCAAGTTTAAAATGGAATTTAAAAAGTCTTATACCCCTCATCCACTTGATGCACTCTTGAATTTCTCTCATGATATAATAATGAATGGACTAATTTTCAAGATTGTACATTAGAGTATAATAATGACTTCATTTATAATGATGATGATGACTATTATTATAATGATGGATTTGAGTATTACTATGAGCATGGAAATGAAAATGACCATGAGGATATATTAGATATATCATATTCTCTTTTATCTTACTCTTCTCCTAATAATCAAAATCAAACTAACAATATAATGCCAAAAGAACCTCTTGTTGGTGATGCTTTATTCCAATGTGATTCTAGATTTTTAACTACTGTTACTACTTCATTATTCAAATTAAATCAATGTAAATACACTACACAAAAACTACTTTTGCATCATTCAATTAAAGTAGATAGGAACAATGCATATTCTTTACCATTCTCAGTTACATTTGAAAAAGCAAGTATAAATGATATTACACCTTTTAGCAATGCACAAACTAAGGTAGATGAACTTAATTTATCACCCTCTTTCACATTTCAAGCTCAATGCAATGATTATTTACAACAAATCAATAATGTACATATCTCTAAGTATTCTCCAATATGTCTTAATATGCAAAAATAAAACATAGTTGTTACTTATCCTTCCCTTGATTCCAAAATTTAAAGTGATAAACATGCTTATATTTCAAAAATAACTAGTAAACAAATGCCTTTCATTACACCAACATATGATGATACATTGCATAGTATTAAAAACTAAAATTCTTCCTCTCCTCCTTCTCTTAATGAGCATGTGGATGATACTTATTCTACTCATACTTCTAAAAATGAATTAAATTCTCATTTTGATGAACCAAGAGATAATGATGATTATTGTGATTATGATGAAGATGACATAATCTACACCGTGTACTTCTTCTCTTACCTCACATATCTCTCTTGTTTAATAAAATAATAGGTAACATGTAAAAATACACACTTATTATTATGTTCATAATTTACATTCACTAGATAATAAAGTACCCTTATTAAACTAGTATGTGATACTCCTTCACAACTTAACAATATAACAAATATCAATGAATCCCCCTTAACTCCCCTTACTACATTAAAACCTATTAATAAAACAAACCTAAAAAAGTGTGTTAGCTCATTTCCATCTAACCAGGTCCAAGCTATCACATCTCTAAAGGTTATTGAGAGCACACCAACCCTTTCTAAGCAAGATTTCTAACACAATGTACCATTAGCTAAAATAAATAATAAAATTCAAGCATTAAATGAAACTCTTGATAATGACAATATACATTCACAAGTGTTAATTTTTTTAATGCATGTCATGGATGATTTATAACAACAATTACATCATCTTAGTTCAGATAACAAAGCATATAAATCTCATGCTGATGCTAATGTTATAAATAGTAACCCTATTCCATGCAGAATTTCAACTACGAGGATGCCACACAACTTTTAGATACCAATGTTACCTATATTTTATTGAAATAAAGATCCAAACTTACACCTTTAGGATTATGAAAAATACATGGCCCATATTATAAATAAGTTAATTATACTATAATTGTTTAAAAAGTCCCTAAATGGGAAAGCACTCTATTGGTTCCATCGGATAATCCCTAGTTGATATTTACATACATATATGGAATTAAAGATAGTATTTATTAGGCATTACATATATAATAAGGGACCTATAGTCACACATGAGAGATTAACTTAATTACATTAGGATGAGACAGAGCCTACATCTGAAAACATTATATAGTTCAAATCTTTTTTGCATCATCTAATTTATGAACCAATGGATTTAGAAGTACAATACATCATTTATAAAAGTTTAATCTATCCTCTCAAGGAGAGATTGATATATCAAACATATAAATAATTTACACATCTATGTAATGAAGCTATAGCATTACATGTATATTTGGGATTAGTAATTACATAGTCAGAGGTAGATTTAGCTATAGACCCCTCATAACCTCAATCATCTAACCTGTTACAAAAGCCTACTCCACTTCCAATTTAGAAACCAGTGGAAAAAATAACAAATAAAAATTCTTAGTAAGGGTAAATAGACACTCTATATAACACATTCTATAGTGGGTAGGACACAAGATATATGATGCAGACCATGCAACAACTTGTCTCACTTGACCTTGTCTCTAAATCCACTTCTTCTAACAATGGCTCTTAAGTTCACTATTCATGTAATGATATTGAGATCCACCTAGTTATTTTATAATTTCCAATGCTTTGGTATTTCTTAATAAGGTATCTTTAACTCTCTCTTCTTAGTCACCAACTTTTCCACACTTTCCAAGTCTTGACTCCTTCCTTTGCTCAACTTTGTATATGCTTCACATAGTCCTTATAGCTCTATTTTTGGGCTTATTTACTTAGCATGGTTATGTACAAATGCATATAGAAAAAAAAATTACCATTTTTAATAACCTATAAGGCATTATTACCTTTCAAAAAGTTATAGGCTATGGTTACACTATTTAGTAACTTTTCTAAGTCTTTATAACTCTTTGTTTAGCCCTTTAAGCCTCTTAGGGTTCTTATTACACACAGTCTTTAGTATCCATAATTAGAGGTATGTTCACACAAAGGAAACTTCAAAATATCTTTATAAACTTTTTCCCTAATATTTTAACCAAATTTCACCTTATTTAGTTGGTGAAATCTCTCTATACTTCCAAAATAATTGTTTGTGAGGGTTTTATAAGGTTTTAAATAATGGTGAAAAATCCTTTAGGTATGTATTGACCTCACTAAAACTATCCAATCATTGGTTTCCACATAGATATTAAAGATTCCAAACATTAGATTTCAAAACATTAGCTTATCAAATGCACACAATTATCAATCACATTTGTGTATATCCAAACAATAGGGTTTATAGTCTTTTATTAAACATTTGAGATCATCCTTTCATCATTTATTTGGGTATAATTCCCATGATTAATATAATACATAGCCAATACTAACTTATAATCCAAAATGACATGCTTTATAATAAAAGTAATTACCCTAACTAATTCTTACAACCTCCAATCCATTCTTAAAAATTGCCTCCTATGGTTATTCAAATTATTTATGACTTAAAGAATTTGACCACATGTTTTATGTTTCATATCAACCCTTATAGACCTAAAATAATCATTATATAAGCATTAACTAGCTAAGCATATCTAAAAACCTCTTACAACTTTCCCCAAACATTCAAATATTCAAATAATGCTTTTTGGTAGGAAAATCTAGAATTTGAATCTCATGTACCTTTAGACTATCTAGACTATAAATATTGACCACTTAAGACATATAAAACATATTGAAAACTTCATTTACTACCTTAAGACAAAAGTGAATCAAATTTGGTGTTCTTATAGGATTCCCCTACATCATACTACTAAGCTAAAAAGAAATGTTTGCCATGAGTATTTGTTGATGCACTTGGTGTATGTTCCCATTTGACTATAATGAACCTCCTTATATAAGGTACATTATTATAATTTCCTCTCATAGAGGTGATCATGTTATTGGGACCCATAATTAGGCTTTTTTTTTAAACTTCTTGAATAGTATACATGCACATGAAACAAAATTGTTAAGAAAAACATAGTTGTTGTTATCTTCTTTTTGCCTTGCAAGTGTAGACCACTGTTTCACCTCTACAAACTGATCCAACTTACATTTATCTCCATGATTAATTATTTCTTAAAATATTAATTCTTATTCTTCCATAAATTCTTCTTTTTATATCCACTTCATATTATATACAACATCTTTTTGGTCCTTGCATGCCACATACTTGTCTAGATTCTTGGTTTGCTATTGTACATCACCACTATGATTGCTGTCTATATCCTGATTTTGTAAGGATTGTATGATCATTTTACATATCTCATTTATTTTATTTGGCACTCTTATAATATTTTATTATGAGTCAATTAACTATTCTTCATGGGCTTACTACATATTTCCCAACTCATTGACAGTCTTTTCTTGTTCAAAACTCTCTTTCCAACATTTGAGTTTATCTACCATTCCTTCTTTGGCTACCATAATCATTTTAGGATATTTATTCATCTTTATCTTATCATTTTCCTTAGCTTGTTCCAAACTTTGCTTAATGTATTTTTTCTTCTTACCTGTAATTTCATCATAAAATAAGATATTAGAAATAAAATTTGGAACCTTCATGGCTCTATCTTGGGCTACCTCTTTGGGTACTTCAATGTCCAAATTATTATCTTGCATGGTTTAATTCCCAATCAACTTCTTATCTATCTCAACCATGATGTCTATTATTATTCTGTTGTCATCTCTTTCATAGGTTTGGCTGCCCTTTTTATTTTGGCGAACTTCTTTATTGAGCACTCTCATAGGTGCTAGGTATTCTTCTTTTTAAACATTACTCTCTTTTTTCCTATTGATGACCTATATTATCACCTTGAATTATTGTTTATACTCTCTTATGTCCATATTTTTGGACTCACAACTCTTCATACTAACCATCTCAAGAACACTTTCCTTTTATTCTCTCTTTTGTGCCTTGACCAAACCCACACTTTTCATGACTTTATTTTAATACTGATTTGTTTCCATCATCATTATCCTCTCATATTTTATTTATTATTCACCCTTCAATGGGACATGAATGTGTATATCAAAATTTTTCTTTATGGTGTATGTATTAGCTTGACCATCATGAATAGTTTGCCTATCAAACTACCATGGTCTTCCTAACAGTAAATGACAAACATCTATGGGCATAATATCACATAATACTTTATCTCTATATCCTCCTATATGGAATTCAACCCAAATTTTCTCACTTACCAAGATTTCATGTCCATTTGGAACCCATTCAACCTTATATGGTTTTGGATGTGGCATCCTCTTCAAGCCCAATTAAGCACCATATTTAGAGACACGATGTTATTAGTGCTTCCTCCATCAATCTTTAAATTACAAACCTTACCTTTTGCTTTGCACCTACTTTTGAATAAGCTTCTTCTTTATGATGGATCTTTGACTTACTTCTTCTGATACAATAATATTATTCTCATGAGAAAACACTCATTTCTTTTTGCCTTTTTTCCTCATTCACTTCTCATGTGCTCTATTTCTACATCTATCAATATTTAATGGACACTCTATTGCTCTATGTCCCTCTCTATGGCATTGCCAAAATTTTATTTGAAACCTTTGTCTTGGTCTACTTATCACATGCCCTTCATATCTTCTTTTTCTATCTTTTGAAAATGATCTAATCTGTCATGCAAGGTGATGTACTCCCATGCCTTTTTGAAGTGTTTCTACATTCATTTATGGTTTCTCTTGAACCACTATTCATGTAATGGTATTGAGATTCACATAGGTATTTTATACTTTACAATTCTTTGATATTGATTAATAGGGTCTATTTAACTCTCTATTCTCAGTCACCAACTTTTCCATACCTTCCAAGTCTCAACTCCTTCCTTTGCTAAACTCTACATATGCTTCACACAGTCCTTGTAGCCCTAATTTTGGGATTATTTATTTAGCATGGCTATATATAGATGCATATAGAAAAAATAATCACCATTTATAATTCCTATAAGGAATTATTACTTTTCATAAATTTATAGGCTATGGTTACATTGTTTAGTAACTTTTCTAAGTCTTTATAGCTCTTTGTTTAGCCCTTTAGGCCTCCTAGGGTTATTTTTACACACAATATTTAGTATTCATAATTAGAGGTATGTTCACACAAATGAAACTTCAAAATATATTCATAAAATTTTTCCTTGAGATTTTCACTTGATTTGGTCAGTGGAATCTCTATATACTTCTAAAACCCTAGTTTTAGGGTTATTCAAGATTGTGAGGACCCGAGAGCACAAAATAATTGTTTATGAGGGTTTTATAAGGTTTCAAAGAATGGTGAAAACTCCCTTAGTTCTTATATTGACCTCACCCAACCTATCCAATCATTGGTTTCCACATAACTATTAAATATTCTGAACATTAGATTTCAAAACATTAACTTATCAAATGCACACAATTATCAATCACATTTGTGTATATTCAAAAAATAGGGTTTATAGTATTTTATTAAACATTTGAGATCATCATTTCATTGTTTATTTGGGTCTAATTCCCATGCTTCATCGAATACATATCCAAGACTAACTAAGAATCTAAAATGACATGCTTTATATCAAAGATAACTACCTAATTGATTCTTGCAACCTCTAATCCATTCTTGAAAACTACCTCCAATGGTTATTCAAATGATTTATGAATTAAAGCATTTGAACACATGTTTTATGTTTCCTATCAACCCCTATAGACCTAAAACAATCATTAGATAAGCATTATCTATCTAACCACATCTGAAAACCTCTTACAACTTTCCCCAAACATTCAAATAATGCTTTTTAGTGGGAAAAGCTAGAATTCAAATCTCATGTACCTTTGGACTATCTAGACTCCAGATATGGACTACTTAGGACCTATAACACCTATTAGACATTTTATAGACTACCTTGAGACAAAAATGAATCAAATTTAGGGTATTTATAGGATTCCCCTACATCAATATACATATAGGGGTTATAGAGTATTTAGATAAGGTTTGGCCTCATGACATCTTGATTATACTATTAAATAGGGGATGATCACACTTCCTTCTTCTAATCATCATCAACTACACTAGTGACACTATGTAACACATAATCCATATTGTCATTTTCATCATATAAATAGACATTCAGTTGATCATTATTCACTCTGAGTTAGCATCAACTAATATGTTACTCAAGGCATTATAAAGTTTACATAGGGGGCACTAAGACCTCATTTGCCATACTCTCTTAGATCACACTCCTATAATATGGATTCATCCCAAGATATTCCTTTTAATTAACCATTAGTTACTCATCATACAATCCATGTTACTTCTAAGACATCCATTTATGAGCAAACCATATACCACATCCTAAAAAATGACAGCAACTAGTTCGTAGAGTTCAGAACACACTTCTAATGCATACACCAACCAAGATATTGAGAAAAACTACAAAACCAAGGGCATAATTTTGATACAATCACTAATAAAAATCTATGGAAATAATTACAAAGATCAAAATTCACCTCCAATATGTACACAAATAAAGATATTAGGGAATAAATACAAACCCAAGGGCATAATTTTAGTTCAACCACCAATAAAGATACATGACAATAATTACAGAGAGCAAAACCAAACTTTAGCTCACACACTGTTTAATATATTTGTAAGAAATCATACAACTCAAAGTGAAGTTTCATAATGTCAACCAATCAAGATTTTTGCATAAAAGTCTACACATTAATATACTAGTAGTACATCATAGACAGGCCTAGTTTCATAGTCTATGTCTATATAGACACATCATGAGAAGTATGGTCATTGGTTCTCGATGTCATCTGGGTTAATATAGGGCATAATTCCATCACATGTTATACATGTAGATATCTTATGTAATAAAAAAACCATATGATAATAAAATATAAAAAAATTAATCTACTGCACATATTCCTAGAAAATTAATCAAATAGATACAAATCCATTAACTTTACTCCAACCAAAATAAATTACAAGTCTCAACATTTCAAACAATCAAACTAATCCAACACATAATAATATATACAATATAACAAGATCCTGTTGCCAATACATAATGCCAAATTAACCAACAACAACATATATATATGTGTGTGTGTGTGTGTGTGTGTGTGTGTGTGTGTGTGTGTGTGTGTGTGTGTGTCTCAAAATATCATTTCAATACAAATATGGTACATAATTCAATGATGTAAACATGATTGTTGGGACTTGTTGCCTCACTCTCACTCTCAGATACGTCAAAACTAAAACTAGAACTATGTCTTTATGTGACCTCGATCTATGGCTCTACCTACTCTCTCTCTCTCTCTCTCTCTCTCTCTCTCTCTCTCTCTCTCTCTCTCTCTCTCTCTCTCTCTCTCTCTCTCTCTCTCTCTCTCTCTCTCTCTCTCTCACACACACACACAATACATGATAGCTTAGCCATAAACTCAACATGATCTCACTAAAGTCATATGTAGTCATCTAATATCTAACTACTAGCTCCACTTAGAGTATCAGGAGTGGGCATGGTACACTTATGTAACTCAACACATGCCTCATACCTATCTATCATTACTCTTCTAAATACCATAATTTCTATCACAACTCAATTAAACAAATGGGCATACACCCCAATAACATTGGTGTCCCTCTCCACCAATCCATCCTCTACATCATCATCATGGATATGTCATGTCAAATTGTATAGTGTTGACTCAATAGTGATCTCCTAATACTTTTCATCTCCTTAACCTACAAGTGTACACATTTCATAAAAATCCTATCATGTAAACACATAACCAACCTTACATATAACATAAAAGCATATTATTTAACTTACCATCAACATTTGTTAGGGGATCTACATCTAATACCTCATCCACAATCATCCTGCCTCTCAAAAATAGAGGTGCCCATCTATGATCACTCTACTAGGTTGAGTAGGCATTGATCACTCTCATATTATATATATCTAATACCTTAATGTTAGGATCATGATTCATCAATGAAATGGGAGATATCTTAGTAATAGATGGCTTTAACATACTACCTGGTCTCATAGAAGCCCAAAAACCCCTCAACCATATCACAGGTGTTGGGGGCACATCCTACATAACATTAAATTTTTAGGTGACCCTCTCATACTAAAATTTCTCATATACATTATCATATAGATCATGTATCCAAAAAATAACCAAATATACCTTAGTTGTGTATTATCCTTAGCCCACCTTGGTAACCCTTATAGGGTCTCTAGATGATATCCCCTATTATCAAAATGTCTTGTAACTATCGACACTGTGTAGTGATCCTCTTCGGTGCATACCCTATCCTAATCTATTTATATGAAAGCACATATATATAAGCCCATCTATCCCATGCATATTTCACTATACTACTCACCACTATATGCTCATATGCCCAATAGTTCAATAGTGTTGACGCACTAATACCCCCACCACACATCTACTATGTAAAGCAATATAGATCCATATATAGATGAGTAAGCATCATGCAAACCCAAGAGTACATAGGGAAATTTTACTCAATGTCTAACCTATCTCATAAATCTTATAAGAAATCAAGAAATCACTCTCATACATAAAAATTAATGAAGATATCAACACAGCTAGGAACTTATGCAATCACAAAACATCGGCTATCAAAATCAAAGTCAAGAATATATCATTCTGAATCCTTGTAAAATAAATGAGTCCCCACCAACATGGTAGAGAAATACATAAAAACCCATTATATGGCCCAAGGATGAGTGGCCTCCTGTAATATAGCCCACTACCTAGAGATTGACAACTATATAATCTGTTATACATTCTCTCATGTAATAGTCATCTCATCCATAAGTAGCTAGAATGTGCATGTGTTTGCATCCCACCTCTCAGATAATACAATAATCATATGTTTATCATAGGGCATAGGCTCTAAGAAAGCAATATATATTAGGCCTACTCTCTTGAGCACCTCTATCTTTGCATTAGCCAAAGGCAAACCCCATAAAGTCTCTATCATGTTCCTATGTGGAAATATCTCATGCATGTATCAACCTACAAAATTAAAATAAAATCAGACATCAATAAAACAAAACTAAACCCAAAAAATAATAACACACATCAAAAACTATTCAACAATATTAAACATCACATATTAGGGATACTAGACACTAGCACTCATAGAGGGTAGTAGCATTGGACAATAGTGCCACACCCTAGACACTAACATCATGACCTAGACATTAGTCCCCAAAATGGGGCACTAGCACCAATCTATGAAAAAAAACCTTAAACTAGTTACTTTAAAAAAAAAATAGTAATCAAGGCAATAAAACTGATACAAATAAGAATTTTTTTGAGTCCCTTACCAAGCGAGCCTCCTCCTTGGCCTGAATCTGTGCCTTGACCTCTTTATAGAATGACAAGCTAGCTCCTCATCTCCTCGGCATATTTCTCTCACTCAGACACAAAATTATTTCAAAAAAATGATCCAAATGAATTATAAAATGAATCAAAATGAACTATTTAAGTCATAAACTTACCTAATGCCACCTTATTAAGCTTATCACCACACATTAATTTCACTAATATAAATCTCTTGTTATCACCATATATTAATAATTTTAGCTCCAATTTATGAATAGTTTCTTGCACACTCTATGTATCATATTGGTTAAACCTATCCCTCATCATTAAAAAATGTAAAAAATGACAAAATAAATCTCATTATATTTAACATTACAATAGATCAAACATATATCTAATTACACATTAAATTATCAATTTTGACACAGTAAATACACTATTCAAACTTAATACAATATTACTCCTACTAATTATCACAAGTATAACCAATACTTACCACTTTTGGTTACATATACTCATCATAGTCTCAATTCTCTCACAAAAATGGGGGCAAATATGAATAGATTACTTCAGAGGTTCAAAGTTACATTCAAATATACAAATACATGGGTCTACACATGTTTACATAGGCATTTAGATTCACAAATTTTTAGATATATAGATGCATGGGTCTATACAAGTTTACACATGCATTTAGATATATAGACACATGGGTCTACACAAGCATTCAGATTCATAGATTTTTAGATATATAGATGCACTTGTCTATATAGCTTTATGTAGGTTTTCAAAGATTTTTAGAAATACAGATGTATAAGTCTACACATGTTTACATAGGTTTACACAGGTATTCAGATGTACACCTTATATAGATATATATTTTTAACTCAAGTATACCAGTTCATTTAGATATTTAGATACAATACTACATTGCATAGATATCGATATTAGGGGACATGATGCAAAGCACATGTTCTTGGTCCCCATTTTTAGATTTATTAGGTTACACTAGTATCATCACTAGGTTTTCATCAGTTTGGGTCATAAGGCTGCTTGTAGTGGTTGATCCATAATATTACACCAGACCTAGTTTACATACATAAATTCAAAGTGGGGGAAAGTGAGCCTTGTTTCTTCACACATTCAGTTCACATACATAGATTAAGAGTGGGGGCAAGTGAGCCTTGTTTATACACATAGTTAGGTTACATACTCAAATTTATATTGGGGGTAAGTGAGCCTTGTTTCTTCATGCATTCAATTTGCATACTTAGATTTAAAGTGAGAGCAAGTGAGTCTTATTTCTCCATGCATTTAGTTTAAAAACTTAGTTTTAGTATAGGAAGCATTCACACCATATGTCTCCCCTTCACATGTTACACTCTAATTCTTATCCACTTCTCTGGATAAGAAGAGGGACAAAATTTAGATTACATTCACACAAGTAAGCATAGGTATGCATTCTTATTTTATTTTACTCTAGTGCTTTCATTTAATTTCATTGCATTACTAGAATAAAAGAGGGGAAAATTTAAACACCCTAATTTGGTTAAGAAACCACAAGTACCATATCTTTTATTTCTATTTCACATGAGGGTCTTAGTGATGGTTATAGTCCTTGTTCATGTGGTCATTTTGAGTCTTTTTATCTTTATTATGTCTTATTTTCACTATTTACAACACTCTCAATAGTCACAACTCACCTTTTCCCAATCCTAAGGCCCCCTAGCCTATCCTCAATTATTTCTCTATTCTAAGCCTTAGTAAATTAGCACCACTTTTAGGATAATAACACCACATGGTTCTAATTTTCACTTATGACTCTAGTGTCTGATGGGCCCTTTCACCCATGTTTGAATCCTAGCCCCTTTATGAGCCTTATCTTATATTTTTTATATATTTTTCATGACTTGTTGGCTAGTGAACAAGGTATTATATTCAAAACAAATATCTTCATATATAAAGAGCCTCATAAGGCATTTTATATATAACACTTAATATTTTAACAATTATTTACATAAAATCAACCAATAGTACAAATAAAATACTCTGCATACTAATTAATTTTCGCACCTAGACATTTGTATGCTTAATCAAAGAAGGGCCTATGCAAAATTTATTCTATCATACGATGTAATTTGATGGTGCATGTTCCCTAATGGATAATTATATGCAATCTGATACCCTTAGTATTGGAGTTACTGTAGGCAACAACTAGGATAATAGGGGTTCTTTTATGCATGATCCTAACATCTCAAAACCTAGTTTTTCCTTTCCTTTTTACATTTGATTCATTCATTATTTCATGTGTGAAGGTATTAATCAAGGTTTTTGAGAAGATTCAACCAAAATAGAGACATAGACGAGCCCCAAGTGACATAGAATCACCTATAGGACCTCTAGAAGATCCTATAACTTCCCTAAAAGTTATGGAAAATCACTACAAAAAGGGCATTAGCACCAAAATTAGACACTATTACCACATGTCACTACTATCCTAAGAGGGGTGCTAATATCTGGAGCTATATCTCAAAAAATAGTCAAAATATGAAAGATTCCTCTATGTCTACTTGGCCATTCCTAGTACCTTAATTTGTAAAAAAAAACTTTTTATCTCTAGATAAGTTCATTTTCTCCTTTTACTTTTTTATTTTAGGAAAGTTCCATTGAATCAATAATTTCCAATTTTATTCTAGATTAGCAACAAACTCTTCCCTTTAATATAGCTTAGGATTTACATAGTAAAACCCTAAAAGTGTATATCAGTTATTATAAACAAGATGTTACTAAAGGAACTTAAAAAAAAGATGTTACTAAAGGAACAAATCCTAGAAGGTAAGGTGAAACACAAAAAAATTATAAATCATATAAACTATTATCAAGTGGCATACTTTACTTACATCAAAACCAATTGATGGGTGATTAACATTTGAGAGATTTAAATCTCTAAGTGGCTAATTATGGGATGGTCGAGTAAGAATAAGTAGTCATTATAATCAAAAGAATAATAGTCATTTATGACCTTGATGAAGATTATAAAAATTTAATTTAATTTTAATAGCCTATGGTTATGTTTTGAATGAAGACATGTAGTATGATGATCTTAGAACTTTAGATCATGATATAAGGATCTAATATGGATAGTACTATAATGGGCTTTTAATTTACATGAAATCTATTAATTACAAATTTTTATTACAATTTTATGGATTTATAAGTGTATTCTTAAACTAATTAACTTGATCAAACTATGCCTTTAATTAAGTTAGCTAAAACAAATACATTTTCTTCATTATGAACCTTGGCTTACAAAAGGAATTTATATGAACCAAAAATGACTCCCTGTTAGTATGATACTTCCATAACATTCCAAGGGGTGAATAATCTACCCCAACCCATACCCATACTTACGTATATGTGAGTATCTTATATAGGATAATGACACATATGTGGTACTATTGGGAAAGTGTTTACCACCATAAAGGTCTGAGCTTATCACTATGGATCACATATCGATATGCCATAGATTGCATGAAGGGTTTTATAGTGAAATAATCTTCCCCATAAAATATTCTAGGGGTAGCTACCTTGGTTAAAGGTTGCATATATGTAAATTTAGTTATGGGGATTGTGGTAAGTCATACAAAATCAAGTTACATAAAAATAAACCATTTCAATTTTTTTGCTATGAACTCTAAAAGAAGGGATGCTCAATTATTTTAGGGTCATTTCCCCTAGTATCAAATGTTTTGATAAGTTATCAATTCTAAAAAAATATCTAAACAAGACTTACAAGAATTTATTTTTTATAAAATATACCTAAAAAACTATTTTGGTTGTTTCTTAGGGAAATGGTTAAGACTAGGGATGTTAACAATCAAGTTGATAACGATCAAGGAATTGATAGGATGGTATTAAGAGGTAGAGGTCAAGGTAGAGGAAGAAGCTAAAGTAAGGGATATGCTACCCAAAATCTAAACCAAAAAATAAATGAACCTTTTTACCATAATGATAATGATAATAACAATAGTGAAACATAAAATGATAATGCAATTGGGAACAACCCAATTGATAAGTAAGAATAAGCCCTCCATGGAATCTCATTTGCTTTGAATGCCATTCAAGGAAAAATTAAAATCAAGAGTGAAGGTTAAAAAACATTGAGGGTGTGCCTCATTAATAAGTCCATCAATTGGAAGATGGATAAGTAGGGAAGTAAGCACTCTAGGAAGTATCAATAAAAATGGTAGACCTGATCATCAGTGAGCTCAAAAAGATTCCCCCACCTACCTTTTTAGGTGAGGAATTAGGAGATGTAGCTGATACATGTCTCATAAATCTACACAAATAATTTTAATTTTCATGACATTCCATCTAATGTGAAGGCAAAGGTTTTTGTCTACTAGATAAATGGTTCTACTACCTTGTGGTGGAACCATCTTTATGCCTTGGAAGGGTATCAACCTATGACCTTTACCTAGCCAAATTTTGAGAGATAATTTTGAAAGAGGTACTTAAGTTCAAATTTAAAGGAGCAAAAAATAATATATTTTTAATTGCTCAAGCAAGAAAACATGACTATCTTAGAATATGAGAATAAGTTCTTAAATCTGATACGTCATGAAAAATTCATACATGATGAAAAGATAAAAATAACCAAGTTTAAGTTGGGGCTAAAATAAATATTGATGAATGACATCAATATGACCAATCCTAAGACATTGATAGTTGTTATAGAGTCTACCCATGGGATAGGAAAAAAAAAGAAAAGTCTTAGCAAAAAGTGAGACAAGACTTTGAAAATGAATTGGCAGTAATCAAAACCTAAAAATCTACCTTGCACATCTAAAAGCTTCTATAAATTAGACCAAAATCATAAGTTTCAAGGGAACAAAATAAATTTTAATTGATTTCAAGGTCAAAATAATTTTTTTAAAACCTAAGGCAACTCTAAAAATGGGTATTTTAGGAAGGACCAACTTCAAAATAGGCAATGTGGACCAGACATAAGGGCAAACATTGTTTTAGTATACCCAAAAAGGATAGTGGTGTGTTGATAATGTGGTGATAATAACTACTATAAGGATTGCCCAAATTTAACATTAACCAATAGACCTGAGAGGTAATTAGAAAGATGACTTCCAAGATACTCCAATAGAGATAAGAGGTAATATTGCTGGTAACTCTGTAGCTATTTTAATTAGTTATAATGCAATAAACAACTTTATTTCAGTTGTTATAATAATTAAATGCAAACATAAATATGTGTAGTTGAGAGAAGGATGGGAAGTCAATTTTGATACCAAAAAAAAGGTGTTTATCTAAGAATATTGAGATCATGCCAAACTTGATTTAGGCACCTTTAAAACAAGGGTGAACTTATTTTTAACACCCTTTGGGTCTTATGACATCATATTAGGCATGGATTAGCTACAAAAACACCATATATCACTTCATTGCTAATGAAAAAGGATGCAATGCACTAACGAGAATGGAAAATTTGTTAAAAATCAAGGTATTCAAGGGCCAAAAATGCAAAAAATGATTTCAACCCTATAATTAAATAAGGATTTTCATAAAGGATATAATCTCTAGGCAGTCTAACTACAATAATTTCCCAAAGAAGAAGAATATCGTTCAGATTTTCATATTTTATGAGAATTTGTGGATGTATTTCCTAAAAAAATACTTTGTTTGCCACTAAAATGAGAGTTTGATTTCTGTATTGAGGTTATGCTAGGGACTTCCGAGGTAAATTTTAAGAACCCATATCTAAAACCCCCTTAATTTGTTTAGGTGAATCTGATTCATAGCCTTGGAAAATTGGTAGGTCTAATATTTTTTTGATTTCTAGGTTTTTTACCCAACCATCTAGTTGCATGAAATGACTAAATGACCTAGCCAAAAGACTATGCCAAATGGTTCTACCAATGACTATGACATTTGTCTATGCCAATGGGTACACCATTAGGCTCTACTGAATATCTATACCATTAGTTATGATATTTGATAGATCCCTTTCAACATAGCGATGTTGAATGATATTGCCAAATGATTGAGCTGAATGGATTTACCAAATGATTAAATTAAATGGATTTTTTAGGTAGCTAAGCTAAATGGCTCTATCAAATGGATAAGTCAAATGGATCTCTTAAATGGCTAAATCAAATGGTTTTATCATATGCTTGTGGCCGGGCTAAAGGGTTACTAGTGTGGCCAGTCTACTATCAGATTACCTAGTCACCTCCAGAGGGGTCTTATAAATATGCTCTCAACCCTCTTTTAATGAATTTGATTCCATATCCCCCCTTGACCCCACCCAAAATAATTCACCATTCACCATAGTAATAAAATATATTTTTGAAGTACTTACCACCATGCCAAACCCATGTAATTTTAAAACCATACATTAACCACTACTAGATGCATACATGATACAATGATTGGAGGAATATACTATAGATTTATCTGGTTATATCCTAAATAAATTAGAAGTTCACATTTTTCAAAGAGATCTTTCTGAATATGAAAGAGAATTCAAGTTTATAAGGGATTCATAGGTAGAAATCAAATTCCATGTGTTAAAAGTTAGCAAAAATGATGGTGCTACCTCTACAAGTATTTCCATTGTTTTAGACCAACTAATACAAAAAAAATTGAAGCTATCTCTACAAGTATTTCCACTATTTTAGACCAACTAATAAAAAAAAATGAATCAAGAACTGGTCAAGTTGCCTTTGGTAACCAATGTCATGAATCCATTGGATACCTCTAGAATCCATCTAGAATCATATGGTCTAGCTAAAAAAATGGTCAAGAAAGTCTATTGTGAAGCCATGTGGCATGATTTATATGATAGGGATAATGAACAACAAGAGATGGAAGTTAAATAATGATCAGTGAATAAAAAAGATGAAACCCTTTATGATATAAAGACTGAATTATTACTAGAATTCATGATTAGGATCAATTTATATATTAGTTTCTAATCCTGAATTCCATGCAACAATTCAATCTTTATGTCACCAAGGGTTTTATATTTTTATTTTTTGATCATTGTTTAACTATCATCTCTTATTATTTGTTATCCCTAACATCTAAATCGCACCCTGCATCTTCACAATAGACATTGTCAACCATTTTTTAGCTAGCTCATATTATTTCAAATGCATTTTGAAGCTATCCAATGGATCTATGACATGGTTACCAGAGGTAGCTTCACAAGTTCCTAATTTAATCTTATTAGCTAGTTTTTAAAACAAAGGCAATACTTGTATAAGATACACTATCATTTTTGCTTACTGTTAACATATGGAATTAGAATTACCCTTATAAACCCCTTGTAAATTTATTTTTTATTCATATTCAGAAAGCTCTCCTTTAACAAAATGTGAACTTCCCATGTATATAAGATAGCCAAGCAAATGTAAAGGTGCACATGCAATGTTTTGTTTGTAAATTCCATAAAAATTCACTTCGGTATCCTTCAACAGGTGAGTTATATTTAATAATTTTTTCTTTCAAGGTTTCAAATTTTGGTTTCCTTATTTTTTTCCCCTAAATCTGGTAGGATTTGAGAATATAGTTCTTGATTTTTTAATTTTCCTTTCTTGTTCCTATGTCCTTAAGCTTTAAACCTAGTGAATGTTCTTGTAGATCCATTCAACACTATCATTCGGTCTACCACTCAGCACTGTCATTCAGTAGTGCCATTTGGAACTACCATTCAACACTTTTGTTTAGCTATATTGGGATTTAGAGGTGTTGTCTTATTTGATATCGATATCATGGGGTGTGTGTGTGTGTGTGTGTGTGTGTGTGTGTGTGTGTGTGTGTGTGTGTGTGTGTGTGTGTGTGTATGTATATATGTGTGTATGTGTGTGTGTGTGTGTGTGTGTGTGTGTGTGTGTGTGGCAAATTAAATAATTTTTGAAGATAATACTATAAAGGGTTGGTGAATAGACTCTCAAAATAATTTATATCCCTAAAATTTGGTGATTTGGTCCCATCTACTGACCCTAAAACATCAACACCAAAATCCAAAAATTGGATTATTAATGAATTAATGAATATTCACCACTAAAATTTATTCTAGGGAATACCCCTGCATCAAAATATCCTTATAGAATGAACATGGTAAATTTGAAGGAGCTACAAGCTCAATTACAAGGACTTTTGAATAATTAAAACATTTGGCCAAGTGTGTCACCTTGGGGAGCTCTGGTAGTCTTTATGAGAAAAAAAGATGTCACTTTAAGGTTATGCATTGACTATTATATGCTCAATAAAGTGATGATTAATAATTATTACCTACTACCTCAAATCGATGATTTAGTCAATTAGATGAAAGATGCAATAGTATTTTATAAAATTGATCTAAGATCTGGATACCATTAGTTAAGGATAAAAGATGATGACATATATAAAACAACCTTATAAACTTAATATGGCCACTATGAGTTCACCTTTTTTCCTTTTGGCCTCATAAATTCCCTTGTTGCATTAATGAATCTAATGAACAACATTTTCAAAGATTTCTTGGATAAATTTATACTAGTTTTCTTGGATGACATTCTCATCTACTCTAAGAAGGAAGTTGAACATGATAAAAATTTAAGGTTGGTTTTGTAAATATTAATACAACATAAGTTGTTTGGTAAACCATCTAAATATGCCTTCTACCAAATAGAAATACATTACTTGGGGTATGTGATCTCTAAAAAAGGTATTATTGTAGATTCAATAAATATTCAAGCCATTCAAGAGTGGCCTACTCCATCTAACATGTAAAAAGTGCATAGTTTCATGGGTTTTGCTAGATACTATTGGTGGTTAATAGAAAATTTATCTCGCCTAGCCAATCCTATTACATCCTTATAGCGTAAAAGTAGAAAATTTTCATGGACACCTCAATGTGAAGAAGCTTTCAAAAATTTCAAAGAGATATTAATAATAACTCCTATTCTAATTATACTTGATCTAAATGATAATTTTGAGGTATGGGTTGATGCTTCTAAGGAAGGATTCAATAACATATTGATCCAAGAGGGTAAAGTGGTGGCTTATGAATCTCACAAGTTCAAAGAAGCTGAAAAGAACTATCCCATGTATGATTTAGAACTATCTTCTATAGTGCATACATTAAAATAGTGAAAGCACTTTTTGATAGGCAAACATTTCAAGGTAAAATTTGATCATCACAGTTTAGAACACTTGTTCTCATAGAATTATTTCAATGCCCTCCAATGTAGATGGATGGGATTTATTAGTAATTTTGACATGAACATATTTTATGTGAAGGGTAAGGAAAATCATTTGGATAATACACTCAGTAGGTGTACATACCTTGTTGCCTTATCTATCTTATAAAGGAATTTTAAGAGTGATATCTTAAAATAGTAGCTTGCTGATAATTACTTCCAAGAAGTAAGTGCAGGACTAACTGATGAGCCTTTGATAAAATAATTTGATAATATTTTTGTTGATCAAGTTGACCTTATAAGGCATCAAAATAGAATTTTTGTACCTAAATTAGGTGGACTAAATAATATTGTACTAAATAAAGTGCATAGAACACCCCATTTTGTCCATCTAGGGGTCACAAAAATGACCCATGAGCTGAAAAGAAAAAAATGTTGCCAACTTTGTGGAAAAAAGTTTTGAATGTCAGTGTGTAAAGGTTAAACACTTCCATGCTATGGGTTTTTTATACCCATATGACATACCAAGAGATAAATGGGCAATGAATCACTTGATTTTTATTGCAAAACTACCTAAATCCCATAGCCAACATGACATTATTTTGGTGGTAATTGATAAAGCAACCAAGGTTAGTCACTATATTTCTAGGAATTTAACTGATGACACCACTATTTTTATTCAATGCTTTGTGAAAGAAATGGTTTAGTTATATGGCATGATAGAGATCATTATCTCTAATAAAGATAATCTATTCACATAAAGGTTCTGGTGAACTTTGATCACAACCTTTGGCACTCAGCTAAATGTTAGTTCTTTATACCACTCGAAAATAGATGGTCAAGTTAAAAGATTAAATTAAGTAGTTGAAGACCTATTGTGTATGTATGTTATAGATCAACATAACAAGTGGGAGGATTATCTCCATTTAGTTGAGTTTTAATATAACAACTCTTATAATTTTATAATTAAAATGGCTCCTTTTAAAGCCATGTATGGGCAAAAATGTAGAACTCTATTTGGATGGGACAACTTAGAAAATCAGGACATTGCTAGGCTAGAATTATTGCTAGAATATGATGAGCAAATAGCCATAATACACCAAAAAGTGAAGGCTAGTTTTGATTAGAAAAAGAGTTATGCTGATTTAAAGAGAATGCCTCATGAATTTGCTATTAGTGAAAAGTTTTTTATACATGTAAGACGACAAAAGAGTTCAATCAAGTTTGAGAAAACCTCCAAGTTGGCTCTTCACTTTGTTGGCCTATTCAACATTGTGAACAAAATCAGACTTGTTATCTATCAATTGGATTTATCTCCTTCTTTATCAAGAATTAATGATGTGTTTCATATTGAATTATTAAATAAATATTTTTTTGATCCATCTCATGTGTTAGATTGGAAAAATTTGTAGGTTATAGAAGAGAAAAATATGCAGATGGACCCAATAAAAATCTTGGGCCATCATAACATAAAAATAAAAAATAGAGAAATACAATAGGTCCTAATACAATGGGAAATTTTAAGTATTAGGAATGCCACTTGGGAGGATCCATAACTATTTAAACATCACTATACCTGGTTACTTTGATCTATCACTGAGAAGGCTCCTCTTTAAGGGGAGGACGATGTTATAACCCAACCTACATACCTTATTTTATTAGACTATTTCCATCATGATTTTAAACTATTTGACTATAATTTTGATTTATTATTTTGTTAGTATTATGCTAAGTGATGTCTTAATCTATTTTAGATCATATCTAGTTGGCTATTGTTGACATTGGACTAAATTCTACAACTATAGTTTATTTTAAAAATATGTTGATTTGGTTACAACATTCAATTTTTGTAATTATAATATTAAGTTTATCTATACATTATTATATTATACAAGTGTTATTGATGCCCATTTGTGAGTTTAGGTAGAAGTAACATGAGCTAGGCTAGTGGTGGACTTTGATGGTCTAGGGATAAGGGATAAGGGAAATGAGTAGTTAGATAACTGACACAAGTAAAAAGGGATGTTATACTTGAGCCATAGTCACTATACAATAATATGCCCATTTTGTTATTCCATCACTTTCAATCATGTTTTCCTCTTATTCTTGTTATGATCATCTTCTCAACATCTATTGAGTTTGTGTTGATTGTTTTATCATTGACCACTTGGTATTAATTACTTGATCAAGTTCATTATCTGATTTTGATTACTTTAACTATTGATAGACTTTATATTATTATCTTATTGTGATGTGCATAATTATTATCTTTATTTACTCATAGGCCATCATTGGCTTATAGCCAATTTTTCCCATAATGTTGTTTGAATTCTCAATAAATAAGGTACGCCCATTGAGTTATGAGCTTGCGAAACACAAGCCCATACTTGATGCAAAACCATAAGCTTGATTTTATGTTTATAAAATCATTTAAATCTAGTATTGCCTTGGCATGCATAATAAGGTTTTTTTTTCTTATAAGATTAAGTGACTTAGGTGTAGTGGTAAAAGGTTTAATGCTAATATTTTGTTTTGTTATGTTTATTTTAACCCTTGATAGGGCAACAAATTATTTGGCATGGTATTAATTTTCAAATCAAAGATTTGATTTTGGGTGAAATGATAATGTTTGGTAGGGGGTATGGGGTTTTGAATCCCAACCAAATAACTATCATAACCTATTTTTTTGGTCTTTGAGTAAAATCATCTCATTTTTTGGCTTAGCATATTTGAGGAGATGGGGTGCAGTTTCCAAGATATTTGGCAGAGAAGGTAGTTAAAGAGATTTGGGGGAAAAGTTTGAAGGGGATTTTAGAGAGAAGGAGAAAGAATAGAAGAGGGAGAAACACTATCTTAGGCCATGGCTACAAAACCCTAGGCATGGCACTTAGGGAGAAGACAAGGGGTTTTTGCTGGCAAGCAAGAAAGTTCCTAATTTTTTCTCTCCTCCTGTGGAGAACAAATCAAGTAAGTTCTATATAAATTTCTTGGGGGAAAAATAATGAATGTTTTATTTTTTATTATCTACAAACAAGAAAAGATTATTTGAAATCTTAGAAGGAAGTCAATAGAATTCCTAATGAGCTTGCAAAGGTTTTATAACAAACAAAAATGAATATTTAGCTTTCATTTTATCATGGGTCAATTTAGATTTATTTTCCACTCAATATAAATTCTAGGTTTTTGAATCTATAAATAAAATTTTAATTCTAAAAACCTCTAAAGCTATTTTGTTCATGTTCTTGCCTAGCCATAGTAAAATGATAAGATAAATGTTTTTTATAATTCTATTTTCTTGGTTGTAGGGTTTGAGTTGGGGTTTGTTGATATATTTTTGCATTTTTTTGATTTTGGATATTTCAACCCTATAGAGGAGGATGCCTTATTTGGATGGTTGGGTTTTTATTTTTCTTTACCTGATTGAAGTAGCTAGTTAGAATGACATTTTTTGAGATTACTATGCTTGAACAAAATAGTGTTTTTATGGATTGGTTTTTATTTTTATTTACCTGATTGAAGTAACCAGTTAGAATGGTATTTTTGAAGATAATTTTGCTTGAATAAAATAGTGCTTTTATGGTTGGTTTTTTTATTTTTCTTTCCCTGATTGAAGTAACTAGTTATAATGGCATTTTTAGAGATTATTGTGCTTGAATAAAATAGTGATTTTATGTCTAGGTTTTTTTATTTTTCTTTACATGATTGAATCAACTAGTTAGAATGGATTTTTTGGAGATTATTTTTCTTGAATAAAATAGTGCATTTATGGATAGGTTTTTTTCACCATCAACAAAAGATTTTTAATTATTTTCTTTACCTAATAGATTGGCTGGGATGATTTTATTGGGGTTTTATTAACCTACTAGTTTGCCATTTTTGGGCATGGTTCATTTTCATTTTGTTATATAAATATTCCCTGGTGTTTATAAGTTTTAAAATAAATTTACAATTATAACATTGATTCTTGTTAAAACCCTTAAGATCTCATTAATATTATTACAATAGTATTTTTTAAAGGGTTGACCCAATCATAAAAAGGGGTCAGATATAGTGATTTCACCACATGTTATAGGTGATGAAATGACTATACCTAACTAGCTTGCGAATAGACAAATCATTTAAAAACTTGGTGTTGTGTTATCTATTTTTTCATACATAAATTATGTGAATATTTCTTATTTTACTATTGGTTGTAGCAGATGATTTTATAAAATTTATAATGGTGGCTTTTAATTATGGTACACCTAGAGCCTAAGATGAGGGTTGACTGGTTTCAACTACAATTATAATTGATACCTGAAAACCTTTAAAGGTAGAATAAAAGGTACCAAATCCTTATATGTTTGTTGGTCTTTGTGTACTTGATTTTTAGTTATGGAATGACTATTGATTGAAGTAACTATTTCAAATTTATTGATGAATCTTATCCCTTATTTATCACACTCTTATTCTAAAGACCTGAAAACTGGACTCCACCTCCCTACTGATGGTTGGGGGTGGTAAGGGCCACTAATTGGGGGGCTTATAGGATGGGTTGGGTCAGGATGGATCACGTGGAGAAGCTATATTGATCAACTAAATATTGGTGTAATTAGATAGTGAAGTGTATTATTTAATTATTATAACAATTATTATTTTATTATAACATGTTTAGAAATGAACTATAATTAATTAGATTGATGTACAAGATAAAAACATGCTAATTTTATATTGATGTT
The DNA here is from genome assembly GCA_037957365.1 of Torreya grandis. NCBI lineage: Eukaryota > Viridiplantae > Streptophyta > Pinopsida > Cupressales > Taxaceae > Torreya > Torreya grandis. The sequence goes on along the minus strand of JARHVA010000975.1, from coordinate 619,155 downwards.
CATGGTTTTGTTGTAGCACTATTATGTTTTTGATTAAGTGATTTAGTTGGTTAAGTTAAATGGATGGTTGTACACCTCCCAGTAGAGGAAATGTTAACTATTTACAAGTTGAGTTATTATTTACATTTCAATATACGTAGTTGCTATAGCGTTAACATTTCATTAGTGATTATCAGTTAGCAATTTGATTTTACAATTCATGAACTAGTTCTTAAGACTATGTTATTACTTTACATAAAAATATAAAAATTAAATGGCTACACTTACATACTAAATTCAATTGTTATAATTAAGTATTTGGGAATTATATACTATTGTACCAATGTTCTTACAATGCAAATTCTGAGTTCTTGTGAGTTCTCAAAAGGCACTATGCATGAAATTAAATTCCAGCCATTAAAATCACTTTATGGCATGCTAAGAAATTTATTTTTAAGATAACGTTATTGATCCTTTTGGTCACATTAAACCATACAATAAGTTTGTAAATTAATATTTATCACAACTAGTTCAAGGAATTTGATTGCATAATCGTTATCTATTAAAAAACTTTATGCCTACAAGGTTTAAAATCCTTGAGGAAGAAAATTGTTATTCCATTTATTGAGTATGTTTTAATAATTATTATTGGATTAAATTTGTTCTTAAAGTTAGATGATTTAAGTGATTTTGTACTTGTCATAATAAAGAAGTAAGAATACTTATAAATTTTATTAGTTTGCATAATTCTTTTTATATGTTGGAAATTAAGTTATTGAGCTTATAACTATGAGAGAGAATTAGTTTAAATAGTATAAGTCACATATTGCAAACTACTGTTCTTATTCTTAATAAAACAATGCAAGCTTCTAAAATGACATTAAAGAGTGTCAATATAAACTCAAGATACTTTCAACTTATATTGAGTAGTTGTTAATACTTCATAGAATTTAACTATTCAATTTGTATAAGCATTATGATCCTTAAAATAACATAGATGAGTAAAACGATCATCTCACTGAAACTAAATCATGTTTAAGCCTAACTAGTAATGAACCTCTTAGTGTCTTAAATATCACTTGTTAATAGTTGCTGAAATTTTAAATTGTTAGTATAAATAAATTGATGTTCCTAAAGGAAAAAATCTTAGAAGCTAAGGTGAAACACAACAAATTTATAAATCATACAAACTATGATCAAGTGGCATACTTTCCTTATGTCAAAATCAATTTATAAGTGATTAAAATTTGAGATATTTAAAAATCTAAGTGGCTAATTATAGGATGGTCTAGTAAGAATAAGTAGCCACTATAATAAAAAATATAATAGTAATTTATGACCTTTATAAAGATTATTATAGTAGCCATTATAATAAAAAACATAATAGTCATTTATGACCTTTATGAATATTATAAAAATTAAATTTGATTTCAATAGCTTATGGTTATGTGTTGAATGAAGGCACATAGTACAATGATATTAAAACATTAGATCATGGTATAATGATCTAACATGAATAATACTATAATGGGATCTTTTTTTAGATAGAACATATTAATTCTAGATTCTTATTATAATTTCATGGATTTATAAATGTATTCTTAATTTGCTTAACTTGATCAAACTACGCCTTCAATTAAGTTAGCTAAAACAAATATGTTTTCTTCATTAAGAACCTTAGCTTACAAAAGGATGTTGTATGAACCAAAAATAACTCCCTTCTAGTATGATACTTAACATTATAAGGGGTTAATAGTATACCCTGACCTAGACCTATACTTATGTAGATGTGAGTCTCTTAGATAAGATAAGGACACCTAAGTGGTCCTATTGGGAAGGTGTCTTCCACCATACAGTTCCAATATTATCACTATAGATCTCATATCAATACTTCCTAAACTATATGAAGGATTACTTAGGGTAATAATCTTCCTCATAGAATATTCTAGGGGTAATTACCCTTGCTAAAGGTTTCATATACATAAATTTGGCTATGGAAATAGTGGTAGGTCACATAAAACCAAATTACATGAAAATAAACCATTTCATTTTTTCTGTTGTGAACTTTGAAAGAAGGAATACTTGATTTTTTTGGGGGTCATTTCATAAAATACAATAAATACTCATTTTTAGCTTTGTTTTCTCACTAAAACCCATTGATATTTCTTTGGATATTAAAGATATTTATTTTCATGATCCCTATAGATCATACCTCCCTTTTGGGATGCTTTTGGTCCCACAAAGTCTAGGTGATTGAGGATATGTGGGAAGAGATTGCTCACTTTCTCCTTGATGTACCATCTTGCCTACCTTGTTGTATTCCCTTTGATGCCAACATGCCAAGATTATTGTGGCCCTATTTTAGTTTCTCTAATTTATTGATGAAACACTACATTATCCTTCAACTACCCTTATGCATCTAGGATAATTTTTTCCATAGAGGTTAGTGGTTGTCATTCATTTTCTTAAACCAACATGGAGGCCTCACATAGATGCAAATTCTCAGAATTTACTACTAAGTGCATCCTTATGAATGGGGTAGATCAAGCTTAAAATAATTATCTCCAATATAATCCAAGATGTTTAATGTCCCATACCTTATAGGTTTGAGCCATTATTATTAATTCAAATGAGACCTCCCCCTTTCAAGTTGTATGTAAAAATTAAGCCCAAAGCATTGTAAATAAAATTTGAGACCATCTAGAATCAAAGTGGATACAAAACTCAAAGACCTAAATTTAGAAATGAAATTAGAGACCCAATTAGCTTGAAATATTTTTCCCATAATAAATAAATTATTACAATGATTTTTTAAAGAACCTAAAATCAATAAAACCCAACTAACCATACCTAATTATTGACTTGTAGGAACCCAAACAAGTAACAACCAAAGAAAACAATGCACAAAGAAAAAGAAAAAAACATGACTCAAATTTAACATTGAATCCATGATAGAAAACATTGAAAGAATTGGTAGACATACCTAACTCACCACCATGCAAATTCCATACAACATCCACCCACTCAACATCTGTTGTTTGAATGAGAGAGGATATGGGAGAAGGTGGTGAGGAAAGATGAATAAAATTAAGTTTTTAGTGAGTTAAAGAGTAAAACAATCTATTCTTTTTTATTGTTTATAGATTTAATTGCCTCAACCTACAGTAACTTAATGTCTTTAAAATGACTACCTAAATGCATTGTAAGATAATATCATCAAAATAACATCACTCACACGAGGGAGTGAAACCATTGATTGAAACTTATTTATGTTTCTCAATAGGGCATAAGGTAGTTGATCAATTAGAGGATAAGGAACCTTTTAGCATATCCTTTAGAATATATTAGGTAATTTTGCATTAGATATGTGGTATTAAGAATTTTAATTTTATCCCTATAAAAATTTAAAAACACCTCTTAATTCACTAACATGTAAGTGGGTTTATTTATATCCCTTCAGATATAGGTGATCCTATTAATCTTTAAAACTTTGTTCAGATGTTTTTAGTCATCAATTATGGGTTTTTGTTGCTAATGTTTACAATCATTTTTATTTAAAATATCAACAATTTTTTTGAATACCTTTTTTTTCCACCTCAAACTATTCTTTTTCTTTTTCTAACAATACTCTAGGGCTTTGGCCTCTCTCTCTCTCTCTCTCTCTCTATATATATATATATATATATATATAATATATATATATATATGGGAGCAGTAGAATTTTTAGAAATAAAAAAGGATATATATATATATCCTTTTTTATTTCTAAAAATTCTACTGCTCCCTAGCTTCCTTATGTTGCCTTTAGAAGAGACATTAAAGTTAAACTTTATTTCATCTTATTTCAGAGGTGAGCAAAAGTTATTTTATTTCTTTATTTTCCCTGCCTCATTATTGGGGAACAAAAATTTAATTTATTAATTATTTAATCAAAGCTTTCATATTTAACAAATAAATAATTAATCACTTTATTAAATTTTATTTATTTAATTAATCAACTAATTATTTATAAAAAAGATAAAGTAGACAAAAAATAGACTCTAATTGCTTTAATTAGAGTAAAGTTAATGGATAAGTGATTTTAAAGTATAGCCAAAATTTTATCCATCATTTGTACTTAGAATGTGAGGTTACCTCTCAATCTTGATAATTCCTCTAATCATTCTATAATTTCATCATTCCTCCCTTGTCCCTATCACTTTTGATATTTCCTCTAATCCTTATATCTAGTCTTGTGATCCTCTTTAACCAATATAGATTGATTAATATTACTACATTGTAAATCTTGGATGTATTCTAGTTTGAAATGATTTTCTAATATCACCAATTCTAAGGAATTTCACAAACATAAAATATCATATAAAATAAAAATAATTCGCTTAGAATCATGAATTTGTGATGCCTATCAACGATGAAAAAGAAGCCATACTTATCTTTGGTTTCAACCTAAACTAGGCCCATTAACTTTTATGTTTCTAACATTCTAGGGACCAATTATCCTCAAGGGGATGACCTTCTGGATAAGGGCATGTTTCATGATGATGATACAGCCTGAGGTTATGGGTTCTATTCCTAGGGGGAGTGTCCAAGTGTAGAACTGACAGTTATAGTTTTTCCTATATGAATGTAGAATATTTACACCTAAAACTTGAAGTGGATTAGTTTGAGTGAATTCTAGGATACCTCCTCATGGAAAAAAAAACAAAAACAAAAACAAAAAAAAAAACAAAAAATAAAAGAACATTATAGGTACCAATGGACTATAAATTTTATTATTTTATATTTTATCATTGTTTGCAAGCATACTTTGTTGGAAAGTCCATAATAATAGTATTAAAGTGGCTTAATGTTTTTTCCATCTCCCACCAATGGATTCTAAATTTTATTATTTTATATTTTATGATTGTTTGCAAGCATACTTTGTTGGAAAGTCCATAATAATAGTATTAAAGTGGCTTAATGTTTTTCCCATCTCCCACCTATACCATGTGAAATAATAAATTGATCTGGAATGGAAAGTCATAGTTACGCAATGATGAATACATTTTTATTAGGGGTATGAATTTAAAAAAAAACACTTTAAAAACATATAAAAATTAATAAAAAAATATGTATATATGTTGGTGGGTTGGTTGTATCAATCCCATCTAGATTTAAATTTTTTTAGGTATTTGAATTTGATTATTGTTGTATGTATTGGTTTTGAGGTCGATTGTGATTGTATATGTTAGATAGTGAAGAACTAGACCTCTTATTTATGTCTCAACATAAACTAAGTTCCTAATTCATTGCTCCAACAATTTTTTTTATTTAAACAAAAAATTAAAAACATAAAATGCTATTTAAATATATATTTAAATCTATTCATATTTTATTATGTAATATTGGTCCTTATATTGATCGCTTTCCATTTATATTGATTATTGTAGTTCTTCTTACAATTGTCAATATTTGTCAAGGCATGGTAATATTATTTTCGCCTTTACCTATTAATTTATCTTGGACTCTTTAATTTTAAAAATTAACATGATTCTCTAATATTTCATGTTTATTTTTATTTTAAATAAATAAATTATTATTATTTTAATTACATTTAATATTTTATTATCGACTATTATAAACTGACATGACTGATGAGCCTCATAAATGTCCTATTATTGTGTCCATCTATTGTACTCATCTTGCTTGATTGCCATGCTTTTGAACACTTTTCCATATAAGTTTCTTGCTTTCATATGACATATAGCATTATGTTTTCAAACTCTTTTAAATAATTGAAGTTATGTATTGGAATTAAATATATGATGGTTGTCTATTGCTTTAGGATGATTTTTATATAAATGTGTTTTAAACATGTTTTGGAGCAATAGGTATATAACACAGAGCATCTTGCAACAAAGGAATCTCACTACACAGACCATCATGTAGCCACTGCATAACCAAAGCCGTGGATGAATGGATTTTTATTCTCTTCCAACTGACTCATAGAAATGACTCTAACCTCCATGGAGCTCAATAAGGAAGTAGTTGAAGAACAAACCCTTGTTTATCTTGCAGCAAACTCACAAAGATTCCCATGAATGACGTATTTAGAGAAAGGAACTTTTTTTTTTAATCTCAATTTGAATTTATCTTAGAATATAATGTATATATTATTTTTCATAAAACAATGTCCTCTGTGGTATATAAATATGTAGTAGCAGAGTTAAGATATATAGAAAAATAATATATGTTGAATAGAGATTATCAAAAGTACATTATGTCAAGAAATTATTTTTGTAAATTCATACAATAATTTATTGCAATAGTTTTGATTAATATGAGTGATAAATTATGAGTTCAATTTAGTTTTATAAGAGGAAGGGTTGAAGCTAGAGTCAGGAGGAAGGGCCCCCTTTGGAAGGTTGTAGTAATAATCCAACCCATTTGTTTAGCTAAACATGTTATTTGATTTCCTTAAGCATTGTGTGTTTCATTTCTAAATTGTGTGAGTTATATTCTTGTTTAGATTCATTTAAGGAATCTTCCCATGCATAAGCATTTATCTTACCATATTTTTTCATGTTTTATTTCAAGCATTTTATTTATTGCATTTCAACATCTTAGATACAATTAGCAGAATGCCAAATTAGAGATTGTGCACATACAGTGACATCATCCTATCAAGTCTACATCCCTGGGTTGACATTTAAATGAAGTAAAAAGTACATATCCTTGGTTATTCTCCTTGCTCATTTTGATCAAGAGAAGTATATGTGATTGTGAATTAACTACTAGTCAATGACCATTTTTCTCGATAAAAGGTGGATATTATTATTATTATTATTATTATTATTATTATTATTATTATTATTATTATTATTATTATTATTATTATTATTATTATTATTATTATTATTATTATTGCTATTGCTATTACTATTACTATTATTATTGACACATGTGAAGTTGGTCTTCCATTTAATTAATATAGAGTGGTCTTTATGTCCTTATAAAACCCCATTCTACTATCTACTACTATTGATATAACATTCATATTTTACTAAATAGAATTACAATAAAATATAAAGTTATGTTTGATTGAGTCATGTTTGGTTGTATCTTCCCAATCCTCCATCATACTCACTGCCTCATTACATTGAGGTTATTCACTACATGTCTTTCACTATACTATTTACAAATGCCCTATAAAGTGAGTAAGGAATAATAGGCATGTTCTTTGGAGGAGCATACAAGGTTAAATATCTATAACAAGGTCACATGAGGAGTAGACGACCCATTCTATGAGTAAGGACATGATATCTACCTCACTTACCTAAATAATCTAAATTTTTTTTAGTATCATAAATAACCCATTTCATTTCACTGGCTTCAATGCCATGATATCTACCTCACTGGGTTAATTAAATAATCTCAACTATTTTTTAGTATTACATATAACCCATGACTAATGATGTTTTAGCTTGGGTTGATTTGTTGCAAATTAAGATAATTAATAATAATAACCTTTTTATATTATTTCCTACATCACCAACCAACATATATGGATTTTTGAGATTTTTCCTATAATAACTTGAGTGCTTTGGTGTTGAGGACTTAGGTTTGAACCTTTGAGTAAAAATAACCTTCTCAATATGTTATGTTTGATGTATATTTATCTTTTGAATGACCATGAAATTAATAGATATGGGATAATTTATATTAAAATGTTGAAAATAGGGTTTGGGCATTTGAATTTTGATAGTATCATAAGAAACCCTTTTCTATATGGAGGTCTAGTGAAGAATTGTCCTGGAGAATCTCTAGCACCCATGCCATTCACTATGAATGCATCTCAAGGTGAGGATATTTATATTATATCTTTCACACAATCAATCTTTGGTTATTTTCCTTACTAAAATAGTACTTTTATAGGTAGAGTGTTAGCCAAAGATTATAGAAAACATAAGGTGGTGGTATCTTTTTTTGCAATTATAGGATTATTATGTAGAATGGTTTATCATTTTAGAATTAGGATTTTTCTATGGGGGAGGATTTTTTTATCAAAGTATTGTGATCAATTTATCATCTCAACAATTCAATTACTGATATATTTTATTATCTATTCAAGTTATTATGTTTAAATACTAGTGGTTTCTTGTTTGGTTTAAATGATTAAACGCTTGTAGAGTAGAATAATACATACGTTTTCTTGGGACATTTGAAGAGATTCCACTTCAAAGAGATCTATATTTCCATCAACCATTTTAATAGTAAAAAAATTATGGGTTTAGGAGGATTTGGGAATGTTGGCATATAAGATGAGACTCTTGTTGTTGTAAAATGATTACAAGATGCCAGTGTTATAAGGGAAGAAGTTCAATTGTAAACAAAAGTGGAAATTATCAACTTGGTTGTGCACATATATGTTTTGAGACTTTGAATATTTTACATGACCTCTATAGAAAAAATATTGGTTTATTCATACATACTAAATGGGAGTGTGGCCTCTCAATTATGAGGCAAAAACATCTTCCTCTTCTTCCTTTATTTTATTTTTAGTTTTCCAAATATTAAAGGTTTAGCGGAAGAGACAATATAACATAAAATCTCATTTATATGATTTATATTATTTTTTTGCATAATTTTTTATTCTTACAATCTTTAATTTTGATACATAGATTATTTTTGTTGCACAATTGGGTTATAAAACAAACTAAATTGGATATTGGAGACTTATAGATCAGATTCATGGAAGTCTTACATTGGATTGGGATATAAAGAAGAGTACAATTCTAGGAGCCACAAAGGGACATCTATATTTTTGTGATCAATGCAATCCCAAGATAATTCATCATGATGTAAAATTAATAAACATATTAGTAGATATGGTGACTTCAGTCTAGCAAAAAATTTGAACCACACGGATTTACATAACTCTAGAATATATTTCAACATGGAAATCTTAGAAAATTGATGTATTTGGCTTTGTCATGCAAGTATTAGAACTTGTTAGTGGTCAATAAGCTTTGAATTGGGTATGTATATTTATTTTATTAAGCTACTATGTATTGAATATGATAATATTACTTCAAATTTATAGTTTTTAAGTATATTATTAGGATCACAAATAATGTCTCTAAGGATGAACTTAAATTTGGATGGTTTTATTTTGGTTTATGTTGAACAGGTTATAAAATTACTTCAAGACAATTAATTATAACTTCTATTATAAAGATGTATGAAACCAATTATGACAGAGTTAAACTTGAGGAAATGGTATAACTAGCATTATTACACACTCAATTTCACCTTGGTCATTGTTTGAGGATATCTAAAATTGGAAGGTGATGGAATGGTGGAAAATTAGGAAGAATAAAATAATTTTAACCCTCCTAAGTATAGGGTGAGAGTTTATATGTAGATTTATTTTGACTTTATTGAAGACTCATTATTGGTGTTGCAAGAACTGAAACTTTTAGGTTCCACATGACATTTTGAGAAAGGTTATGTCCAAAATATGGAAATGCTCACATGGCACATGGAGTTTTATGTTTTCTAAGAATCTTGAATTATTATCTCAAGCATGATTATCCATGTAGCTTCCTTACAATTAAAGATGCACAATTATGTAACTCTAGTTTTTGGATGTTTTCTTGTAAAATTTTTGTAGTATATGTTTGGACTAAGTTTTTTAGTGTTGAATTTTTAAAACATGGGTTTTTTGTAATAAATTAAGGAATATAAGCTTAATTATTACAAAAAATTGTAATATTTTGAATTTATCAATTGATATTACATTTTCCTATAATTTATAGAAATCTTGTTGAGGGTTAGACATACAACATTGGAATGTGCTATAAAAAAAATATAAAGATCCTTGAGGGTAGTTATAAGTGTAAACCATATTCCCAATGAACTTATTTTTATGTGAAGTGCTTGAAGTTTATTGAGAGAGAGTCAACTTCAAAGAAATTATGGACTTAAGGATAGGGTAGAATCTTGTTAGAACCAAATTGCACCTTTAAAACATAGTAAAAAGTTAAATTATTGCTTGAAATTTACCAGAAATGTATAACTAAGTAGAGATCAAGAAAATAAAAATTTAAGTCTGATGGAACACATAGAGGCTATTGACCAAGACTATTAAACTTTAATTACTACAAGAAGAAAAAATAAAATTCCCAAATTCAAAATTTTAATAAGATAGATTTAGGTCTATCTAGTCAAAACCCAAAGCTTCACATTAAAAATATACAATCATTAATTGAATTGGTAACCCCATAATAGGTACTACAATTGATTCTAATTGAATAACCATCCCATTTATAACATCATCACTTTATACATTCTATATGGGCACATGTTATGTATTTATACCATTATTCCCCAAAACAAATCCTACTATTGTTATGTCCTCCATGGGAACTATTAACACTTTAACCCAATTACAAATTTTAATGCTTATATCGACTCAAAACATGGGTACACTTCCTTTGGTGACTTATCAAACTTCAATATCAGAGATAAAAATGTGCAAGATCTTGTATAAACTATAAAAAATTTACATGATAAGGTTAATAATATTGAGCAAAATTCTATAAAGTCACTTTATGTTATTGATTCACAATATGCATTGCATAATCTTATTGCACTTGAAATATCTTTTCACCCTTTTAGATTTAGGTTTGTTGCACCCAAGTTCACATTTTATGATGGTAAGGGTGATCTTGAATAATACCTTAAATATTTCTATGAGGCATGTCTTGATTATGCCTATAATGATAAACTTTTGACCAAATTATTTATAAGGATCCTAAAAGACTATGATTTATGCCCATTTAATGATTTACCACTCCAATCAATGAAATCATTCATACCTCTATCCAATGAGTTCCTAGAACATTTTACTATCAACATCTAAAAATATGTCATATGCACAAATTGTGAAGGTCAAACAAGGAATGAATGAACCTAGCAATGAATATGTTTTGAAATATAGAAAATGATAGCCAAAATGACAAATATAATGGTAGAAAAATACCTACAAGACATCTTCAAGCAAAACTTGCTTGCCCCAATACATAAGTCTTTTGTTTTCAAAAAGTTCAAATATTTTGATGACTTGTGCCATATTGTTTGATATCATGAAATGAAACTTATTTCCTTAAAAAAACTTAAATATGTATAAAACACACTGACTACTCTAATACCAATTTTCATATCAAACCAACCTACAAGGTGGAACCTATAGAACCTAAAATGGAAATAATCATAAAAGTTAATGCAGTGTCACTACAACCTAATTATCTCATATTATCCAATGTAATTAAGAGACAATTTACATGATTATTTGAGTCTCGAACTTAATTACTTTAGAAGCTTGTGGAGTGTCATCTCATATCTATCCCTCCTTCGATAGAGGTTGACATGAGTCAACCTCTACCCAAAAGATATGATGTTAATACATATTGTGACTATCAAAAAGGCCCTAGGTATTCTAAAAACTAATATTATACCTTGAAGTATAAAAATCAAGACTTTATCAATGACTAAAAGATTACCTTTGATGATCCTCCAAAGGATTCCATTTCACAAGCTAGTGATCACCAGAAGTAAAAGATATTTAACAATCCATTGTAAAATCATTATAAGAAAGGCCCATAAGTGAAAATGGCATAAAATTCACATCCTAATCCATCACATTATATGTAACCATTATATGGGAATATTGGTAATTATAAATTCACAATACATACTATGGTTCATAGACCTTATAATACATTTGATGACAATGAAATCATGGATGATGACCTAGATCTTCATTCATTATTTATTTGAGCATACCTTGGCCATCAACCTATACATATTGTTATGATTGGTAATGGTTCTAGTGAGAATTCATATACCATGACACTATTTACACATTTGGGATATACACATGATGATTTATACCCTTCTACTAAAATGGTCTGAGTATTCAATGGAACATCACAATGTGTTATTGGTAAGATTAATTTACCTTTATAAGTTGGTCAAACAAATGTGGTTACCACTTTTTTAGTTATATCATATACATGAGTATTTGATATGTTATTTTAAATACCTTAGATAAATAAACTTAGTTTAATACCTTCCATAATAAATGGGTGTATTAAATATATTCATATCAACATTAGGTAGTCACAGTTCATGGAATTCCATATGAATATCCACTTGAACAAGATAAGTTTATTACAAGATATCTAATTACAAAACCTACTAAGGTTAATCCTCCATAAAAGGGTAAACAACTAATAATCCCCTTTCTTAGGTAGCCCATACTTGATGTGCCTTTACACTAGAGACACAAAGTGGGTTCTATACCTATCATTTATGCCTACACAACGTACTCAATTAACTAGAGCAATTAAACATGTTTTAATTATAGTGAATCCAAAGAAACCACAAATCAATAAATTATGGGTTCAATGTAACTCTACTCAATTTTTTTCTTCATGATCATAAAGTCATATTATACATACATATAATACCATAGGTTCTATACATTTAGATATGACACCTATGTATGCTCCTTGAACGTAACACTAATTTCAATTATCATATTGTGAGCTTAGAGATACTTATGAGCATCACTTGAATGGGATCATAGGATAAAATTTTCCTATAAAATGTTCTAAAAATACAAAAAATCAAATATTCAAAAAATTCAAAAACATTTGAATAATTTAAAAATACCAAAAATATTCATCAGTCCTAGATTTTCCTAGCTCCTTGGCATCTATGCTATTTTATTTATATTAGTAGATAAAAATACTTTAATTCCTATATACACATGTTTCACACATTTTTGATTGTGATGTAGGCATGCCTAGACACATGATCTATGCATTTTTAGATGTTAGACTCTTTCTCTACTCACGTCATATAGTATATTAGGGGAATCTCCTTATTTGATCATGATTGACACATGTTACATATCCTTATGATCATTTATACATTATCATGTTTGAGATTATATAATAATGCTTATACATGTCTATGTACATGATCTTATCCTTCACAACATAATTGATATGCTATGTTACATAATGTTTTTTGCTAACACATAGATGTAGGGACTAGTATAATATGCTTATGCTGGTTGCTTATACATAATTCATTCACATTGTCACTTTATTGAGTATCTTAATTTTATTGATATTATATTTATTATGGAACATTTGAATATGTTACTTATATATTGGCCCCTCTGCCATTGCATATTGATTTGACATTTGAATATGTCATTCTATGTTGATTGGACATTTAAATATGTCATCATTTGGATTATGAGACATTTGAACATGCCCTTTGTATGAGGTCTCCTTGGACCATTCATTTTAATTACATTACATGATATTATGTGTGTTCTTTATTGATTTCTAAGCTTATACTATTACCCTCTAGACATTTCCATGACCTATATCATGCCTTTTAGGCCTTGATGTGATCACATATTGCAACCCTAATTGATATATCTACTTCAACCTATTATCCCTATATGATACATGATTCATATACAAGTTATATAGATACTTTATCCTTTTTAGATAAGGTACCTACTATATTATATTTACCTCACCTCAAAATGGGAACCTTTTAGTGGGGGAACTTCATAAGAGTGTAATCTCCACATTTTCATAGTTTTCAAACTTTAGTGGGGGCATGTCACAAAGGCATGACCTCCACACTTATATACCTTCATAGTTTCTATATTTTAGTGGGGGCATGTCATAATAACATGATCTCCACACTTATATACTTACTTAGTATCTCAACATGTTATTGGGTGCATGCCATAAGAACACAACCTCCATACTTTTAGAAGCTCTAGTTTAGTTTTATGATTCAAATATACACTTGGGTAGGAATCCTATACATTACACTAATTTCATATAGATTTGAAACATAATTTTTTATATCTATGACACATATATTCCAGCCCATACATATTATAGGTTTATATACCATGCTATTACACTAATTTTTTTAAAACTTACCAATTACACTATTCACTAGGACACATCAATTACACTAGGATGTACTATTGTCAAGCTTTTTATATTATAATAGTGAGTTAATTTTATATGTTGAAGTGATTAAATCATTCAAACTCACTATATTTAAATATTTAAGTGATTGAATGATTCAATTCCACTAGATGTATAGTATGGGTTGATTAAATCACTCACCCTCACTAGGTTATATATATTCTCACTTTAATTATGAGATTGAGACATAATAATCTCAATATCCATGTCATAATTCATCTTTGCACTAGATTTGGGGTATAATACCTTATAATATCTCTCTGTAGATATCAAGGTTTAGGTTTTAACCTTCTCTAGCTCCAATGTTTCAAAATGAGGCATCTTTACCAAGTCAAAACATAAAGAGGCAACACGGTTGCATCGACACACATGTGTACTCCTTCCTTGCTCTCTTTATTTTCAAGCATTTTAATTATTTAAAAAATTAAATTATTTTCATTGATTTATACATAGATTCCATATCTAGCATTACATTTCTTACATTATATTATACACTAGTTTTCAAAATCACTTGTACATTGTCTCCTAATACTTGATTGTACATAGTTCCTCTCAATTTATTGTACATAATGTTTTTATGCTTGATTTTACATAGTTAAAATATGTCAAAAACACACAAAAAAATTTGATTGTATGCATAATCCATGATTTACACTTTTACTACTATACTAGACTCACTTTTTAATTCTATGTTATTGTTTGTTGATTTATCTACATTACCATGCTTCACTTGATCTTATTTGAGTGTGTGTAGTGACATCCAACTCTTTGATTGCTTCACTCTACCCATTGAGGGGGCATCCTAATTCTACATCAAGACACAGATCTATATACATACCCAATGGGGGCATCTTCTACATGACTACACCATCCAGTTTATGTCATTACTACACCACACACTCTAGTTATCATGTTGATGTACATTATTTACTAGCTTACATAGATTACTCTATCGATACTCACTAGTAGTTATCACTTATCTATTTATTTACATATACCTAGTGTTGTACTAGTCATGTCTTTCATAAATTAATCTATTGCTTTTATTAGTTATATATGATTGTACTTCTAGGCTTTACATGCTTTCTTTTCTTATTTAACACAGCTTGATGTGCTTGCATTTCTAGTTCTTTCTTGTCTCTTGTATGTGCCTTAGGACATTTGCTAATGCATTTTTCTTTTACTAATATATGTTCTTGTAACGCTTGTCTTAACATTACTTGTTTCAAATTTATGTGTATGTGGCATTTTATCATGCCTTATATGTTTGGTTTCCAATTTGAGTGACATGTACCCATGCCCCTTATTTTCTTGGCCCCTTGACCACTCTTGTATGCTTATTTATTCTTTTCTTGGGTTCTTGTTGCTTGATTGCCTCTTTATTGTTGTAATGTGTTGGGTGAATATTTTGTCATCAATTAACTGAAGACAAAATTGTTATATCAACCATAATGTAATGAGATGAATCTCTCCTCTCAGCAAGGGGAGGCTCCCTATAAACTATCACAAACTTAACCTATACTAAATACTAAATCAGGGGTGAGATCATATCATCCATTTCTCTTTTTTTAGAAATGATGTTCACAAAACAAAAGGAAAACTTCCTAGGTAATAACTGAATCCACAAGAAACCCATGAAAGCACAAAGTCTTTCATTGCTTCTCTTATTGATTTATGACTTATATCACAATAGAATGAGGTGCAGCCCAAAGTCTTCACTAAAAACTACAAAAGAGCATATGATTATAAAAGATAAAGGTAGTTTAAAGCCTTTCCAATATCCTTCATTTTAAGACAGTAAAACACAAACTAAAGACTATTATGGTAGTCTTTAAAGTCTCCATAATCAGCTTTAGAACATCTCCCAGATTATTTTCACTCACTCTGCTTATTTGATCAAATGGATAAGATTATATTTAGGAAAAAGACATAAGAACAATTTCCTACATAACACAAGTTATTTCAACACAAAGTTTGAAAGGTCACTTGCTTTCTCATTCACCTAATTAATTTTGATTAATAATCTGAATTCAAAGTCTCAAAAATATCTTTCAATTTAGGCAGAGTTTTGCCTCCAATAACTAAGATATCCCCCCTCTCAAAAATGAGAGATTACAATATATAGCATCCAAAAGAAAGACTTTGGCACTTCTTTTCCACAAATGGCCCATGCTTCCTTGAATGCATTGGAAAAAGGAAGCCTTATGAAGGGGCCATGCTAGAGCAAATTACCAGCCTTGAATTTGGTGTTTAAGTCATATCAAATTTCTCTTCAAAATCATGGGTTGTTTAGTCCTCTTAAAGACAAGGCCACTCCTCTTTATGATACTTACACGACTATCCACTCATCTTTATTCAAATAAATAAAAATGGGTCATGCCATTGAATGCTTATGCTCTTTGATAACCACTTGGTGGACTGTTCCACCCACTGGAATAACTCTTTTTCCAATGCTTCTAGATTCTCTATTTTGTTCCCTCTTTCCTTGCTATATTTTATCTCTTCATGTTGATTTGAGCTCTTGGGGCTATCTTCTCACCTTTTTTTGGCTTCTCTAGCTCCTTTCTCAGTGGGTTGCTGAGTTTGTCCTCGAGTTTGCATCATTCAAAAACCAATGGTTATTCCATTGTCCTAAATTTGACATCCATGAGGACATCACCAATCACTTGACCCTTTTGAACCTTAGACTGTCTTTTAGAGTTCACCAGTTCAATGGTTAAATGGTTCAAAGGTTCAACGGTTTGGTGGCTCAATACTTTATGTTTTATAAAGAGTCATGTTGACTCAGTCTTCTTATGAATGCAATGTATCATTGAACCAACTATTTTAACCTTCTATTATAACCTTCTACTTAAACCTTCCACTTGAACCTTTTTAGTGGAGTTCAATGGTTCAAAGTTCAATGCAACTATGGTCAGTCTATATAGTTAATTTCATATCATTGAACCCCACTGTTGAACCATATATCATTGAACTTTGATGGTAAACCCTTTGAAAATGAGTGATTTCCTTTGCCAAAAAGGCTTGTGCAATTGAATAACTTGACTACTTAGAACCATTATGAGAAATAAGGAGACCATTTTTGGCCTACAAGACCAAAATGGTCAATAGGTTGTCCATAAAAATGAGTGACTAGTTTTGGAAACAATAGCTGGCTCTAGTTGGGGAACTTCCATCAATTGTATTTTGAAATGATCAAAGGGAGTAAAATCTAGACTTTAAGTGCCTTCATCCATGCCATTAGTCCATGGAGTCAAGCCACCCAAAAAGAGAAAGATGCCAAAAACTAAATGAACAACACAAAATAAAAAAAGACTATACAAATGTGCAAATGAACTTATTTGATACTTCAAGGACTGAAGTGCTTCAGATACTACCCACTATGAGGTAATGAGAATGGCATTCCATCTTGATATTTTAGCAAGAAACTATTTTCACCATTGAATTAATGAATGGTGAATGAACCTCTCTATAAGGAATCAAAATTTCCATGTATTCCTTTTAGTTCTCTCCTCTTGTCCCATAACAATACTTGATCTTTGATTTAAAACTCATGAATCCTTTCTTTCTTGTCAAAGAGTTTCTTTACTTAATTTTGATGTTTAGCAATATGGTCCACTACCATAGTTCATTTCTCTTCTAACTCAGTCAGGTACATGATTCTTTTATCAATAGAATTTTCAAAAGTTTAATATTCTACCACCTTTGCCAACTTTAGTGCTGGTAGTTCCAAGGTAATGGGTATTTTTGCATTCAGACCATACAAAAGTTGAAATGGTGGCATACCTATTGCATTTTTAGGCATAATCATGTCTTCCCATAAAGCATTAAACAATGCTTTATGCCAAGTTCTCTGATTGTCATCTGCCAATTTCCTAATAATAGTAACCATATTTTGTTACTTGATTTTGTCTGACTATTTCCTTGTGGATAATAGTCTGAGGAGTGGGAAAGAATAATCCCATGATTGTAGAAAAAGTTATTAATCTCATGAGAAGAGAAACAAGTGGCATTGTCTTATATAATCTTATTTGGAACCCCAAATCAAAAAATAATATTATCCTGAAAAAAATTACATACCACTTTTGAAGCAGCATGCTTGACTAGAATGGCTTCCACCCACTTGGTAAAATAGTCTATTGTGGTGAGAACATAGTTGTGTCTAGCACTTAAGGATGGGTTTATAGTGTTGATAAAAACAATACCTCATTACTAAAAATGTTCTTCAATCACCACTAGCTTGAGAGGTGATGTAGCCAACTTGGGTTTCCCAATGAAATGTTGACACAACTCACACCTACATACCCAATTGTACGCATCTTGAAATAGTGTAGGCCAATACTATCTAGCTCATAAAATCTTATTAGTAGTCACAGGTGCAAAAAAATTTCCTCTACAAGTCAAATTATGGAAAGACTCCAAAAGTTTACTCTATTATGCTTTATCCACGCAACGAAAAAATACCCCATCAAGGCTCCTTTTGTACAAACCGTTGTCCCACAAGACATAGTTAGTAGCTTTCAACTTAACAATTTTTTAATAATATAGGTGAGTAGGACACTCACCATAGGTAATAAAATGAGTGATATTAGAATACCACTCATCATTAGTAGTGACAAAAAGAACTATTGGCATGTCTTCAACTTTTGCTTCTTCATGTCTTATTTCTTTTGGTATGTTATCAACAATAAATTGACAGAGATATCTTCCCTACACCAGTTTAGTAGGTTTGATATCAAGATCAAACTCTTGAATCTTATAAATCTAGTTTCCCCTTTTAGTACCAAACTCTTGTTGAGTTAAAATAGACTTTACTGTTGTATTAGGCACTAGAACAATAGTGTGCAAATTCAAGATATAAAATCAGAAATGTTTTACCACCTTAACCACTTCATAACCATGCTTCTCCATATTTGAATATTTAAATTCATGGGATTTGAGAGGAAAAAACATAAATGATATGGGAGATTCCACACCTTCATTCTGCTAAACCAAAATGGTTGAAAGTGTATGTTTGGAAGCATAGCTATATATTATGAAGTCTTTGGCATAATTCTGACAAACTAGGATTGGGGCATGAGCAATAACCTTCTTGATATCTTCAAATGTTACTTTGATTTATATATTCTAATGAAAATTAACTTTACCCTTCATCATGCCAATAATGGGGCAATTTCTCTCTACAAATTCAGGAATGAACCTTCATAGAAAATTCACCTTTCCAAAGAAAGAATGAATTGTAGTCTTACTAGAAGGTAGAGTAAGATTTTGGATAGATTTGACTCTTTTTGAGTTTATTTTTGTGCTTTCTTAGGATATAATGTGCTTGAGAAGTTTACCTTCTGTAACCCCAAAAACTAACTTCTTTGGATTGAGAGAAATACTATTTTGTCGACAACATTCCAGCACTTGTTGTAAATGATGCACATGATCAAGATGATGTTTGGAGAAAATAGTCAAGTCATCAAGATACACTATGATGAAATTCCCTAATTCATCTCTGAAGGTAAGATCCATTGCTCCTTAGAATGTGGCACTGGCATTGATCAAACCAAAAGGCATTCTACAATATGCAAATGTGCCCCAAGGTGTAGTGAAAGCAATTTTATGTTGATCTACTTCATTAACTTCTACTTGATTATATCTAAAAAAACCATCTAACATTGATAACATTTCTGAGCTGGTTACTATTTGAAATACTTGATCCATGATGGGTAGAGGGTAGTTATCCTTTAGAGAAGATTGATTGAGATTCTTGAAATCCACACAAATACAAATTTCTCCATTATTTTTTCTTAAAGGAACTATGTTCATGATCTAGATGGAATGGTGAATTAGAAAAATTATTTTGGCATTCAACATCTTCTAAATCTCTGAAAGGATAGTACGTGATATTTTGGGATCGTATTTCCTCTATTTCTATTTGTGAGGTACTAACCCAGTCTTAAGGGGAATTTCATGTTGAATTTGTTTAGGCCTGGAGGATTTAAAGTCATCATAATAATATGCCAAAACATCAATGTAAAGGTGAAGAAGAGTAATGAATTTGAGCTTTTCATCAATAGTGCAACATTTTTCAATGTTGACCATTTTGAGATTTTATTTCGTACTCAAATTTACTTGATTGAACTCCTTACAAGAACTTGGATCCATTTGTTGCTACTTGATATACCTATCATGCTTATCAAATAGATTTTCAAGAGAAACCAAACCTTTTGGGATTTTATTCCTTTTGAGTTGAAGAAACTCTTCACCAATTTGTGAATCTCTTTTAGGAACTGATTCCCATGGGGGAGAGTCACTACCTTTAAAATAAATCTCTTCAAAACTATCCATCTTTTCCAAAAAAGTGACAATTTGATTATCGCCATTAAACACCTACCAATGGTCTGCATTATCAAGTACACTTGGTTGAAAGACTAGCTCAATAGTGTTCTTGTTCCCTTTGAAATATTTATGAGGAACCATGAGGGTTTTAGAAATAGCCAATGAATTTGCACGATCATTAAACTCTCTTGGCACTATAGAAATATTGAAAGCATCAAAACTTTCAATCCAATCCCATACAATATTGTAATAATGCCATAGTCTTTCATTTTTGGTTTAGTATAGACTTCTCACTTAAAAAAACACCAATTTAACATCTCCCTAGGCAAGGAGAATTTTAACACCTTTAACATGAAAAACTTGTAATCTGCACAATAATGATTCATATTTGGTGGTGTTGTTGGTATTGCCGAATTGCAAATTGTATGAGTAAGAGAAGATTTTTCCTTATGGGGATATCAAAACAATTTCAGCTCTATAATTGGTAGAAGAATAGTTACCATCAAATTCTAAAATCCAAACATCATTAAAATTTGATGTTCTTAAATATTTCTCTTCATTAGTGAGGGAAGACCCCATTTTACCTAAACTTTTCTCTACAAATTCTTCTAATTTTATATCTATATTATCTGAATTGTGACCTAATAATTTTTTTTTGATGAAATAGAAACATCTTTAGTGGACAAAAAATAATTACCCATTCCTAAGGATTCAAACAAAATTTGAGCTTTAGGGTCTGATGTTTGAGTAACGATATATTTTGACTCTTTCTCAGGAAGCAAATTTTACATGATGCCCTTAATAGGTATCCTCACTTTAGATAGATCCATGTTCAACTCTCCATCTACATATTTACAAAAATTACGTCTAAGAAAAATGCCATAAGAAGCTGGAACATCAGCCACTAAGACTATCATCTTAATCTTCTTATCTAGAAAAGCCATAAATGCAAATTGGGCATCTTTGATTTGACTCAAAAGTGGCACTTGCTTATTTTCCATGGAGAAACATCTCCCAAAAGTCTTAGTTAAAGTAATATTGAGGGAATCTTCTACCTTGGCAGTTATAACATGATCAGAGGCTCTAGATTCTATTATACAATTGCTCAATTTATGACCATTTATCAGTAGAGAAACATAAAAAGGTTTTATTTTTCCAGGGGAAACAAGAGGAGTAACTACAATATTATTTTGGGTGGATTTGTTCTTTAGGGGATCATGAGTCACTTTTGAAAATTATTGTCTTGTAGGGATGGTTTTGTTTTTGATGCATTCAGCCAACCTATCCAACTACTCAGGGTTGACTTGTAAGTACTCAAACTCAAACATTTAGATCTTGGTATTCCTAGCATGATCAATTATGTTGAATAAATGGAATGAACTAGAAATAAAGGAAGGAAGTCCATAATTATAATTTTTATTTGATGTGGCACTGGTCTAAGGAATATAAATAGAAGGTATAGGATTGTTTGAGGTACTTACTTTCTTATTGGTCATTGGGTCCTTTGATTGGAAAGGTAGTGAAGTTCCCCATTTAACAATTGAGATCACTGGCTGAGGTTCTTTTACTGCTTTTACCCTATCAACTTGTTGAGTTAACTAGTTTTGGGACCTAGTACAAATAGCATATGCTCCATCAAACACTTCTCCCTTTTTTCTAACTTCATCTTGGTAATTCAGAAAACCAATATTAGAGTTGCCAGCTAATTCTTCTTCTCCTTCTTCAAAGATATTAGCATCCTCTTATTGGTCTAACTTAGGATGGAAAGAGAAATCATGTTCAACTTCATAATAACTGACTGTTGAGTTGATTGATGTTACTTCAATGGCAAGCTTTCCCTATATGGGAGGAAGATGATTGGGTTGCCCTTGATTTTTGGCAGCATTGCCTTGATATGAATGGTTGGGAAATGTCCTCCTTGGTATATCCTGATAAGGAGGAGTAGACATACCTTGGGACATTTGCCTTTTTAGAGCTAGCAATACATTCACTAACTTTTGCACCATAGGATCAATAGTGCTTGTGGAAGAATTTTTAGCAGATGAAGAAAATTTATTTATATTAGGATCTCTTCTTATCTTACCTGCAAGGATAAGATCATCTTCAACCTTGGTAGTCAAAATCTAAGCTACATAAAGATCTATATGGCCAGCCTACCTTAATAGAAAACTCACTTTGAGAAGTTGAGAATTGATGAAGAACTTTAGATTTTTTGGTGTTGGCTAAGAAATTGTAGGAATCTTGTTCCTCAGCTTATTGAATTTATCAATGAAGTCTTGCATAGGCTCATGAGATTCCTTCTTCATTTGCGTAAGTTGAGCCAACAAGGCATGTGCATCTTCTATGGGTTTGAACCTATCCTCAAACTTGGCCTTGAGAGTTTTCCAGTTAGTTATAGTTTGAGCTTGAAGATGATAAAACCAATCTATGGTAGCACCTTGTAATGTTTTTACAAATAGTCTTACCGCTATATCTTTATATTCAATGCTTATCACACCATAGGCTATGCAGAAAGCTACAATATGATAATTAGGATGAACTTTCCCATCACCATAGAACTTGGGAAAAAAATTTCTTGAACTACGAGGTAGTTCATGAAAAGGTGGGGATAGATTTAGGGGGCCAAAAGTGTTACCCCAAGGGCCTTGGGCTACCATGATATGATGATTGAAAGGAGGGATAACAAACCTTTATGGAGTATGTATAGACAAAGCTCTACAAGCAGAGGAAGTAGTAGCTTTTCTTGGTATTGGAGACCTAACATTGGTAGGAGGAAAACTCCTGGTTTGTTGAAGGCGAGATTATAGAGGAGAAAGATCAAAATTATTTTGCTTCGCAAACTCAAATATAGGATCAACAATACCCTGAGCTCTTTGGATTCATGTATACCATGGATCTACCAAAATGTAGAATGGAAAAGAACTATAAATGCTTCAATTTGAAGTGTGAAGCTTCAAATTACACATTCTTCCCCAACAAAGTCATCAAAAAACTGTTAGGTGATTATTTTATTATTAACTAACTAAAGACAAAATGGTTATATCAACCACAGTGTAATGAGATAAATATCTACTCTCAGCAAGGGGAGGCTCCCTATAAACTATCATAAACTTAACCTATACTAAATACTAACTCAGGGGTGAGATCATATCATCCATTTCTCTTTTTTCAAAAATGATGTTCACAAAACAAAAGGAAAACTTCTCAGGTAATAATTGAATCCACAAGAAACCCATGAAAGAACAAAGTCTTTCATTGCTTCTCTTATTGATTTATGACTTATATCATAGTAAAATGAGGTGCAACCCAAAGTCTTCACTGAAAACTACAATAGAGCATATGATTATAAAAGATAAAGGTAGTTCAAAGCCTTTCCAATATCCTTCACTCTAAGACACTAAAACACAAACTAAAGACTCCTATGGTAGCACAAAGTCTCCATAATTAGCTTCAAAACATCTCCTAGATTATTTTCACTCACTCTGCTTGTTTGATCAAATGGATAAGATTATATTTAGGAAAAGGACATAAGAACAATTTCCTATATAACACAAGTTATTTCAACACAAAGTTTGAAAGGTCACTTACTTTCTCATTCACCTGATAAAATTTGATCAACAATATGAGCTCAAAGTCTCAAAAATGTCTTTCAATTTGGGAAAAGTTTTGCCTCCAATAACTGAGAGATCCCCCCTCTCAAAAATGAGAGATTACAATATATAGCATCCAAAAGAAAGACTTTGGCTCTTCTTTTCTATAAATGGCCCATGCTACCTTGAATGCATTGGAAAAAGGAAGTCCTATGAAGGGGCCATACTAGAGTAGATTACCAGCCTTGACTTTGGCATTTAAATCATATATAATGTCTCTTCAAAATCATGGGTTTCTTGGTCCTCTAAAAGACAAGGCCACTGCTCTTTATGATACTTACACGACTATCCACTCGTCTTTACTCAAATGAAGAAAAATAGGCCACACCATTGAATGCTTACACTCTTTGATAACCACTTGGTGGACTATTCCACCCACTAGAATAACTCTTCTATCGACGCTTTTATATTCTCTATTTTGTTCCCTCTTTCCTTGCTATTTTTTGTCTCTTCCTAGTGATTTGAGCTCTCGAGACTATCTTCTCACCTTTTGTTGGCTTCTCTGGATCCTTTCTCAGTGGATCACTGAGTTTGTCCTCAGGTCTGCATCATTCAAAAACCAATGGTTATTCCATTATCTTGAATTTGATGTCTATGGGGACATCACCAATTGCTTGAACCTTTTAAACCTTGGACCATCTTTTAGAGTTCACTAGTTTAATGGTTCAATGGTTTTTAGCTTCAACGGTTCGGCAGCTCAATACTTTATGTTTTGCAAAGAGTTGTGTTCACTTAGTCTTCTTATGAATTCAATGTATCATTAAACCAACTATTTGACCCTTCTATTTGAACCTTCTGCTTGAACCTTCCACTTGAACCTTCTGCTTGAACCTTTTTAGTGAAGTTTGCGGTTCAAAGTTCAATACGACTATGGTCGGTCTATATAGTTCATTTCATATCATTGAACCCCACTGTTGACCCATATATCATTGAACCTCGATGGTAAACCCTTTGAAAATGAGCAATTTCCTTTACCAAAAAGGCTTGTGCAATTAAATAACTTGACTGCTTAGAACATTTTTGAGAAAGAAGGAGACCATTTTTGGCCTGCAGGATTAGAATGGTCAACAAGTTGTCCACAAAAATGAGTGACTAGTTTTCGGAACAACATAATGCCATGATCCATATCATGAATTTTTCTTGTTTTCTCAGATGCCATGATGTACATCATGCTCCATACCTACTTGACCAAACTAACAAACTAACAACTAAAATTTCTAGATATAAATTTTGGTTTAGTACATTACACATGCTATTACATTATTATATATCTCTAGGCATACCCCTATTGTTCTAATAATCTCTCAATTAAAATCATGTTATATCTTGAGATATTTTATTGATTATCATTGTTATATCATGTACATTTATAGTATAACACACTTGTAGGGCTTATTCTTTTGAGGGAAATCATTACAGGGTACCTATTCCTACCCTCAAAAGAGGGGGAAACAAACAAGGGCTTTTCTATAGAGATCAAAGCTCCTATCAATCAAAAAATATAGTTTCAAAACAACTAAAATGGCAACCAGTCATCAAATAAATTAGAATAGACCATGAATATAGTTAAGAATCCATAATAGTCATTAGTTTCAGCAAACGATAACAATGTTGAGACTAGACAACAACACCAAACACCAGGGTGTCTTATTTTTGGTACTCCTATCCAAATAGCATAAAATCCAAATTTTATAGAAGTAGGTAGAAAATTAGGTTTAGCTATAATTTTTCACAATCAGACTAGTTTAGAATCATCAGTTTTCAATATAGTTTTCTTAGAGAATCCAAATATAGGGGCATCATATGCAACATGATTGGCTCTTACTTCTAGTTTTTGATACAATAGTTGGTATAAATTTAAGATCAAAATCCATGTTTTAGACACCAGTGATTGGGGGAAGATTGCATAGCACTTTTTCTTCTTTTCTTTTTGAGTTCAACATTACCCAAACATTCTTAGCAGTTGCATGCCTTACTCCATCTACAAGTGGTTGGCATCATTTTGAAGTGGATTTCATACAAGCCTAATCTCCACATTCTTGAGTTCTCAAGTGACTTCCACATAAGCTAAATTTTCAATTTTTGGAGTGGCTTTCATACAAGCCCAATCTCCATATTTTTTGAGTTGGCCAATATTGGCCTAGTTTTTAGTACACATTCAACTATCCATGCCACATTATCAAATTTCTAGAGCATTAAATGGATTCATAATTTATCTCATACGACATACTTCTTCATATTGGTATCAATTCATAGCTTCACTTCACAGGGCAATGATGGATCTAAGGGGCTAGCTTTTGTATTCTTGATCCACCTATTTAGAGGGATTAGACACATAGTCTAAACATCAATTAGCACATGTATGATCATATAAATTCACATAGTATGAAATTATGGAGCCAAAGGGAAAACCTTTATATTCTTAAGCCACCTATTTAAAGGGATTAGACACACAATCCAAACATTTATTAGTACATGTATGATCATCTAGCTTCACTTAATAGGTGATGATGGAGCCGAAGGGCCAATCTTTGCATTCTTGAGCCACTTTCTAGGGAATTAAGAAATCAACTTCATTCAAGATATAAATTTTAGTACAACATCATTCAATACATGCCTAGCATACTCAACCTTACTCAACATCATAATAGGTTTTATATTGGTTCGCATACTTGATGAGGTGTATTCATTCCTCTCTCTCTCTCTCTCTCTCTCTCTCTCTCACTCTCTCTCACCTAGCTTTATACATTCTTGTTTTATGTTGAATATAATAAGAACTGATCTACTCTTTGTTTTCCTTTCACAAATTCACACTTACATAACTTACTCTCTATGCACTATCTAGCATTACTCAGCATCACACAAGCTTCATGGGATTCACCTTTGTAGGTAAGTTTAGGTACACTTTCTATTTTCATTTATCCTATTATTTCACTTTATTGTATCACTAAATAAAGGGGGGAAATGTAGTCATATTAAATGCAAAAATTGGTAACTTGAGCATGGCTAATGACACCCAATCCTTAGGTCCCTCTTGCTTACTTTCATGACCCTCTTAAGCTTACTTTCACTGATTCCAAATCATTTGTGGCCTTCCAAAATTGATCTCAATTGACCTAGGACTCTTTTTTCACAACCAATCCATCCCCCTAGGCCCCATCAGCTTAGAACAATATCACCCAACTTAGACACTAGCATCAGACCCTAGGGTGTCTAGCTTTTAGTTATATTGTCCAAGTGCATCTTAGGCCCCAATGGCCATTTCCTTTTGGATCCTTATCTTCAATCATGTTGGCCTAACATGAATTCATTTAACCCATGACCAATAGATCCATATAAAATCCCATTCAAAGATCATTTAGAAATGGGTTAGAAAATATCATTCAATCAAGTAAGAATATAAGCAAGACCACTCAAAAAATCTTCCCTATTCTCTACATACAACTAGCCTATACACTTTCAATCCAATTCAAGACCTTACACTAGTCCTTAGTCATCTCAAGCATACTCAATTTTAGCATTTCCTACATTTCATTCACTATTTCACCAAGCACTCTCAAAGGGATAACTACATATGGCTTGATCCTCCTCAGAGTATTGGTATGTAGGTAGCATGCTCACACATGGGGTGTGAATCACGTCTAGTGCATCTTACACACATTAACCCCTTTTTCCTATTTTTCAAAGTTCTATTGAATTGAATAAAATATATAATTACATAAATAATCATCTCTACAAGGAGCTCTATTGATAGCGAGGCTCTAAAATTTGGTACACAAGCTCACACTGACCAAGCAAACAAAACCCATAAAGATTAAATCCTCAAGATAATAGTGCCAAAGAAGGACTATAACATCAGAAACCCATGGTGTCTAGTTATGGAACTCCTATCCAATCAAGAAATGAAGTTTAAGATTCTATTTAGGATAGTGTCTCAGGATTACACAAATTTCTAGACCTTGTCTCAGTCAGAACAACACATAATAAGATAAGTTTAGTTTTCTTTCTCTCAGTACTATTTTTAGAAAATCTCTAATTATCAACAAATTTCACAAATTAGTAGCTTTAATTTGGAGTATTATTTACTAGTTTTCTCCTACTCAGACCCTTTTATTATTTAGGAATTAAACACCAATTTCTCTAAAAATAATAAATCACATGCTCTTAATTATAGGTCATACACTATAAAACATTCAAAATGTGATCAAACAAAGATAAGGTGTGTTATACACACCCAAGTATGCATTTTTTCTTTTAACCTAATAATTTCATCATTATGAATTACTAGATTAAAGGGGCAAGGGTAGCATGTGGGGATAGGGAGAATGTAGATATTAAATTGAATATTTATAGAATATTAGTCTTATACATTTGACAAATATCAATCAAGGATTTACCCTTCAGGTATAGACCTCCCTGCTACCAAAAGGCTTGTATTCACCATCTCATTATGCCTAATGCTTATCTCTTAAAATGACCCATATCATTTTATTAACCCAGGTCTCATGTAATATATATAAATTTTAAAACTTGATAAACATTATTCACTATTAGTTTCAAATTCATACATATTTCTATCTTTCTTGACACTATCGACCATAGAGGGACACTACCACTGAAGGTAGTGTCTAAATATTTATCTAGTGTCTATTTTATAAAAGTCATCTAATGAATCTAATATTGAACTCCTCATCACATAATGGATCTCTAATACCAAATTATCCATTAAAAAAACCATAGAGCTTATGAACACATATCTCACTTCCTCAAATCAAACACTCTTCTATTAAATTGAACAAATACATGCTCTTAGTGCATGCTCTTCTACAAGCTTACAAAGCTTCTTCAGATTCACAATAGTCATTACCCATCATACAATAAAAAATGATGTCAACACTTATAAAGGAAAACAAAAAATAAAAAGAGAATGATAAAATATAAGAGAAACCAAGGAAGCATGCCATTCTCCACCTAGAGGGACTATTCATCAATATGAAAAGTTGTCTCCACCATGTGTTCCACTTTAGATTACACCCCCACCAATATGTGTTATGTAAATGGTGTCCCACTCTACATGAGTGGTCAATCAAGAAAGTAGTATTTATCCCCCACCTTTAAAAGAGTCTAAAAAGGTAAAATAACTCCTTTTAATTAAAGTCAAACTCATTCTCATAAGCCCCCACATGGAAATGTGCCCCACTTCCATCATGTTAATCAAAATCAAGTTGTCCTTATGTCTTGGAAGATAATTATGGCACCCTGTGCCACCTAGTTAGATTGAATAGTTTTTATGAGTAAACATGAATAGTGTTTATGATACCTCATCAGTGAATAGTGTCATCATGAATAGTTTTTATGACACCTCATTAGTGAATAGTGTTAGCATGAATAGTGATTTTTTCTCCACACCATTCTCCTTTGGTTGAAAATAACTTAGGTCCTCTAGTTTTGGTTGATGTAAGATCATAGGAACCCTTGGATGCTCTTGCATTAGATACCTTAGGTTTTAAAATGTTATCTCTTACTCACATGGATGGGGTAAGTGGTAGAACCACTATTTTGGTGATGCAATGTAATGACCGTGACATCCCATTATAACACACCAAGAGTACAACTATTGGTTCTCTCTTTTTATTCTCCATTTCTAGCTTCTACTTGATGGTTTTCCTCCTCTCCTTTTATCATATCCTATCCTTCTCTCTCTCTCTCTCTCTCTCTCTCTCTCTCTCTCTCTCTCTCTCTCTCTCTCTCTCTCTCTCTCTCTCTCTCTCTCTCTCTCTCTCTCTCTCTCTCTCTCTCTCCCTCTCTCTCCCCCCCCCCCTCCTTGTGGTATTTGAACCACCATATATTCTCTCCTTTGTGGGATTAAACCCACCATCAACTATAATTATCCATAAAAAGCATAACCATCTCTAAATCAACTCATATGTGGGATAAAACTTGTTACAAACCAACCAACTCCACCTAAATCCCACTTGGATTTATTCACAACTTGTCCAACCATCTTTTGGATCACTCAAAACATCACACACCATAATTTTAAGCTCCTCACTCATGGTTGAAACATAATACTCCATACTCTCCTCATGTGCACTTGATTTTACATAAACCACTTCTATAATTTCCTTCATGAAAACCTTAAAATCCTCATGGATGTTATCTTATTTCACCTCTATCTGTAACTCTACATGTCTACAATATTCATTCTTATACAAATATACATGGATGAAATATTATGTTATCAACTTTCCATCATCCTTCACAAGTATGTCTCCATCTATGGGATACTCACATCTCATTTCCATACCATTATTCTAAAAATCAAAAATATGATTCACACATAGAAGCCTCTCCTCCTTATTATATTCAAAGACAACCTCATTCTTCTAATTCACATACTTATCTTTTCTAGTACTTGGAATATTTTTTAGATACTCACATGGAAATCTATTTCTTCTCTTCTCTCTCAAGCCTCAATATATGAAGCTTCTTCATCCATCATGGCTGAAACTTTGTGTGCAAAAATTAACCCATCAACTTAGAAACCATATGTTCCCACTCACAAACTTCTGATGCAGGAGCATCTACACAAGACATGGTTATGATTTAAATTTAAAAACCCGATTATTGTATTTCCCTCCAAATGTTGAAATTAAAGAGAAATGGTAATTAGTAAAAGTGAAAAGGTAAAATAATTGTGGGCTATTGAAGAAATCAAGGAGTGGTTGAAAATATTCCAACCTGGGCATGCTGTTGTAATTGAAAAACTGTATTTGATTCCCTTAAGCCAAGTTTGGCGTAGAGGTTAGGGAAAAAGATTTATTCAAAACAAAATATATACCATTCTGATATAGACAGGAAAAAAGAAGAGTACGTAGAGGAAGGAGGAGAGCAGAGGATGCAGAAAGGGAGAAGAAAGAGGAAGGACAGAAAAGAAGGAGAAAAAAAAAACCAAATCCGTTCCAGAGATGAAGAGGGACGAAGAGGAAAACAAAACAGGGGCGCAAGAGAGGAGGAGCTGCAATTCACAGATAAGCTGAGATGTATGTCCATCTATTTTATTAATAAAGGTGTGTTATAAAAGATATTGTTTTCTCCTATATTCCTTCGGATTGTTACTGGGTCGTTTCGAATCCCTTGCTGGTTCATGTTGTGCTGGGACATTGTTTCCTCTTTACAATGCATATATGCTATAGAAAGTAGTTTTTCTTTTTACACTGGGCGTTCAAAGTTAAGTTTGATTTTTACAATGCATAAATCAATGCTGGGCGTTCAAACTTAATTCTGGTTTTACCTTACAATGCATATCATTACTGGGCATTAAAATGTTCGGGTCATAATGGAGGTTGACGTTGAATGAAGATGAGACAGTCTGAAATGCGTTAAGATTAGGCCGATGTTTCTTGTTTTTACCTGATTCATAGAAGACTGAAACGCATATTTGTAGTTGTTGAAAGCGACGAGAGGTTGTATGAAGAATTCGTTGAATTCTTGACTGAAATGAAACACTGTTTCAGTTAAGTCAAAACAGCTGAGATGTTTCATCTATACACGAGATTTTGTATTTCACTGAGAGTGATTACTGATGTCAGTAATTGGAAAACATTGTAGCATTCGTTTCCATCAATGCTTTGTGTGGTAGTAATGAAGGTGGGTGGATGTATTTGTATCTACTTTCTACATTAAACTTACCAGAGGATTGATTTGCAGGCTATGTTCTTAGGTGTATCATAGAAAACCATGTTTCAAATTGTATGATGTGGTTGTATCGTTGCTAATCACGAGGCATTAGTATTGGGACATCCCATGGTTGATTTTAATGGAGTGGAGGAAGAAATCAATCTGTGATCATTTTAAAGGGCACGAGAGCAGTTTTGTGATTTTAGACGTGTTTGACATGGTCAGAACATCAAATATGAAAGAAAGATGTCAAGTATTCTATTTTTGCACTTCCACTTATAGGGACATATGACAAGAAATTAGTGGCTAATGACTTGTTAGACCCTGCAGGACAAGACTGCGCACCATTTTAGAGCAGAGTTTTGTGCAGAAGGTGAACACACCATTTGTCCCATCTGGAGGTAGAAAGATAAATGTGTTTTGTTATGGAGTATACAAGATCACATCTCTTCCATGGACTGAAACCTCATCCTATCAGCCATCAGTTTATCAGTACATTCAAATTCTCCATTTGTCAAAGTTTTCCAGATTTTACGGACTCAGCAGGGTGGTCATTTGTATGATTTTATATTAGTCATTTTGATATATATACAAAATTGAAATGCAGTATTAGTTGTTTATGCACCATTTTGGTATCAGAGCTTGAAGCTCTTGGGGATTTAGGAATGGATTATAAGTTGCTGCAGAATTTGGAATGGTTGTATTTGTGAATGATGTTACAGTTGTGATAGGAATTGGCAAGGATCAACAGGGCAAGCACTGGAAGACTCTGCTGGAGAAAAGGTATGAGCAACTTTACTTTTGATATGAGTTTATTTTGTTAAGAAGCAAATAGGTGAAGAGAAAGGTAGCCAAGCCATTGAGGCTTAAAAAGAGAAGAAGCCAAGGAAGGCTTAGAGAAGAAGATCCAAGAAGAAGCTTGGATAGCTTGCCAAAAGACTAAGGTGAAACAGACTTAGGTGAGGTAAAGGATGAAGTTTTGAGAAGAGGGACTGCCTAGAAGAAGAAGATCCAAAGCAAGGTAAGCTTGGATTTGTAATTTGTGTTTGTTGAAGAGTTGTCTAAAGAGTTGATGCAGGATTGAGAAGAGGATCAAAAGACTAGGATGCAAAAGGCCTAGGTGAGATCACATGGATTGTCAAAAGACCAGTCAAGGAAAAGGCTTGGGTGAGACAAGGGATCAAGAGACCGAAGTGGAAAAGACTTGGGTGAAGATCTCAGAGATGGAAGCATTGTTGAAAGCACTGCAGAGCAGCAAGGCACATGAGGGCAGCAAAAGGAAAGCAAGCATCAAAGGTATGACTAATGTTGATTTTAATAAAGAAATTGATAGTTTAAAGAAAGAATTATCTAAGGTTAAGGATGAGTATGAGTATTGGATGCAGCTGAATAGACAAGCATGGGTATGGCCAATAAAGAAGAGGGTAAAGTGGCCAATAGTTCTCCTAATGAAAAGGAGAAGAAGGCAAAATGAGATTGCC
This sequence comes from Torreya grandis, assembly GCA_037957365.1. Lineage (NCBI taxonomy): Eukaryota > Viridiplantae > Streptophyta > Pinopsida > Cupressales > Taxaceae > Torreya > Torreya grandis. Next base: position 585,966 of record JARHVA010000975.1, on the reverse strand, counting down.
ATGAAGAGGGAAGCCCAAAGAGGCAAGAAGATAAGAAGGTTGCCAAGTGAGCAACAAGAGGAAGAAGTTGAGAAGAAGGTTCTCATTGAGGAGAACAAGAGAGAAGAGAGACAAGAAGGAGTGCCAGGAAGAGCACTTGAGAAGATGAGAATGTCCATCAAGAGGATACTCATGGAGACATTATGGTCTCTTGTTTTTGTATTTAATGCTGTTTTTGAGTGGGTAAATGCAGGTATGAGCAGCCTATTGAAGGTCAAGAGAAGGGCCTTGGAGAGTAAATAAATTGGTATAGGAAAAGACACCAAATGCATGAGTGAATATGCAGGAAAGAGAAGAGAGTTTGCTGCTGTTGATAGGGTGCATTGGTTAATGCATGAGAGAGAAGAAGTAGAAGATGAAGCTGAATTCTATGATTCCATTGAAGGCCAGGAAGAAGAAAGAGAGCAGCCACGCATAAAAGAAGAAGAAAGGACAGATAATCAAGAAGCCATGCAAATGGAGCAGCCCATTAAGGAGGTAAAGTTGAGTTCAAAATTTGATTCTTCTTATAAACATGAAATTGTTGATATACATGTTAAAGAAGCAATTAGAAAAGTGAAGTTTCCAATTAACCATGGATATGTGATGCCTAAATGGTGGAAGAAACAAACTCCCAAGCAAGGGGAGGTGTTGGTATAAAGGCATGAATGCAGGATGCCTACATGGCTTGAGAAGAGAAATGGTAAGAAGGAGAATCTAATGTGGGTGCCTAAGAAGGCTAAGAGTGAAGAAGATGTGAGTGTTCAAACAGCAACACCAAGAAATCAATGGAGAAAGGTAAAGGATGATACAAGTACATGGAAAGGTAAGACAATTGTTTGCAATGAAAGGGATAATGATTTGTTTGAATCATTTAATGATATTTTTATGAAAAATGAGGAATGGAAAGTGGCTGTAAGAACTAATGTACAGCAAGGAGAGACTTCCAAAGGGATGGATGATGAGAAAAGGAAAGAATATGCAGCAGAACAAACAAGATGGCTCCAGGCAGAGATTGAAGAAAGCAAGGAGACAGAAGGTATGAATAGTGCAATTGTTTCTGATGAATATACTGATGTGGATGAAGAAGCTGATTTGTATGAAGAAACTATAAAATGGATGAATGTAATTATAGAGGATGAAAGACAATCTGGTCCTAAGTTTGATATAGGACATGAAGATTTGAATGAGTTTATGTTGAGTGATGAAATGAAGAGTAAGGCTAGTAAGGAACAAGCAATCCTTCAGGTTGATAAGCCCAAGTTTGATGAAGATTGTGAGATAGATGAGATCTCACTAAAGGTAGAGTTGAGAATGATAGAGGAGTTGTTTGGTAATTCAAGAGAAATGAAGGAAGGTACAAGCTATGGTGAAGGCAGCATTGGAAAGAGTAGAACAAGACAAGAGCAAAGCAATGAGACCAAGGCAGTTTTGGTCAAGAAACAAGAGCAAGAATGTGAAGGCAGCCGAGAGGCTTCATGGCCTCAATGTTTTTCTACTAAGGTGGCTTTTGATGTTTTGAATGCAGGTATGGAAGACATATATGAAGATGAAGACATATGTTTTGAAGACATGTATGAATATGAAGAAGCATGGAGATTGGACCTGGCAGCTGAAAAGGAGATGAGAAGAAGAACATACCAGAAGAGAAAGAAAAGCAAGATGAAAGGTAAAGACCAACAAAGACAAATTCAAACATTGGCATTGACAAGAAGACCTTGGGATCCAGGTATAGAATGAAGGCTACAGCATGGATGCAGTATTTCATTTGAACTAAGGTTCAAATTGTTTCTAGAGGGAGAGTATGATGCAGGAGCATCTACACAAGACATGGTTATGATTTAAATTTAAAAACCCGATTATTGTATTTCCCTCCAAATGTTGAAATTAAAGAGAAATGGTAATTAGTAAAAGTGAAGGTAAAATAATTGTGGGCTGTTGAAGAAATCAAGGAGTGGTTGAAAATATTCCAACCTGGGCATGCTGTTGTAATTGAAAAACTGTATTTGATTCCCTTAAGCCAAGTTTGGCGTAGAGGTTAGGGAAAAAGATTTATTCAAAACAAAATATATACCATTCTGATATAGACAGGAAAAAAGAAGAGTACGTAGAGGAAGGAGGAGAGCAGAGGACGCAGAAAGGGAGAAGAAAGAGGAAGGACAGAAAAGAAGGAGAAAAAAAAAAAAAAAAAACCAAATCCGTTCCAGAGATGAAGAGGGACGAAGAGGAAAACAAAATAGGGGCGCAAGAGAGGAGGAGCTGCAATTCACAGATAAGCTGAGATGTATGTCCATCTGTTTTTTTAATAAAGGTGTGTTATAAAAGATATTGTTTTCTCCTATATTCCTTTGGATTGTTACTGGGTCGTTTCGAATCCCTTGCTGGTTCATGTTGTGCTGGGACATTGTTTCCTCTTTACAATGCATATATGCTATAGAAAGTAGTTTTTCTTTTTATACTGGGCATTCAAAGTTAAGTTTGATTTTTACAATGCATAAATCAACGCTGGGTGTTCAAACTTAATTCTGGTTTTACCTTACAACGCATATCATTACTGGGCATTAAAATGTTCGGGTCATAATGGAGGTTGACGTTGAATGAAGATGAGACAGTCCGAAATGCGTTAAGATTAGGCCGATGTTTCTTGTTTTTACCTGATTCATAGAAGACTAAAACGCATATTTGTAGTTGTTGAAAGCGACGAGAGGTTGTATGAAGAATTCGTTGAATTCTTGACTGAAATGAAACGCTGTTCCGGTTAAGTCAAAACAGCTAAGATGTTTCATCTATACACGAGATTTTGTATTTCACTGAGAGTGATTACTGATGTCAGTAATTGGAAAACATTGCAGCATTCGTTTCCATCAATGCTTTGTGTGGTAGTAATGAAGGTGGGTGGATGTATTTGTATCTACTTTCTACATTGAACTTACCAGAGGATTGATTTGCAGGCTATGTTCTTAGGTGTATCATAGAAAACCATGTTTCAAATTGTATGATGTGGTTGTATCGTTGCTAATCACGAGGCATTAGTATTGGGACATCCCATGGTTGATTTTAATGGAGTGGAGGAAGAAATCAATCTGTGATCATTTTAAAGGGCACGAGAGCAGTTTTGTGATTTAGACGTGTTTGACATGGTCAGAACATCAAATATGAAAGAAAGATGTCAAGTATTCTATTTTTGCACTTCCACTTATAGGGACATATGACAAGAAATTAGTGGCTAATGACTTGTTAGACCCTGCAGGACAAGACTGCGCACCATTTTAGAGCAGAGTTTTGTGCAGAAGGTGAACGCACCATTTGTCCCATCTGGAGGTAGAAAGATAAATGTGTTTTATTATGGAGTATACAAGATCACATCTCTTCCATGGACTGAAACCTCATCCTGTCAGCCATCATTTTATCAGTACATTCAAATTCTCCATTTGTCAAAGTTTTCCAGATTTTACGGACTCAGCAGGGTGGTCATTTGTATGATTTTATATTAGTCATTTTGATATATATACAAAATTGAAATGCAGTATTAGTTGTTTATGCACCAACTTTCCTATTACCTATCCATTATCTCCTTACTTAGATATCCTTCCCAAAAATTATTGAAACTTCACTCATCCTCTTACTTTCAACTTTTACCCTCATGGGGTCTTCAACATTCTCTTTCTCAAAATATATCTCTAGATTAACTATCCAAGTCATGAGCTCTTCTGAATTCTCTTATCCATTCAAAGATGTACTTATTTTCTCCACCATAGTCTTGCTCATCTGATCAATTAATCCATAGTCTTGCTCATCTAATCAATTAATCCTTGTCATTGTATTCTCTACATCTTTTACACCTATAACAAAATTCACTTTGACATATTCTACCCAACACTCTCCCTTATTAAAAAATGCCTCCTTTTGTTTTCTACCCAAACAAATATGTTAAAAAATGTAGAAATAAATCTCTTAACACATTCTACCCAACAATATCCTTTGTTATAAGATGCCTCCTCTTGTTTTCTACCCATAATAATGTGGAAAAAAAGTGAATAATTCAAACTTTATTTGATATAAAAGGATGGAATTAAATTCATCTCCTCATCACGTAATGGAGCTTTGATACCAAATGATGAATCCAATACTCAACTCCTCATCACACAATAGATCTTTGATACCAAATTATAAAAATAAATTCATTTCCTCATCATATAATGGAGCTCTAATACCAAATTATGGAATCACTCTTCAGGATCTACATCACACACTTGAGCTTTGATACCAAATGATGAATCCAAATTATCCCACACAATAACTTATTATATTAATATGAACAAATCATACAATAGATTTATGCTACAAAGATTCAACAATCTTAACACTCCATAAAACTTTAAAATGCACATACCAATGAGGCTCTATATATCTTACATACTAATTTTAAATACTACTATTAACCTAGCTTTCTACCACCAACCTAATCTAGCCTACCAATGCCATTGATTCAATTCCTTTTATAGAAAGTTACAAGAAGAAGATAAGAACATGACAAAATACAAGGGAAGCCAACAAATTTACCACCCTCCATTTGGAGGGAATAGTGGCCTATATTTAATATTATCTCCTTCATGTGATTAGAGTCAAAAGTATGGAATAAACTTTAGACAAAGTGCCCACCACCATGTGCCATAAAAAATGGTGTCCCACTCCACACGAGTGGTCAATCAAGAAATTAGTCTTTGTCCTCCACCTTCAAAAGAGTCTATAAAAAGTAAAAGATCTCCTTTTAACTAAATTAAAACTCATAAACATAAGCCACCAAATAGAAATGTGCCATAATTCTATCATCTTAGTTAAAAACAAGTCACCCATGTGTCTTGGAAGATAATGGTACTCCATGTCACCTAGTTAGCTTGAATAGTGTTTGTGACACCTCATCAATCAATAGTGTCAGCATGAATAATGTTTATGACACCTCATCAATGAATAATGTCAGCATGAATAGTGATTTTTTCTCCATATCATCATCTTAATTTTAAATGTTTTGAAACATATGGGTTGGATTATTTTTCTTATTAAACCTTACCATGAGATATTTTTGAAAGATGTGGTATAAATATAAGTTTAAGCCTTTTAATTCATCATCTAATAATTACCAAACAAACACCTACTAAATCTAAATCAATTGACTGCACAAGCACTCTAATTTTCCCTATTCATATCTCCTTTCATGGTAAGCATAGAAAAAATTATATCATAGATCTAAAGTATTTAAAGAGTATCGTATAACGATATTTATAAAATTGCAAGATAGATCACCATATGCATCTTCATATACTATATTTCACCCTTGTGCATACACTTTCCCATACATAGGGGATAACTACATAAGTCTGAGGCCCTCCATAGAGAATTGGATATGTAGGTATCACCCATTCATAGAGGGGTCCTTGGGACAACTCAACACTGTGAGTCTACTAACTCATTTTTCAACAAACTAATTTTAAGGGTGAAAAAAGGGTGAAAAAAGGTGAAGAGTTAGGGTTTCATCAATCATCAAAAAATGACAAACTATATACTAGGTTTGAATACATTATCAAAAAGGTGACAAAAATGCAAAACATTGAATTTGCATGCCTCCAGATCCAGTCATTATTCTGTACTAGATACCTATCATATTCAAACACTACCATCGATGGTAGTTTCTACATTTGATGGTATTATCTATGAAAACAAGAATATAATTTTTGAAGTCTAATAATTGATCCAAAATATTTATCTTACATATTTTATAATTATTTATAGTTTAGATCTACCTACACATAAACCAATTAAGTACCATTGTTCCTTATTATTGTAATATCTTTCAATAGTTAGACTTTGATATTTTTAACAATCTCAATTGTATAAATTTAGAATATTATTTATCTAATTTTTCTATTAATTAGCCTATTATATATTAGTTTATCACCCTTTTTTTAGAACTAATTATATATTTATTAATCCTAGATTCCCCATATCTAAATTTAGGGTTAAACAAGTTCTAAAAATACATAATTATTAATGATTATAATTTTGTGAATGCTAAATATGGAAAATTGTTATTTTTAGAAAATACTAATAAGATATTAACTTAGATTTAATTTTGATATTTTTTTATAGTTTATGATATATGATAGTGTGAACCAATAAAAGAGAAGACTATGATTGTTATGATCAGTAGTAGAATCTAAAATTGCTTCTAGACAAGTTTGGTTCCCTAGACAATAGTGAAGGTTGATTGTGTCTATTGAATACATCCCTATATCAATTGATTATGATTGATGACTGACATTGAAAACATATAAAAGTATAACTATGATAATTTAGGGTGAATAACAAACTTTGAGTATATTCTTAGACATGATTGTACTCTTTGGATAATAGTGTAGGTGAACCACATCATTTGATTGTGAACTTATCCACCTTAATTTTGATAAAAATAAGATCCTTCCACATTTTACACATGTGTCTGCTAATTGGGTTAAGATGTTGTGATTTATATTATACTGTGAAAATATCACCATTTTCTTTATTTTTATTTTGAAACCCTAAGGGACTTAATGAGAGCTAAAACTTGTAAAAAGATAAGAGTGTCATGTGTTGATCTAACCCCAATCAGCATATTGATGATTTAATGATACCTACATATCCAAATATTCTAAAGAGGGAAATCAAACCATATGTATTTCTCCCACCTAGAGTGATTGTGAAATTGTACTCCTTGACTATATGTATACAAGTAGAAATATGGCTTTGATTTTTGATAGTGATAACCCTTGACTTACTTTGAGATGATTTATACTTGGATTTTTTATTTTAATTGTGAATGATCTTGAATTTTAGAAGAATAGGGAATATTTTCTCAATGTGTAATAGTGTGAAAGTATTCAATAGATAGTGCCAAGATAGGAACCAAATGTCTTTGAAATGAGATTTTGATTTTCTTATATAGTGAAATGATTTGAAATTTTACTTTATCCAGCCTTATGAAACATGTAATAAGACCCAAAATATTAATTAAAAATTCATAAATTATTCATTATTTGGTATGGGACACAACCAATCTAAGTTGACAGGTCTACAATAGTAGACATGTCTACATAGCATGGATTTTCCTTAGAAAATTAGGGGCAACTAGCATGAGCTTGAGACAATTTGAGGGTAGTATAAGTTTGAGCATTTTATATCAAAAAATTTATGTATAGTAATAGAAAATAGAGGGTAAAACATGCATTTAGATAAATGTATTAGAGGAATGACAAGTAAGAATTATGTATTTGGGTGAAAGTCAAATGGTTTAAGATGTGTTAGTAATTAACATTATCAAGCACTTATGACTAGATTTAGGTATCTACATTTCTCCCCCTTTATTATAGTAATGAAATTAATGAGTAAAAGAGAAATAATTAAACTTGAGTGTGTGCAACATAATTTGAATTTGAGAAGACACTTAATTTTTTAGGGCACCAAAGCCTAAAAAAAATGAAGTATTCATTTGTCCATATTTGAAATTTGAAAAAGATGAAACTATGAAATTGAAAATTGAAAAGAAATAAATGAAGGAGTACACTTGTATGGAGATGAAATAATTTGTTGTGTAACTTTTAAAATATGTATAAATGCACCCCTTTGTCGAAACACTTGGATAATTTGAGCCATTAGTGAATTAGATCAAGTCCTAATTCTAAATAACTAATCAAGCCCTTAAATTAGAAAGATACATATTCTAACTAATATGAATGGGAAAAAGCACACAATGTATGAATCCATAGAACATGTAACCATGATGGGTTCACTATAATTGATGTCAAGGCCATTGAGTGTCACTAATATTGAACATACATCACATGTATTAAAATATATAACCACACAATGTGTTTTCTAAAAGTAATGCCAAGGTTATTGAGTGTCACTATTCTTAAATGTACATTATCTATAATATAATTAATCACATAGTTGTATAAAGATCTAGTTTCTAATTGCACATTCAAAAGAGAATGAAGAATATTCATGCCCTCATCATGACCTTAATGCCAATAGATATGAATTTAAATAAACATTTTGTCTTTGAATTTTTATATTTGAAAATTTGAAAATGTGCATGAATAAGTATCACACCCTTTAAACATTGATAAATGTACATGAACAAGCATCATGCATTTAAACTTAAAAAATGTACATGAACAAGTATCATTCCCCCTAGATTTGAGCCAAATTATATAAAATACCATACCTCTATATGATCAATTATAAATGTATTTGAAACCTTTATCTATTTTTTCATATGCCCATGCATATAAATTCAATTATGTATGAATACATACTTTGATTTTTTACAAAATGAGTGCATATGCATGCGATATGCCCCCAAAAATTTATATTTGATGAGCCAATTTATGTCATACATTTGATTTCTGAATTAATTCAATTTTTTGAAACTTGTACTTTGAATCTTTGAAACATGTACTCTATATCTTTAAAACCTATTCCCTATATCTTTCAAGCCTATATTTTATCATAGAATCCAATTTTGCATCACTTTGATTCTTTGAAATTAGTTGATTGATTTTTTGTTGTTAAAATATATACTTAGTCCCAAATATGATTTTTACTATTCATGGAGGCTTGGATCTCTAAGACAAGTCCATTATGATGCTCACATTTTGAGAAGAGGGATGTAGCACACAAGTCACTTATAAAAAAATAAGATTTAACTATATCATGTGATAAATATAGAATCATGTATAATTATGTCAACATTTGGAGAGTATGTTATCATAGTAATGTAATTGTCATTGAAACATGTATGTGACATATATTGAATGTGAGGAATACCAGTATCATGTATGAATAGATATATCAATGAGGCATGCAATAGATTAACCATATCTAAAGTATCCTACATTGTAAAAGTGAATGATATGTATTATGGCACGACTAATAAATCTCAATAAGCACAAAAAACACAACACATAATGTCACACAATGTCACACATAAGGCCAATAGACACATACAAGAGACATGTTTAAATGTCATGCATATAATAAAAATTTGTATGCATAGGAACAAGGGATATAAGCAATGGATATGTTTAAATATTACATGAGAAAATATCACACATATAGGGTCAAGGGCCACAAGAAATAGACATGTTCAAATTTCACCCATGAACATATCACACCCATAAAGTCAAGGGTTATAGGTAATGGACATGTTCTAAAAAATTCCAAGAAAATATCATATTCATATGGTAGAGGACTACAAGAATTTGACATGTTCAAATGTCACATAAAAAAATATTACACACATAAGGCTGAGGGCCACATGTAATAGACATGTTCAAATTTTGCACAAGAAAATACAAGACACATAGGGATAAAGGACACAAGTAATGGACATGTTCAAATGTTTCACATGAAAATTTCACACACATGGGGCTAAGGGCCACAAGAAATTAGACATGTTTAAATTTCATAAAATAAAATATTCCACACATAGGGCCAAGGGCCACACACAATGAGTAAGCAATGTCTAGCCTATCATGAAAAAAGTAAAAAACCTCGAATGAATGTAGAACATGTGAAAAATAGTCTATACCATCCATATGTATCAATGTCACATCATAGAAAAGTAGCATATTAATTTATCACAATGGTAGATATGATTAATTAAAAAAACACTTGTAAAATATGTAACTCGACATGGAATTTGATATCATAAATGGATATAACCTATTATAATGTAACATGTAGAATAAGATGACATTAACATAGGCATGTCCACTAGGTAGATGGAAATCCCACATCTAAGAATCTATGTGAATATGTATGTCCTACATAACACTCATATACCTCATGAAATGTATGTGTTTGAAAAATATCATGCTATCTACCAAAGTATGTGATGAATAACATATGTAAAGAAGTAAACTAGCAACTCATGTCATGCTTAGGTCTTAATTTTTAATTTTTGAAAATATTTTGATTTTTTTAAATATTTTTGAAATATTTATTTTTTATTTTATTTTTTTAAATATGTGTAAAGGCAAGTAGAAATGATTTAAAAATAGCATAATGGGAGGGATCCAAACAATCCACAACATGCATTAAGCTATAGTGTACACTAGATGTGATAACATGGCAATGTGGAGAAAGTGAAATCAATCAATATAACCTCACTATATATGTGTATTTCAACACTGTAGCTCAATGTCATATGTGGAGATAAGACTATGTGTTCCTCTAGTAGGTAAGAATCAATGTATGTTCATATATATATATATATATATATATATATATATATATATATATATATATATATATATATATATATATATATATATATATATATATATATATATATATATATATATACACGTAAAAGTATGCAATCATGTAAGCTCAAAGGGAATCCAAAGTATGTGTATATGGTCAATATGCAAGAATGTACAAGTAACATGCCACAAAAGATGTGTATTATAGTCACTGTAATATGAGTGTCATATATGTTTAGACTAGTATAGTCAATCAAAAGACAAGGGCCAAATAGAAAAAATCCAAGGAATAGAATAATGGATTATGTAAGATAATATTTACTCATGTGTGTCAAGATAGAAGAATACAATGCATAAGTAAATTAAACAAGCATCAAGAATCTATGTACAATGGATTTATTTCATACCCTATGATCCCATCAATGAAATACCCCCATTAAGTCATGTATGATATAAGGGAATGACCTATTTTCATGAGCAAGTAGAGGTATAACATCACTCATGAGATTACTTAGGAACCACATTTGTACCATTAATATTTTTAGGAACATATTTATTTTGAAATTACTGTATGAGAAACCCTTTCATAAGGATGTTTTTTAAACTTATCTTTAGTTTATTTGAAATTTACCTCTCTTTTGGTAATTGATCTTTTAATAACTTCTCTTGATGTAATTTGTGCAATTTATCTTATTATAACTTTGAATTTTGTATCCTTTCATGTTCTACATTTCCATTTTGTTGTTTTTTCACTTGTTCCTTATAAGATGCAATCATAGTGTGAGTAGGTTGGTTGATTTATTTATCTTATGTAAAATCATCATTATCAATGATACTTTGTATTTTGTTTTTAAAATCCTAAAAACTATCTGTATGATGCCCACAAATTCTATGAAATACACAATATTATTTTTATTTCCTTAGAGAATGCATAGAAGGTAATGAGATAAAATTTATTTGAAGCATTTCTCATAAAATCTCATTCAAACTTTTATTATTCTTTTGTACACTTTTTGAATCACTAGATCTATAGATGTCTTATTTTGAACTCCAATCTTGATATGAAGTCCTTTTAGGCATAATTTATCTAGTTGGATATGTAAATATATGTTTAATATTGGCATACTCTATATTGTTTATGTCTAAGATATTTTACTCAAGTTATGTGATCCTAAAATTGAAATATTAATTTTTATTTTCCAACTCTTATATGGACACTCTCATAGTGATTACTTGATCTTGAAAGGATTCACAAACACAAGACTTATGTAATTTTGATTAAATATGTGATTTAACCTTTTTGAGAATAATTAGGGTTTTTTTTAATTTAGTTAGAAGTCTGAGTAAAGTAAATCAGTCAATAATTATGCCATAATTAACCTACTAATTTGTTAATTTTGATTGTTGTTTAGAATTTCTAAAAATAGCAAGTGAATAGAGAGAAATATAACTTAGCTTATAACTATGCTAATCTAACTAAGATGAAGGCTAATATTGATTGTGTAAGATTAGGATAGTATCAGGAACCTAGATCTAGATTTCATTTGCTAAAAGGATAGGAGCATTAAAAAAAGGATACTTTAGGGTCTGATGATATAATCTTGTTCCTACCCTTGTTTTTCAAACTAGTCATAGAGGTATGATCTTTCTAGGTTATATCCACCACTCTTTTATGACCCTACCTATGAAATTTTGAAGATTAACTCTTAATGAAGCTCTTTTTAGAACTAATTTATCTTTGATTTTAGGTTTCTAATAAGCTTCAATAATAATTTGAGAAAAGAGGGGGGTTAGTATGTATAAGATGCACTGGATGTGATTCACACCCTGTGTGTAGGCATGCTACCTACATACCAATACTCTGAAGAGGGATCAAGTCATATGTAGTTCTCCCTTTGAAAGTGCTTAGTGTAATTATGAAATGAGAGTGTAATAAATGTTAAAAATGGATATGATTGAGGTGGCTAGGGGATGGTGTAAGGATTTGAATGAGCTTGTATGTGTATTGGCTAATTATATGCAGATAATAGGGAAGATTTCTTGAATAGTCTTGCTTACTTAAGATATTTTCTAACCCATTTCAAATGATATTTGAATGGGATTTTATAGAGATCTATTGGTCATGGGTTGAATGCAATCATGCTAAGTCAACATAATAAAGAGAAGTAATCAAGGGAAAATAGTAATATGAGCTCAAAATGTGATTAGATAAGAGTTTCAAAAAGGGGACACCCTAGGGTCCAATGCTATAGTCCAAATTAGGAACTATTGTCTTAAGGGTATGAGACCTAGGGGGATGGAATAAGCATGGAAAAAGGGTCCCAATTAAGTTGAAATGAGGTCTTGAAAGCCTACAAATGATTGAGAATCAACAAAAAGGTGTTTATGATGGTCATGGGAGCAAGCAAGAGGGAACTATGGGTTGGGTGTCATTAGCCACACTCAAGTTATCAATTTTTATATTTTACATGACTACATTCCCCCCCCCCCCCCCCCAAATTTATTCTAGTAATGTAGCAAAGAAAAATACTAGGATAAAGGAAAAATAGAAAGCGTACCTGACTTTACCTGTAAGGGTGAAGCTCATGAAATTGTTATGATGTTGGGTGTGCATAGAGAGAACATGCTATGAAGTATGAATTTTCAAGAAAAATAAAGAGTAGATCAATTCTTACTAGATACACTATATCTAAAATATGATTATAAAAATATGGGTAAGAGAGAGAGTAAGATAAAGAAATGAATACACCTCACCGAATATGCAAACCAATATAAAAACTATTGTGATGTTGAGTGATGCTAGATTATGTTGAGTAATACTAGAAGGTGTTGTACCAAGAGTAATATCATAAATGGAGCTGAGTGCTCAATTCCTTGAGAGTGGCTCAAGAATTCAAAGGCTATCCCTTTGGATCCATTATCACCTACTAAGTGAAGCTATATGATCATGCATGTGTTAATCAATGTTTGGACTATGTGTCCAATCCCTTTAAATAGGTGGCTCAAAAATACAAAGGCTAGATAGTCCTTTGGCTCTATCATTTCCCTATGAAGTGAAACTATAAACTAATATCGATATGAAATGTGTGTCAAATGAGATGGATCTTGAAGCCCATGAATGCTCTATAATCTAATAATGGTGGTATGGATAGCTAAATGTATGCTAGAAACTAGGCCACTCTTGGCCACTTCAAAACTGGAAACTAGGCTTATATGTAAGCCATTCGAGAACTTTAGAACTCAAGAAAGTGGACCTTAGGCTTATATGAAAGCCACTATAAAATGATGCCAACCACCTATAGATGAAATAAGGTATGCAACTAATGAGAATGCTTGGGTAATGATAAAATCAAAAAAGAAAAAAAAATAAATGTGTTGAATGCATTTTCTCCAATCATTGGTGTCTAAAACATGGATTTTGATCTAGAAGTTATACCAACTATCATATCTAAAACTAGAAGTGCAATCCATAATGTCATGTATGATACCCCCTATATCTAGATTCTCTAAGCAAAAGTGTACTAAAAACTATTTATTCTCAAATGGTCTGAATGTGAAAAACTATAGTTGAGCCTATTTTTCTGCCTATTTTGAGAAAATATAGTTTTTATGTTATTTAGACAAGAACACCAAAAATAGGACACCCTAGTGTTTGAAACTTTTTTCCATGTCTAGTACTATTGTTCTTTGCTAAAAATGAAGACTGTGCTGGAATCATCACTTATTTTTTGATCTATTCTACCTTGTTTTACCTCTGATTAATGTTTTAAGCTGTTATAGAAGATGGATTTTGACTATAAGGAGTTCTGATCTCTCTAAAAAAACCCCTATTTTTTGCCCCCTCTTTTGAGGGTAGAAATGAATAGCTTGAAATGACTACCCTTAGAATAAAAAGCCTTGCAAGTGTGTTATGATATAAAGATACATGATATAGAAATGATAATTGATAAGATATCTCAAGATATAGCATGGTTTAAATTGAGATATTATTAGATCAATAGGGGTATGCCTAGATAGATACAACAATGTAATGCAATGTACTAAAATAGAACTATAATGAGAAGTCTAGTTAGTTGTTAGTTGTCATAAAGGGATAGAGCATGATGTCCATCATGGCATCTAAGAAAGTAAGATAAATGCATGATATGGATCATAGAATTGAAAAAAATGAGAAGCAAACAAGCAACAAGCATACAAGGTAAGAAGCAAGAAGCATACAAGGGTGACAAGGGGCCACACAAATAAGGTACATGGGCATATACCATTCATATTGGAAGTCAAGCATACAAGGCATGCTCAAATGCTACATACACATATAATTGAAACAATAAAATTTGGTGTGGAAGCCACAATCACATAGAAGTGTATAAGTAAAGGACATTGGAAAATATCCTAAGGCACACATAAGACATAGAAGCAAAGGACATTGGTAAATATCCTAAGGTACACATATGAGACAAATAAGAACTGAAAAATACAAATATATTTAGCTATGTAAATCAAAAAAGGAAAAAATGTAATAACTATAAATATAATCACACCTAACTAATAAAAGTAATAAGTGAAAGTGTGTAAGACATGTTAGTACAAGACTAGGTATATGCTAACAAATACACAAGTGCTATATACTAGTGTCAATAGAATAATTTGTTTAAGCTAGTAAATAATGTAAGTCATCATGATAACTATAGAGTAATTTTTTACTCTACGTCATTTTTATTTTTTTCAGTCAGTGCACTACAATTTTGGTTCCTGCATACTTTGGTCATGGTGGTAGAATTTTGGAGTAGAGCATAGGTTTATTTTTTCCCAAGTGTCAAAGTGTAGCAGAAGCTACCAAGTGCCACTCTTCGAGCATGAGTCCTTTTTTCCCTTTTTTATTTCTTTCATTTCATTTTTGCCTAAGTTTTGAATTCGGGTGGAAGTCACTGAGTGTCACTTTTTGAAACACAGATTCGACCAGTTGGCATCCTCTGAGCCCCTTCTATAACTTTTAGGAAGGCTGAAGAATGTGCCATGTATCTAGTAGCAGCTAAGCAAAACGTGCCACATGGCAGAATCCACATCTCATATTGGCACCCATGTTTCATTCTTTTTTTTGGCAAAGACTTTCAACAAGCTAAGTAGCATAATCAGGTAAAAAGTGCCAGGTGGCAGTCGTGGAAGGCCTGAACTACCTTTTCAAAGGAAAGTGAAAGTCACCATGTGTCGGCATCTGAGAGGATTTGGTTCAACACATGGGTTTAATGCTTTGGCTTAATGCAAAAAGGTGTCATTTCATTTTGTTTAAGTAGCGAAGAGTAGTGGATGTTGCCAAGTGTCACTCTCTGAGCCCCTTTCCACTCCATTCCCAAATGTAGTGGAAGATGCCACATACCCCTAGTAGGAGAAGCAAAAGATGCCACATATCTTCTTAGGTGTGGCAAAGGTCACCACGTGTCAACTTTTGAGAGACCATCTTCAAGCTTCATTTCTGAATAAGATTGTGGTGGGTCTCAGGTGTTATTTCAAAGGATTGTGGAGGTGCCAAGTGTCGACATGCAAAGACTACCATGTGCATCCATCCCCTTCTAAAAAAGTTCCCCGAGTAAGGAATGCAGTGAGTTCTATTTTGTTAAAACTACAAAGTATTGATGAAGTGGATTGTGATAGGTGTCAAAGGTGGAGCGTTCCTAAACAGAATATAGAGAAAGTAGAAAGTGCTGAGTGTCTTTGATAAATCAGGTGGAGCCCACCAAGTATCATTCTCTGGTGCCTTCAGGACAATAAAGAGAATTTTCATGGATTGAATAAGTGTCCTCTTCTATTTCAATAGAATAGAGTGTTTGTCTATCTGTTATAACAAATATAGAGGGAAACTCAGTGAGAGTTATTCTTGGTAGATAGAACAATGCACCGAGTAGATTTTGGGGGCTTACAAGCATTAAAGGGCCATCTATTTATCCCATGTAAGCAGAGATAGAATAGATAGTTGAGCAGCTAAGAAGGTGATGGAATGAGAAATTTAGGTGTGAAGGGAGGTACTAGACATGAATCACCATGCTACAGTTAGGGCCATTCTTAATAAGACCAAGATGAATCCAAGGCATTAAAGGGCCATCTATTTTGTCCCCTGTGTGTGAAGGGATGGAGTAGAATTGTGCGGGAAGGGGAGTGATGGAAGGAGATATTTGAGGCTATAAAAAAAGGAGAATTGTAAGAGAGGAAGAGGGGGAATTCTATAATTTTGGACTTTCTAGAGTTTTTGACTAAATAGTATCATTTGCTTTTGTCTCATTTTCTTGAATTGTAAAGTTGATGTAACTGTGCATGTTTTTGTGCCTTTTATATGGCTAAATGAATTAAGAAGATTGAACACTATGCCCTTATTGATATTATCTATGTCATTTGCAAAAGTAGTTGATACTGTAGATTTTATAAAGTTTTGATTGGGAAGGTCATTTGCTTTTGTCCAATTTCCTTGAGTCAGAAGTTTTACATAATTGTACGTGATTTATGCGCCTCTTATGTGATTGGAAGATTCTTATAAGATTGAACACTATGCCCTTATTGACACTTCTTGTATCTCAACAAAAGAAACCCCTATTGTTAGCCTTTGTTTCTATTATTTCAATCTTTTATATTGATCATGCACTTGTCTACTCTTAAATGTAATTGAATCCTATATATAGTCTCATTGTGCTCAGGTTAGGATTAGGATTACATTTAGGTGCATCACCATAGTTAGGTTTCAATTCCTGCATTTGTGTTTTTGTTTAATTTCCTATCCCTTTTCCCCAAACACTTGATACAAAAGAAGAGACCAACTTCTCTAAAATCTAGAGGTTGTTTCAAGCCGTAATATCCCACAGTTTGAAACTTCCCATTGTTGATTGATTAGAATCAAGCAGAATTTTTGTCATCAACAATTTTTGGCACGCCTAGTGGGACCAATATTTCAAGGAGTTGAAGAATTTTGGTGTGTTCTTTGGCCAGCTAGCCTTTGGAGGTTTTTGTTTTATCAACACCAACGATGACCTTGAGTCAAATCAACTGATTAAGCAGTCCTGGTATCATCAAAAAATCACCATTTGGTATGTATAATTCTGTTACTCATAGCTATGGGTCTTATTCTCCTTCATATATTTTTAATCAAGAACAAGTTTCTCCTGAGATCATGTCGAGTAAGAAGGATGCATATGGTCATGAGTTTCACCTTTCACAGGTTTGATATGACCAACCTCCACCTTGTCATGAGCTATACTAGTCTTATGCCTAGTCTCCCCAATGTGTCACATTCCATGCTCAACCTAATCTTATCTTCACCTTCAAAAAAACATTACTGGGATATAAAAAATATGTATTGGAGCTTGACAACAATAGAAGATGTGGCCAAGAAATTCCTAATCATGTGATCCATCAAGTAAGGGATGCAGTAGATCTGATTAAAAGTGACTGGGATCCCATTGAAAGAGCAAATTGGCAAAGGCTTACCTATGAGATGCTAGATGTGTGTGGATTAATTACATTTCTAGAAGAGAAGCTGAGCATTTATGAGAGATAGCCTTATCGAGTCTATCAAATTGCATATCCTATTCATGAGCCAGGTCAAACCTATCAAGATCATTTCCCCAATAATGCAGAGTCTATGATAGTAACTAAGGAAGAGGACTCCAAACCCTCAATTTCCCCCCAAGTCCCTCTTACCATTCCTCAAGAAGCTTCTTGCCTTTCATCTCAGCCTTCATACACTCCCCACTTCTATGATGATTCCTATGAGCTCCAAGAAAGACTTTTTCAAGAATTAGAGGCAAAAATGACATCGCTCAGAGAAAGGGAAAAAGAGATTTTAGACCTTCGAGAAGGGCTTATGACAAAAAATACCTCCTCTACTAATCCTCAGATCTCTCAACATGATGTCCAAATTCAAAGTTGGAGGAGGGAAAGTCATGAACCAGCTAGGGATCTTGAAGAAGATAAAATTGATACCTCTTCTTAGGGGAAATGTTCTGGTCACAAGGTCATGAGTTGGAACCAAACAATGGAATCATGGAGTGAAAAGGAGAAGGAATATGCTTAGTTCATGGTTAGTCAAGAAGAATTCATGAAGATGAGGAGGAAATCATCATAAGTCCCCCCTTTGATGAACAAGAGGACAAGTCACAAGCTTTTGCCTTAACTTTTGATGAGGAAGAGATCATTTCTGACTTTTTTCTCACTTTGCAAGAAGATATGGAGGAGCATGGACACTCCCTTGATCAAGTCATTGAGACAAGTAGAATTATTCTTCAAGAAAGCCATGAATTGGCCAAATGTGGAGAAGACAACATTGGAACTCAGCTAAATATGTAGAGGGGATGCTAAGATTTATCCTTTCAAGAGGTTGAAGTCATCAAGGAACATGATGATGTAATAGAACTTGAAAATGAGATAGAAGGAGATAAGCTAAAAGATGATGAATATCAAAAGGCTCAGAGTGGAGAACCAATGGCCATCGAGTTCTTGATGAGACATGACAGCATGAAGAACTAGTATTGGATGGGCTTTTAAGAACAAGAAGAGTTTATGGGTGTCAAACACATGTTTGACTTAGACTCACTCAAATGCAAGCAAATCCATGTGGCCTACATAGAGGAAATTTCACCAAAGATATATCTGTTTCAATCACTTGTATGGCAACTAAAGCTAGCTTGTCATAAAAAAGACGTTGGAAATTTTGTTTTTGATCTTGGAGGAAAACAAGGATGCTTAATTAATGTAGTTAGGTAGTTTCCCATTCTTGCATTGTTTTGTTATCATTTTCCCACTTTCCTTTTAAATAAGTGTTTTAAACATAGAGTTGGCATCTTAGAAAGTTTTTTTTATTCTTCAAATTTTTCCGCATTAAATGCTTCCCAAATCTTTTGAAATCTCTAAGGTACCTTGTGCCACAACTGACGCAACATGAACACCTCATTGTTCCTCAAAGATTGAGTAGGATCTACTAACGGTCATCTAAATTTAATGTTATTTGAGACTTAATAGGTCCATAAATATCCCTTAGCAAGATTTAAAGTTTACAAATTCTCAAGCATCCCTGTACTTGCAAAAATATCGTACTCATTAAAATTGTTAGCACCTAGTAAAATTTGTTTTAGCAAGCGTGTTTCTGTCTTACACAAGGTTCATACCAGGTAGTACATAAAGGATATAGAAATGGTGGGAACATCATCTTCATAACAAGGAGCTAGGGCACCTGGATCTCTTGATAGGTAGCTTACTAGTAATTCATACGCTATAGCTCCTATGCAATTGTCAAGAACCTATCTAAGAACCAGTATCCTAGGAGTTGGTCAATCCAGTGACCCCTCAAAGGTAAAAGATTACGTAGATGAAATCATGGACCCAATCTTACAAAGAACCAATAGCAAGAGTCTTAGAGAAGGGGAACACCAAAGGTGTCTTCTATAGGCTAGAGTAGGGCAATTTGAGACATTTGAAATGAGGATATAGACCTCATAACTGGCTCAGTTCACTATCCCAGCTGTGCATCCATGCCTAGATTTGATTTAATTATGCAAAAACTCGCTCCATACACCATCTTGCACCACTCAATAGGGTCCCTTCATGCTGCAGATCACACCACAAGCTATCAGGGACATGTTGGCCCTACATTATGACAATACCACTACATTCCCCTCTATTGATAAAATGTAGAGAATGTGGGTGAACATTAACACTCAGATAAGTTTTTTGAGGTTTGAGTTACAAATGGCCGATGGTGATACTACAATACCCACGCTCCCTACACCAAGAACTCAGTTTCTGCCAACTAGCGAAGACATGCTCTCAATGATGGCTCTCATCTTTGGCATGAAGGATGACATGGTGGTATATGCAGAACAAATGGCCATCCTTTTCAAGCTAAAAATAGTCGACATAATGCAGGAGTATTGACTTGACTTCTCTGAGCACATCGCCTTTTCAATAGTAAAACAACTGACCCAGTTCAAATCAAAAGGGGTATTTAGGTATTCCTCTTATTTGTTCCACCTCATACTATATTAGAATCTTGACCTTTTCACCCAACATATGAATTTGAACCTATATGACCTAGCTTTTGACCCCCAGAGGACCATTCTTGTGTCTACATGGACACATATTTTATCAAGAACTAGTGACCTGTATGATTTTTAGAAACTATTCACCACCCCCATTATTTATTTCCTTAGCCCTAAACCTATCATAAATAGGTTATTTCCAAGTGTTGTGAACCTCCTGGTCAGTTGCCCAATCCCGTGTGACTTCTATTTTGTCTCCCACCACACGATCATAAGGGTCCATGGTTTTTGTGGGGAACCAGTGTTGCTACCAAAGACTTTAACTCTTAGGTTGGCATTCTTGGAGGTCACTAGGCAAGTGTCGATAGTTGATAATGAGTATGGCTCTAGGAAGAAGAAAAGAAAAATGTACAATCTCCTGTGGATGGTAGGCAACATGAGTTTAGAAGCCAGAGATGTTGAGACCGTATTGCTAAGAAAACTAGCTTTCTTAGGGTTCCTATTGGTGGAAGACAAATGGGTTTATGACCCAAGTGATTACATAAATTCCCTGGTAAGGACCAATAGGATTGGGGCCAGGATTGCACATGAAGGCCACCCCTTTTGGGAGACCAAAAAAACCCTAAAGAAGATGCTTCTGGTCTCTATGTTGAATTAACAGATTTGCCCCTACCACAGAATAGGCCATGGAAAACCTTCTATGATAAGCAGAGGGATTATGATCCCAAATTTAGGATGAATTCTAGTTTGAGAAGGACATTGAAGAACAAAGGTTGGGATGTGGAGAAAATTGAAGCCTATTAAAAATATAGGCAAGAAAGTTCTCAGACCACCCATGCTTTCAGAAGCATGGATTAAGATGAAAGATGGGAAGAACTCTGGGATGAGTGTTATCCCTCCCCTATATTTATCCCCAAAATAATCCAATTTTTGACACTTGAGATAGAGCATGAAGCTGGAGTGGGACCAAGCCAACAACCACAGTACTCAGAGCACGCTGCATCTATAGTCACTACATCAACCTGGCCCAAGTGTCTTAGTATCATGGAAAAACAAAGAAGTGTGGTGTCTTCACCACCAAAGGCTTCCCCATCATCGAGAGTGATTGAATTCCCTAGTTCTCAACAAGCACCAATGGCAATAATAGAGGTGGAAGGGAAGCAACATAGTCAGAGTTGGAGACACCCAAGAAGAGAAAGAGGGTGCAGTTCTAAATAGATTCAAAAGAGGAAGAAGAGCCTTTGCAGTGCCAAGTGTAGGGAACTATAACTTCCCTCAGATAAGTACTACTCCTCCTCCTCCCTCTCAGTCTATTCCTTTCCCTATTGGCATGATGCCTCCACCTAGCCAAATGACACCTCTTATCACCTCTGCCATCCCCATTTCACAATTCACCCCATCCTTGGCACCTCAAGCCCTAACGCTTCCCCATTTCTCCCCCTCTATTCCCAAAAATATACCCCTTCAGCTCACCCCTAACCAACCAATGGCTATCCAATATGTCCTACCACAAGGATACCCTTTTGTAGGAGGACATATTGCATCCCCTTCCACCTTCCAGATGTAGGCCGATGCTACTAGGAAGGCAAGAGAAGCCCAGTTGGAGAAAAAGAGAATTAAAGATAATAAAGTAGTGGTTGTCCCACACATGTGGTTACAATTTGACCCTATTTAGCAACAACTGATGGTGACCCATTTGTCACCTAATGTCGATAAGCTGAGTGAGCAAATGTAGCTAGAGGATTATACGATGAATGTAGTGGCCATTGATATGTCCCTATTCAGACCCCAAGATAGAGTTGATTTGTTGACAAAATCCACTTCTATAGTCATAGAGGATTATTTGAAAAAATCAAGGTGACTATAGAATACGAAGGCCGATTTGGCCAAAGAAAAGGCAAACTATAGCAGTTTGGCCAAAGAAATAAATAAGAGAGATAATGAAATAACTAGTCTACATAAAAAGTTGCAAGATACTATTTCCCTTCAAATTCAATGGGTAGTCTAGGCCCAGAACAATTCATTGAAAGTAGATCTCACACTTACAAAAGATGCAACAATTGCCCTTAGGTAAGAGAATGTAGCGTTGCAAGAGTCGAAGGACTTCAACTACAAGTCACCTAATCACAGTAGAGGTTTCTAGATGAACAAAATAAGGCTATGGATTTTCAAGCCTAGTTCCAAGTGGAGCAACAGAGGATAGTGCAATTGACAATAAAGCTGGCTAACAGGCCAAGAGGTGTCAGAGTAATGCAACTGGTAAAGGAGCTCTATGAGTCAGTGTGGGAAAGAATCTCCTTAGAGATTATCCAGCTTAGGCCATCTCTCACCTTCCTACTCAATGTGTAGCAATTGTGTGAGAAGGTGTAAGATTCAATACAGAACACTCTGGCCATAGTCTCCAATAGAGTAACAGACTCTTAGACCTTGTTATAGAATCTCTGACTCAATAGATGCAACATTGGTAGCTGCAAGGATCCCTGACAGAATGGTCACTATGAAATGGGTTAATGAGGTGCTTAGTTGTAATGCCACAGCCAACAATTGCAAAAACCATCTCGAAGTCATGAAAGAAGGCATCAATGAGATGAGACAACATATTGAAGATCTAATGTAACTAGGCCTTCCTTCTCTAGTTTTAGATGCTAAGACAGTGTTGTTGGTTGATCAAATTAAATCATTGCTACTGGCCAAACAGAGGGACCAAATAATTTTCCAAAACTTGTGGGATGATTCCTCAGTCTCAAAAGTCAAAGCTATTTTGGTTCTTGTTTCTCAGTTAGAATTCAAACTGAAAGCTACAGTCCAGATCTTGTAAACTTTTTCGCAAAAGGATATCATTAACCTTGATCTAGCTTTCATTGAATTGCAGAACAAGCAAGGGTTATCTGACCATGAATGGTCCATCTACCAGACAATGCTTTTGAAGCTATAAATTTTTTGAATTTGACAGAGCAGGAGTTGGGTTTCTTTTTTGAGCAGGCTCAAAAGTCTTGGGGGTTGCCAGTAACTATAGAGTAATTTTTTACTCTACATCATTTTTAATTTTTTAGTCATGCACTGCAATTTTGGTTCTTGCATACTTTGGTCATGGTGGTAGAATTTTGGAGTAGAGTATGGGTTTATTTTTGCCCAAGTGTTGAAGTGTAGTAGAAGCTACCAAGTGTCACTCTTTGAGCACGGGTCCTTTTTTCCTTTTTTTATTTCTTTCATTTCATTTTTGCCTAAGTTTTGAATTTGGGTGAAAGTCACCAAGTGTCACTTTTCGAAACATAGATTCGGCCAGTTGGTGTCCTCTTAGCCCCTTTTATAACTTTCAATAAGGCCATAGAATGTACCATGTATCTAGTAGCATCTAAGCAAAATGTGCCATGTGGCAGCATTCATGTCTCATATTGGTCCCTGCATTTCATTCTTTTTTTGGCAAAAACTTTCAATGAGCTAAGCAGCAGAATAAGGTGGAAAGCACCAGGTGGTAGTCGTGGAAGGCCCTAAACTACCTTTTCAAAGGAAAGTGGAAGTCACCACATGTCAACATCTGAGAGGCTTTGGTTCAATGCTTTGGTTCAACATAGAAAGGCATCATTTCATTTTGTTTAAGTACCGAAGAGCAGCGGATGTTGCCAAGTGTCACTCTCTGAGCCCCTTTCTACTTCATTCTTGAATGCAGTGAAAGATGCCACATACCCCTGGTAAGAGAAGTAGAAGATGCCACATATCTTCTCAAGTATGGCAACGGTCACCACATGTCAACTTTTGAGAGACCATCTTCAAGCTTCATTATTGAATAAGATTGTGGTGGGTCTTGGGTGTTACTTCAAAGGACTGTGGAGGCACCAAGTGTCGACATGCGAAGACTACCACATGCATCTATCCCCTTATGAAAAAGTTACTCGAGCAAGGAATGCGATGAGTTTTATTTTGTTAAAACTGCAAAGTATCGAGGAAGCAGATTGTGATAGGTGTCAAAGGTAGAGCGTTCCTGAGTAGAATAAAGAGAAATTGAAAAGTGCCAAGTGTCTTCGATAAATCAGGTGGAGGCCACCAAGTGTCATTTTTTGGTGACTTCTAGACAATAAAGAGAATTTTCATGGATTGACTAAGTGTCTTCTTTTGTTTCAATAGAACAGAGTGTCCATCTATCTGTTATAGCAAAGATGGAGGGAAACTCAGTGGGAGTTATTCATGGTAGATAGAATAGTGCATCAGGTAGATTTTGGGGGCTTGTAAGCATTAAAGGGCCATCTGTGTCATTTGCAAAAGTAGTCGATACTGTAGATTTTCTAAAGTTGTGATTGGGAAGGTCATTTGCTTTTGTCTAGTTTCCTTGAGTCAAAAGTTCTACATAACTATATGTGATTTTTGTGCCTCTTATGTGATTAGAAGATTCTTATAAGATTGAATATTATGCCTTTGTTAACACTTCTTGTATCTTAGCAAAATAAACCCCTATTGTTAGCCTTTGTTTCTATTATTTCAATCTTTTACATTGATCATGCACTTGTCTACTCTTAAATGTAATTAAATCCTATATATAGTCTCATTGTGCTCAGGTTAGGATTAGGATTACATTCAGGTGCATCACCATAGTTAGTTTCAATTCTTGCATTTATGTTTCTATTTAATTTCCTATCCCTTTTCCCCAAACACTTGATACAAAATAAGAGACCAACTTCTCTAAAATCTGGAGGTTGTTTCAAGCCGCAATATCCCACAGCTTGAAACTTCCCATTGTTGATTGATTAAAATCAAGCGCAATTTTCATCATCAATAATAACTAGACTGTGTGGTGTATAAATGACATAACATAGATGGTGTAGTCATATAAGGATTCCCCAAACGGGTAAATATATCTATATATGTCTCAAATGTAGAATTAAGATGCCCCCTCAATGGGTATAGTGAAGCAATTAAGGAACTGGATGTCACTGTATACACTCAAAGGAGATCAAGTGAAGCATGGTAATGTAGATAAATTAATAAATAATATCATATAATAATAAATTTAAGTCTAGCATGATAGTAGAAATGTAAATCATGGATGATGCATACAATCAAAATGTTTTTGTGTTTTGAGTTATTTGAATGTTTTTATATTTTGATGTTTTGATATTATTTTTTTATTTTTTGAATATGCTATGTACAATTTACCATTAAGAGATTATGTACAATAAATATGATAAATTATGTACAAGTAAGCAAAAAGAAGCTATGTACAAGCAAAACTGAGAAGAAATGATACTAATTGATGAGTCTCCTAGGAGACTCCCTATCATGGTGTCCTATATCAAACAAAGGAATCATGAATAATTTTGAATCATAAGGGAATGGATACAAATATGATTCTGGATACTTGGATTCATTGTTGATATATTGGTAATCATAATAACCTGTATTGTTTCACTCATCATTATCATCTTGATTTTGAATCAATGGAATGGCAATGTTGACTTTTGTTGTATCTAGATCTTTTCCTTTGATAAATTGTGTCTATGAATTATTTTACTTAACATTTTAAATAAATCCAAAACCTCGGTGACAAACATTATCATTTGTTGAAATAAGAGTAGTGATGCCTTGAGCATGCTTTCCCAACCCTTGACCTTGATAATCAAACTATTGTAGATATTTTTGACCAAACCCGTACTGCTTTAAAATTTTAGCCTCATTTTTGATAGGTAGATTTGTATCTTTTTCATGTTTTACCTATTCTCATGGTACTACTTTTTATTTTGATTTGTATTTTTGATCCTTTTGTTATTTTGAGTTTTACTTTAGTAACCACTTTTGTACTATTTTTGAATTTGACCCTTTGTGATTGTGTTCCTATGTCACTATGGATTGCTTGATTGATTTATCTTGTATAGGATTATCATTAGTAATGATCTTTTGTATATGTTTTGTCAATGCTAAACATGAATCTGTGTGATGCCCATGCATTCTATGATATGCACAATAATATTTGGATCTTCTAACTAGATGTATATAAGGTAATTTTATCAATTTAAATTTAATCATTTCTCTTAGTAACTCACTTGAACTCTTATTTTATCTTTGAATGGTTTTTGAATCACTAGTTCTAGAGTTACTTTGTTGTGATTTCTTGTTTTGATATGTAACATTGCTTGTAACCAATTGACTAGGTGAAGGTGCATATACATGATTGACATTAGGGTGCCTTTGAGGATTTTATATTATAATATAATTTTCCAATGTTGTGATCTTTTCATGTAATAGCTAATTTTATGTTTGTAAATCTAAAATGAACTTGCTCATACTGGTTATTTGATCCCATAGAGTCTCATAAGTGAAAACCCTAGTTGCTTCTAATTAAACATGTAAGTACATATGTTGAAGATGGTTTGAAGAAGCTATAGGCTGAATGTATGCATTAAGAACAATAGTATAGGTTGCCTCACCTTTTGGAGGGGTGATAACATGGACCTATTTAGAGGTAAAATAGCTATCACCCTCTTGAGGGAGAGGAGGAGAAGGAAATTGTTTCCTGTGCATAAGATATGACATTGAAACTTGATAGGTGGTTGTAAGCTTATGTAATGGATCCTCTAGGTAGAAACTATGTATGTGGGATAAAATGTATGTAATTAGAG
The DNA here is from genome assembly GCA_037957365.1 of Torreya grandis. Classification (NCBI taxonomy): domain Eukaryota; kingdom Viridiplantae; phylum Streptophyta; class Pinopsida; order Cupressales; family Taxaceae; genus Torreya; species Torreya grandis. The sequence continues at coordinate 559,017 of JARHVA010000975.1, read as the reverse complement.
TTATAAGTTATATAACAATATGTTTATAAATATCATTAAAAATGAGAGATAACAAGTTTGGGATAGAGACCATGGAATTGATGCATAAAGAACTTTGACATGTGTTATGACATTTCTAATGTATTTATCATGATAAACTTGAAAATTTTACCATATGAGAGATAGAAATCATGAATTTATGCATGAATACATAAGAAAATTTGGCATGTGCTCTGACATTTTTAATGTGTTTAACATGATAAAATTAAAAAAATTTCCATATAAGAGATAGAAAGCAAGAGATGAAACCTTGTATTAAAGACAAATAAACTTTGCTTTGTAGGATAGGTATCTTACTATGTTTAATAATGGCTTTCTTAATATCATCCTATATTATGAAAATTAGGCATGAAAATCAAAGAATTAAGCTTTGTATTAGCATATGATAAACTTCATCATTGATGTACATGATAGGACCAAGTATGGTCTCTTTATTATTTGCTAAAAATGTAAGAAATATTTGAAAATAAGTGAGATCCATTTTTGCAATCTGATTATATATGTAAGATGATACCTCAAGAAGCAATGGGACCTAGTATAGGCAACTAGGGTTTGAAATATAATTATTTGACCATTTATTATGAAATTGAAAGTGATTTTTTGAGTTAGATATGCAAGTAAAAAAATAGAAATTTATTGAAAAATTAGTGATTTAATGGGACCTATTATATGCAACTAGGGTTTTGATTTTTTTTTTTTTTTGAGAATTACTATTGAATTTAAAAATTTGAATGGATTTTATGATTTAAATATGCTATAAAAAATTTAGAAAATTACTAGGAAAATACTAGGACCTAGTATGGGCAACTAGGGTTTGAAAGAAAAATTATCTTAAAATTACTATGAAATTTAGGATTGGGATATTATAAGGAACCTAGATTTAGATTTCATTTGGTGAAAGGACATGAGCACTAAAAACATGATACTTTGGGGTCTATTACTATAGTCCTATTCCTTCTGCTATTGTCTAAACTAGTCATAGAGGTCTAAGCTTTCTGGGTTCTGTCTACCACTCTTGTATAACCCTGCCTATGAAATTTTGAAGCTTAACTCTTAATGGATATCCTTTTATAATGGATTTATCTTTGATCTTAGGTCTCCAATAAGCTTGAAATAGGAATTTGAGAAAAGAGGAGGGGTTGGTGTGTGTAAGATGCACTAGACGTGATTCACACCCTGTGTGTGGGTACGCTACCTACATACTAATACTCTAAAGAGGGATCAAGCAATATGTAGTTCTACCTTTGAAAGTGCTTAGTATAATTATGATATGAGAATGCAAGAAATTATAAAAATGGATATGCTTGAGGTGATTATGGGCTAGTGTAAAGATTTGAATGAGCTTGTAAGTGTATTAGCTAGTTATATGCAGAGAATAGGGAAGATTGCTTGAATAGTCTTGCTTGTATTCTTGCTTACTTAGTGATATTTGCCAACCCTTTCTAAATGATCTTTGAATGGGATTTTATAGGGATCTATTGGTCTTGGGTTGAATATAATTACATTAGGATGACACAACGAAGAGGAAGAATTAGGGAAAAATAGTAATCTAGGCTCAAAATGTGAGTGGATAAGAGTGTCAAAAAGGGGACACCCTAGGGTATAGTGCTATAGTCCAAGTTATGTGTTATTGTCATGAGGGTACAGGACCTAGGGGATGGAATAAACATGAAAAAAGGTCCTAGCTAATATGGAATGAGGTCTAGAAATCCTACAAATGATTTAGAATTAGTGAAAAGGTGTCTATGAGGGTCATGAGAGCAAGCAAGAGGGAACTATGTGTTGGGTGTCATTAGCCACACTCAAATGATCAATTTTTGCATTTTATATGACTAAAATATGAATAAACACATCATAAATAGGATTTTTGGGATGTGAATGGGGTTGAGGAATGACATGAGACTATACATTATTAATTTTAGCCCTTATCTGAGTTTGAAACATTGAATGTAGAAATGGGATTAGAGATGCAATGAAACAAGGTGTGTTTTATTTGTAGGATATTAGATATAATTATCTTAGTCATAAAATAGTGAATAAGGCACAATAGGAACTAACTAAAAAGGATTCCAATACTCCACAATTAAATTATATCATCTTTAGGGTCCATTGAATGTAACTTCCCAAGGTCACCTACTTACCGATACACTACAAGAATAAATGGTCAAAAGATTCCTATGGTTAAGAATTAAAACTCTTCATTTTTTTGATATACTATGAGGTACATATAAAATAAAAAATATATATATATATAGTGATGTCTAATGGGTTGATTATTTGGGGAATACCCTTTACACAACCACTCAGGTAAAATTGAAAATTATTTTACCTAGAATGATAACTCCTATGAGTTTTAAATCTACTGGAACATAATTTATAGAAAGAAATAAAAATAAAAAATAAATTAAAACCAATGAAAAATAAATATTTTTGTGCAAGGGAATTAGGAATTTAATTTTAATCTTCAATGTCATAGATAATTTCTCTTTAGTGTCTGGAATTCATGAATTCAGCTAAAACCTTATAACAAAAATGAAAAATAAAGAAATGTTAAAAATAAATGTATGAGTTCACCAAAATATTTTACCCTATTTTAAATTTAAAAATTATTATGTTTTATTATAGGAATAAAACTTGAAAGAGATCAAAATTTTAAAGATAAAAAATAATTAATAATTATGATTTTGTGAATACTAAATATGGAAAACTATGATTTTTGAAAAACATTAAGAAGAGATGTACTTATATTAACTATGGATTTATGTTGACTATTTATGATATATGATAGTGTGATCTAATAGTTGAGATAACTATGACTATTATTGATTAGTATTAAAATATGAAACTACTTATGGACATTTTTGTACTCCCCAAACAATAATGTAGGTTAGTTGTGTATATTGACTAAATAATTGTCCTAGCTGACTATAATTGATGAATGACAATGAAAATATAGAAAAATATAACTATGGTCTATTTTATAGCCATAGTCTAAATTTTAAGACACTCCTATATTTGAACACACTCCCTAAATAATAATTTAGGTCGACCATGTCATTTAATTACAAACTTGTCTATGTTGGCTATGATAAAAATCAATCTTATTCACCTTTTGTGCTTACATATGCTAATTGGGTTGAGTGTTGTGATTGAAATTAGGCCACATGGATATCACTATTTTACTTCTTTTAATTTTGAAACCCCAGGCGATTCATGAGAGCTAAACCTAAAAAAAGAGAGGGGGAATGTAATGAGCTTAGGTAACCCCAATCACTCACTTAATGATTGAACATTGCCTACATATCTAGATAATCTAAACAAAGAAATTAAGCCATATGTAGTTATCCCACCTAAAGTGATTGTGGAATTATGCTCCTTGACTAAATGTATGCAACTAAAAATATGGCTTTGATACTTTAAAATGATCAATTTTGACTTGGGTCATGGATACTAATTATGAATGATCTTAAATTTGGGAAGAATAGAGTAGATTAACTCAATGTTAAATAGTGTGAAATTGCTCAATATATAGTGCCAAGCTTGGAACCAAGTGTCTTTAAAATGAGGTTTTGATTTTCTTAAATAGTGAAAACTTTTGACAATTTTATTTGGCTGACCTTATGAAACATGCAAGAAGACCTAAAATATTAATTCAAAATTTATAATTTATTCATTATTGGACATGGGATTGACTACTCTAGGTGGAAAGGTTCATGATAGTAGACTTGTCTACCTAGTGTGGCCCTATCCCATCAACTCAGGGATGAATGTTTTGAGCTAGAGATAGTTTAAGGGTAGTATAAAATAGTTTGAGAATTTTAATTGAAAAGTTATTTATTATAGTGATAGTGAATAGAGGGTCAATCCCACACACACACACACACATATGGATTAAATTAATGTTGAGTGAGAGTTATGTATTTGGGCATAAGTCATGTGGTTTAAGATGTGTCTAGAATTAACATTATCAAGTACTTATGACTAGATTTAAGTAGCTATAAGAAACTACACTAATTATAATGTTCAGTCTCCATAAGACTAATGATCAAGAATTATTCAATGGAGGATAAGATAAAATTTTAATTTTTTACCTCTTAGTAACACTAGAAATAATACTATTTACAAACTTCACTTTTTTAGCTACAAAAAGACTAATGATTTTTTTCCCTATGAGAGGCTAAAACTTCTTTGAACATAAAATCTTGAAATTCAACCCTTCCCAAAAAAATAAAAAGGAAACCAAAAAACTATTGAGAATAATGCTTACCTTTCCAATCACTCATACATTAAATTCAACCTCCCTTTTACAACCTATCAAGGCCTCTATATTCCACCAACCAGACCTTGTATAAGACCTAATTTTAGTGATTAGCTAATGACATGTGAGAGGCACACCTCCTTATTTACCCTATAATACCACCTTAAAAAAGCATTTAAATATGATATATATAAAATTAAAAGACTTATAATCACCCAATAGTTACCTTATGAGAGTTTGTAGGTTTATGAGGACTAGTTTCAATACCAAGATCATCTTACCTAAGCTTATGATAATGGAGCTCAATATCCCATTTATATACAATAATAGCATGGCTTATTATTTGTCCTTCAAGGTCCATGCCTTGATTGGCCAAGTATTCTATAATAATGTTTTAATTCGTCCTTATATGGTGAAATTTCAATTACCTAAAAACAAAGTTTGCTTTTAGAATATCACTCATTCATTGATTCTTCCATGAATGCCTTCTTATACATTGATTTCCTTCTTTTACCATGATTTCATTTTACTCATCACATGAATGAAAATTTGGGATTCCCATTAAAATTTTGTGTCCATCCATGAAATTTGAATTTCTAAGCAAATTTTAAAATAAGCACTAACTATCTATATTATCTGGGAATATACCTTGACCACCTAGTGGACTAGGATTTCTCTTGCCACCCTAATTGAAATTTATTCTTGGATATTTATGAGGTTTCCATATAACATATGGTATACATTTTATTTAAGGTTTATAGTTTATAAATTTATAGTATGAATCCATGAGAGAGAGAGAGAGAGAGAGAGAGAGAGAGAGAGAGAGAGAGAGAGAGAGAGAGAGAGAGAGAGAGAGAGAGAGAGAGAGAGAGAGAGAGAGAGAGGAGAGAGAGAGAGAGAGAGAGAGAGAGAGAGGAGAGGAGAGAGAGAGAGAGAGAGAGAGAGAGAGAGAGAGAGAGGAGAGAGAGAGAGAGAGAGCCAATGCATAAAAATTGGGGCATCTCTACAATTGCCTCTAAATGATTTTGCCTACTCTAAAATCACATAATATCAAAAACTTTGTGGAATACTAGGTTAAATTAAATATAGGGGATATATATCTTTATTTTAATTCTTATTTCCCTTTCCTTATAGTCTAATTTCCTTGGTTACTTCATATATTATTTTTGACTACAATTTGAACCATAGGAGTGGCTCATCATTAAAATTTTCATCATTTCAAGACCCAATCATTATTTTTTAAATAAATTGAGAATTATTTTATTTTATATTAATGTAATTTCTAGACCTTATTTTTATATTTGGAAATGAAAGTTGGCCTATTTCAACCAGTCTAGCCTTATGAGTAATAACAACATTTTTTTTTTGAAAACATGAAAATTACAACTAACTTTGTTGATTTAAGAAGATTTATTAATTTTATACTTAAATGTTTTTGTAAAAATTTGTTTGTTATTATATTTTTTTGATATTAAGAAGCTACTTAAAGGGGCAAAACCCAAGTTAAAAAATCCATAGGGGAAGCGAACTAGGCCGAAGGCCACAAACAACATAAATATAGCAAACAAACTACCCACTAATAATAAAACATAGAAACCAAATCCTAAACACAAGAAAAAATAGCAAAACTAGTTAAACATATCTTCCTAGTCTTCTTTGAGGAAAACAACAATTTACTCCTTAGTGGCAACCTTTTCTTTTATGTTCATATCTTCACCTGCATTAGCCTATAGGATAGCCAAGGTTATATGAACATGGTGTAAAACATTAATGCATAAAGTGGTTAGAACTTTCAATTTATTCTTGAGGAAATGTAGTCCATTCTTAACCTCTTCTAATTCCTTTCTAATCTGAGAATAAATGTCACAAATTTTATCATTGGTAGCTTCTTATGTAGGATCATCCATGTATTTGATAACCTCCTTATTAGATTCATTATAGGATTTGTTTAACTCCTCAAAGAAGATATTTCCCTCCTTTTCTCCCCATTGATCAAGGGTAGAATTTACCTTTAAAATTTCAACACCATCCTCAAGATTTGAAGCTGAGGAGTAGTCAATAATTTTCAAAATAGGGGTCTTGCCTCCAACCATTTTACTCTATCTTTTGATGATATGACTTCTACTAGTGGTATCCATATTATCAAAACCAAAATCTATATGAACATTATCCTCTCCATGCTCCTAATGATCTGGTTGCTCCTTATCCACATTCAATTTACCTTGTTTCCCTTCCCCAACATCTTTTTTGGCTTTTTTCATACCCACCTTTTAAAGAAAAGATTGATCCCTATTTTCTCCCTTCATATTTTTCCCACCTAAGATATATGACCTATTTTTAATTTTGTATAACCCCTTAGCCATTTTTTGATTAGGAGACCCAATAAAAACACCCTCCAAAGATAATGAAGTGGTTCTCTATAGAAGAGCATACTTGAAACCTTTAATAGAGAGGGGTTGTGAACCTAGGGAATTTGTTACCAGATCCTTAGGTTTTTGGGGAAATCCTATGGGTCCTAAAGAATATTTTAGAGTGGGGATAGAGGCCTTATTTTTGAGATGGGAGCCAAATTTAACACTCAGAGGAATATTATCCTCCTAATCACTATCATGGCCTCATCAACCAAGTGAGTAGTAATGGGTTTACACAGGCAAAGTTTTAGATGGAATTGATAGAGATGGAGATTGAGCCTTGATGTAGAGGGATGAATGTGACTATAGGGTTTCTTTCAAATGCACTCTTGGTAAATTTAATAGAGGAATCAAGAGAAGACAATAGATAGTATGGAAAATTCACAAGCAGCTTATGGAAAAAATGGTTTAACAAAGAAAAGTGATAATGATAATAACATTTAAATATACCTTATAAAGTAATATATTTCATGATGAGAAAATAGACCTTATCCCAAGGATAGATAAGACTTTCTCTGTCAAAACCTCCTTACACTTGAATTAGTGACTCACCTTCCATGAAGAATTTTCTCATTCCCTTTGGGTCCTATACTTTGGTTAGCTTCTTTAGTCTTTGGCCTTCACAACACAAACCTATGGATTTATCTATTGTAGCTTCACTAAATTCTAATTGGATGCCTCTAACTCAAACCTTATGATTTCCATTTCGATAATAAGTAAATTGGACTGAAATTTTTTCACCAAATCCATTGAGGCATTTCAGGAAGGGTAAAATACCTCCTTCATAGCAGATGCTCCACAACATAGCATCTACTTTAAACTCAACACAATACTATGGATATATTTTGACCTTATCCCCTCCCATGGTTAAGCTCTTCCTAGAGTTGAAGATAGGATTGCTAAAAGAAATTTCCAAAACTTAATTAAAAAATATACAAAAAAGTTTCAAAATGAAGGTATGTTTATGCTCAATTAACCATCATTTATTTCCTCTCAAATCCCTACGATTATTCATATAAATCATGTAATAATTGATGAAGTCATATATCTTATGTAGAGTAATAGTTAGAGATTGTGCCTCTAGGAATTGGAGCTACCTCATGTGATATCTAGGTAGATACCTCAGGGTTTCACCAAAATGATTTTTGTTGAGGTGGCATATCCCATCATTAAAAGTGTATTCTTGCATCATATTTTCCTTGATGATGACTTCTCCTATTCACCCTTCTAAGTGGAAACTATATATCATGAGTTCCAAAATTAGAATATATTTTAAAATATATTCTAACCAATAATGATTTGTAAAGGTCATTGATTTGAATAGGGTTGGGCCTCCAATTGGAGGTGATCTCTCACATTGGTTGGTAGATTGCTCAGGTTCCTCTAGCATCTAAGAAAGAAAATATTACTTCCTAAATTGGCCAATTGCATCTGCTACTTGGTTGCCTTCTCTATAAATATGATTTACTTCAACTCCCTCAAAACCAAGGAGTTTCCTTATGTCTTGAATAATGTCATCAATCTTCCATCCCACTTTTGCTTTCTCTTTAAAAACATCAATAATGAATTTATAATCCCCTTTAATTGATAGATTTTTAATTCCAATGGTAAGAGCCACTTTGAGCCACTTATGTTATTACATTGTTATTAATAAATCTCATTCCATTTATACATAGAAATATGCACCTTAAAAAAAATATAACTGTGACTTTTACATGTGGTACATAATTTTATTGCATTATTTTTCTTATTAGATAATATATTATTAGTTAACTTGGTTCTAAGTCCCTTTACATACTATTTATAGGGTGATACTTTTTGGGTAATCAAACTAAATATTATCAAAATTATATTGGACCTAAATATTAACTCTTTCTTCATAGATCCATTGGCCAACTTACGTATATTCATTATCATTATTTGTATGAGATGGCATATTTAAAAAATTAAAAAAATAGTCTTTGTTTTCTTTCATCTTGGTATTGGAATGCTTAAACATGACCAGGTTAGATTAAATTTCAAATAGATATTTGTTTTGATTTATATAAAAGTGTACTTCTATGTATAACTCATTTATTATATCAAAACTTACCATTATGGTTGATATATAAAATTCAATTTAGATTCATATTAAGACTAGCATAATCACACTCTGTTCATGGGGAAAAATAAATAAGGCAAATATGATAGATGTACAAATGGTCCCCTCCCTAATAAGGTTGGGTAAAAATGAACTTTGATGGTATCTCCAAAGGGAACCCATGCAAAGTAGGTGTAGGTTTTATCCTAAGAGACTATTTAGGAGAATTTATAGTAACATCTTCTTCGTACCTTCCCATAGTTAGAAATAATAAAGTGGAATTCAAAACACTCAAAAAGTTCCTATAATTATCATATTCAAGGGGATTAACTAAGATTGAAATTATAGGGATTTCCCCACACCAACCTACCCAAATATTGGCCCGAAGTCTGCTTACAGGTCATTAGGTACATGACCTTGAAAGGTAAGTACACCTTAATATTTTCACACATTTCATATTGCTCAAAATTTCATCAATTTTAAGATCAACCTTCCCTATTTTCTCCCAAAATCCCTAGAAAGCATAGTCCTCCTCCACCAGGTTAATGTAGCTAACCTGATCTTGCATCAAGGCCTCATCTTTTTACTAGTGAAACATGGTTGTACCCTGATTGGTAAAAAATTCCCCCTTGATGGATCCTCCTCTAAGGAAGACTCCTTGGAGGGTCCCTAGAGGGAGATCCCTCTACGAGCTCCCTCCCCACCACTAAAATTTTTCCTTATAATACCTTGCCCTGATCCCCTCCAGATGACCTTCCCTTGGAAATGCTTTTCATCCCTAAACCTAAACCCATCACCCTCATCTCTCCCTTCACCTATGATTATAAATTTAAGGCCATTGTAACAAAGGAGCATGAGAAAAATAAATTAATGTTTTAAAATTTCAACATAAAGGTTTAGTAGGTAGGTTTTGGTTTGGCAAAATTGATCTAGGATTAGAATGAGCTTCATTGAGTGACAGAGGCCACAACCCATGTGTTGGTGTAGTCTACCCTACCCCTCCTATTTCTCCAGTTCTTAAATCCCCTCAAGACCCCAAATCCCCCCCTTGGGGTCCCACCTAAGCATCCTTCCCCTAGGTGAAAGGTAGGAAATGTATGAGGATGATTCTCATTGGTGAATAAGCTAGGGGTTTAGGAATTAGACCAGAGCTAAAGCCTCAAAAGATAAGACCAAATTAACACCAAAGGAAATTGTTTCTATATAGGATACCTAGGAGGGTCCCCCCATTTAATATGTTTTTTTATGTTTGCTCTTATTTTTATTGTTTAGACTTTTTATTTTTATTCATTCGGCCATGTAAGGCTTGGTTAAAACTCTTTATTTCAATTTTGTGGTTTTGGATCCATATAAAATTTGGGTTTAACTTATCTAATAAAAAAACTAAGATTGAAATTGAAGGGGATTCACAACTCGTAATATTAGGTTTAAAAAATAATATAATTTCAAATTTGAAACTAGGTGAAATTCTTAGGACTACATTCTCTATTCTCACTAAATATGAGGAGACCAAGTTCAACCATTATTTATAAGAAAAAATGGTGTAGAGAATCATTTAAAAAACTTGGGAGTCAAACTAGAAACCTTCAATCTAGTGAAAAGTATTCAACTTATCAATTTTGAAGGGTTAAGAGATATCATTGAAAAAGAGGGTAATATTCATTCTAATCATTAATCATATGCTAATTATCCTCATTGTGACACAATAATATACCACCTCCCCACTTTAATTTGTACACTTCATCACTTCTAATAGTGCATATATGGTATAACATTTAGTATTCTTTCTCCATCCATATTTTCATGATATGTTCATTCCATCCCTTTCTATTTATTTGCATTCAAATATTCTTAGATTCCTTACCTAATTTAATGATGACTTGTAAACCATCCCTCACTAATTATAAAGATATGCTTCCAACCAAATCCATGATGTATAAGGAAGACCTAAGAAAATATCTTCACATAGATGAATAACTTATTTATTTTATCCATAATGCACTCACAGTTACTAGTTTTACCTTATCAAGATTGGCCAATGATACCATCTATGCTCTCATGCCTGTAATGCATGATTTTTATACCTTTTAGTAGATTATTGAAAGATATTTCCCCATAAATCTCCATTATAAGACTAAGGAGATTAAAAAATATCTAGAGTTTGTATCAACCACAAAAACCAATTGTGGAAGACACTTAGAACTATGGGTAATGGAACTATGATCTGGTGAAGGTATTGGAATTTAGACACAATGAAAAAAAATTAAAATCAGAATAAAATTTATAGCTGGAGTCACCTTTTATCCTTGGCCATCTTGACACATTAGAGATAAAAATGGAATCTTGGTTTCCTTCTCACACTCCAGTTCTTGCTAAACATGGAAAGAAATATAAGCTACATAATCCATTTTCTTCCCTATCTTTAGAGAAAACCTATAATGTAACTATTTTAAACAATAAAATAGGTAATAAAAATTCATTGATTTGGAGTCTTAATAGTAAATATTGGATGAAAATTCATAAGGGGCATCCCCCAGGAAAGCTAAACATTCAAAAACTTCTAACCGAACCACAACTTATTTCATAGCCAACTATGACATTTGTACAACCTTTGCACAAGAAATTTCTTGTCCCCTAAATGCATGTAAAACACCTGGTGAGTACTAAAAAAGGATGCAAGCCTTATAGTATAAGTACCTACTCAATGAAGAAACATAGTTTAATTCTAGTATTCTACTTACACTTTATTGTTGTATTTTCCTCTAGTATGCTCCTTTCACTTCTTATATATCTACCTTTTTTTTGTCAATTGTGATGGTATATAATAGCAAATATAATAAAAAATATTCAAATTTTCAAGAATGAGGGTCCCAATAAAACCTTATTTTACTTCTATAAAAAATACTAGCATAATCATGATATTAAACTTTTTATGTGACATGTTCATACATTTTTTGGATAAAATAATAGGCATTCATTTATTGGAGGGTCCTATGGTTATTTATGTAAGTAATATAATGACCTTATAGTTTGGATGATATAACTTCCAATTTTTTTATAGATTATATATTTATTTTCCAGAATGGGTTTTTTGTACCTTTTTTTTCTTTTTTCTTTTTTCTTTTTTCTTTTTTCTTTTTTCTTTTGAGTCTTGAATAACACTATTAGATATAGTAATTTGGTTACACTTTACAAGCACAAACTAAAGAGGCTCTGTTCATTTTTTCATCAATTGGACATTGATGTTTTATCCACTTACATGCACAAACCGCAAGTGGAATAGGTATAGATAATATCTTGAGGCTCTATAGGGCTTTCAGATATCCTTGAAAAATAATATGTGAAAACCTATATAATTCTATATTAATTTTAGTTATGCTATTGCAATTCGCATGTAGTCCACATATCTTTTTGTCTAGGGTATACCCCTTTTATTAGGTTGTTTTTATATCTATTTTTTAATCTAGATTTTGATTCAGATTTATATCTTTAGTTGTTGGAACCTTTTCACATTACTAATTAGTTAGTACCTTTATTTTTAGGGTTGAATATAAAATTATTTGGCTTTATTTTGTTTACATAGTTTTTAATACCATACATGGAAATCTACCTCAGTGAAATTATGAAATCAAGTGTAGATTCTAATAAGTAATGATATTAGGTGATCTTACTATAGGAATTATAGATGACTTGGTGGGAGTCATCTCTATTATTCAAGATTTGTTTGATAGAGCCAATGCTACCTTTGTAAACCTAACATCCTATTAGGATTTAATTCTGAATTATCTTGAGTGTGATTATCTAAGTTGTGATTTCATTTGGGATATTTGTATTTATAGTATATTTCAATCTTGGTTGATAGGTGGCAATCTTGAAAATTTGGATGAACAAAAAATTGAAACATTTCACTATCTCATATTTGTTTTGTATTTGAGTATAGTTTCATACCTTTGGGCTTTGCCTGAGAATGAAGATCATTGAATAACTAATTTGATTTATTCAAGTTAAGTAGTCTTCAATGTTAGATTTATCATGTTTAAAGGAGAATTTGTAATATTATATGAGTAAAAGGTTATCTTTTACAACATAATATTTTATTTTAGTTATTTACATTTGGTAAAGATAGTAAATATGATATTTAAAGTTATTTTAACTTCAATCTTTAGTTTCTAGTTAATAAAATTTATATTTTAATTATAATGATTTTTTTTCTAGATTTCATATTTTTGGTACTTTGATTTTATATACATGAAATAAGGAGCACATCACATCTTAGTATTAAATTCTATGTCTACTCTAACTATGCTGGTTCAAATTATGAGTAGTCCCTATTTCCCTCCTTTACCAACTCTAATGAAAATTAATTTTCACCTAAATAAATTCAAAATTCACTATAAATATTAGGTTCTATCATATTAGGAAATAAATATGCTAAGAAAAATGCTCGTAAGTTTGAATCTTCTTAAGGCATGTGGAAATATGTCAAGGATAATGGCTTTCAGCTGGTCAAAATGAAAAAGAAAAGGAAGCAAAATCATTGGTTCTAATATTTATCAAGCTTGGAAAGAGAAAGTTTGACATGTGTTCATTATTAAAAGGAATTTGAAACATTTAAGGTGGAGATATTGTATTCATAATTTGAATGTGAAAAGTAAAGGAAAGATTTATGTTCTACAAATTTTAAAGACTAGAATTGTAAATGAAACCTTTGTTTGCACATAAGGATATATGGCAAAATTGGTAAAAAATGAAGAAGATAAGCAAGAAAAAATAAATCATATATTTATAAGATCCTTTATGAAAATTTAATACTAAAATCATGCTTGATTTATATGATAAAAAAGTTTCACAAAGTTTTATGAAAGCTTATTTTCTCACTTCATGTCATCACCTATGTGAAAAGGATAACTTGCATTATTTGCACTCAATCAAGTACCCTTGTGAAGCATATCTTATATGAATTTGGATATAGATAATTAATAGATAAACTATAAAATAGATTATTGATGTAAATAAACTACACATATCATGTATAGGTCCTAAAATTTAAATTTTTTGAAATATTTTATTTTTTTGTATTTATTTAAATATATGAAAAAGGAAAATGGAACATAATAATTGATGAGTCTTGAAAGAGACCCACAATCAAGAGGTTGTGTGTATAACATGGGAAGGATACTATCTTATGAATGGAAAGGATCATGCCACTATGAAGTAACTGATCTCAACCTAGAATCTAAAAAATGATCTATCTTTGTTCCATGAATGTCACTATCATGATGATAAATTGTAGCATGATGTGTATGCTGGGAAACATGAACTCTAAGAATATTAAGAACCCATCATGGAGTGTACAAAAATCTATTTTTGATAAGATTCATGTAGTAATATGAACACACAGAAGATCTAGATGTGAGTTAATAAGCAAAGCACAAAGTGAATATCCACAATGTAAACGTAGGTAGGAAAACCTCAAAATGAGGTAAAACCCTATAGTGATTATTCAATATTTGAGAAACACCCCAATAAATAGTTTATATTCTTCTCACTCCTTAGACAAACCTTCACAAAACTCTTCTTTGAACAATATTTTCCATACACAAATTAAAATATATCTTCACAAAGCTCATGAGAATCAATTGGTTTGAATGACATTTACTAAGGGTAAAATGTCTTTATGGGGTGTGGGAGTGAACCATTGTATCCAATGGGTACAATATTTCCCCGAGGAACCAATTGGTAAAATATTTTTAATTTATTTACACGAGGTTACCTTGTGTTGATAAATTAAAAATATTTATTTATTTATTAACCATTGAATAATGTTAAGGGTAAATTACCCATTTAAAAATTATTTTTTTCTAACACTTCCCCTTAGTGTTATTTAGGGATACATGCCATAGTCACCTTAATAAAGGAATTATACTATGCACAAATTTGAAGGATTTAGAAACCTTCATCATTCCAAAGTCACCTTTTGAAACAAAATGAATTATAATCCATAAACTACTCAAGATAAATTTTAGGATATCATGATTGTGAGACCACATGTAATAATTTCTCATTAATAATCAAATAAGCATATTTGGAGCCTTTTATAATATAAGGAAATCCATTACAAAGTGTGATTTTATGTATTGGGGTATAAAAATAAAACTTCCACATGAATATTATTCAAATCACATAGCTTATACATGAAGTTTACAATGATTTACAATGATAAGAAGTATAGAAAAGGAAAATAGCATATGGACATTAGGAAGTGAAATTTTCATCCACACTCCTCCTTAATGACAACTTTGAGAGGTCCAATATTACACAAAACTGATAAAACTTGGTATGACCAAGTGGTTTTGTGAAGATATATGTCACTTATTAATCCATAAGATAAAAATATAGATAAATATTACCACTAAGGACTTTATCTCAGATAAAATGCACATGCACATGTACTTCAATATGTTTAATTTGTTGGTGTTGCATTAGATGTTTTACTAGAGTGATACAACTTTGGCACCTACATAAAACTTAAGCATATATCTAGAATTAGATCCATGATGACATAGTATGGTTAGAATAATAATAACCAAATACATAAATATAAAAGATGATATACATTTATCTATGGTAAAACACATTTTAAATAATCAAGTCATGTTTTATACAAATAAGTTCAGTACTTTGATTAAAAATTTAATGGCAAACATAAATTATTATATTCAATTCATTATTGAACGTCTCCAATATTTAAAATATGAGCATCCCAAACTATCATGCAATGCATATACATTAATTTAACTAATAATATGATACTATAATAATATGAAGAGGATTTAGATGAAGGCAACTATGCAACACCTGCTATGTTTTGAATTGGTGGATGAGATCAACAAATTGAAAATTATGCTATTTATGGAGGATGCTAAAAATGTAATTAGTGGAGGAAAGGATTAAGGTGATTAAGAGGCAGGGGAGATAAGCATGACTCACCTTAGTAAAAAAATAAAGCATGTATAGAGCAGGGATGTGAAAAAGGAGAAGAGGAAGAAAAAATAGGAGAAGGGGAAGAAAATACTTCAGACAACAAAAAGAAAAAAATGACTAAAGACTCCTCCTAGGGCCTAATTAAGATAACTACAGGTAATAAGCAAGATAATATAAATGTAGAAAATAACAAGTTGGATATATACTCATAATCCATGGAATCCAACCATTAAATCCTACTTTATCTTTGTTGTCTTTCTGCTTAGTTTTTGGCTAACTTTTGGATAAAGATTCATAATCATATGTGGCCTTAATGGATTTTTTTATATGTATATATCTCTCATGTTTAATTTAATATCTTTCATTATGTTTTATAAGGGTACAAGACCCTATTATCACATTTAAACCTTATCTAATGAAAAAAGTATAGCCAAACATTAGATGTCTTATTAACAATAACTCATTTTATAATTTGCATTTTAACAAAACTTTGAAAGTTTAATATGCTTCAATTTTTAAATGATACAAACTTCTATTTAACAAAATATTGAGGTATATAACCTCTCATACATTAAATATGGATAATGTTTTCATGATATGCAATCATCTAATCAACCAGATATGAAATTGAATCAAATAATTTCATATGCATATGATTATAATTCTTAGTAAAGTAAATGATGAATATTCAAATTAATAATAAAAACTCCATTTATGATTTTCATTTCATAATATACATTATTATTAAATGAAGCATCTAAACAGTTAGCATGAACTTGCCCCACTAATAAAATGAAATCATATTTAAAATTTGAAACACAAAATATCCAAAATTATATTATTAACAAACTAAAAAACTAAACATTATCATCTTTGTCAAATTAATAAAGATGTTATGCATATAATGTATTTTTAATGCAAACTCTGATGAAGAGCATCACTAGATAACATGAGATGCTAGTTTGTTTAATGGTATCATAATGACCATTTTTGGTTTTATTTAAGTGTGAGAGGAATTATAGGGTCACCTAGGGTGTGCCAAAGTCATTTAGAGTCTTGGAGTTGTGTGTCTCTAGTACTTTTAGAGTTTCCTACCAAAAAGGAAAATTTGAAAATTTAAATTTTGTAATTAGGCTTAAATTGGTGTTTTGTGTGATATGTAATTATTGCATAATGTTTTTAAGGGTAATATTAGTTTTTTTTAAGGTGTATCAATGATAAATTCATGGAAAATTTTAATTTAAGCCAAGAAATAGATATTTTTAACCACCACCCTACGTGGAGTTGGCTAAAAAGAGTTATTTTACATGTTTTAGTGTTATGAAAGGAATAAAAGCATTGTAAATGTGTAGAGAGTGTTTTTTTAGGGTATTAGGATAGGATAAATTCATAATATATAGGTGATATCCTCAAAAAATATAATAATAATAATAATAATAATAATAATAATAATAATAATAATAATAATAATAATAATAATAATAATAATAATAATAATAATAATAATAAAAACTAGAGGAATAACTACTTGAGTTGTAGAATTTTGTATGACTGTCGGATGACCAAGAAGATCAATAAATGAAATAATGCCTTCAAAGAGTAATTATGAGTTATAATAAGTTTTTTAGTATGTGATTATTCATATTTTATTGTTATTATTTTAATAGGGTTGACTCTTGTGTTGATATCTAGGTTAGACACATAATACATAAGCTTTGAGACAAATCTATTTTAACATAGTCTAGAGTATAAGAGAACATGGGAGTTTTTGAAGACCATTAAAATGTTTTAAATGTTTGAAGTGTAGTTTATAATATATATTTGATTTTATTAACTCTTTTTTAATTCTTATAATATTCTCATAGTTCAATATTTAATTTATACCTCCATGATAAGTGCACATAGTCCTACAAGTGTTCCCAAAATTATATACACTTATTTGTTGGAGACTTAATGTGATTACTCAAGAGAAAATAAATATTGTATAAGTTTAAAATAGTTTAGGAAGACATAATATAGGTATCATAAGTGTTTTAAAATGTCAAAAACTTATTTAGCCCATTTTGTAGGCTCTCAGCCTTGCATAGGCCTATCAAAATCAAGACTAGGGTTTTGAGTTAGAAACTTGAATAAATTTTGATTCCACTGGTAAAAATTCATAATTTTTTTTATTATTGTGTTATATATATATATATATATATATATATATATATATATATATATATGAGGTTTTAAGTTGATACTTAATTGTACAGTATGGTATACAAGATGATGTCATTAAATTAGGCCTAAAGAGACCTAATTGCTAGGGAGGTGTATTGATTTAGTAGGTCTCCCTTGATATATGTGTCCTTAAACTTTACTTTAAGATAAAATAATATAAATTGTATATAAAAATATGTTTATTTTGTCTTTAAACTTTTTTTATTGTTCAAACCTGCTAGATTTGTCTAAAAAGAGGGCTATAAGGAGCTAGGCTTCAAAGAAGAAAGAGTGGTTTGTTTGAGAGTTATAACCTTGAGATTAAGGATTATTATTGGATTTTTTGGTATATAAATAATTTAGGTGAATGGGTATATTATCCTTAGTTTGGAGACAAGAAAAATGGAATCATGAATTAAGTTTCTAGGCCTATGAATCTATATGAGAATGAGTAAATTTGAAGTAATAATGGAAAATGAGGTTTGAAAATTGTGCATGAGGATGGTTTTTTTACTAGGATGATAGATTGTAGAAGGATATTAAGTGTATAATTTTTTTTTATGAGAGAAGAGTATTATTTTTGTAACAAGGCCTATGAGCCTAGTGAAGACAAGATTGATCAAGGGTGTCAAGAGAGCAGAAGAGTACATGTTGAAGCAAGTAAATAAAAGTATAAATAAAGAGAATAAAGGCAAGAAATTAGAGATAGGTAAATGTATTAGGTTATTTTATGCATCCCCATATATCAAGTGGTATTAGATCAAATAATATCTTGGAAAATTTTATGATTTTGAGTCTTAGAAGTTGTTAATTTAGGTTGCAGGAATACAATAAGAGAGGAAGAAAGATTTTTAAGACCTATAAAGTAAGATTTTATGGTATAATAGAAACCTTAATAAGACAAAATAAAAAATACAATAATATTATTAGTTCTAATGTGTAAAATACTTGGAAAGGGGTGTCAATAAACTAGGTAGAGGAGAGAACTTAGGGTGAGACACCTAGGCAAAGTGAAAGAGGCTTACTAAAACAAGGTGAAAAAGACTTTCTCGGGAGAAGATGAAGATATAGAAGGAAAAAATGAAGAAGGGATTAGATGATTTAGATCACCAAAATAATATAAATAGGAAGGAATACCCAAAGAGAAAAGGGTTGGTTGTGAAAGTGGAGACAAGTGAGATACATCAAAGGATAGAGAGGATAATTCTCTTGGTGAAATTCATGCAACAAGAAGAAAGAAAATGGCATGGTTAAATAATGAGAAAGAATAGAGTTAAGTGGAATATAAGGCTACTCATGGAGAGAATAATAAAGATTATCATGAGAGATAATGAGAATCAAAATAAGTTACTACGTAGGAAACTTAAGGAGGAGATGAAGAAGTTCATGATGGATGAACAAGTTGGTAGACAAGAGGAAGGTAAGAATCACCTTGAGGATAATAAAATAGTAATAGAGGATTATGAGAGGAAATATATAAGGGAATTATCAAAAAAATCTAAGGAGAAGATGGAGGCAAGCAAGCCTCAAGCTTTTAAATCTAATGATTTTTTGTCATGTGTTTATGCAGGTACAAAAGTGAAGAAATAAGAAGTCCATTTTAAGGACACAAAAATTGAAATCATGAGGAATATAAAGCATGGTCAACATGATTATGTTGAAAAAGAGATTTATTTGGAAATAATGTATGGAGATACAATGATTAATTACCTTGAAAGAGGAGAGATGCTTGGAGAAGGAAATCTTCGAGAAGAAGGAAGCTTCATTGAAGTCATAAAAGAAATAAAATTAAATCAAGAAGAATTTTAAGAGGCCAAATGGTCTCAATATTTTGTTTAAAATATTATTTTTGATGATTAATATACTAACATATCAATTGATGAATATGTTTTTTATAAGCAAATAATTGAATTATTAGATAGGTTCATGAAAAGAAAGATTGAAGTTGAAACCCTCATAAACTGATTGTAGAACTTTATATACATATAAAGAAGGAGTCTAATTTGACACTCATTAATGATGAAACCCCAAAAAAAGGTATTGTACAAGATGCATAATAAGGTAAAGTTAGAAAACAACAAATGATAAAGTATATAGAGGAAGAAGAAAGGATTTGGTAGTAGATTATGCAAGAATCATATTGTTTAGACCTCATAGGATATACAAAATCCATTCTAGTAGATTATTTAGAGATAATAAAGATTTTGAATCAATAAAATGATATAGAAGGTGTTGAATATATTGAAAACAAGGAAATGGAATCCTTTTCATGGAATTAATTTGAAGAAGATGGAGTCAAGTTTAAGATAAATAGGTTGAAAAGGAATGAAGATAAGCACAAGAAAGAAGATAAAATTGCATGTCACATAAGTACAAAAAATTAGAAACAAACAATAAGTTACAAGCAAGAATATGGACAAGTATTGGTACAAGGTGAATTAAACAAAGTTATAATCCAAGGTAAGCTTAAAACCATAAACAAGCTAAGCATAGAATCATGTGAGTTGATCAAATAACTAGTATTGATAGTTAATGATGCTAGTAAAGAGTATAGGTTAAGAGTTAAATATAAGTAACTCAAAAAGATGAAATATATGCATATAGAGGCTTGAAATAAGAATACAATAGCAAGAGAGGATGAAAAGGGCCATGATATCCTTAAAGAGACTATTAAGTCTCATGAAGGTAATTTGATAGGTACTAATCATGATGGTGTAGGTATGGAATCAAGGATAAGTAGTCACTCCATGATCATATGGAGAAAATAAGCAATGAGGCACAAGAGTTCATGATAGAGCAAAGGAAAGAGGAGGATGACCATGTTCCTCACAAGAGAGATGATTAGATCAAGAATGCATGTTTAGAGGAGGAAAATATCATTATAAAGGTGATCCAAAGAAGGAGTAAGAGTAAGTTAGCATTGAGAGATAAAAGAGAGGGTAGTCTTAACCCAAGAATCAATCTAAGTAATATGCCAATAGATGAAGAGAAACTACTCATGGAAGGAGAGCTATAAGCAAGTGATCAAGATAAAAAGAAAATGAAGAAATATTAAGGTAATAAATCAATCCATTAAATTAATAATGTTTCAGATGAGTTATTTGAATGTTTTCATAATTACGGCAAGATAAAAAGTTTCCAATACATGTTGTGTTACGATGAACTTGAATTGGTCAAGGAGATGTCATTGTAATATGAGAAAGGTTATGAGAAGACTCACCATGGGAAGGTAGAGTATCATGAAGGGGTATCCAAGGAGGATATAAATGAAATTATGACAAGGGTGAATGAAAAATAGATGCATAAAAATTCATTAAATCATGACTACAAAGGAGAAAACATTGTTAAGAAGATAGATTGGCAAGGAGTGCATGAATAAACCATGAAAAATATAGAAATAAGATATGGAGTAGGAGAAAGAGTGAATAATAAGATCTAACCATTTGAGGTATATCATGATGGATATAAATTAGATATAGGAGTTGGAACAAATCATGTACTTCATGAAGGTATAAGATTTATTGGTAAAGAGGCAAGGCAAGGCAATGAAACAATAAAAAAGAATCAACTAAGAAGAAATGAGAAGTAAAATAGGAAAAATAGGAAGATGAACTCATAAAATTTTATGATGAATAATTTGAAAGCAAAGAAGAAGTTTGACATGATACATTTAAGTAGGAACTCAAATTTTGTCACTTAGGGAGCTTGATGCAGAACATCACTAGGTAACATGAGATGCTAATATGTTTTATATTATAATAATGACCATTTTTGGTTTTATTTGAGTTTTATAGTCTTATATGGTCCAATAATATGTGTTTGATTCCTTGAGAGTCTTAAAGTTGTATGTTTCTAGTCCTTTTAGAGTTTCCTACCAAAAAGGATAATTTGTTATTTTGAATTTTGTAACTAGGGTTAGAGTGGTGTTTTGGGTTTTGTGTGATATGTAATTATTGGAGAATGTTTTGAAGAGTCATATTAGTGTTTTTATATTTTTATCAATGATAAAATTATAAAAAGTGTAATATAATCCAAGAAACATGTATTTGCAACCACCACCCTATGTAGAGTTGGCCAAAAGGATTTATTTTGCATGTTTTAGTGTTATGAAAAGATGAAATGCATGTATATTTGTAGAGAGAGTTGTATTATGGTATTATTATAATATAAATTATTATGAGAGAGGTGGAGATCCTCAATAAAGATAATAATGATCAAAACTTGAGGAAGAACTACCTGAGTTACATAATTTTGTATGGAAGTTGTATGATCAAAAAGATCAATGAATGAAATAATGATTTCAGAGAGTATTTATGAGTTTCCATAAGTTTCTTGGTATGTTATTATTCATATTTTTTTCCTTATTTGAATAAGTTAGACTCTTTTGTTGATCTCCAAGTTAGAGGCATAATACATAAGCTTTGAGAAAAAACATTTTAACACAGTCTGGAGTATAAGAGAACATGGGAGTTTTTGAAGACCATTAAAATGTTTGAGATGTTGGGAGTGTAGTCAAGAATATATATTTGATTTTGGTAACTCTTTTTGAATGATTATAATAGTATCATAGTTCAATATTTGATTCAGACCTCCATGATAAGTGCACACAATCCTACAAGTGTTCCTAGAATTCTATAAACTTGTTTATTGGAGATGCATTATGATTATTCATGAGAAAATAGATATTTTAGAGGTTAAAAATAGTTTGGGAGGACCTCATACAGGTCTCATAAGGGTTTGAAATTTTAAAAAATGCATTTTATCCCATTTTGTAGGCTCTTGACCTTGTACAGGCTTGTCAAAACCAAGACTATGGTTTTGAGTTAGAAAATTGAATAACTTTTGATTTCACCAGTCAAAATATTAAAATTCTAGATTCTTATGTGATTTGAATAGATATAAATTTTTTTTAGGTATTAAGTTGATACCTAATCATACAGTATAATATCTAGGATTGTGTCATTGAACTAGGCTAAATAGACCTAATTACTAGGAAGATGTTTTGATTTAGTAGGTCTCTATTGAGAGTTGTATCCTAAAACATTAGGTGAAGTTAAAATAAGATAGAGGGTAACTTATAATGTGTTTAGTTTTTCTATTTTTTTTGTATTGTTCAAACCTTCTAGATTTGTCTAAAAAAAGGGTTACAAGGAGCTAGGCTTTAAAGAAGAAAGAGTGGTTTCTTTATGAGTTTTAACCTTGAGATTGAGGATTATGATTAGATGTGTTTGGAAGATAAAATAGGTAGGTGAATTACCATATGATACCTAATCTAGAGACAATAATAATGGAATTATGCATTAAGTTTTTAGGCCTATGAATTTACAAGAGAATGAACAAGTTTGAAGCAAGAATGAAGAGTGAGGTATTGAAAATTGTGCATGAGAGGATGGTGTTTGTACTAGGAGAAGAGAGTGTAGAGGGAGATGAAGGGTATTTTGTGTTGTGAAGAGAGAATATTATTATATTTTCAAGAAAGTTTATAATCCTAGTGAAGACAAGATTGATCAAGGGTGTTAAGAGAGGAGAAGAGTACTTATTGAAGCAAGTAAATCAGAGTATAAAGAAAGAGAGTAAAGGAAAAAAATTAGAGCCAAGTAAATGGATGAGATTATTTTAGGCACCCCCCTACATCAAAATCATATGAATTGAAAATAATCATAAATTCAATCATTTTGAAAATAATATAATCTCTATTTATTTTATTTCTTATCTAATACCAATATATCTACTACGATGTAATTGTAATTAGATTCTTTTCAAGAATTAAATAAAATAGTTTTACTAAAAAATACCATTGTAATTGAGATATTATTAATTTAGTTAGTATCTTTAAAGTAACTACAAAATTATAATAATGAAAAGTGATATGCCATGAGCATACATATATTTTGGTGTAGAAAAATGCAAAGATTTAGTAGGGGCTTTATTCATAATATGCAAAACAATATTTATGGCTTCGACCCATAAGAACTTAGAAACAGTTGCAGAATGCAACATTATTCTATCTATTTATATAATGGTGAAAATTTTCCTTTCAACAATACCATTTTGTTGAGGTAAATATGAATTTTTTAGTTACCTTTGAATACCACCATTATCAGATTTTAATCTCTTAATAGAAATACTAGAATCAATAGATTTAAATTCCTTTAATTTAGACAACACTTCATATTTATTTTTTATGAAATATGACTAGATCATTATAGTATAATCATCTATACAAATATAAATATAAAAATAACCATTAAGAGATATAATTTCAATAGGTACTACAACATCACTTTGAATTAATTATAAAAGATGAGAGGAATTCACATCATGATTATTGTGAAAGGGATTAGTATGTTGCTTATCACGTAAGCAATGGTCACAAGTTTCATGATGGGAAGAGATAGAAGATAAACCTAAAAAAATATTATGATAAGACATATCATGTAAACTTATAAAATTAACATGACCTAATCTTTCATGTCATAATTGAGATTCATTCATACTATGTGGTAAAAGTAAACATGTAAAAAAAAAGTAGTAAAAATGTATAACCCATTCTTTTGAATACCTTCAATAATTAGATGACCAGATTGATTTCTAATGGACCAGCTATCTTTAAGCAGTATTACAATGAAACCATCATTTGTGAGTTGATAATAAGATATATTTTTTCCTTAAGCTTAGGTACATAGAAAACATCATTAATAACAACATTTATAAATTTTGTCTTTCCTTGCTTGCTTATAAAAATTAATTATCTCCTAAGTAAATATTTTCATATATATCTCTATAATCATACAAAATATTATCCAATCAAGTCATATGGTGGGATACACCACTATCTAGAATCTATTCATTCTCATTTAAAGTAAATAAAGCAACATATAAAGCAATAACATTTAAATTTTGATCTTGATTATTATTTTGATTATGATTATGATTCTTTTGTTTGTTTTGATTAGATTCATTCTCTTCATTATTTTTAAAATATTGATTGTTAACACTATCTTTATTTTTATAACACATTTCCATTCTATGACCAAATTTACCACATAGATTTCAATTCCCATTAAACTTAGGTTTATGATTCTTATTACTAGATCTCTTATTTCTATTTTTGCCTCTAGAAAAATTAGGGTTAGGTTTATGATTTCTACTATTCTTAGAATCAAGGTTGAGAGTGAGAAGTTCCTAAGTGGAATTCTCTTTAGAAAAAATATTAGACATCACTTGATCTTATTGAATGAGAAGAACTGACATGGTAGTGAGGTCTAGGATATTTTGCTCTGTTTAGTACTTTGAATTTAGAATATAAATAAAATTTTATTTTTTCATGAATGCTAAGCTGAATAATAAAATAAATAAATTGATATTGAATAAAATTATAGTTACAACCATCTAACTGAAATTTAATATTCTTAATTTAGTAATAAAATTAACATCCTTTTTATCACTTTTTATATGTGTAATCAACAATTCAAGAATCAATTTCATAATCTTTGAGAAATGAATGTCCTCATACATATATTCAATAAGTTTTATCTCTAGGAGACTATTAATTGTTGATATGGAGTAATAATTCATCCTTAACACTCTGCAAGATAATCGACATGGCTTATTTCAATTTTTATTGAAATGAATTTGAAAGGTTAGTTATCACATGTCATCTTAACAGGGATTTTTTTAGTCTTGATGACAATGTTACAGAAATTTTGAGCCATAAATTCTACTTTAATGTGAATTTTCTATATATTATAGTTAGATCTATTAAATATTTGTGATTTATCTAGTATAAATTAGGAGAAGCCATTGCTTCCCTTAAAAAGTAACATTATGACACTAGATAAAGCTTAAATTTGAACATTTTTAAAAGTTAATTTATACTCTATTTGAAAAATAAAATAAATTTTAAGTGAATAAATAATAATTTTTCAAATTAATGCTAGACAAATTAAAAATATTATGAAAGATTACAATAAAAAAAGGTATCGCAAGTGTCACAATAATACACTAATGTAAGAACAATTAAAAAATTAACCTTGTTTAAAGTGAAATTTAACTTATATTGATAGTTTAAAAAATTAAAATTGTAAATAAGTAAATTTTTTAAAAATATATGCTAAATTAAAATTGTAAATAAGTAAATTTTTTTCAAATATATGCTAAACAATGTGAAAATATTGAATTAAAATGCACTAATTTATGTGTTGCAAGAATCACACCCAAAACAACTATTTAAACACTATAATTAAAAAATATGTAAAATATATAATATGAGGCTTACAAATAAAAATGGACAACAAAAATGCATCCAAAATATGCCAAAACTTAGGAATCGACTGGTCACATAACTATTCTAGACAAAGCATTCACTAGGTTAAATGTCGAAACAAAGTCAATAGGATTAGAGTTTTTGCATGTGAGAAAGTTGACATGCAAACCAAAAAATGGAATTAAAAAATAATTAAATTTGAAAAAGTAACTTGACTAGATTAATTTGACCAAAATAATTAGAGGTAATGAGTTTTAAACCCTTGACCTCTCCTTTTGCAAGTTCTGATAAAAAGATAATTTCCAACACTTCTAATAGACTAATCATGAATCTATATGCAAAAATGTATTATTATTATTATTATTATTATTATTATTATTATTATTATTATTATTTAAATTGATTTTCATTTAAAAAAATAAAATAAAATTATAATAACAAGCATGTAAAAATAATAGTAAATAAAATTTACTTTTTTTTCAAACTTTTTTATTAAAATTTGTGGGACTTGGGTAGTTTGCATGGAAAATTAATGTTTTAATTAATAGATTATTTTTTAAATAAACTTAGAAAACATTTTTAAAAATTCATAGCTTTTTTTAGTTGATTATGACACTTAGGAGGATATAGGGACGAAGATACAAGATGGAGGAAGCCTTCTCAAGATCTAAAAATTGTTGTACATCCTTTAAATCATGTAATGAACCATTTAAAGATTCAAAAACTAATTTTTCTGCCCATATTTTTTCTGATTTAAAATTTTTTTATAATTGTACAATGGTGCCTATATGAGGAATAAAAAATCCTAGAATCTTTAGGAAACCTTATCAAGGTCAAACAGGGTTTTTGTCACTCAATTTGATTGAAAAAAATAATGTTCAACACCATAAAACAACACTAGAAGATTTATAAACAAATTTTGATAAACTTATTTAGATAGTAGGCCATGAAATTCTAAAAATGGTTTCTTAGAGAAGACTTTATTGAAAAAATGATCTCTAAATTTCTATCTAGTTGCTTGTTTGAGGTTTGAATGCTCACTTTGATCTTTATTAGACTCCATAACTCCAAAATTGAAGCAATAAGAATTTCAAGCCAAATTATGTGCTTCCATGTCTATATTTATGATGTACATGGATGAATATGAGTGATAAATGGATACATAGGGGTCTATATCTTTAATAAATTTCTTGATAATCAACTACACATCCCCAAACTCTAAAATTGTGATAAGATTCATGAAGTAATATGAATACACAGAAGATCTAGATGTGAGTTAACAATTAAAAAATAGAGTGAATATCCTCAACATAGATGTAGGTTGGAAAACCTCAAAATGAGATTAAAAAAACCCCACAGTGATTATTTAATATTTAAAAAACACCCCAATACATAATTCATCTTCCTCTTACTCTTTCTTAGATAAGCCTTCATAAAACTCTTCTCTAAATAATATTTTCCTTACAGAAATAAAAATATATTCTTCATAAAACTTGTGAGAATCAATTGGTTTGAATGACATTTACCAAGGGTAAAATGTCTTTAAATAATGGGGTGTGGAGGTGGATTATTGTAACTAAAGGGTCTAACCTCTCCCTAAGGAACGAATTAGTAAAATATTTTTAATTTATTTATACGAGATTACCTTATTTTGATCAATTAATTTTATGTATTTATTTATTAACCATTGAATAATGTTAAGGGTAAATGACCCACTTAAACATTATTTTATCCAATATTTTGGTATTCTATGTGGGACATTATTGATTTCTTGTGATGTCAATTGAGAATGTGTTAGAGTATAAAATGAATATGTAGACTGTTGATTTAGTGGTTTTTATAGGATAGGTTTCCTCAAAAAGTTGGCCACTTGTTTCTAAATTCTCTGAGTGGGTTGATCCTTTTTAGGTTGCTCAACTCATAGTTTTTGTGTAAGAATAATGATTTTTTTAGAGAGGGTATTCATATGGAATACCAAGACTTGTGATTACCCCAATATTAAAAATTTACTTCAATAATATGTAAACTATGGAAGGTAATACATGAAGTTGTTAAATCCAAGGATGTCCAAATAACACCTCAAAGATTCCTTCACTAGGCACTATTATAAATTTGGTGGTCATGTGTGCTAGATCAACCTATAATGGTAAGGTGGTCTCACCAATATAAATATGAATGTGACCTTTGAATCCTTTAATCACTATTGTTGAAGGAGATATATCCTTTTTAATATACCCAAGATGTGAGAAAAGTGTGATGGTGCACATATTCATACTTAACCCATTATCAACCTTGGAATTCTCTATAAGTTGATGATTGATATAATCTCAAATGAATAAAGATTTCAAATTGGAATCATCATCAACAATTTCATGCTCTAAAAATGTGATTATTGTCCTAGATGTCACTAAAACATTATATGTACAAATGATTCCATTTAAGGGATGAGGTGACTTTGTTTGATAATAAATTAGTGGAGTGTGCATTGTATATGTAATTCATCCCTGATGTATCTTTTATCTCTTGACCTATTTGCTTAGAAAAAATATCACTTAATATTTTCATTATTTTAATTCCACTTATTTTTTCCTTAGTGTTGTTAGTAGATGTGTTGACATCAATGATGTTTTCGTCTATTATATCCTGAATCTTGCGCCTCAAAATAAGGCATCTATTTGTATTATGCCTTGGTGCTTGATGAAATTCATATAAATCATTATGATCAAATCATTTTGGAAGAAGAATACTCATATCAACCTATTTAATGGGAGGGAGTGATATGAGATTGTATTATAATAACATTTATATTACTTTGTAGGGAGCTTCCAGTAAGTGAGTAAACTATCTCCTTGGAGGAACTAATAATACAATGCATAGAGTAGGTTTTGAATCTGAATTTATTATTTCCTTTTGATCACTCTTATTCTCATTTGGTCACACATTATATGGTGTCTTAATCATATTATTTACATGAAAAGTGGAAACTAGGTTGGTTGCATAATTAAGGTTATTCATTGCTATCAACTTGAACTCTCTTTACTTCATTGTGTGACACAAATATGTGAATAATGGATAATACTAAACATATTGGCTTCATGCAAAGATGAAATAAAATAATTCTTGAATATACCTTGAAACTCATTATCTACTATAAGATTTTTCATTTTAGATAGCATGATATTATACCTAAAAACATATTCTACAATAGGCTCATTGGACCCCTGCTTGAATTGAGAAATATGAACATATGAAATCTTCAAACTTATGTTGATTGTGAAATGTGTGAGGAACAAATCTATTAATGGATTAAATTCATTAAATAAATAATGTGGTAGATAAAATAATCATATTAGAACATATTCCATTAACTTCTAGAATATAAATTAGTCAATAACAAATCATTAGATGCATAGTCCAAACATGTTATTTGAAATATTCTCAAGCATTATTTAGGGTCACCTTTTCCATCTTACAATGTAATCTTAGGTAAAAAAAATATAGTTAGTAATGGATGTGATGAAATATATTGAGCTAATAGAGTATCAAATAAAGTCTATGAATCACTTTTCCATTTAATCCAACTTAATTTGTATTGCTAAAATAGTATGCATAAGGGATTATGCATCAAGAATAGAGTGTAAGCTAACCAATGGTGGTGTATCCAATGACTAAGTAGGAATTTTATGCACCTAAATTTTCTCACTTCATCATTAACATTACTAATTTTTTCTAATCACATCCCTAATCCCATATAATTTTATCTAAGTTATCCTTAATAATCATCCTAGTCATTATTTTAACACCCCTTTCATTATTCATATCCAGGCACTGACATTATATCAACCCAAAAATTAATTAATCATGTATTATTGATCAACTAACCCACACTTATCCATTTTATGGTAATTTAAAATTAGCATAACCCACCTACCTACCTACTCCTAGGCTTCCCTATAAGCCTATCCCCTAGTCCTCACCTAACCCTTCTTCTAATCTAGTGTAATCTTCCCCTAATCATCATTAGATTCCCTAATGGAATATAGAACTCTCCATCACCCTTGTCCTTTTGTAGAGAGTTCTCTTGCTAGAGATTTCTAAGTAATTTTAAATTCATTATAATTACCTCTTTCCTCTCTAGAGTCTTCTTATCTATAGGATTCCAATGAATTTTTAATTCATTAGAAAATATCCCTCCCTTGCCTGTTTAAATCCATGCTTTCCTCCATTCAAAATGATGAAAAAACAAACTAAGAAATATATGATCCTATCATGTCAATATTATTATCCAATCCATGAATTAATCAATAGTCTAGTAATCAAAGTTTTTTCAAGATAATCACATGTTGTCCAAGAAAATATGGGTCTACAATCAAGCTATCAACTAAACATTGAATATTTCTTTAGTTGGATCTTGATTTGGATCATTTGGCTAAATGATTTTGATGTAGGTATTAATGTTTCATTATTTTTTGAAATATGATCATTTTGGATCTAAATTTTAATAGTGGATTGATGTTTTGAGTAGATTTTGGTTAATTTCATGATATAATAATCCATTGGTCAAAATATCCATCTCACAAGAATTAACATATGAATCTGCACAAGATCCTTGATAGTACTGAGATTGTTCATGAATTGTCTCATAATTTTTTCAAATAATTTTCACTTTATTAAGCTTTGGTTACTCATCACCTATAGGTGAAATTGCATCATTCTAATCATCTTAAGAATCAATGTTGTCTTGATTATACTATTCATGCTCAAAATTATTATCATGCACTTACACATATTTAGTTTGTGCATTAAAATTTGAAGGTTTAAATATGCCTTTATTATTATCCATATTATGTGCCTTATAAAAATAAATCTAATTATGTTCAACTTTAGTACCACTTAATCTATCACTACATTTAAGATAAGTAGAAAAGCTTTCTTATATTGCATAAAATATGAAATATAAACTTAGAATATTATTTATAACAAATAATTTATTAAATATAAAAACCCTAATACAACAATTAGAAATAATAAAAATAAAGAAGGAAACCTTATTAACATTTATGGTTAGGGTTTGTAATATTAAGTCAATAGATGAGTTCACCAATATGTTTTATCAAAAATTGAGATATAAGGGATACTTGAATCCTAACTGTGACTAACTATTGTATAAAATTGGAACATATAACTTGATCATAAATTAAGTATTTTTGATTTAGAACTTACTAATTATGAAAATGCTAAAAATGGAAATAAAAAATAAGAATAACTCAACTAGAAATTTAACATGAAAAATTGTGAACATAATTATGTGGTTAACTATATGACTATATGATAGTAATTTAAATTAGGAATAGGGATTTGTGTAGGTCTAGGGTAAGCACACGTTATCCAGATATAGTTATCTTATGCTGGTGTCTATAGGGTGCACTGATATTTGATTAGGTTTCACACTCTATGTAAAAATGGACCCGTGTACCTTTCCATATGTATTCTCTGAAAATCTCTCAATTTTTTGTAGAATCTACTATGTAACATATTATTCACTTGAAACCCTATCTTAATAGATAATGAATAATAAACATAATCAATGGGAAAAGTAGGTTAGTGGCTGAAGTTGTGCATAACTTCAACACCCCTATGTTGAACACTATCGACATACAAATACTCTAAAGAGGGATAAAAATCCATGTAGTTATCCTAGGCTATAATGGTCTATGTGCATTACTAGTGTAATGTTATATGCTATTGAAATCCTAGTATAATTGTGTACTTTGGTAATGGCCTATGACCTTGGAACATTATGAAAACCTAACTCAAGGATTTGTGGGTTGTAAGAAATTAGAATTAGAAGGAATAGGTAGTTTTTATGTAATGTGCATTTAAAAATTCTAGTGATTTTCAAACATGAGCCTCTTGTGTGCAAAATGGTTATAAATTGTGTGTTTATAGTGATCATTTTTTAATTCCTTCAAATGGGGATTTTAAAATGTGTGAAACAAATCATTAAGTGAATTTTAATTTGAGAATTCACTATGAATCCTTATAGTGTCTACCAGAATAAACATATTGGCACATAAATCCACTTATAATCGTTAATATAAATATATAATAATGGATATATTTTTAAATTTTGTTTCCATAGTAGATGGACACATTGACAACACATGACTTATCAAGAACCAACTAATCTTATTCACATTATTATTTATATTTATTGACAAAAGAGTTAAATGAATCTACTAGGTGTGTTTTATAAAAATGGTATTGTTTTGGCTCATACAAAAAAAAGTATTATAATTCTCTAACAATATTAAGGGTATATTTAATTGGTAATTATCATTTCATAACACTACCAATTAAGGGATTCACATATAGGCAATTTGTGTTTACAAATACCATTCACCAGATGGGTTAGAAGTCAAGTGTAATTGAGAGAAATAATTATAAAGTTCCCTTAAATAATTAAGAATT
The DNA here is from genome assembly GCA_037957365.1 of Torreya grandis. Taxonomy (NCBI): domain Eukaryota; kingdom Viridiplantae; phylum Streptophyta; class Pinopsida; order Cupressales; family Taxaceae; genus Torreya; species Torreya grandis. Next base: position 526,306 of record JARHVA010000975.1, on the reverse strand, counting down.
CATACACTATAAATAAAGGAAGATCTGCTGAGATTTCATTCACTTCTTACTCTAAAGGTTTAACTATGTTCCTACTTAAGCACACATATACATTTTTTAAATAAGCAGGATAAAAAAATTATGACTTCCAACATTATAATGATTGGAAATTTAATTAATCCATTCCTAAGAAATATAGATCACCCAAGTAATATAAAAAACTTAGTAATTTAGAGTATATTTTTCCACCATTACAAAACATCTCAGTTTAAGCTAATTCTTAAACAAAGTAAGATAGGGGTAACCATTAAAATGCGTAACTATGTGATTAGAATCTTGACCACATGTTTTATTATTTTTATAGTCTCAATAAGATCACAATATTATACCCAAAAATGAGATGTCTTTGGTATCGTGATCCACTCGACCACCCTCATGGTGTTTTCATGAAGTCCATAAGGTGATACTGATGAATCATTCCACTATTATGTGTATAGAGCTATATTGAAGCCATTAAGATGTGCTCAAGTTTGTTGAGCAATAACATGTTATGATATTATAGTTTAATATGAAATTAAAATAGAGTTTTGTCATAGTCTACTCCTCCCCCATTAGTTAATGGATAAATGATAAACTTTTAATTTGGATACCTTATTTAAATATTTTTTTCTTTCTCAAGAGAGTTATTTTAGTAATTAATTGTTGGATCCACTTTCCTAGTATTTGGATAATCATGATTAATTAAGGAATGGTGATCCCTCAAGCTGTTACAACTTCTATGATTTTTTATGCCACTCCCTTTGTATTTTCATATCTATGACTTGTAGATTGACAATATTTTCTTTCCACACTCTCTCTTTTCCTTATTGTAATTACTTTAGTTTGTTTTAATTTATCACTAGCCACTTTCCTTGTCATGGACTCATTTTCATATTATACATTGTGGTCATTCAATTATTACTTTGATATGAAGTTATTGTCCATAGTGGTTGTCATTTCCACATTTATTAGCTATAGGATGATTATCCACCATGGTTTCCAAACTTGTGTTATTTTTTCTTCTTTATTGATTTACCAATTTACTTTATAATTGTGGCATATTATATTATTTTACCTTATGTTTGATTTTTAAATTATTAACTACAAATCCTTGGGATCTATTTAGTTGTATCTCATTTTATATTGTCCTTTATTATTATCCCATACTAATGTGGATAATTTTACACATTCAAACATGGTGTACCCACATTGTATTTATGCCACCAATACATAAGGTATCATATGTCCATGTGGCTAATGTTCCACATAATTATATACCCATATGGTGACTTCCATCACCAATCCACTGTCAAGATCCATTTTGACTGTCAAAGTTCTCGCTCTCACTGTGTCAATTTATATGATGAGTTTGATAGACTTAATAGAGATCCTTACCAACTCATATCACTATCAATATATAAAATTTGAACATAATGAAAACCACTATTCCTTGAATATAAATCAAATTCATCATGGTATCTCTATTCTAGGAAGATATATTATCAAAATCATAATAATAAAATGCTTATTGATCATAACCATAAGCAATATCTATTTTATCATGATCTAATATAAAATCATCAAAGGATATATGAAAAAAACATGATCACAACCATAGAAAGTAGCTTAACTAATAGGATAAAACATGCTTAATAGTTAACCATAGGCCTAAGCTAAGGTAAGGCAATACATGACTCTACATGTGGAAACTCAGTGTGGATGGAGCTTATCTCGAGCATCATTCAATCCCTCCACCCTTACCTAGGTAAGTTAAGGTTCATGATTTAATTATTTATCTTTATACTTTAACACATTAATGAATTCACTCACTCATGTAAATAAAAATAAGGGCATTATATAAAAAATAATTATTTATACAAGATCTTATTCCTTCCTATTTCCCCCTATTTTGTCATACTTTGTCTAATTTAGTATAATTGGTTATTTCTATGAATTTTAATACTCCATAATAGTTTATATCTATCTCTTAAGCCTTACAAATATGTATGACACTTCACTAAACTATTTGTGTATAGACTTGTCTAATTTTCACACATATACATTTATTTTCTTGTTAATTTTGTTTGCCACAATTTTATTGGAACTTTCACCTCTATTTAAATTCTTTACAACTTTATCTTCATTTATTTTTATTTTATAGGGTTTTCATTAGTGCATGTTATATCCTTGAGTTTCCTATATGTACCAATTCATTCTAAGCTAAATACCAAGTAACAAAGTGGTATTCAATTTTTGTGTAGATCAAGAAGTCCTAATATAAATTTAAGTTTGAGTGAACCATTTACATATCTATTAATACACTTATGATTCAATCGTCTATCTTGATACTTCAACCTTTGTGGCATCACCTATTTTACTAAATAAGATTTTTTTAAAAATGTGCATATAGTTACATCTCTACCTAGGGAAGAGAAATCCAAACCCTTGCTCAATTTTCTATTTACACTACACAAGAATTTCATATGGTATGATTCCAACATGTGGGATATTTAGTTTAAATTCATTTAATGCTGCCTAAGCCATAATTGTTTTTTATTGCAAGTTGGTGGCAATCTAGATCAAGATAAGGAAGAAGGTTACATTTTAGACATTATGCTTGAAATTATCAAAAAGCTCAAGCACATGACTATATGACATATAGAGGCAAACCATACTATATATTACCATGGGGGATTCATAAAGGCACCAATATAATAACACATGCATGCATATTGGGGGATTACTAATATGACAAAATAATCATTAGTATAACAGGGTGTATTTAAGGATTTTTTTTTTTCAAATTAATATTGTGAGGGTCAAATATTTAGGGGGAGGGGCTAAAGGCTAAGAAAATATAGGGGTGACAACAACATACACATTCCACATATTTTCCATATATACAAGTCTAATTTTTCAAAATATACCCGTGACCCCCCTCAATATGATTTTTCCCAAGTGCGATGAGAAACTATTTGAGATGAGTATAATACACAAGATGATCATTAGGAAGAGTGAGAGATAAAAGTGTGTAGAGAAGCTTTATTAGGTAGAAACTGTTGTGTAAACCATACATCATTTTGCCCCATTCCATACATTAGGATTGGCATATTTTTTAAGTTTCAAAGGATCAAAAAAGTTTTATTGGATTTACACATAATAACAAATTTTAAAAAATGAAAAGACCTTTGAGAATGTATTTCAATGTGTTTTCCTCAAATTAGTTTGAAGACATTTGAATTTGAGGTTTATTGGATACTATCATATGGATTGAGCTATATCTTGTGTATTATAAATAAATATTGCATGTTAATATAAATAAAAACTTAACTTCGCCTATTTTGGAATCCTCTCCTCCACCTCTCCCTTTCCCTTTCTAGTAAATTATGTTTGGGTCACATTTGGATGTTTTTGCATTTTTTTTGGTTAATACCAAATTAATAGTAGATTTTAATGAGTTTTATAGTGTCGATAAGAAATACTAGTTACTTTCACTAATAAAAAATGATAATGAATAACAATATCTTGTGGTGTTCTCTTGTGTCTCCTTAGGTGTTTAGTAATAATACAACATGATTGTGTGGATTTGGGCCACCTTAATTCTACTTGGGAATATGTTCTAGTCATTTTATAGTATGTCTTGATATGCATTTTTTATTTTGTCTTTATTGTGAGTATGGATTCCATAATAGGTGAATTTATGGGATGATTTATTATAAATTTATAGGTACTAGTATGGACAAAATATATGTGTTGAAAAATTTGGTTTCTTCACTTTTAAACAGTGATGGATTCAAGTACAAATACATTTTATGTGGCCCTTATAACATCAAAATATAATTTAAGTTAGATGAGTTAAGATATGGGAGCAAAATAAGCATTGCATATTACAAAGCAAATGTAGCCTTTTCATGTGGGTAAGTTATGTTATGGGTGGAAACTAATTATCAACTAATCTATAATTAGATGAATGATAACTATAATTTCAATGATTATAAGTTGATAAAACTACATGAAAAATCAAGGCAGCTCACTAAAAAGTTTATCAAAGTGAATGTAACATATACCAATAATATTTGTAACATCAAGTAGAAGGAAAGGTGGACCTAGATTGGAAGTGGTAAAAGTTCAATATTAAAGAAAGAAAAACTGGTATGATGCATTGAAAACGAAAGTGTGAAATCATGCATGTTATTGTTTGGGTTTATGTTTGGGTATGCTAGCGTATCTTGTGAGGGGGATTTATGATAAAAAATAATGAACTATGTGGGAAAGGAACAAAATTTATTTTTTTAAGGTCATATTTATTTTTTCCTTTTAAAAATAAGATGTTATATTTAGTGTTTTATCCAAATTTACTTCCTAAAATCTAATCACAAGGAATTATGTGTATACATATTATTTTATCATGATGTATAATTCCCAACTTATTCTTTTAGATTTGAAATTTCTATTAGTAAACATACATTTTTTTCTATCTTATTTGATTTAAGTTTTACTGATACTCATTTTTGTGTATCATTAGTTTTTCAAATTCTTATTAAAATTTTACCACATGGGTTTGAAAGGATTAGAGATGATCTACCATCAATGTGTAGAGTGAATCCACTTCACATTTGTAATGAATACATACTTTATTTATAATATTTGAAATAAAAGGAAATATCCACCAAACTCTTGAAATGGACACCTAAGGGTGTAAATGACAATAATAAATCAAGAATTGGTTTGATATGAAAAAAATTGTCACTTATAAGTTTTTATGATGATGGAAGTGATGTTAATGACATAACTAGTGACAACCACAACCTAACCAAGAATCCATGCCACTTTTAAATTATCAACACAATTCTTATGTTGAAGGATGCACCTAATGAAGACATCCCCATGTAAACCCTGAACACCATGGCCATAAGAAAGCTATCTCAATGAAAACAAAAGTCAGATTTGTTTCAAGAAGATCTTGGGAAGATAGATTTTTTAAATTATGCCATGGATATTTATGTGTGGAAAATTCATGGGGATATACATACCAACATGGATGAGGAAAAGGACCTTGGAGTCAATGTGGGTGTTCAACATGTGCACGGACAAGCTAATAAACTAGTTAGAGAGGCTCAAAATCAAAAGGACTTGGTTTATTTATTGGAAGGGGATGAATATCCTAAATTTAAAGTTATAATAGATGTTTTGGATAAGTTCTATTAATGTTTTTTTAAATGGATTCTAAATTCAAGGAGATGCTTACTTTAGAAAGCACAAACATGAGAAATTCAATAAAATAAGGAAAAGTAATAGAATTTCTTGTACATGAAAATTTTGAAGTGCATTATATTTCTATGTAGATGTAGGATATGGCACAAGAAGGAAATCATTATCTCAAGTGGAATTTTTTTTTAAACAATGAGTAGCTAAATTGACCAGTGAGATTTCTCAATTTCAATAGGAATTTGATATGCTCCACAATACTTTGCTAGATGTAGTAAAAAATAATGAAATTTTGAATAAAAATATAAACCAAATGAGTGTTAATTTATTTAAAGTTTAAGGGAAAAGTGTAAAATTGAAATATGATGTTTAAGAATCAGAGAAGAAGGTATGAATAATTATTTTGGATGATATTTGTAAGTTTCCTCAGTTTAAGGATGATCAATAGCTAGCAAGGAGAGTACGATGAAGTAAGTTGTGGATGTGAATAATTTATGATAGAGAACCAATGAGATAAACTAGACATAAACATATATGTTGTGTCAATTTTGATAACCAATGATGAAAAAAATATTAAAAAAACTTTTTATTTAATTAATGGAAAAATCTAATATAATGTTAAAATAAAAAAATGTTTTTTCATAGATATTGAATATAAAATTTAAGTTTAATGGAAACCAAAGAATTCAACTAAATACTTAAAAAAACATTAAAATTTAAAATTATGGCAAATTTAAATGAGTTGTATAAATTAAAATTTGGTGGTTTCTATGTTTATTTCATATAAATTTAATGTGGCTGTGAAGTGTCTATGATTATTTGGCATAAATTTAGTGTGGTTGTGCAATGTCTATGCTTATTTGGTGTAAATTTAATCCCATTTGGACATTACAAATCCAAAAATAGTGTTAAGTACATATTTGGTACATTTAGACACAAGTATCGATCATAGGAGGATAACACTAATTTTGCCTTGGGAATAAACATTGGTTAGGAAACATGTGTTATCTATGTTTGCATTGAGTTAGCATCTTATATTTCCCACATGTGTAGATATAGGTCCACATATTTGAAAATCACTTTCCAAATTTAGAATTGATGATTAGGTGTGATTGCTCCATTTTTTATTTTCAGATTATCCATTACTTATTTTTAATTTTTTTTATTATGCTTGTTTACTATTTATGGCCATTAGGATGGATCTATATTATTAATTTAAAATGTTAAAGGGTAGATATTTTAATTACATCTTATTTAATTAATTTTATTTAATTAAATAATTCTAAATCCATAAAATAATAAAACACTTGCCCACACAATTTTGGGGGAAAAGTAATGGAAATGGGAAGGAGTAGAGGGAAACAAAGAAGAGATCCAATTTCAAATGAACAAAGGGAAGAATATATTCCACTACTATGATCCAAAAAATATAGGTTAATTTTTTAAAAATTTATAAGTCAATGTATTTAATTTTTATGTGGTTTATAAAAACAATCTTAGGTAAAACCATACAAAAATACATCTTAAAAATGTTCAAAAAATCATAGGAAAATCCATGAAATAAACCTATAAAACCTGATCCAAGAAACACATTATTAAACACTTCAAACAAGGAAATGTTGTTTCACTATAAGTTATGGGTGAAAGGTAAGCCTCTATATTTCATTCTTGATAGTTGGAGTCAAAACAATTTAATCTTTGCTAATGTTGTGAAAAGTCTAAATCTATCCATGAAGCCTCACCCAAAGCCATACATTATTGGATGGTTGAGCCTAGGGAGAGGACTTTGTGTCACCGCCAATGTCTTATTTTATATTCAATAAAACCTTTCCAAGATGAGGTCTTGTGTGATGTGGTCAATTTGGATGTTTGTGATGTACTCCTTGGTCAACCATTCATGTATGCTTGGCATGGCATCTATGAATCAAGAACCTAAAGGATCACCCTCACTCTTAGAATGCATTACTATAGGGTACTAGAGGTACCACATCACACATATATCTCCCTAATTAATTCCAAGTAATTTAAGAGATTGTTTCTCATGGTGGTCAAACCATAGAGATTTAAGAAGGCCGATGTTGCAGCCCTGAATACAAAATCAACAAAACAACAGAAGCATATAGGTCAAACCATGGGAGAATATGATGAATTATTAAATTAACCCATGGGAGTTCCAATTCATCATCATATGATAGATACCAAGATGATGAAGTCCATATTTTTCCATTCATAGAATGATGGTCAGACAAAAGTGGTGAACTGCTTGATTGTTTACAGGCTTTAGATGTATCACTCCAAACATACACGTACATGGGATGAGGGGGTTATTTTCATAAAACATGGACACAATAAGGCCCTACATATCTCCACAAATCATATTCCATTCCATGTATGCTTTAGGTTCCAACCTATGGCACCAATTGATGTATCCATTTCATTCCATGTATGTTTTGGGTTCCAACCTATGGCACCAATTGATGTATCCATTCCATTCTCTACCATGGAATACACACCCCATGGGAGATCTGAGGTAGCAAAAGCAACAAAGTTAATTGAACAAATAAATACAAAACTACCACAATTGATGAGTAATATTGATGAAATTGGGACCATTAATTCTCAAGGATGGAGGAATGATTTAGGTAACACTTCAGGAAATGCTTAAGGTGACAAATTTGGGCGATGGTTCCACCCCAATTGGTGGCAAAATTTCTAGGAGCCATAACTTTTGAACCATAGCTCCATTTGACTCCCCATTTGAACCATTGCAAATATAATAATGAGGAGAATGAAATGATATGGAAAAATATATTCTTAGTGGGTTTTGAACCCTAAAAACCCAATGGAAGTGCCCATAATTTCACTTTTAATAATGATATCTAAAAATAGAAAGTTTCTAAAAATAGAAATTTTCTAAAAATAGTAATTTCTTGAATTCTATGTTATTGTAAATCATGGAAGTTAAACCACTTCATCTCCCTTGAGATTTGTGACCTTAGACATCCTCATCCTACCTTCAAATTATGTATAAAAATAGATGTATCCATAAAATGGAATCAGATGTCTCTTCCTAGAGATAAGCATATGTTTATATCTACAATTTTATGAGCAATAAAACATCTCTTTTTAGAGATAGAATTATTATTTGTGTGTTATTGAAATATATTTAAACCATAAATTTTGAGTTTTGGATAAAAAATCTAAGTAGAAAAACCATACAAAAAATAATTAACAAACTCTAAAAACTCTACACATACTCTTAATAGTCACCTCACTCTCTTGTTATTTCTAAATTTAGTTTTCCTCTCTTTTATTTTCTAGGTTGTATGTAAATTATTTGACAAAATTATTTATTTAGTTTCCTCTTTTTTAAGTTTGTATGTAATTTTGTTGATAAAATTCCTAATTTGGTTTCCTCTCTTTTCTTTTCTATATTGCTATAGATACTAAAATATGGACTTCAGTACTTGACAATGACAAGCTTGACACACATTTACCATGCATAACATGATCATTCAAAAAATGTCCTATTATTCCATTCTCTCACATTTGCATGTTATATTATGATTCAACCCTTTTTTTATGTTTTTATACATCTACATGAACCTCACTATTTATTTCAAACTTTCTAAATATCTTACCTAGATATCTCCAAACTTTGAGTTCAATCTACTTGTACACAAGCAAGATTTACTAGATTTAGCTAGTATCACCAATATATACTAACGTGGTATTTTTGATATTGACACACTCCCAATGGTTATTTTTTACAATCATACCTATCCTTAAGGTTAGTCCATCCACTTAGCATATCGATGGCATGATAAATTATTTAATTGGATCTATATGTTAACAAATCAAGGTCTCATTCAAAAGGTACTAGGGATTCATATAAAACACATAAATACACTATTACACATTATTTAAGTATTTCCTATTCTTCTCAAATTATAAACCTATCACTAGGAGTAGTCTCAAGCCAAGTCTGATATACTATAAAGACAAGTCAAAGCAAGCATTGTCAAGTATCAAATCCAATCATTAGTTGCATACTCATAGTAAATACACATAATTTCACATTCATACTAGGTGGGAGAGATAAAGTGGCTTTAATTACATCCTCAAATTATTAGATACATAGGTATAGATTAATCATTAGATGTGGGTGATTGTGATCAAGTATACTTATTAGTTTTTCTCCCATATTTTATAAGTTTCTATCCGTTACAAACACACATAAGGTTTCAAGGCAAAAAAGGTGTATTTTTAAATTTTCATGCATCATCAAGGTTTAGGATACAAAACATTGAAGAATAAAATATAAACATAGATGATTGCACAATCATTATGCCTTGCCTATGTATAGGGTAGAACCCACCAAAAAATGAGTATCAATCATAAATACTAACTTAGATCAATTAAACTGACCTAGTTAGACAAAGAATAAATTTCATAATTGAACAAACCACTATCTTAATTTATTTGTATGTTCACTTATAAAATAAACTCACAGTCAAAAAATCAACTAGAAAATCTAAGTATTCACCCCTTTATTGTACTGACTATATTTAGCATATAACACTTGTCAAATCAATACAACCAATATTAGTCTTTTAAATTTAGATGTAGGCTTGAATTATATATCTTAATATTTGAATTACATTTCAATTTTATAGATCAATTATATTAATCTTGTACCCATTAATCAAAATTAGGGTAAAACATAATGGTGAATTGTACACATTGAATTATGTAAAAACCTAGATTTCCTTAAGAGTTTCAATTTAATAAAGTTTCAAATTTTTTTTCCTAAGGTTTTGAATATCATTTCTAATCTCCTTACAGATAAAATTATATCCCAATTTTTTTTCCTAGGGTTTTAATGATTTTATTTTAGATTCCTACACACAAATATATTTTCACATTTGCCCCTAGATCTTTATATGAGTTTCATCCTTCTAGTGTTTAATATTTGAATCTTAGGATTTTATTTTTCATATTTAATTTTTGATTATACCATAATAATACACATTAATCATGACTAATTTGAGTTAACATTATTGGCTAGCACAAATAATGAAGTTACTCTTTTCATATTGTTTTACATGGATCTTGTATCTTATTTGAATCAATTATGAAATAAAATGGGTAACAATGATGAAATATAAATTCACTACTAAGGCTAAAATTACCAATGAATAATATCAAGCCTTCCTCCAATTTTAATGTTGTAAAATCTAATTTTAGATGCCTATCATTACTACTAGAAATAAAGGGCATGCATGACTCCATTTTCCCTTCCTCACCCAAGACCTCAAGGTTGTACTATCTACCATCTCTACCCTATTATTCAGCCATGGATTATTTTATATTCCATGATCAATGTTGTCAGCACTAGATTAGGTAGGGTTTCTGATGCAGGAGCATCTACAATAGCTACATGAAGACATGGTCAAGTTGGAAATTCTCAAGCACACCAAGCTTAAGTCATGTCTTAGTTTTGTATTTGAATTCATATGGTTGTCTTTTCCCTCCAAAATGTTGTTAAGGAGGAATAAATGTAAATATTAAATGTAAAAGTAAAAGGAGTGAAAAGGGGTGAAAGTGGGTTGGAAGGAATCCCCACATTGGGAGTTTGTTGAGTAAAAGAGGAGTGGTTAAAATTATTTCAACCTTAGTATATTGTTACAAATTAAAAACTTTTTGTTGTTTTATCTTGAGCCCAATTTGGGCGTACAAGTTAGGGAGAAGATTCTTTAAAAACAAACAAAGTAAGATATGCATTGGGGGTATGAAGAAGGACGTAGGAGGAAAAATAGGGTGGATCTCTTTTAGGGAGAGAAAGAGTCACAAAGGCCATTTAGCCTGTATTATCTTGTTTTGATCATTGGTAGAACCAAGCTGAGGTGATTAGTATTGCCGAGAAAATGGCTGAGACTAAGAAGTGTCAAGATAGTTCCGAGCAGAGGATGAAACTATAGTGAAGGGCGATAGTCTCGAAAGAAGAGATGGGATTCCCCAATCCCAATTAAAGGAGGGACAAATTCTTCATGAAGTCATGCCCATATGACATCAAAGCCTCCATTTATTGGGGCCTCTAGTGAAGTTTCTTCATTTCAAAAAAATCAAAATGAGGATTCTGTTGATGAATTAGATGATTGGGAGAAGGCTTTTGAGTATACAACTATTTGTTTACCTCCTTACTTAGTTAATGGTATTAGTGAAGACTTGAATGTGGCAGCTTGAATTTGTGTGGAAGAGTATGTGGCTTTTAGTTATAGAAGACATGATCTGGAAGGTGATGGGATGCCTCAAACAGAGGTGGACGTAATGATTATCTTCTTCACATAGTCCTGAATAGGGATGTCCTCATCTACAAAATAGAACCATAGTTGCCAAATGATTGAAGGGCAGCTACAGAGGCAAGAGAATGAGTAGAGAGGGAAGCTACGAAGGCAAGGGAAAGAGCAGTCACAGAGATAAAGGAATGGGTAGAGAGAGCTGCTGTAGAGAGAGCTATAGCAGAGGTGAGACTTAGAGCAAAGCGTGTTGCTGTAGAGAGGGCCACTACTGAAGCTTGAGGTCGTGTTGTAGAAAGAGCAATAGAAGTTGCCACAGAGCATGAAGAAAAGGAAAGGGTGGCAAGATCAGATTAGGAGGCTCGCGAAAGAGAAGAGAGAGGAAGAAAGGATTGAGAAAGAGAAAAACTTATAATAGAAAGGGGGAGAGAGAAAAAAAGAGAATCGTTGTGGAGAGGGCAACAAAGGAGGCCCATGAGAGAGCAACTATTGAAGCTCAAATGAAATAGGAGATTATGAATAGAATGATTGTATTTGAATATTTGAATTCCCTTGATTTGAATAGAGAGTGGTAGAACATGCAAAACCTTGACAAATATCTTACCCTGTTGGAGCCTGATGTCCAGTGCATTCAAATTCTCCATTTCTTAAAGCTTTCCAGATTCTATAGACTCTGTAGGTTCATAACTACGGACTCTATAGGTTCATAACTACAGACTCTACAGGGTCATTTTTATGATTTTGTGTTGATGAATATCAGTTTGAGGATAGTTTCATCAGTTCCCCATCATGTGTGATAAAATTAAGGTAGTCAACATTTTCGTCCCCATCCCTTTCCACCTCGTATAAGACAAGCTAGCCAATTGAAAGGATATGACATCATCAATCAAGTAAAAAACACAAATGCTATGATTTCTATGTTGGAATTGCTTAAGAGATTAACAGACTACAAAGACATCTTATACAAGACATTAAAATAAAAATATATACCCAGTGACACACAACCTACATTATTTGATTCTATTATGAATACATTCAAGGATAACAACAATTTTATCACTTTGGAAAAGGAAGAATTACTTATGCAACACATAATAGATCAAAAATTTTAATTATTAATTCAAGTTAAAGTATAAAAAACCTTGATTAAATGTGTGTTTTATTTAATAGTTCTTGAATGAACATTTATGTCACTACCTTCTTAAAATTATCAGGGATCAACATAAATACTACTAAAAAATCAAATAAAATTATTATAGGATTTGATAATAATGCATGTCAAATAATTAGAACCATCTCATTGGATGTGATACTAGGTCCTAAGAGAGTACCTACTACTTTCCATGTTATGCCTAGTCAGTTAAATTACATTATGGAACCAATACCCATATTTAAATATATGTATCAAATATATGCATGAAGACTATTATTATTCATAACCAATAGATGAGGACCCTTTTTGATATTGTAATAAAACCCAATCTAATAACGAAGACTATTCACAATCATAAATGGAATCTAATACTATTTTTTCTCCATCTTAACCCATTCGAATAGCTTATATGAAAACATATGTTATGTGTTAATCAAGCAAAAAAATTACAAGGAACTAATTATAACATATGTTCATAATGAATCACAAGTTAATATGGAAGAACCATAACCTATTCCTTATATTCCCTTATTAGTGGATTAAGAATATCAAGATGACATTCTCACATATTATTATGATAGTGATGATGAAGATATCAACTTCATAAATATGAAAAATGATTAGATATCGAATTTATACTTCAATTTTATAGGTTAATACTTATTTCACACTCTATTCACATATGTTAGAATTGGAAAATATCAATATGATTAATATATAACAAATAAAGACAAATTAGAAACTCTTATTCAAACACAATATTCTAGTGGTAAAAGAAAAGTAGCAAGGACATATCATGATTACATCCAAAACATAAACAATAGTTACAATACTATCTCATACTAGGCATAGGCAACATTGAACTCAAATATAACTTGGATAAATAACCAATCATATATTTTGGTAAATAATGTGGAAATCATAGATAATAAAACTCTAACACAATTATCGATGAGATGTGGGTGAGTTGGTAAAGTGACTTGGTTTCTTTAAGCACCACCTAGGTTCAAATATCAATTTGGTATCAAAGACCAATTATAGCCAATCACTGGTATTCTTAGGTTGATTGTGGTCGATCATTGGTATTATTAGGTTGGTTATTATTGTTGTTAGTATTTTTAGGCTGGTTATGACCATTTATTGTTATTCTCAAACATGTTATGGCCATTGATGGTAATTATGGTACTTGTGATAAATGATCACTTGAGGATCTAGGCCCTCGATTATGTCCTAGACCAGTTGGAGCTCTGATCCAAAGTGAATAGGGTAAGGATCCCACCAAAACCAATAACTATAAAAAAAACTCTAACACCATTAAAATTAATAAATATTTAAGATACACCAAGAAAAATATTACAACTATTACTTGATCATAATATTATCATGTTACAATCTACTCAACATAGAGATGTGGGGCATCTTTCACATAAAAAGACAAGGAATATTGTGGTCATCATAAAATCATAGGATATGATATAAATCACTACAAAATATTATAAAATTAGATTAATAAATACATTAATGAATCCATTACTAAGGTATTACAACACCAACATGAACAAACAACATCAAGCCCCATAAGGATGTAATATACAACAACAACTAAAAATCATATTAAATGATATTTTTTGACCATTATTGTTATTTTCACCAAATTTTTCACCCTAGAAGAGGGTGTCAAAGCCTCTTCTATATTTTGGCAATGTGGGAATATTTCTAGGTATGTGGGTGTACCTATAGTGGAAGTGAGCCTATAGGTTTAAGGGCTAGCTCCCTAAATGTATATTGAAGTACTTATCACTTAAACTAGTGATTTTTTGTGAGAAAATAGTTATAGTTTGCATGAAATGAACCTAGGTGATACACCAAGATGTTTTCCACATGACCATCATACTTCATTCACTAATAATCAAGACACACAAACTAGTTTATAAGTCCTAAAAGGTTTTTAACATAAGTATTTCAATATAGAGGTCAGATGTATGTAGCAACATAAGGAAATTTAACAAAAGGTAATATTTAACACTCCAAGGATAATCATACACTTTAAAGGAGACTAACACATTTGACTACACTCTATATGACCTGTTAGAGTAGGAACTCTTACACAAACATGAAAGGATAAGGGAAGAAAGGATAGAGAATTATCACTTTGCATCACCATAAATCACTTTCATACTTAGAAAATTATTCATTAACTTAAAACCAAACTTTAATTAATGTTAAAATTAAAAATACAATGTCATTCTAGTAGGGCTTTGTCATACATGGTGTGGTATTAGATTAAAAAGGCCAAAATGGTTGTTACTTGTAGAATTTGAGAGAGAGGAGGAGAGAATAAAGTATAAGGGTCACTATAACACTTTTAATGATGATATAAGGAGTTAAAAATGTATTAAAATTAGTTTTATATAGAACATGAAAGGTTTGATAATACAAATGACCCTCAAAATCATGAAACTCCATGAAATGTGGTGTAAGACTCCTCTTTGCTCAAAACATTGCCCTCATCATTTATGTCTTTTGGAACATCCCAAAACTAACTATGGATAGATATAATGATTTAATTGAGAGTGAGGGGTTTTAGACATAATCCAAAATGCATTGGTTACATTCATAATCATCTAGATTCTTCTTGAGGTGAGACATCACAACCTGTAGTCTAAGAAACTCCTCTTTCACTTACCCTTCATACTTGGCCTCCAATTTGGCTTTAGTTTTCCATGAAAATACATAAAATATGGTTAATGACACTTTTAAATACCCTATATGGCCTTAAAATCCTCAGGTAGGCCTTAAAATGCCATCCACTTAGAATTCTCACCCTTTTCACTATCTTGCTCATTTTGCCAATTTTGATTGGCTAAGATGAAGGTGATGGTATAAAAACTTAAGAGTTTTTATGAAGCATTAAATTATCATATTTATTTATAATAATTCTCAATCTCACTCCAAAAGTTTATTTCTCTTCTTGAAAGTCCTTATAACCTACAAAACACTCAAAATAGTCAAAGAAATCCAATTTCCCTCTTGTCCGTACAAGTAGGGAACACTTCAAGTATATGGGAAGGGTATATATAGATTCCCCTAAAATTTTAAATCACTTTAATGTCCATTTAATCTCATCTAGATATCTATCCATCCTTTTTTTCGCAATCGGGTCCTTATCCAAGGTTTTGTAGGGTTTTAGACCTGTAGGCTTCATTAATAAAGATATGACATTAGATTTGTAGATAAATTCCACAAAATAAATTTTTAGGACCTCTTTAAACTTACCTAAAATCCTTTAACCTCCATTCACAACCTTTAGGAAGATGTGATATTTCTAAATGGGCCTCTCAAGTTTTGTATGTCATTTTGCATAGGCCTGAGTTATCCTTGAGCCAGAATTGGCTTTATTGTGAAATTTTATGCATACCAATAGTTAAAACACACCCTATATTACTCTATGAACATTATCCATAGTTTTATAATCTTCACCTAAGGTTTAATGTGACATTGACCCCCTATTTGGGCTTTAGGCTTAAACCAAGTCTAATGGGATTGCCTACATTCTTGAGGGTTTAGGATACCCTGCTGAGTTTTTGACCCTTTTGGATGGTCATATATGTTTTTTCCACATATTATATAACTTATCAAACCTATATGAAGTTTTATAATGGTATCTATTCTGTTTCATCATCCCTTTCCTTCAAAACTTGCTAATTTGCATGTTAGGGGAGTACCCTCTATCTAAGACAAAACATATGGCACTTCCCCTATTAACCTAGGAAAACTAAATATTTGAGGAGATTATGTAATTTATGGATACCTTAAAAAAAATCCCTTTATCATATCATTTGACCCTTTAAATGTGCCAAAACCTAGAAAGGACTTATGGACTTAATTGATTGTCTATAGGGTCTTGACTGTGGAATGTGTATTGCATTGCAAAAGCCTCTCTATACATTACTTGTGTTATGTGATGGTATCCCAAGGCCATTACATCCTTAAAAAATATTTTTAAATTCCATTAATTACTCAAATATTCTACATGCTTCCTCACATATGCCTTGCTCTTTGAAATGATTAGACGGTTGACTATGTTTTCTATTTGTAAGGGCACCTATAGGTGTGTTTATATAGTTTAGGCTTTGTATCACTATTTAAGACATATCTATTCTTTTTAATGTGTTTTAAAATGTATTATACACATCCACATCATGCTTATGAAATACCAACATCAAAGACGTAGCTCTTTAGTTTATCACCAAACCATAGTCAGCTATAATAGATTATGCAGAGGTAATGTAGGTGTAAATATTTCCTAAAAACTATGTCATGTGGCCTATAATCATCTTAAAAGTCTTTTAAATCTTAATTAACTTGTACATTCCTCCATTTTATAGGTTTCCATACTTAAGCTTATATTTTTAACTTGTGAGTCCTTACAATTAGCTATAGACCAATTGTCTTATGCAAAGGACACATGTAGGTGTCAATGGGGTTTAAAACCTACAAATCCAATCTTTATAAATGATCTCTAGATCATAAATGTTCTTTTCAACTATCTAGAACCATTAAAACACATAGGCATGGTCTAATACTACAACTTTGAGTGAAGTGGTCTCTTTGGAGCTCAAATCCTGTAGATGTCACTATCTAAACCTTAGTGAGCAAAAGTGCATGTTATACCCCTTCAAAAACTACTTTAAACCCATCATTCACCTCCCAAATTTTGTGAATATATTCTCCTATGTGGGGGATATAATGTGAGTACATTTGAAAACATTAATAATCTACATTACATCATCATATGACACCGCCAAATATGTTAAGTGCTCTGTGTTGAGGTCAACATACCCCCATTTCTAAAACATGGGAACCCTTGTGTCAAATTGTGAAAATTTGTGCCTTTAAATATAAAATTCTCTTGATTAGAGTATCATTGACATGTTTTAATTTTATTTTATTTGAGGATCTCCCACAGTTGGTTTGGTTAGCATATTTATTCATGGTTTTGGTTTGCCCTTATCTAAAGTGCTGACATTAGATCTCTATGTTTTAGGTTGCAAGTCTAATAAAGTCTACTTGGAATGAACAATGATTGGATTTCATGATTTTAGTGTTAACTTGATTATTTAATAACCTTTGGTTTTTTAGATTCATATTTGAATAGCTAAACCCAAAATCTAAGTTTAATCTAAGTACTTGATTTAAATCTGATGGGAACTTTTTATGCAAAAACTTTTAAATAATGTTATGGGCTTAGTTTATTTTGATTTCCTAAGGCTTATTCATGTTTTTTAATGAGACAAAACATTAGTATAAACATCCATACTTAGTCTATTTTATGTCTCGAGCCTCGCTTTCATACCTTTCTATTATTCATGTGGTCTAATCTAAATGCAATGCCTTTTTGTCATGTTTCTAACTATAGCGGTTTATATTTCAGATACTTTGACCAAGTACTTTTGGGATTTTGTTCAAGAATTCTTTTGGGACTTATGCAATTTGTCTATGGAAAAAGCATTCATTTAGACTTATCTATGTTGGGATAATTTTTTTTGATATTTTGTCCAAAATAATTTCCCCATGGACTTATTCTATCAGTATTTTTCCTAACAAATTTGCCATTCGGCTATGTTGCACTTACCCTTTGGCTTTTTTTTTTTTTAGACTTTTTTTTTTTTTTTTTATCCTTTAGATTTTTTCAAGTGACCCATCAAGATTTTTATTTTAGACATTTATTCCAACACAAAAATCTCAAAACATCTTTCTCATAGTAATTTTGCTGAAACCTACCTTTTGGGCTTTTTGAAAGTACCCTTCAGATTTTTCTAAATTTCCCTTCGAAACTTTTATTTCACAATAAATTATCCTTGAAAACTTTTAAAGCTACCCTTCAACCTTTTTAAAAGAAACCTTTGCCTTTATATAATTATCCTTTAGAACTTTCAAATGTACCCTTTGGGCTTTTTGTGAAAGGCACATACCCTTAAGGTTTTTTGGAATAAACCTTCGAGCTTTTGAACATACCCTTCAAAATTTTATCATCAGACATTTTTTCCAACACAAAAATCCTAAAATAATGACCCCAAAGACACATACTCTTTGGCCATTGTGTAATTTATCCTTTAAATTTTTTGAAATGGACCTTTGCCCTTCAATATTTCCCTTCAAAACTTTTATTCTACAAGAATTAGCTCTTTGGGGGAAATGTGTCAGACATTTTGTCCAAGACAATTTCCTTGAAAGAATGATCCTTTAGAAATTTTGAAAGTGCACTTTAATTTTTTTAAGGTACCCTTCATCTTCTTTAAAATGATCCTTCAGGCCCCTTTTTGTCCCAACTAATTCTTTCAAAACTTTTATACCAGGCATTTTTCTTGATGAAATAAACCCCATGGGATAATTGATTCAGACATTTTATTTGATGAAATTGGTCTTCAAAACAATTTCCCCAGATAAAAATCTTGAAACAATTCACCTGAGATAATTTCTCTAGAATAATTCACCTAAGATAATTTCTTTGAGACATTAATTTTATTAGACTCTTTTGTGTCACTATCATTTTAATATGTTTTAAACCTTAGCCTAAGACTTTGGATTGAAGCCTTATTTATCAATGATAAATGAGAAGATTAATTTGAGGCTTTAGCTTATGTTCTTATTATTCCCATGCCCTAACTTCAATATTTCCTATTGTCTATAGGAACTAATCTCACTTAGATTAATGGACATGTTGTTGGGATGATCATGGATTCACCCCCTTCCAATGTCGCTAAAACTTGTTGTTGGTATTGCAAGATCAATGAAATATCATTTGGGAATAAGCATGTTTAATGTTTAAGTTGATCTTTATTTTTCGTTGGTTCAATATTATTTGAATCCATGTTTAAGTTGTGCCTAATGTTTTAACCTAGGTCCCCTTTTGAATTGAATTCAAACTTGCATGAGAATAATTATCATACCATAGACTTAGTTTAATTTTTATCCTAAGGCTTGGTTGTGTTTTTCAACACAACTAGACCTTAGGCTAAAAATCCTAGCTTGGTCTAAATAAATGCATAGTCCCTTTGTCATAAGGCTTATCCTAAGGATTATTATATTTATTAATATGATAAAAACCTTAAACTAAGAGTTTACACTATGTTTTTATTATATGCATGGTCCTTTTGTTATAACTTAGACTAAAATTTGAGTCTTAAAGTCTCATTCATGTTTATTAACATAAACAAGACCTTAATCTTAAGATTTTATCCTAAGTTTTGTATATCTATGAGTCCTAACTTAAACATCATGCTTATTCATAGGATCAATGACCCATATTTAATCAAGTGAAGTTAATTGAATGGCACAAGATGGGCCTAGATCAATGATCCACTTTCACTCAAATGAGATGGATCTAATGGATCATGAAAATAATTAAAAAGTTAGGCCCTAAATAAAGATTTAAATCCTGAGCATGTTCCCAAGATCTATGATCTATGCAAGCCTAGTATAGTTGATCAAATGATGCATGCAATGTTGGAATGTCAAAGGTTCTATGGAGCTCCACAGGGGTGATAAGTGTCACCATCATGGGAACCCAGTGTAGAGATCAAATGATGTGTGGGATCCTAGTACAAAGAGCATAAAAGCATCAAGTAGTCATCACATGGTACATAAAATAAATAGTATGAACTAAGAAGCAATAAATGGTAAGTTCAACAAATAGTTCCAAAGATGTGTTTAAAATTGATGATCACATACCCATCAATGATGTTCATGCAGATACCAATTGATGATCATGTGGATGTCAAATTTAAGATAAAAAATAGACCTAAGGATGTGCTTAAAATTTATGGTCGTACATCTATCAAAGATGTCCATGCAGATGTTAACTGATGTTCATGTGGATGTCAAATTTAAGATAGTTATTTGGATCCAAATATCTATGGTCTACATTGATCCAAATATCAAATAGTATGAGATCAAAGTTGAATTTATAAATGAAATGATCATATTTTTTATAATTATGATTAGGATGCCACAAAGATGCCACATCAGAGCCACGAGGGTGAAATGTGTCAAATTAGAGATCTTATGGACTTGGTAATGCAACAGAGATTACCCTGGGCCAAGAACATTCCAAAGAACCATGAAAATCTTGTAGCAACACATGGGTCCCAAATATTAAGTGAAATAAGAATATTCTTTTTTCAACCAGCATTATATAGCATTTTGAAGTAAAATATTCAATTTGTGAAGGTATGTGCTATTTGTAAAACACGCTACCTATAGATCAATCCATTGGAAAATTCTAGTGTATTTCTAGAACATTTGTGGAAAGAATAGTTGTCCCTACACTTATACTTTTATGATTGGATATGACTGACTGACATGCTTCTTATACCTTATAAAAGGAGCATTGTCAATTGTAAAATAGGAGGGATTTTTTGAGCCAAAACTTATGTAAACTTTTGAGAAACTAATGCAAGCAGGGAATTTTGAAAAGATTGTCTCATTTTGTTTATGTCATTTGTTATATGGTTTCTCTCTAAATTATCTATTCTAAATTTTAGATTTGAATAGTTCTTCTAAATTCTTGGTGTGGACCTTTGAATGGAGAATTGTTAACTTGTGACAATTATAGGTTAATTGAAGGTTCCTTAGTTTTCTTGATTTTATTTGCTTTGTATTTATAAATGTGCATTAGCTATCTACTTATAGGAGTAAATATTTAAGTAAGCTTGGTTCTTATTTTCATCATTTCTCACAATCCTTAGATGTTTACTTGATGTTTGGTAAGATTAAAGCTTAATCTATTTTGTATCATACATTGGTTTTAAGTGCATGCTTGGAGGACATTAGAAATTTTTCATGATGTCTGAGATAAAGATCAACATCTTCTTCGCTACCTTACCTTGCCATTTTACTTCTTTTTTAACTAGATCACTTTAGCTTAATTTCCATTGTAAATATTCATCTATATTATCTTTTTGATTAGATTTTGGTCATAATTCAATAATATAAGCATAGATTACTTCATTATTTACAAATATAGTTAGTTGGCCAAGGTGGCACCCAACCACCAAACTTTATAAATATTGTGAAACAGTCCACTTACTTTGCCTTTATTCCACCAATGGATAATAGGATTATCACAACCTATAACTCATGCATTAAATTATATTAATTCTAAAATGAGTAGTGTTCTTTAAATACTTAGAGCACCTATGATACATATAAAGCCATCAATAGGTAGAGCTTTGTTGGTACTAGAAGGAGGGACCTAACTAATTTCTTTGTAGATTTGAAGTATTTTTGTTGGTTTTTGTGAATTCTATTTAAAGATAAATTTAATATTTAAATATTTGTGTTTATTTTAGCATAATCATGTAAAGTTTGGTGATTTTCATGGTTTCAAACTGATATTTGTGCTTATTTAGACAAAGATTGACATTCTTTGAAGACATATGTTGAATTGTGGTAAAGATAACTTTAGAATTGTGAACCCAATAGGTTTGAGGTTAGTAGTAGATATTTTGATTGAATATTCTTAGATCCTTTTCTCAATTAAGTTCATTTGAGCTTAAAACATGCAAAGGCTAATCTTAATTATGTATTTGGATACATTTTTGAGTTGACTTGATCAAAGATTGTCATCCTTTGTCATCCTTTATATGATTTTTTGCAAAATTTTATTAATGTGCATTTATAATCATAATTTTCTAAAAAGATAGGATTGACACATCATATTTTAAATAAGATTTGAAATTCATAAGCTGGAATTACCAAGAATTAGAACAAGGTCATGTTTAGAGACTAGGGAACCTCTGCTTGAATTAGAAGTCCATAGAAGAGTTAGGCGAGATAAAGGTAAGTGCAGGATTTAAAAGTCTTGCCAACTTCACCAATTTAGGGTACTCACATATTCAATCCCAATCAAGCCATGGCTTGGTTGGGTGGCTCTTCCTTCAATATACCATGTGTAGTACATGACCTCCCCCATAACCTTGAGAAATATTTGCCAATATTTAGTCCTAATAACATTTTAACTATATAGGAACATATTAAATCTTTCAAAGTTACATTAAGATTGATAAATTTAATCCATGAAGATGAAGCGTGTATACTATTTCCTTTCAATTTTAGAGATGATGCATATGAATGGTTTTTAAATTTACCTAAAAATTACATTACCAATTGGACTAACTTCAACAATGTTTGCATTGACCAATTTGGCAAAATTATTAGTCCTTGTGTCTTGTACCAACAATTCACCTTGACTAAGAGGGATGCAAATGAAGTTATAAGATAATTTAATGCTAGGTTCCAAAATATGTATAGTCAAACCATAGATCCTTACAAGCCTAATGACACTTTGGCTTTGGAAATCTACAAAGATGCTTTGGATCCCATGACCTTTATTTTCATAAAGAAAGCTATTAGACCTATGAATACTCTGGCCTTAGCCTATTCTAAAGTAGTGATCATAAATGATCAAATGTATCCCCAAGGTCAGATGGCTTACTCTATTCTCAATGCCAACCCACATTTGCCTACCTTGAATGTCTTCCCCAATAATAATTAGCATATACTTGCTTTGAACCAATTACCCTTAAATCATGCTCATCTTATCTAGAACTTGAGATTCTTTAACACTATTACAATTGGATTTAACTATAGTGATCAAAAGGCCTTTGTACCAACCACTAGTACTAATAATAATTAGGTTCATAATTTTGAGGCACCTAAAAATGAAAATGACTCTATATTAAAGATGGTCCAAAAGTTAAGCACTAATTTTCTTTAGCTACATAAGCAAGTTGGTAATACTAAAGAGAGCTCAAGTAGGAAATTTTATTTCCAAAGGTTTGGTAGGCCCATTAATAGATTCCATAGTGATAGTTACAAAAATAATAAGAAAAATGAGTCATTTGATGATAAGAATAAATGGATATAAATCTAATTGATATTACTTTACCTGATTATTGTAGAGTACATTGCACTTTTAGACATGGTGAGAAAGATTGCATTGAATTTTGTAAAGATTTTGAGGCCTTTCAAGAAGAGTTGGATATGTTTGAAGTGTTCTCTAGTAAATATAATAGTGCAATTACATCAGGATCTAAATCTACTAACCAAGCCTTCATGTTGGAGATGTTTAATTTCCCTTTCTAAGAAGATGATGAACCTAATGATATTCTTGAAGAAGTCCATGCTTTTTAGTAGTTCTTGAAGAAGACCTAACCTCTAAGGAATAGGGAGTAGAAGTAACCCTTGACTACTTTAACACCTCTAAATAACTTTGGCACTCTTCTGGATACTACCTTAGATAATAACCTAGAGCCTCCAAAGGGAAGAACTTCTAAACATTATACTGATGCATCCAATTTCTCCAATAGGATTGGGAAAATTAAGGCTAAAATTACATTGCATGAGTTGATGTAGATCATTGAGCAAAGATACTTGTTGTTGGAGTCTTTGTCTAAAAATCCTGGTGGGCCACCCAAAACTAACAATGCCAATGTTGTTATGTATAAAAGAAAGACAAAGACCCACTTTTTCTACTTATTGTCAAGATGCTCAATAAGAATTTACATAATTGTTTATTAGATTCTAGTGCATCCACAAACATTATGTTAGTAGGTATTAGTCAACAACTTATCTTGAATCTTATTAAATCAGATAGAGTTATTACTCAATTAGATAAATATAGAGTCAAAGTAATTAGGGAATTATTAAATGTTTATATGCAATTTGCCTCTAAGCCAAAGGTCCAAAAATTTATTGGCATCTAGATGTTGGACATTCCTGATGCTTATGGGATACTATTAAGTAGATAATAGATAAAGACCTTGAATGGATATATGTCCACTAACTGTTCATATTTGTGGCTGCCATGGAAAGGAGTCCCAAATCATATTAGAGTGGAAAGAGAGCCTTGGATGAAACACATGATCACTGAGTATAATGTTGTGAATGAAAGGACTAACATGATGGATTATTAATTAGGAGTGTATACTATTGAGACTTCTAAGGTCTGTAGTTATAAGACTTCTCATGCTTTACTTAGATTATGGAGATTACATTTTGATGGTGCTAGGTGTAAGTCTAGATCTGGAGTAGGAATTATTGTAACCAATCCTATTAGGAAAGAACTAAAATATACTTATAGACTTTAGTTTACTTGTACAAATAATCTTGTAGAGTATGAAGTGTTGATTCTAGAATTACAACTTTCCATTAAGCATAAGTTTAAATAACTCATGGTTCACAGTGACTCAAAACTTGTGGTTAATTATGTG
This sequence comes from Torreya grandis, assembly GCA_037957365.1. Taxonomy (NCBI): domain Eukaryota; kingdom Viridiplantae; phylum Streptophyta; class Pinopsida; order Cupressales; family Taxaceae; genus Torreya; species Torreya grandis. The sequence goes on along the minus strand of JARHVA010000975.1, from coordinate 501,353 downwards.
AGGAGTAAATACCAGTGTAAATGTTCATATCTCAAGAGATATAAGTTTAGAGTCTAGGATTTACTAGAATATTTTTATGCTTTCAACATTATTTCCATCTAGGGAGGAGAACAAGGATGATGATGAGATTTCCTCATTTACAACAAATCTCATGCTAAATAATGACTCTAAAAACTTTAGCATTAAGATATTTCTATGCCCTTAGGTCATAGATAACATAAAACATCTACAATTTTTTAATGATGACCAATGGATCCTGGATTTCATGACCAACTCAACATTATTTGAGGCCCATGTCATAGATGAGGCCAATGAGAATACTCTTGAAGAGAATGGTAGATTTGATAACAAAGTCATTCAACTTAGTAACAACAAAATCCCAAAAGGCATGATTGCCTTGGAAAGGTTATTTGATCAAGACAAACTAGCTAAAAATACTAGAATACCCAAGGTAAGTGGGAAGGATTACAAGGTAGTTAATCTTGGACCTCAAGATCAATCTCTTAGCTAGTTAGTATCAGGACAACATCTACGAGCATTGAAAATGAAAAGGCCAAAGACTTGATGATAAAATGTAAAGACATAATAGCATGGTCATATGATGACTTGAATATTTTTGATCCAAGAGTCATCACCCATACCATACCCTTGAAGGAAAACTACAAACCTTTTAGACAAAATTAGAGGCCTATCAACCATGTTTTATAACCTATGATTTTCAAAAAAGTTTAAAAAAAATTAGATGCCAAGATTGTATTCCCCATTAGGCACCCTACTTGTGTCATCAATTTGGTTCCTATTAAGAAAATGAATGATGAAATAAGACTGTGCATTGATTTTAGGAATCTAAATAAATCATTTGAAAATGACAACTATCCTTAGCCTTCTCTACACTAGCATTTCTAGTTCGGCTATGATGTCCTTTCTTGATGGATTTTTAGGGTATAACCAAGTGCTGTTAAATTAGGAAGACATGATGAAAACTAGTTTTACTACCAAGTAGGACATGTTTTCTTACAAAATAATGTTATTTGGGCTAATAAATGTAGGAGAAATGTTCCAAAGGGCCATGGATCATGATTTCTAAGGTCTGCTAGGTAAATGTATTATTGTATACATGGATGATCTGACTATCTTTTCCAAGAATAGGGAGGACCACATCATGCATCTACAACAAGTATTTAAAATATGCATAAGGTATGGGATTTCTCTCAACCCAAAGAAAAGTATTTTTTATTACCAAGGGAAAACCATTAGGACATGTTATCACTAAGGAGGGAATATCTATAGATCCAGATAGAGTAGATGATATATCAAAAATAAAGCCTCCTAATAGTAAAAAAGAATTGAAAACATTCTTTGGTAAAAAATTTTTGTAAGAAAGTTTGTTTCTAGCTTTGCAAAAATTGTTAAGCCATTGAATGATATGCCGAAAAAAGATGCCAAAATCACTTGGAATGAGGAAACCAAGAAGGATTTTGAGGACATCAAGGAGGAAATTGGACAAGCTCTAGTCTTGATAAGCCTAAACTTATCCAAAGACTTTTACCTTTATTATTTTACTTATGATCATACTATTAGTGTAGTTTTAACTTATAAAATTAGTGGATGTGACCATCTAATTGTTTTCATGAGCAAAAACTTTAAATTTTCTGAGTTAAATTATTTTTTAATTGAAAAACAAGCATGTGCATTAGTTAAGGTAGTGAAAAATTTTAGGAACTACATTCTTAGGGATAAGGTGCATAAAATCCTACCCGACCCTACCACAAATTTCATGTTGAGTCAAAATGAGCTAGGAGAAAGGAAAGGTAAGTAGATGTTTGTGTTATAGGAATATGACATTTAAATGAAGACTAAAAAATTGGTAAGGTGCCAAGGTTTGATTTAAATTATTTCCAATAATAACACCAAGTTAAGTGTCATGTAAGTTAAACAACAAAAAATTTAGTCTAATTATTTGTATGATCATATTATCCATCTACTAATTAGTGGCACTTGTCCTACAGGATTAACTAGGAATTAAAAAAGAGATCAAGACTCAAGGTTTTGTATATAAAAAACTTAAAAGGCATTTAATTGATTTGTGTATAAAAATAAGTGACTTAAATCATTAGAAATTTTCATGAGAAATTGGGAAGTAGACTTTCGTCTGGAAGGACGACAACTCATAAAATCCTTAGAGCTGGTTACTATTATCCTAGATCTTTAAGGATGCCTAAAAGTATGTAAGGTAGTGTCATTCATGTCAAGTCTTTAGCATAAAAGAGCCTAAGGTAGCCATACCAATGTAGCCAGTTATGGTGGATAAACCTTTTGTTTAGTGTGGACTAGATTTTAAGGGGATAATCAACCCCAATTCATCAAAAGGTCATAAATATACTCTAACTACTATTTACTATTGCAAAATATAGATTGAAGAAGTGTCCACCAAGCAGTGTAGGATTGAATAAGTGATCACCTTTCTAAAATAAAACTTATTTACCAGGTTTGGAATATTGGAGTCTCTAGTATGTGATAATGGATTAGATTTTATATTCATAGATATGACAGAATGGGCATATGATAATATCATCATTCTCAAGTTCTCATCCAACCATTATCCTTATGATAATGACATATCTAAATCAATGAATAAGAACTTGATGAAAATAATAAATAAGTATATAGTAGACAATCCTAGAACTTGGCATAAACTACTAAAATATGCGGAAAATAGAACAAGGGTAAAACAAGCTCTCAAAGCATCACCCTTCCTACTGGTATATGTCCAAGAACCCATCTTCCCTATCACACTCAAGCTAAAAACATATCGGTTCATGCAAGAGTACATGGAAGATGATCAAGAATTGGAAAATTCAAGGCTATTAGACATTATTCAAATGGAAGATGCTAGAGAAGAGGCTTTTACCAACTTTAATAGACACCAAACCATGGTAAAAAAGTGGTTTGATAAGTGATCAAAGATAAATATGTTTAGGCAAGGAGACTTGGTTCTCCTTTGGGACAAGGCATTCAAACCCAAATGTAAACATGGAAAATTCACACCTTTGTGGATAGGCCCCTATCAGATTGAAAAAATAATTGTAGATAACACCTTCAAGCTAAAATACTTATAGGGAATAGAGTTCATGCTTCCCACCAATTGACAGTACCTTAAGTACTACTTCTCTACTACCCCACCTGGAGTCTTTATGGAGTGAATTGTAAGAATGGTTAGAGTTAGAGTAGGTAGACTAGATTAGTTTCTTTTTGTTATTTCCTTCCTATACCTTGTTTGTACATATGTTTGTATATATTTTTTTAATTTTAATCTACTTTCTAATTTCTTTATTTTTTATTCTGTGTGTTTGCTTTCCCTTAATTGTTCTTTCCTTATAATAATTCCTTTGGATAGCTTTCATCTCAAACTTCAAAAAACTCAAGAACTCCATAGTGTAGGAATGCAAGTATAACTCCTCAACATTTATTGATCATGGATTTGAAATATAAAGCTTAATGTTATAATTATATAATTTTGTAAGGACTAATGGATAGGTTGGTTGTTTCATAAGGTTTTAAACCTTGTTTTGATCTAAGCTTGGTTTCAATAAAAATTGCACATATGGGATGAAATATTAAATTATTAAGACACAATCATGCTTTCACTTAACAAACATCCTTGCCTGGGACAAAGGTCACAACCATAGGTGATTATTTGAGAATCAAACATTTGACCAAATCCTTAAACTTGGCTGACCTAGTTCCCAACCTTTGCTAGAAAGATAAAATGATCTAAAAAATATAAAAATAAGAGCTTATTACAAAATTAAAATCTTTTCAATCAAAGGTGATTCTAGTAATCTCCACCAAGGCTATGGATGCTTGACTAGAAGTGGAACAAGGCCTTGAGTAGAGCCAAAGGTATCTCTATCGAGGATATGGATACCTAGCTAGTAATAGAGCAATGTCTAAGCCTTCCCTAAGCTAAATCATGGCTCTTAATAAATATCCAAACATGTTGTAAGTCAATATTAATGATTAAAGGCATGAAATCTAGAATTTGTTCCTTAAATACCATGACAAATAGTAAGTGGAAATAAATCACACACACAACATGATTAGGTTTTGATGTTTGATCCTAGTTCTATAGGTGCAAGACTTGTTTTTAACCATGAACTGATCTTGATAATGGTACTGATCAAGTAGAATAGGTAATCTATTTATTTTTTGAACTAGAGTCTCTTGATTCTAACATATTTCTATGTTTCCCCTAAAATTTGCCATTTTTAAAGGTCAACATACACCCATTTATGAAAGATGGGGACCCTTGTGTCAAATTGTGCAAATTTGTGCCTTGAAATAGAAAGTTCTCTTGATCAAAGTATCATTAGCATGTTTACATGTTATTTTAATATAAGGATCACCTTCATCTAGTTTGGTTAGCATATTGGTTCATGGTCTTGGTTTGCCTTATCTAAAGTGATAACAATGGATCTCTGTGTTTTAGGTTGCAGATCCAATAAAGTCTACTTAAAATGAACAATGCTTGGGTTCCATGATTTAAGTTTTAACTTAATTATTTACTAACCTTTCATTTGTTAGATTCATATTTGAATATCTAAACTCTTAATCTAAGTACTCGATTTGAAACGGGCAAGAACTTTTTATGTGGGAACATTTTAAATAATGATATGGGCTTAGATTATTTTTATTTCCTAAGGCTTAGTCATGTTTTTCAACACAACCAAACCTTAGTATAAACATCCATGCTTAGTCCCTTTTATGTCCTGAGCCCCCCTTTCAGACCTTTCTCTCATTTATGTGGTCTAATCAAAATGTAATGTCCTTTTGTTATGTTTCTAAATGTTGAGATTTATATTTCAAATACTTTGTCCAAGTACTTTTGGGATTTTGTTCAAGAATTCCTTTGGGACTTATGCAATTAGTCTATGTTGTAATTATTCCTTCAGAATTATCTATGCTAGGACAATTTTTTCAGACATTTCATCCAAAAAAAATTTCCCTGTGGACTTATTCTATCAATAATTTTGCCCAATAGAATTGCCCTTCGACCTCTTTTCACTTATCCTTTCGACATATTTATTTTAGAATTATTGTGTTTTTTTTATCATTCAAATTTTTTTAAGTGACCCACCAAGATTTTTTTTTTGGAAATTTTTTTTGATACAAAAATCCCAAAACATCTTTCCCACAACAATTTTGTCAAAACCTACCTTTCAGGCTTTTTGAAAGTACCCTTCAGTTTTTTTTCTAAATTGCCCTTTAGAACTTTTGTTATGTAGTAAATAATCCTTTAGAAATTTCAAAGGTACCCTTTAGCCTTTTTTCAAAGATCCATTTTCCTTAATATAATTATCCTTTGGAACTTTCAAATGGACCCTTCAGGATTTTTGTGAAGGGCATACACCCTCTAGGTTTTTTGGAATGACCCTTCAAGCTTTTAAACATACCTTTCAAACTTTTGTCATCAAACATTTTTTCTGATGCAAAAAGACCAAAATAATAACCCCAAGGACACATACCCTTTGGCCTTTATGAAATTTATCCTTTGGAAGTTTTGAAATGGACCTTTTCCATTTGAGATCTCGCTTGAAAACTTTTATTCTACAAGAATTGGTCCTTCGAAGGAAATGTGTCAGAATTTTTTTCTGAGATAATTTACATAAAAGAATGATCCTTCAAAACTTTTGAAAGTGCCATTCAATTTTTTTAAGGTACCCTTTTAATTCTTTGAAATGATCCTTTGGGCCCTTTTTTACCCTGACTAATTCCATTAGGCTTTTTATCCCAAGCATTTTTTTTGATGAAATAGACCCCGTAGGATAATTGCTTTGGACATTTTATCTAATGAAATTGGTATTTGAAACAATTTCCTCATATAAAAATCCTTAAAAAATTCCCCTGAGACAATTTCCTTGGAACAATTTGCCCAAGACAATTTCCTTGAGACATTGATTTCATCAGACTCTTTTGTGCTACGGTCATTTTACTATTTTTAAAACTTAGCCTAAGACTTTGGATTGAGGCCTTATTTTTCAATGTGAAATGACAACATTAATCTGAGGCTTTAGTTTAAGTTCTTATTATAACTATTCCCTAACTTCAATATTCCCTATTATTTGCAAGAACTGATCTTTCTTGGATTAATGGACATATTTTTGGGATGATCATGGCTTCACCCCCTTCCAATGTCATTAAAACATCTTGTTAGTGTTACAGGATCAATGGAATATCATTTGGGAACAAACATGTTTAATGTTTAAGCTGATTTTTATTTGTCATTGGTTTAAGATTAGTTAAATATGTGTTTAATCCAACCTAATTTTTTAACCTAGGTCCCCTTTTTAATTGAATTCAAACTTACATGGGAATAATTATCATACCATAGACTTAGTTTAATTTTTATCCTAAGGCTTGGTCATGTTTTTCAACACATCCAAACTTTAGGCTAAAAATCCTAGCTTGATCTAAATAAATGCATCATCCCTTTATCATAAGGCTTAGCCTAAAGCATTATCCTAAGGATTATCATATTTATTAATATGATAAAAACCTTAGGCTAAGAATTTACATTATGTCTTTATTATATGCATGGTCTTTTTGTTATAACTTATACTAAAATCCAAGTCCTAAAGTCTCATTCATGTTTATTAACATAAACAAGACCTTAGTATTAAGATTTTATCCTAAGTTATGTATATATCTAAGTCCTAATTTAAACATAGTACTTATTCACAATATCAATGACCCATGTTTAATCAAGTGAATTTAATCAGAGGGTGTGAGACAAGCCTGGACTGATGATCCACATTCACTTGCATGAGATGGATCTAATAGAGTGTGACAATTTTTGAAAATTTAGGCCCCAACCAAAGAGTTAAATCCTAAGCATGTTCTCGAGATATATTGTTCATGTGATCCTAGTATAGTTGATCAAATGATGCATACAACATTAGAATGTCAAAGGTTCTATGGAGCTCCATGAGGGTTACAAGTGTCACCATCATAAGAGCCCAGTGTAGAAATCAAATGATGTTTGGGAGCCTAGTACAAAGAATACAAAAGCACTGAGCAGTTAATCACAAGATTAGTGACCAATGTTTAATCAAGTGAAGTTAATAAAAGGGTGTGAGATAGGCCTAGACCGATGATCCACATTCACTTGAATGAGATGGATCTAACAGAGCATGACAAGTGTTGAAAAGTTAGGCCCCAACCAAAGAGTTAAATCCTAAGCATGTTCTCGATATCTATTATTCATGTGATCCTAATACAGTTAATCAAATGATGCATACAACATTATAATCTCAAAGGTTCTATGGAGCTCCATGAGGGTGACAAGTGTCACCATCATAGGAGCCCAGTGTAGAGATCAAATGATGTTTGGGAGCCTAGTACAAAGAATACAAAAGCACTGAGAAGTTGTCATGTGGAATACATAAGAAATAGGATGAACCAAGAAGTGAAAAATGGCAAGTTTAATGAATAGTTCCAAATATGTGTTAAAATTTATGGTTGCATGCCCATCAATGATGTTCATGCAGACACCAATTAATGGTCATGTAGATGTCAAATTTAAGATAAAAAATAGCCCTAGGGATGTGCTTAAAATTGATGGTCACATGTATATCAAATATGTCTATGTGGATGTTAATTGATGGTTGTGTAGATGTTAAATTTAAGATAGTTGTTTGGATCCAAAGATCTACAGCCTATGTTGATCTGTGCAAATAGATCAAATACTGTGAGATCAAAGTTAAATTGGTAATGATTATAATTTATATAATGATTAGCAGGATGCCGTAAAGACACTGTGGAGATGCCAAATCAGAGCCACAAGGGTGCAATGTGATGAATTGGAGACCTTACAGACCTAGTGATGCCAAGGAGATTACTCTGGGCCAAGAACATTCCAAAGAACCATGAAAATCTTGTAGCAACATAGGGGTCCCAAAGATTAAGTGAAATAAGAATATTATTTTTATAACTAGCATAGTATAACATTTTGAAGTGGAATATTCTATTTTTGAAGGCATGTGTTGTTTGTAAAACACTCTGCCTATAGATCAATCCATTAAAAAATTCTAGTGTATTTCTAGAACATTTTTGGAAAGGATAACTATCCCTACACTTGTACATATATGATTGGATATGACTAACTAAAATTCTTCCTTACACCTTTTAAAAGGAGCATTGTCAATTGTAAAGGATGAGGGAGTTTTTGACCCAAAACTTGTATAAATTTTTGAGCAACTAATGCAAGCAGGGAATTCTAAAAAGATTGTTTCATTTTTTTATGTCATTTGCTACATGGTTTCTCTCTTAATTGTTTGTTTTAAATTTCAGATTTGAATAGTTATTTTGAATTCTTGGTGTGTACCTTTAAATATAGAATTTTTAACTTGTGCCAATGCTAGGCTAATTAAAGGTTCCTTAGTTTTCTTAGTTTTATTTGCTCTGCATTTGTAGATGTGCATTAGCTATCTACTTATAGGAGTAAATATTTAAAGTAAGCTTGGTTCTTATTTGCATCATTTATCACAATCCCTAGATGTTCACTTGATGTTTGGTAAGATTTAAGATTAAGATGTTTCGTATCATACATTGGTTTTAAGTACATGCTTGGAGTACATTCAAACTTTGTTATGATGTCTCAGATAAATATCAACAACATCTTCTTCTCTTCCTTAACTTGCCCTTTTACTCTTTTTTTTAACTAGATCACTTTAGCTTAATTTACATTGTAAATATTCATCTAGATTAGATATTATATTAGATTTTGATCATAATTCACTAATATAATCATTCATTTCTTCATTCTTTGCAAAGATAGTTATTTGGCCAAGGTGGTTCCTAACCACCAAACTTTATAAATATTGTGAAACATTCCACTTTGCCTCTATTCCACCAAAAGATAATAAGATTATCACAACCTACAACTCATGCATTTATTTCTTTAAATTTTAAAATGGTAAGTGTCCTTTAAACACTCAGAGCACCTATGATACATATAAAGACATCAACACTCTATTTTTTGTATTTTAGGGATTATATCCCTGAATTCATAATCATCAGTTTTGAAGACAATCCTCAACCTTGCCTACCAATCTAGCATTATAAATAGGTCTAACATGATCTAAATAGCACACTAAAAATTAAATAAGGGTTTCATCATGTTCAATCTCCTCTATTAAGATTCCTCAACTCTTAATGGTGCCACTTTTAGGTGGACTTTTTCAAGTGTAAGGTAGTAGATGTGAGTCTAGGCAGTGAGCATGGGATATAAGCCTTCAATTGATTTTAGACCCTGTAAAAATCTATAAATGCACTCTTCACACTATAAAGGACCTGAAACAAGATTTAAAACTTTAATTTTAGTTTTATTACCCTCTTTTAGGTGATGATGGAGTTGTAGATAAAATAATGAATGGAAACATGTCAATGCACATGGTGTGTAAACTTGAAATGAGATTTATATCACCTTAACCCCTAAAATGGGTATATTTCAATATGGAAAACCTTAATAACCTATCAAAATCTCTTTCAATGTGTTTTCCTTCTTGAGATCCCCTGTAGGTACATATCTATGGCTCACTATGTGTATGTATTGCATATGACTGCCATAATATATTCCATGACATCTGAAATCTTAACTCACTATCTCATGTTCCAAGATGATATCCAACAACTTTGAAACTTTCATCACATTTCCATGAATATCCTCAAGGACTTTACACATCATGATTGTGAGTGAGAATGAGTTGGGAGCTGACTGTGTTTTCCACTAAGTTGTAACCTCTATGATCCTAACCTTAGAGATTAAAAATTTGAAAGAAGGATATTACCATGACCTTTAGAGTGATTGAAACATCATGTCACATTGGATTGTAGCCATTATATAAAAGGAGACTTTTTACAAATGGTGAAATTTGTATGCAAATTCACTATCAACACCTTCCAGCAAATTGGACTGTATGAGCTATCAAATTCTTTCCAAACATGATACCAAGCATGGAGAACATGAGATAAGATAGTAAACATAATCTAGAGGCAAAATTAACAATTGAGCTATACTAAATGGTTCAAATAAGAATAAAACCTATAGGTTATGGGAAATAGTAAGCATAAAAACACAATAAAATTGTTAGAGATGGTTCATAAAGAATAAGAGACCATCCTCTACACTTCAAACATGAAAGTGAATTTGATTAGTTTACTATGACTCCTCAAAGGCATTTGATCTAGAAGTTCTTCAACTGGCCGCACCAACCAAAAACTATTGACTAGTTTCATGTACATGGTGGAGTGATTGGAGAAAAAAATGGTTTTCAAATATTTTTGGCACTTTCAAAGCATTCCAACCATGGAAATGAGTCTAAGTAAGTTGAAGAGACATCCCACAAGATCTTCCCACATGACATTCTCTCTCATGTGTCGTACACTTTTTGAAACTCCTTGTTTTGTAAATTTTTTCTTGATTTTTAGTTATCACCTACAAGTTTTCAATTATAAATTGACATATCTAATAGATACTGACACATTATATGTTGGAAGATGTTTATGAACACTCATATTGATTTTAAAATTATACCACTTGCATTTAATGTTTATTTATGACCCCTAAATGACACAAGATGACATAAGGATATAATTAGACTATGACCAAGGCTTATATAACATTAAATCACATGAAATGAAACATGAAACACCTTAATACATTATATGAGACCTCTATATAAGATTTGACTATAGGGGGTTGACCCCTTTTGACTTGTGGTCAAAATGGTCAACATTCTTGGTGATTTCCCAAGGGTGGTATGCTTTCTATGCCATGACCAGTTGCCTAATCTTGTCCATTGGGCCATAGAGTCACATGTACATAGGTTTTACACACAAATTTCCTTTTCCACCACATAAAACATAATAAAATAAACACAATACAAGATAAACACAAAAGAAACACACATGTGTTCAATAGAACACTTATGGAACACAACACAACTGAAAGAAAACTCACACAGCTATTATACTTTATACAAAACTCATTCCTAAGGTGAAACATCTGATCATAACTCAACCAAGATAAAAAATAATCCCCCTTATGTCTTTTTGAATTTATTAAGGTAGCTTATTGTGAGGAGCATGCTCATCACCAATCACTTGCATATGTGTATGGTCAAGAAACCCACCACCTTTGAATATTTTTAGGTCTATAAGTAAACTATTTGGGACCTTCATGATTGATCTTTCTTCTTCTCTAAGAACCTTGATGGGGCTGAAAATATTGTGATCTCCATCATATCCATTGGATTTTCTCCATAAAAAGAGCAGATTGGAGTGTATGATAATCTTCTCAACCTTGTCTTCTTCTAGGATAGGAAGTGTTTAACGTTTGAAAGCATAAAATTACTCTTATTCATGATCCAATCCCTTTGGATATAGATCAACATTAGGTTGGTCTCTTGACTATTCTTGAGGTATAACAACTTCTACCTTGACCTCATTATTCATGTCTACAACTTCCTAGACACTAACATCATCAAATTGATTCATGAAAATAGGTTCTTGATCAATAAAATGACCTTCATCTTTATGATTGATGGAATACTTGTCAACATTATCATTAGTCTCATTAGAAACCTTGACATTAGATATAGAATATTTTATAGAAAAGGGAGACTTACACAACTTGTCAAACTCTTTGCATATGGCATTATGATTTTACAATAGTCCTTCTTCATTCATAATGTGAGAATTTTCTCCATGCTTATTAAGACACCCAAAATCAGTTTTTTAGAATAATTAACCAAATCAGATGTAGAATTCTTGAGAGGGGAAGTAAGGTTACCAACCTGATCAAACTAATGACATATGACATCAAACCTTTACCACAAGTCATTCTCATCCACCTCATGAGTATCATCATCCAAAGCATCCTCATCAATGGTAGGGATAAATAAATAATTTTCCCACTATGGTGATCAATTAGGTTCATCAACCTATGATCATCATAATCATGAATCATATAGTTACCTTCAATAGCATAATAATGGTTGATACTTACCTCAGCTCCTTCAAATGGCTCTTCATGCATGATGTGAGTCCCAAGGTTATTTAATTCTAAGTATGCATAAGGATCATGTTCATATGTATCTACACCATACTCATCCTAGAATAGATCAAAAATTTCTTTGAGTTTAAAATATCCATCATCCATATTAGGCTTCTCCTTCTCATTGATCACACAATTTAAGTTAGAGCTTATTTCAATGTAAGGCTCAATATGAAATCTTGCAAGAATCTAAGTTTTAATGGTCAATTTGGTCCCATATCTTATCCTATATTCCAATAAGGACCAATAAACTAATATATATCCATGTATCTTGGCTATAAATTCTCTTGAAAGGTAGATTGTAAAGTGAGTTGGGAGCTCAACAACAACTATGTTTTGAAGGATAAGAAAACTAGGATAATCATGCAAGAAAACATTAAAAAAAATTATCATTCATATTTTTACAATAGGTGTACCATCTAATTGGATAATTCCTTTCTATGAGGCTCATATTTTAGGCCTAACTTATCAGCAACAATTTTGGGCATGACTGATGGAGAGGCTCTACTATCAACTATTCAATTGTGTACCAACTTGTCACCCATAATGAGAGTGAGGTAAAATGGAGGAGGTTTTTAAATTTTATTAGATGGTTCAATAATGGTATTAGGGGAATTTTTTAAAACAACATGGAAAACACTTTCACTTGAGGGTGAATGACTAGTAGGGATAGTGGATAATTGCTTTTGTAACAACTCTTTTTGGTCAGGCATATGAAGGACATCCAATAAGGAGATTGATGATTTATCACTTTTTAAGGAATCCACTATGTCTAGATCATTAATATTCACCTTTTCTCAAGTGCTTTGGGGAAAAATATTTATTATAAATTGAGAAATGGAGACACATTTGCAGACCTTACCACATTTTGACTTGAAGGAGGTGTAGGAGCTTTTGGAAGTGTCACACTTGAAGCTATGCTTTGTTGCCTTAGAAGAGGATTGGATGAGGTTGTAGGAATGATATTATCACTACATAGATACATCCTTTTGGAGCTTGTATTGTCTATAATATAGGTCCCTTGATTGAGCACAAAGTGTCCTCAACTAGGAAGTTGGTGAAACTTTCTCAATGAGGCTACTAATCCTCATTTATTTGCATAATGACCTCATCTTTAATTGATAGGAGAGGAGTAATTACTACTTGAGAAACAAGATATTTATCTCCACATTTATGAATTGGCCTTGTTTTCAATCCTCCCCTTATACCAAGTTGTTATGCACTAGTATCATTTCTATTACTTTGGTGGTGGAGTTAGGATTGTACACATTGATAGGTTGTTGGGGTTACGTTGACATTGACCTCTTCCTCTTCCATATTGTTGTTGATAAGGATGTGAATTTTGATAGGCACCTTGTTGCATATTATATTGCCTAAATTGAGATCTTAGCATTTGAATTTTTCCATATGGGTCCATGATGTTAGACACCCAACCAAAAACTCTACCACCACTTTTGTTGGGAATTATGGAAGCACACAATTGATTACCAAGCAACTTAATATGCAAAAATTAACTAGAATACACAAGTAACTAGAATTCAAAAATAACATAGAATATGAGAGACAATACACAATTGTATTAATACTCATCCAAAAAAGAATACAATAAAGAAGATGCCACTTCTTCTCCACACCTCTCAGAGGCTTCCCACACCTCAAGTGTATAGTAATTATTTCCTCAAAACTCTCTCTCTCTTATGGTCCCAACACACAACTCAAACACAGAGTTGGTGTTCACCTCCAACCAGTCAGTATCCACTACTACTAGTACACCAGTGCTCCACACCCTCCAAGTACTCAACATACTCCAAGTAGATCTCTCTTGATCTTACTACCTGTTGTGCTGCTATCCTCCCTGATCTTGCACACCTATAAATCAATCTGGTTTTGCACACTTGCAAACTTGGATCCCGCACCCACATACACCTACAAATCAACCTGATCTTACTTACCTAGAAGAAACTACCTTGCCTTCCTCTATTTGCTCTTGATGTGTTGCTGTCACCTTTGATTCTACTATCACCTACAGATCTCCTTTGACCTTGGACACACACACACACACACCATGTAGATCTCCAAATGTGGCCTTGTAACACCTACCAACCAAGATCCTACATACATGAAGAATCCTTTTGATTCTCCAAACTAGTACCCACACTTGGCACTGTGGCACTAGGAGGAACACACCATGCTCTCTTCACACATAGAAGGAGATAATATTTGCTCTCTTACTCTCTAGCACAAATTACAATACAACGCATGAGTCTATTATATAGATCTCATGCAAACAATAATTAGACATCTAATTACAATAATTAGATCCATAGCTTCAAGTCTAAAATTGGCTCTTGACATGCAAACACTCAGTTCATTAACTAACTATCTGTGAACTGGCAGTTCTAAACCGCATAGGCGACCGACATCGGTCCCTATCTACCTAGAGGTGACTGATGCTAGCTGATCTCTAATCGATGTCAATTTCTCTTCTCACTCTATCTGACTAACGTCAGCTGATCAGATTGACATCGGTTGTTCTACAACTTAGCAACCTCTTAGCAACCTCCTCCCCTATTTGCATCAGTGAATCTTTTAGCTCCATAACCTAACAATCTCCCACTTGGAGATAAATAGCTACACTGTACCTGTACCTATACCCCATCTAATATATTTCTTGGCTTGTATCCCTCTTCAAGCTCAACCTTGAAGACCAACCACCACAAACCCTATGGTGAACCTCTTATCATCCAAGTAACCCACCGCATCCGCATCTACAAACACATGTAAAAAATAACTTGACCCTGCACTGCATGTTAACCTGTTGTTGGTCCCTCTCAGATACCTAAGAATCCACTAAACTACCCTCCAATGCTTCTTTCTCAAATCAGCTCCAAACTTTTTGACAGCTCCCACTGCTTGGGAAAACTCAGGTCTATACCAGACCTCATGTGATTTCAGACACTGAACTATCCAGCCCTTGGTGTGCTCTAGTTCTGCATCTTGCGTATTGAACCTCACCAACACCTGATTCACATCAGCTTCCACTAGAGACAAAATCAACTTGTGATCTTCCATGTCTCTCATGCCAAAGAATTTTTTTGCTCCAAATTCCTCATGACATGCCACTAAACTAAACTTACCTTTAGCTCAGCAAAACCTTGTATGTCTAAACCTGCACCAAGCTCATCCTCCACATACAGTAACAGGATAATGTTGCGACCATCATCCACCTAGTAAGATAAACACAATGGTTATACTGACATTGACTAAATCCCTACTTCGTCATCCACTTAGTACCACCTGTCAGCCTTGTACCACTGTCCTGCAGCTTCCTCAAGACCATATGACCTGGCCTTCTATCTCATGTGTCCATTCCCTCTATTATTTAACTAAGGTATCCATTCGTCTCTCAGTGCTTTCTTCTGGCTGGCAACCCTACCAAATCTCCTATTTGGTTCTACATCTTATTCCTACCATGCTCCCACTGTTTCCTAGATCCTTCCTACTCTGCAGTGAGCAATGAGTATAAAGAAGAGGAACAATGAATTTGAGGCTTACTTACCACTTTTAGTCCTCCATATGGGCATTTGAGACTCCTTGATAGCTTGTTGTCTACCTAAAATTTGTTACAGTGACCGACCTCAGTCACCACATAGTCTGCATCTGACCGACGTCAGTTCCATGTGCCTGTCCTGACTATCGACCCCACTGACATCGATGTCTACCTACTGTCGACGTTGATCCTCCTAATCGACGTCAGTCTTACTATCATCGACGTCAGTCCTTTTGATCGATGTTGGTCTTACCCTGCCTGACACCACCAGCTCTAGTCTGCACATGATCGACATCGGCACCTATTTGTTTGATGTCAATTCTCCTTGATCGATGCTGATACCTGTGTTCTCCTGTGAGTGACAAATTTTTACCTGCGAGCTTTCTTTGAATCAAATCCCTATCCAAACTGCTCTGCTCAGAGTTACTTAGCCTTCTCCACTGATCTCTATCTGCCATCTCCTCCATAAACACCAAGGCTTTCCAATTTTTAAGTCTGTCAAAGACATCTGACTTCCTATTAAGAACATGCATCTCCTTCTTGCTCATGTAACCAAGCCTAAAAAGCCATGTCTCCACAACAAAAGAAGAATCAGTAATATAAGCAAGTAGATAAAGAGTACATGCTTTCTTACCACATGCTAATTCAAGTGTATCCACTGCGATAGTTCTTGTGCATCTCTCATCACCCAACTTTCCTGAAGCAATTAGCCGCATCTTCAAGACTGGGACTTGCATGACCTCCTTCAACACCCATGTGTTGGCTACCTACAATTTCAGCAACACTTCCCCTTTGCCAATACTATGAGAAGGCTCACCAACCCCTCTACTTGGGGCTACATGGAAAGAGGCAACAGAATCTATTAACCAAGATTCAATTTTATCCAAGAAACATCCTAGAGCATCCTGTTCAACAACACCTACAACATCTGCTTCTTTAGTTCCTTCATGCTAATCTTCTACCAACCAACAACATTCTTTTCCCTGGTCTTTCTTTCCATAGGACCGTAATTGACCATTTGTGCTTTTCAATTCCTCCATTCTTAGCTTACTTTCTTCTGCCATTGATATACTCCCACTCAATCAAAAACCCCTAAGAGTGACTTGTAATCAAACACAAAACCCACTCCCTGCAACCTTAGCTCTGATACCACTTTGTTAGACACCCAACCAAAAACTCTACCACCACTTTTTTTGGGAATTATGGAAGCACACAATTGATTACCAAGTAACTTAATATGCAAAAATTAACCAAAATACACAAGTAACTAGAATTTAGAAATAACACAGAATATGAGAGACAATACACAATTGTATTAATACTCATCCAAAAAAGAATACAATAAAGAAGATGCCACTTCTTCTCCACACCTCTCAGAGGCTTCCCACACCTCAAGTGTATAGTAATTCTTTCCTCAAAGCTCTCTCTCTTACGGTCCCAACACACAACTCAAACATAGAGTTGGTGTTCACCTCCAACTAGTCAGTATCCACTACTACCAATAAACCAGTGCTCCACGCACTCCACAAGTGCTCCACACACTCCAAGTACTCAACGTACTCCAAGTAGATCTCCCTTGATCTTGCTATTTGTTGTGTTGTTGTCCACCCTGATCTTGCACACCTGTAAATCAATCTAGTTTTGCACACCTACAAACCTAGATCCTGCACCCACATACACTTGTAGATCAACCTAATCTTACTTACCTAGAAGGAACTACCTTTCCTTCCTCTATTTGCTCTTGATGTGTTGCTGTCACCTTTGATTCTGCTGTCACCTACAGATTTCCTTTGACCTTGCACACACACACACACCATTTAGATCTCCAAACGTAGCCTTGTAACACCTACTGACCAAGATCCTACATACATGAAGAATCCTTCTAATTCTCCAAACCAGTACCCACACTTGGCACTGTGGCACTAGGAGGAACACACCATGCTCTCTTCACACACAAAAGGAGCTAATATTTGCTCTCTTACTCTCTAGCACAAATTACAATACAGCCCATGAGTCTATTATATAGATCTCATGCAAACAATAACTAGACATCTAATTACAATAATTAGATCCATAGCTTCAAGTCTAAAATTGGCTCTTGACATGCAAACACTCAGTTCATTAACTAACTATCTATGAACTGGCAGTTCTAAACTACACAGGTGACTGACATCGGTCCCTGTCTGTGTGGAGGTGATCGACGCCGGCCTATCTCTGACTGACGTCAGTTGCTCTTCTCACTCTATCTAACTGATGTCAGCTAATCAGATTGACGTCAGTTGCTTTGCATCTCAGCAACCTCCTCCCTTGTTTGCATTAGTGAAGCTTTTAGCTCCACAACCTAACACATGACATTTTCTATCTTTTTAGGAGTAGCCTTAGGTTTGGTATTGGCATTAGTAATTTGAGCCACATCTAGAGTATTAGAAAAGGTATGAGATAATGGAAGAATAGACACCTTAGGAGGAAACCTTCTAGCTTTGATGAGACCATTATCAACTTTGACAGCAAGTTCATATGCTTTGAGAAGAGTGGAACCACCCATGGATTAAATCATGATAGTAATTTTAGTACCAACGGATCTCAAGTAAGTAGGGAACAAAAAACTAAGATGTGACCTCATGGGAGGAGGAAATATAAACTAGGTCTTTTGAAATCTCTCATTAAATTCATGAATTATTTCTTTAGATCCTCTTTTTATCACATTGAGTTAATGTATGAGAGAGGCATGGTCACTTTCATTTCTAAACCTTGAGGTCAATGACACTCCAAAATCATCTCATGATGTGATGAATCCACCTTCTAGAGCTCTATACCAATCAAGAGATTTCCTTATAAGGGACATGGCAAGGAGTCTAATGGAAATGTTCTCTTGAGTGAAATTTTGGAATCTACAAAATTTGGAAACATCCCTAATGTGTTCATTAGGTGTAACATGACTCTCACCATTGAATATCGGCACACCTTTTGTGGTATTAGGAGGAATAGCATCATATGCTTGAAGGTGAATTTGATTTTAAATATTGAAGGTAAGGAAGGCATGAGGTCTAGTGATGTATTCTTCAAGATATTTAATTTATTAAACCTCTTCACTCTCTTGGCTTCCTTGGAAAAAAAATCCTCTTGGTCCTCAAAGGGCATATTAGGATGAGGATATTGAACTTTAAGAGGAAGTTCATACTAAATAAGTGGATTGATGGGGTTAAACACTCTACTAGATGATGACCTAGTGATAACCATGAATTATGAGATCAAAATTATGACAAAATAATGGCCTTGAACTAGATTTACATTGATGGAGTTACCAAATTCTTAGTATCACTCCAACTTTTAGCTGATGTTATGAAGACCAACATTCACCTTGATAAGTTGTATTGAAGATAATGGGTCCCACTAGGCATGACAAAACTATTATCACCAAATATTATAAAATATAAGAGGGTGTTAAATCCTCTTCCATATTTTTTCAACATGGGAACACTTCCAGGTATGTGGGTGTACCAATAGTGGAAGTGAGCCTCTAGGTTTAAGGGTTAGCCCCCTGAACGTATCTTGAAGTGCTTATCACTTAAAATAGTACTTGATTGTGGGAAAAGAGTTAGAGTTTGAATAAAATTAACCTAATATAAGGGGGTGATACACAAATATGTTTTACACATGACTATCATACTTCATTCCCTAAGAATCAAGACACACAAACTAGTTTGTAAGTGCTAAAAGGTTTCTAACATGAGTATTACAATATAGAGGTGAGATGCATGGAACAACACAAAGAAAATGAAGCATAGGGTATATTTCAAACTCTAAGGATAATCATACACTTTAAATGATCCTAATACACTTGACTACACTCTATATGACCTATTAGAATAGGAACTCTTACATAAACATGAAAGGATAAGCGAAGAAAGGATAAAGAATTATCACTTTGCATCACCATACATCACTTACACACTTAGAAAATTGTTCATGAAATCAAAACCAGACTTTTATTAATGTTAAAATAAAAAATACAATGTCATTCCTATAGGTCTTCACCATACAAGGTGTGGTATTAGATTACAAAGGCCAAAATGGCTACCACTTATAGAATTTGAGAGAGAGGAGGAGAAAATGAAGTCCAAGGGTCACTAGAACACTTTTCATGCTGAGAGAAGGAGTTACACATGTAGAATAATTATTTTTAGATATACCATGCAAGGTTTGATAAGACAAATGGCCATCAAAAGTGTGAAACTCCATGAAATGTGGCATAAGACTCCTATTTTCTTAAAAAATTGCCCTCATCATTTACCTCTTTTGAAACACCCAAAAAATAAATATGGATATATATCATGATTTAAATAAGAGGGAAGGGTTTTCTACATGCTCCACATGCATTATTTTCATTCCTGATCATTTGTATTCTTCTGGAGGTGATCCATCACTACCTATAGTCTAAGAAACTCCTCTTTCACTTACCCCTCACACTTGACCTCAAATTTGGCTTCATTTTTCCATGAAAATACATAAAATATGGTTAATGACACTTTTAAATACCCTATATGTCCTTAAAATACTTAGGTATAATTTAAAATTCTATCTACTTGGAGTTGTCACCCTTCTCACTATCTTACTCACATTGCCAGTTTTGACTAGCTAAGATAAAGGTGATGGTAGAAACACTTATGATTTTTTATGAAGAATTAAATGGTTATATTTAGTTATCATAAGTCTCAATATCACTCCCAAATTTTATTTATCTTCTTGAAAGTCCTTAGAACCTATAAAACACCCAAAATAGTCAAAAAATCCAATTTCCCTCTTGTTTGTACAAGTAGGGAACACCTCAAGTAGATGGGAAGGGTATATACAGATTCCCATAAAATTTTAAATCACTTTCATGTCCATTTAATCTCATTTTGATATCTCTCCATCCTTGTTTTCCCAATCAGGTCTTTATCTAGGGTTTTGTAGCGTTTTAGAATCTTTTCACTCTTACGCTTCATTCATAAATATATGAAATTAGAGTTGTAGATAAATTCCAAAAAATAATTTTTTATGACATCTTTAAACTTTCATAAAATCCTTGACCCTCCATGAACAACCTCTGAGAAGATGTGAAATTTCTAAATGGGCCTCTCAAGCTTTGTATGTCATTTTGTATAGGCCTAAGTTATCATTGAGCCAAAAGTGGATTTATTGTGAACTTATATGCATAAAAATAATTAAAACACACCTTATATTACTATATTAACATGATTCATAGTTTTATAATTTTCACCTAAGGTTGAAAGTGACATTAACCCCCTGTTTGGGCTTTAGGCTTAAACTAGGCTTAATGGGATTGCTTGCATTCTTAAGGGTTTAGGACACCCTATTGAGTTTTTAACCCTTATTCATGGTAATATATGTTGGTACACATATGAAACAACTAAAATAACCTTAATGAAGTTTTATAACAATCTTTAGTCTGTTGCATCATCCCTTTCCTTTAAAATC
Source organism: Torreya grandis (assembly GCA_037957365.1). Lineage (NCBI taxonomy): Eukaryota > Viridiplantae > Streptophyta > Pinopsida > Cupressales > Taxaceae > Torreya > Torreya grandis. The sequence goes on along the minus strand of JARHVA010000975.1, from coordinate 480,207 downwards.
TACTAATTTACATGCTAGGGGAGTACCCTCTATCTAAAATAAAATAATGGGTACTTCCCCTATTTACCTAGGAAAAATGAATATTTTAGGAACTTATTAATGTTATTTATACCTTATTAAAAAATAATTTGTCCCTTGTTCATATTATTTGACCCTTTAAATGCACCAAAACCTAGAAAGGACTTATGGACTGAGTTGATTGTCTGTAAAGTCTTGACTTTGGACTATGTATTGCATTGAAAAAGCCTATGTATGTATTATTTGTGTCATTTGAGGATATAAAAATTCCATTAAATCATTAAATAATGTGTTTCAATTCCATTAATTACCCTAATCTTCTACATTCTTCCTCACATATGCCTTAATCTTTGAAATGACTAGACCATTAACTATGGTTTCTATTTGAAAGGGCACCTGTAGGTGTAATTGTATAGTTTAGGATTTGTATATTTATCTAATAAATTATATAGTTTTTAAAATGTTTGTTAAAATTAATTATACCCATCCAAATCATACTTATGTAATTCCAACATCAAGGACACAGCTCCTTAGTTTACTACGAAACCATAGTCAGCTACAGTTGACTGTGCAGAGGTACTGTAGGTGTAAATATTTCTTGGAAACTATGTCATGTGGCCTATGATCATCCTATAAGTATTGTAAATATTAATGGACTTGTATTTTCCTATATGTTTGTATGTTTCCATACTTTATCTCATATTTTGAACTTGTGTGTCTTTATAGTCAGTTGTAGGCCAATTCTCTCAAGCAAAGGGCACCTATAGGTGTCAATGGGGTTAAAAACCTACAACTCCAACCTTTATAAATAATATTTAGATTATAAATGTTTTTTTAAACTATATATAACCATTCCAACATGGAGGAATGGTCCAATACTTCAAATTTGAGTGAAGTGGTCTCTTTGGAGCTCAAATCTTGTAGATGTCACTGTCTAAACCTTAGTGAGCAAATGTTCATGTTAGACCCCTTCAAAAACTACTTTACACCCATAATTCACCTCAAAAATATTGAAAATCTCTTATTATATGTTGGGGATACACATTTATTAATTTTTTAATAATCAATACTTTATATGATGTCATCATATGACACCCCTAAATATGCTAGGTGCTCTATTTTTCATGTTTAAGGGATTAGAGCCTGAATTCACAGTCATCACTTTTGAAACAATCCTCAACATTTCCTATTAATTTATCATTCAAAATAATTATTCCATGATCTAAATAACATAATAATACTTCAAGAATGGTTTTGTCATGTTCATTCTCCTCCATTAAGAGTCCTCAACTCTCTGTGGTGCCATCTGCAGGGTGGAATTTTACAAGTGTAAGGTAGTAGATGTGAGTATAGGTAATGAGCATGGAATATAAGCCTTAAATTTATTTTATACCCTATAAAAATATCCAACTTAAATCTTTAAACTATAAAGGACTGGAATGAAGATTTAAAACTTCCATTTTAGTGTTCTCACCCTCTTATAGGTACTAATGGAGTTACAAATAGAACAATGAATGGAAACATGTAAATGTGCATGGTGTATGAAATTGAAATGAGGTTTAGATCACATTAACCCATAAAATGGGTAACTTTAAATATTTAAAACCTTAATCACCTATCAAACTCTCTTTCAACATGTTTTCCCTTTTGAGAGCACCTATAGGTGTATATTTATGGCTAACTGTGTGTATGTATGACTCCCATAATATCTTCTATGCCATTTTAAATATTAACTCACTATCTAATGTTATAAGAGTATATAAAACATATTTTAAACTTCCATCACATTTCCATGAATGTCCTCAGATCCTTTACATGTCATGACTATGAGTGAGAATGTGTTGGGAGTTAACCGTGTTTCCCACTAAGCTACAACCTCTATAATCCTAACCTTGGAGATTGAAAATTTGAAAGAAGGATATTACCATGACCTTTGGATTTAGTATAACATCATGTCACATTGGATCAAATCCATTTTAGAGAAATAGTCTTTCTTTAAATGGTGAAATTTTTATGCAACTTCACTATCAACACCTTCCTATAAAGTGCATTGTTTGAGCTATCAAATTATTTCCAAACATGAGACCAAGCATGAAAAAATGAGATAAGATATTTAGCATAATCTAGAGTCAAAATTTCTAATTGAGCTATATGAAATGGCTCAAATAAGAACAAAACCTATAGATTATGAGAAATAGTAAGCATAAAAACATAATCAACTTGTTAGAGATGGTTCATAAATAAAAGGACACCATCCTCTTCACTCCAAGAATTAAAGTGAAGATAATTAATTTTAATATCACCCCCTAAAGGAATTTGATCTAGAAGTTCTCCAACTAGCCACATTAACCAAAAACTTGTTGACTAGTTTCATGTGCATGGTGGAGTAATAGGAGTGTAGAACAATATTTGATTTTTTTTATAACTTTTAAATAATTTAAATGAGTCTTAAGTATTTGAATATTTATCCAAAACTATCCTCCCACATGCCATTCTCTCTCATGTGTCATACACCTTTTGAAAATCCTTATTTTATAGTTGTTTTCTTGATTTTTAGTTATCACCTACAAATTTTCAATTATAAACTGACATATTTGATAGAGATTGACACATTGTATATTGGAACAAGTTTTGGAACACTCATCTTGCCTAGAAAACCATACTAATTGTATTTAATGTTTATTTATGACCCCTAAAGGACACAAGATGACATAAGGATCTAATAAGACTATGACCAAGGCTAATATAACATTAAATCACATAAAATTAAACATAAAAAACCTTAAGACATTATATTAAACCCTTATATAATTTTTGAATATAGGGGGGTTGATCCCTTTTGACTTGTGGTCATAATGGTCAATAATTGTTTACATGGAAGGTGTCTATTACAAAAACATTCAAATTGATGATAATAGATTGAATTACATATGTAGTGTCAAAGGTATAAAATATTTGGGCCATGAAATTATAAAATTATATCATAACACATAGTATCCATGACCCATTGGATAAATCTTTTTACCAATATATTATGGGATAAAAGTGGTCAATGTATACATTTGGGTCATGGCTCCTAAATATAGAACACCCTTCACATTAGGACAGTGATGGTTCTAAAAAACTTTAGGCTATTGTAAATGAAATAAATCAACATTTCATTTTCTCACGTGAAGGAAGAATGATCATGGTCCGATGTGCTGGGTATGCTCACCATAAAAGAGCACAATATTTAAAGACATTAGAAAGTAAAAAAAATTGAACTGCCAAAACCAAAAGAATAAGAAGTAATGAAATTACATAATCTTAGGGTCAAGCTAGGATATGCAAACTTAAATACCAATGAATATGACATTATTTCAAATTCATGAGACCAAATCCCAAATATTCAAAAAGTATAAACAAAACTAATTATCAAAAAATATAAAAAACATTCAAATATTAAATAAAATAAAATTAAGAACTGAGAATGATATGATTGTTAGATTATACTATATTCATATGTTATTTATCACATGTTTGGTATATGTAATACTCTTTACATACATACATGCATTTCATGGTATATGAGTGTTATCTAAGACATACAAGTTACACATGGGCATATAGATGTTGGTCTTCTCTCTACCCTATGGCCATAACAATATTAGGGGCGTCTTATTCCATAGGTTAATATATTAGTTTTTATATATTTATATGACCTTCTACCATATTGAGCTAGTTATATTTCTTACATATTCTTTGCTAGTTACTCATATATTACACAATGACACATAAATATGCCATTATATTATGACGTAATATTGATACATATGGATGGTTACACTAGTTCTTTGTTCTATGCTCCTTTGATGATGTTATTATATTAAATGATATGTTACTTTTTGATTGAATATTATGTATGTCCATTGGCCTTATGTGATGAAACATCCTTGATGTCCCTTTTTGTGACATTTTTATGTCCCCTTGTGTGTGGCCCTTGGCATTTTTTGTTGCAACATATATGTGTCTTTAATATGTGACCCTTGTCCATATGTTTGATACTAACATTTATAATTATTGAGTTTTATGACATTTAAGTGGTGCCATGATCTATATCATGTACTTTTATTACATAGTCTTATGTAGTGATTATACTATTGCATGCTTCATTGATACGTTTATCTAGACATGCCTTGATCAATATATATATTACTATGATGACATATTTTCCATAAATCATATGATATTACATGATTCTATATTTATACATGACATGATGTAATTAAATATTTTTTTAGATGAGTGACTTACATGATATATCCCTCATCTTAAAAGGGTGACATTACAATGGGATTGTCATAGAGACACAATCCTTCTTGAGTGAAAAATCAAATCAAATTAAAAAATTCAAAGATTCATAGTGATTCAGATATCACGTGGTTAAGTTACATGATATAAATTGGCACATTAATATAGTTTATGGGTTTATATGCCATGTATATGCACTAGACTTATAGACACTTGAGCATAAATTCATACACACTTGAGTGCATATGCATGGGCATATGTACAAAATTTATAGGAACATTAAGTATAGATGTATATGTAAAAATACATTTAAGATACATGTTATCAAATTCAACAAATACAAAAACACTATTATATATTAGTAAGCATTGATTCAAGGGGCTTGGTACTAGTTCATACACATACATAGAAACATAATTTAAAATTGAGCAATAAATAAATGTCATTCCACTTTTCAATTTTTAGATGTGCATTCATGATGTGGGTATGAACATTGTTCATTCCTTTTTTATCATGCAATTTATTCTATATTAATGGAAAGTATGCAATGAAACCCACATTCATAATGGGGGCATGAACTTTGTTCATTCACTTTTGATCATGCCTTTTTTGCTTTCATGGATCAAATTTGAGAGAAAATATACAATTTAATAAATAAGCCATCTATAATGGTTATTTTTTTAGTTAACTTGGCTTGATGGTTATTCATTTTACATGTAGTAATTTGGGTTAGTATATTGTGTACTTTTACACACATTCATGAGGGTTAGGATACACATCCTCCCAACCCAAGAGCATACATATTTATATAATTTTTGGGTACACACACCCCAACTCTCCATGTGATTTAGAAAATAATCACAATCTTATTCAATTATTCAACAAGGAAAAATCATCTTAAACAAGTTTCAAGGGAAACATGGTTTTCACCAACACATAGGTGTACTCTAACCATTGTTCTTTCAAAATTTTAGAATTTTAGTTTTAGTTTAAAATAGTGAATCTATGCACATTGACTACATATGATTATAGGTTTTATATGAAGTGATTTACATAATTGGAGATTCATATCAAACACAAAGTGTGTCATACACACTCAGGGATATTTTATGTAATAACCTCACTAGGCTTGACATAGCAAACATATTTTTTTTAACTTAAACAACATATACTTAAAATATATTACACCATGAGAATCTAATCAGTGATCATATAAAATAATATAAGTATAATAACTATAAATGAAGCATGATACATCACTGATCACTATCATGTTAAGAAACACATCATAATACAAATATATAAAGTCATTACAATTAGCCAGTCATGACTAATACATGCCTAAAACCATAACTATTAATGTTTAATAAGTAAGTAATTAAAACTCATCTTGATAATGATCTAATCACAAATACAATAAAAAATAATTGACATATATAAGATACATGGCTCCCCAGAGCATAAGTTCCCTAAAATCTAGTATCTATGATAATCTCAAGTGGTCTCAAAATTATTAATATTGTGGGGAGGGAGAGCATCATCTAAGCACTTTTCCACACCAATTAGGGACCAAGGATCCCTTTCACTAATCCCATTAGTGAATGGCCCTCCCTTCATATATGAGTAGATAGTGATGGCATAAAAATCCAAAGAGACAAGCTAGTACCCATGTGTTGTATGATTTCTAAAACTAAACATGCATTGTATCATAAAACAACCCATTCTATTGCATGATATCACACAACATGTAAATCAAACTCATGAAATGAAAATGTCTCAATAAACATTAATTTATCCAAAAAATTTAAATAATAAATAATAGTGATCTATAGATTAGTCATTTTTCATACACATCACTTGATCATATTGCCTTCATCTGGCATTGTGATGTTAGTAATCTAGTGAAGTCTATCTCACTACTTAATCAATACCAACAATGAAAGATTGGTTAACATAATATAACCAAAATATTCATACAATTTACATCTTACTATAAATCATATCACATAACATGGTAAGCATAGGATAATCTAACAACATACATTTATTCCATCAAATGTATGAATGAATCTCACTTATTATCTAATCCATAATAGAAATAATGACTAAAGTTTATATCATCTGGGTAAAACACAAATTTAACTATAGTTTATAATTACTATAAGTATTTTCAAAATATACTACACACTATGATAATCCATATTATCATAGTCTAGTGTTCTAAGACATAACTAAAAAACATACATAATCAGTCATAATAAAGTAGTCATAAATATATGGAAACATAAGCTTCTGTTCAAACAACTAGATTTAACAAAGTAAGTCCCAGTTCCCATGAAACACATAATATTCTAGCCTAGCATTTGTTATTCTCATAAGAGGTTGTATCCACACATAACTAAGATTCTATTTTATAGTAACATATAATATAGTTTGGACCACCTATTGAACTAGAATTAGAAGTACACACCTCTAGGTACATGTATATGTTATTTATAGAAATAATCAACATGCATACATTTATTCCATCAAATGTTTGAATGTATCTAGACATAAAAATTATAGTTTATTCCACCTAGGTATAACATAGGTTTAAACTATAAATTATAAATGAAAAAAATCGATGACATCCCATAATATCATAAATCATTGTATATGAGCACACTACTCAATCACGAATAACTAGTCTCACAATTTCAAGAATCAAATGTCCATAAATCATAAATAATAGGAAATCAATTATAGTTTACACCAACTAGGTATATCCTATGTTTAAACTACATACTAACATCAGATGAAACATAATTTATAGGCACTCATCAAGATGTACTAATATATGCAATATATATTTAAACACTTTTATATTTTAATCTACTCACAATATGTATTTCTCACCAATTTTCATTATTGTATGCATATACATAACAATAATTTATCATGATATTTTGAAGTGTCAAATAACTCATAATCCAAGTTATACCTCATATAAACTTAGTCTTCAATTTATGTGGCTTATTATACTTCTAGGTGGTTGTATGCATAGTTTCTAATCCTTCAAGATTTTCTGATTTAATTTGTAACAAAAAATAAATTATAAAGATAATAACACCTCCCAATATTCTAATATAATCTATACATTTCAATACTCATAGTATGCACTATATAGAAGTTTTCAGTAATAATAAGAATGTTGTATAAAAATGCCAACAATAATTTAGAATTCTTACCAAGGTCTTTATAAGATTTTAAATTCCCCATATGATACCTTTGCATGGTGTGATCCATGTATAAATAGATCACATAATCATAAAAAAACACCAAATATCTTTATTTGTTAAACAATATCGTACTATATCAATAAATAAATATTAATATCACATGATCAACATCCACAAATCTAATATACCTAATAAAGAATATATTGATAGATATCTTTCAAGGTTTATAGATAGAAAACTAAGTTACATAAAAGTATCTCTCAATGTATGAATATGGTGATCATGATGCCAGTGTGTGTGTGTGTGTGTGTGTGTGTGTGTGTGTGTGTGTGTGTGTGTGTGTGTGTGTGTGTGTGTGTGTGTGTGTGTGTGTGTGTGTGTGTGAATCTCAATAGTTAATACATGTTGTATACATCCTCAATTGGTCAAGTAACCACACATATCATGTCTTTTCATAGTCCTCTTCATAGGAGACTCTGAATGGAGAATACTAGCCTTGTTTCACACTAGCCATGTCTTTGTTTTGTTTATCTTGGTCTTGTTTCTCACTTTTGTCACCTTTTTGTTATCTTAGTAACCTAATATATACCCCCAGAGACCCCATGTGTGTGTGTATGTATATATATTAAGATCAATAGTTTATACATGTTGTATACATCCTAAATTAGTCAAGTAGCCACACATATCATGTCTTTTCATAGTTCTCTTCATAAGAGACTCTGAATGGAGAATACTGGCCTTGTTTCACACTAGCCATGTCTTTGTTTTGCGTGTCTTGGTCTTGTTTCTCACTTTTGTCACATTTTTGTTATCTTAGTCAACTAATATATACCCCCAGACTTGGCTTGTGTCAGTCCTAACTTATTTTTCTAAGTCTTAGACAATAAAATTCTAGTGCACTGTAACACTCGACACTCCTATCCTACTCAGCACTGTTGTCCAATGATCATTTTTCCTTACCTAATGGGTCTCAAACCCTTCTTATCCCCTCTAAGTTTTATTTATATTTTTTTGATGTTGGCTATCACAAATAAAGCTCTCAAATTCAAAATAAAGAGCAAAGGATAGATAGGTAGACGTATACAAAAACTTGGATTTAACTAGCTCAGACTTTTTATATACTTGGGAAGCCTTAATAGCCGGAGGTTTGAACAAACTAGTTTCTTTCTCAAGATTTTCTTTAGTAACATCAATATCGGGACAGTCCGATATTTGATCTGGGATAAATGGAGGGAGTTCATATGTGCCTTTGAACTCAGATTCATTCATGAGTTTTATGGTAGATGTGGATGGTGCTTTTCCAAATTCCATTGTGGGGAGATTTGGGTTCTGGTGTGCGAGAAATTTCTGGTCAGGGAATAAGGGGATGCAGAGATAAAAGTGGCCTATGACAAATTAGAATAATGGCCTGTGACTCTATGCAATAAATAAATTATATCAGGTCACATGAAGACATTAAATTTGTTCATTTTGGTTTGATAAGAGTACACATAGTACCCTTGATTCCTAGCAACATTAAGCTTGTTATATATCTAGCTTTGTGTGATTGCCACCAAGTAAGCTTTAAGCATTCTTGTCAATTATCCAGCCTTGGCCGCCTAAATGATGATGTTATTTGTTTTGAGTTTTGTCCCAACCTCTCTATCGCAGTCCGTGATAAAGGTTGTAGAGAAGTTAAAAATGGATCTTTAGATTGTTGGGGTTTGTTCACCTCTCTGTTTGGTCTAGACATGTTCGGTGAGTTTAAATATGCATCCATCAATATCTCCATTGTCTATAGTATGACCAACACCAATCACCCCAAAATCCTTGAGAATCTGCCATACACCAGAAGGCTAAATGGAACTGTCCAACTGTAAAAAGGCCATATTGAAGCAGTTGAAATTCCCCATGAATGGAAACTTGACTGGTTAAAGAACGTCTCACCCAAGATGAAAGGTCAAGCCACAGTCCACCATAGTGATGGCAGAACTATAAATATTTTGCCAAGATCCATGTCTGTAAGTTCTCGTCTTCTCCTAAAATACCATCTACGTCTTCTTCGTGTAGATCTGTAAAAACTAGTTACATTATGATCGAAGATGAAGAGGTAAATCAAGGTAATGATTTACTAGGAACTTTCATGAGTCTTCCCAGAGAAGACAGTATAGAATTCTACACAGAAGATACTACTACTCTGTCTAAAGGAGGAAGATGGCTGCCACAAAAAGGTGTCCACAGGCAACCAACAGGAACAATGCAGTACTTTGCAGCTGCATATGAGAACCTCTCTAATGAGTTCAAACAGAGGAATTATGTTTCCAGATTTAATTCTCATCTTATGGAAAATTTTGATGATCTGTGTAGAGATGTTTTGTCCATTAAGGATACTATAAATAATATAGAAAAGAAAGTATCATCAATTGATACAAAAATAGATATTCTAGATGATAGTCTTAGTTGGCTATCCAAAGAAGACCAAAAGGCAAAATCATCCTCCAAGCCCCTCTGTTCAGTCTCCTTTGGTCCTACATTCAAAACTGTAAAAAGATCACCTAGTCATACCCTTATGCAAAGAACCCATATACATTTGCAGCCTTGGTACTTGAATACAGATGACCTGCTAAACCCTTTGAATGAAATCACTGCCTCATGTAATACCATGCGTGTCCTTTCTATTCAGGGCCATCTAGACCAAGCTAGCAGTTCTTGCTTTGCAACAAAAATTTTATGGGGTGTCACTAGTTTATGGTGGTAGTCAATGACTAAGCCACAACAATATGAGCGTGTACATAACCAACCCAATTCTTTAGCAGCATTATTTCTTTTATTGATTAATGAGTTTGCACCTCCGATTGGGAATAGAGAACTGGAGTCAAAGAAATGGTTATTAAAAATGGAGCTCTACGATTTGAAGCAATTTGACACCTTTGCTAAGCAATTCAGGCAACTTGCTTATGAAAGCCGATGTTATGCCTCTACTGAGATAAAGCTCAAATTTTTGCATGCTATGCCTTATAATTTGATTGATCGAGTGCTTTCTTATATTGACCTCAAAGGACTCATGATTGAAGATCTAGCCCTTTCTGATGTCATGGATTTTGCCAAGCAGCAAATAATGACTTTAGTCTCTGAGACTAAGTCCATGCAAAAACTCAGTAAGCACCAAGCATCTCAAATAGCTCTCGTGTTCCCAGAAATAGCCCCATTTGGCTGTAGACCATTTATACAACCTTGTCACCAACAGAAGCAGTGCCGCAAGCATGTCTCCTTTAAGCGCTGCTCTTTCCCCAAGAGGCATTCTTATGCTCCTCCTCATTGTTTGCTCAAGAAACAATGCAATGCTCGTCCTCCTTCCAAGCAGCCGATTTGATACATATGTCACAAACCCGGCCACATTGCTCCCAATTGCTCCTACAAAAATCCCACTGTTAAAGCTATTTTTTCCACCGCCGCAGCCGTGTGGTGGGATATAGTTGATTTCGATGAAGATCTATATCTTCAAGAAGACATATATGAGCCTACACTTGAAGATCTTCTAGATGAAGACTTTGATGATGAAGAAGATGCAACAGCTCTTGAATCACTTGCAGATGAGCTCGAACAACCAATGACAAATATGCAACATGGTGTAAAACACTACAGACCTTGACACAATGACTGGTCACTCCAGTCTAATGAAGCATATGGAGCCTGGTCACACCATCACCATGAAGTACCTGAGCGACCAGAGAAACCAAGAGGAAGAGGATACTCCAGAGGAGAATCATCCAGAGGGAGATAGACCTCTATGCCAAGACAACCACCCATGATGCACAGGCAAGATCATCCTCTTGTGCAATATCCAAGCTCTTTCAAGCCTAGCGACTCCTGGATTAAGAACAAGTTCACCAGTAGAGAGCTGTCGAAAGAAATAAGAGAGCCAATATGGGAACAGATCCTACCAGCTGAAGAACCTATCATAGCAGCAGATCCTCAGTGGGATGATGGATATGAAGAAGATGAAGTCGGAAGTATGTTCTATTTTGACCAAGATTACTGTCCTAGTGAATGTAGTAATCTCCAAGAAGAAGAAGAAGCTGAACCAGAAAAAAAAAAGTCTACTCTGAACCTGTGATAGTTCAAGATCTAGGAAGATAGAAACTGGTATGTACCAGTATTCCTTCTCTAGAACTTCCATAGCCTGCTTATTTAAATCATTTAATTAATGGCAGATTTGCCCAATTCTTTACATTAGAAATAAATGGCAGACTGGTAGACGCACAAGTAGACACTGGTGCTTCTCTCTCATTTGCTAAACCTCAGCTCATCAGTGACTGGAAGACACTTGATGAAGCATCAGCTTATAAGAGCATTGATATCCAGGGGAATGACTTCACCTGTACAAAGTACAAACATCAGCAACCCCTGCGTATTGAAAACAAACTCTTCCATTGTGATTTCTTTTCCCTTGAGAAGATGACCATTGACATCCTCCTTGAAGGATATTTTATTGATAGATATACACCCTTTGGTGCTACTGCAAAAAGCATCATGTTCACCATAGAGAATGAAAGGCTTAGAATACCTCGCCTTATCTATGCACAGAACAGTTCCTGAGCTCCATGACTCAGAGCCCTGAAATAATCCCAGCTGAGATAATAGAAATTGGAGATAGGATCAAGTCCTCTATCTGCTTGAAGAATCCCCAGTAGTTTTGGTCCAAAGCTATGCCTGAAATGGAAATTAAAATAATTGAAGGCAAGCACATGAAGATTGGGAAAAAGATTCCCATACCAGATCAAGATTATGATGATATGGAGGCATAGATCAGAGATCTGAAAGCTAATGGCTTCATTGAGAAATCAACCTCTCCTTTCTGTTGTTACACCTTTATGGTTAATAAGCATTCAGAATAGAAACGAGGAAAGAAGAGAATGGTCATCAATTACAGACCATTAAATGCTATAATAGAGCCATATCCATATCCTATACCAGATAAAATCTACTTGCTTGAGAAAGTTGCAGCCTGCAAGTATTTCTCACAGTTTGATTAAAAGTCTGGCTTTTACCAAATCAGAGACAAAGAAGAAGACAGAGCCAAGACAGCCTTCAGCTTCCCCTTTGGCCACTTTCAATGGACTGTTATGCCTTTCGGCCTTATGAATGCGCCAGCATATTATCAGGCGCATATGGATGAAATTTTTGGTGGCAATTCTCATTTTCTTTATGTATATATTGATGATATTTTAATTTTTAGTAATTCTTTAGATGAGCATGCTACTCATCTCTCCCAATTCTTTCAGCTGGCACAAGACGCAAGAATAGTCCTATCAGAGACTAAGATTCAATTATGTAAGACTGAATGTAACTTCCTCGACATGGTGATCCGAGAATCTAAACTGCAAGTCTAGCTGCACATAAAAGAAAAAGTCATCAGTTTTCCAGAACGTTTAGATAAACCCAAGCTACAAGCATTTTTGGGTTTGCTAAATTATTTGAATAGTTTCTATCCTAACTTTGGTGAAGACAGGTACATACTACAAACACTTCTCCAAAAAAAGAAAGCATTTTGTTGGGAAGAACAACATACAGCAGCAGTTCGAAAGATCAAAGCAACTATAACAGCGCTACCAGAACTGCATATTCCAAAATCCAAACACATGAAAGTTTATACTGATGCCTCTGACCTAGCATGGGGAGGAGTAATTGTTTGTATTATAGATAATAAAGAGTTTGTGTGTGAGTTTGTGAGTGGTGTGTTTAGCTTCGATGTATTAAAATGGATCTCCTCTGATAAAGAGATCTATGCTGTGAAAAAATGTCTCGAAAAGTTTATGCTAAAACTTCTACATCTGCCACACTTTGTAATTGTAACCGATTGTACTAGATTTCTGACCTTCAGAGAAAAAGATCATGGTCAGAAAGATGGTCACAGAAAATATGTCTGGTGGCAAGCATTCTTTCATCAATTTAATTTTTCTGTGAACATATTATAGGTTCTAATAATGTAATTGTAGATTGGCTTAACCGCAATCCTCCTGCAACATTGATGCATCAGCCTGCACCTAGTTTCAACCTTACCAGGATACTGAACCAAGGATTCAACTCCATGAATGTTCTTGTCCAAGAACAGGTCCTTAAAGAAGGCCTGCATCCCTGATATATGAGGATTTCCTATGCAGCAGCACAAAACCTGCAAATGTCTGCAGTAGTGACGATTCAAGCAAACCGCAGACAAAACTCAGGAGTCATCATCATTGAAAGGCTCAATAGTGAATTCCTGTATCACCAATTCACTAAGCTACTAAAGCAACCACTATGGATGTGGTGCATTTGGATAAGATCTACATTCAACGAACACCTGTATCATTGGATAGCTTGACATGGCCTGCATAAAATTCATGAAGAAGAAAATCACGATCAAGATACTATCGTGCACACCATCATTCGAAGACAACTTGAGTGGGAATCTTATTTCCACTGCACTCCACGACATACGCCATGTGAAGTGGGACCCCCAAATTGTCGACATTGGCATCTCCAAAGCACTTTCCAGATAAGATGCCTTTTCAATCCAATATCCGAAGATGACCTTGTGAACGAAGTGGAAGACATGATGGGCCCACAGCCTAGGATTCCATCCTCACCATCATCATCTTGTGGATCCAATGCTTCAAATAGCATCTCATTGTAGACAACTTTTGAGCTGTAAAGCATGATGGGATTGACACCGCCTTGCCAGCGAGCAAGCAAGACCGCCCAAAAATTGCTATAAATAAGCCTCTCCGCCTTAGTATGATCATCAAAAAAATTTCAGTGTGAAAATCTAGTAGCCTTGTAAAAGAGTATGCTCTTCACTTGCCCTTTTCGAAGGATCCTATGAATCAGAAATTGAAGCAAGGATATTGTAATAGTTTGTAATATTTTGAGTGAGTAATATAGTGAAGCCGTAGCCATTCGGCCCCTGCCTACTATCGTAGGTTTCTACTACATCAAGATATCAAATACTGGAAGATGGAAGGCGTCTAATGACGTAAGAAAAAGATACATACGAACTCCCTCCATTTATCTCAGATCAAATATCGGACTGTCTCGATATTGATGTTACTAAAGAAAATCTTGAGAAAGAAACCAGTTTGTTCAAACCTCCAGCTATTAAGGCTTCCCAAGTATATAAAAAGTCTGAGCTAGTTAAATCCAAGTTTTTGTATACATCTACCTATCTATCCTTTGTCAAACTGAGAATCAAGTCTGTAGAGTTAACCCTTTGCTATAAACCCAAGAAAACCTATCAAACAAATTTACTCTCCCTATTGCCTGAGAAGGAAATCAATTATATCAGGTCACATGAAGACGTTAAATTTGTTCATTTTGGTTTGATCAGAGTACACATAGTACCCTTGATTCCTAGCAACATTAAGCCTGTTATATATCTAGCTTTGTGTGATCGCCGCCAAGTAAGCTTTAAGCATTCTTGTCAATTATCCAGCCTTGGCCACCTAAATGATGATATTATTTGTTTTGATTTTTGTCCCAACCTCTCTGTCACAGTCCACGATAAAGGTTGTAGAGAAGTTAAACATGGATCTTTAGATTGTTGGGGTTTGTTCACCTCTCTGTTTGGTCTAGACATGTTCGGTGAGTTTAAATATGCATCCATCAATATCTCCATTGTCTATAGTATGACCAACACCAATCACCCCAAAATCCTTGAGAATCTGCCATATGCCAGAAGGCTAAGTGGAACTGTCCAACTACAAAAAGGCCATATTGAAGCAGTTGAAATTCCCCATGAATGGAAACTTGACTGGTTGAAGAACGTCTCACCCAAGATGAAAGGTCAAGCCACAATCCACCACAGTGATGGCAGAACTGTAAATATTTTGCCAAGATCCCTGTCTATAAATTCTTGTCTCTCTCCTACAAGACCATCTACGTCTTCTTCGCGTAGATCTGTAAAAACTGGTCACATTCTGATCGAAGATGAAGAGATAAATCAAGGTAATGATTTACCAGGAACTTTCATGAGTCTTCCCAGAGAAGACAGTATAGAATTCTACATAGAAGATACTACTACTCTGTATAAAGGAGGAAGATGGCCGCCACAAAAAGGTGTCCACAAGCAACCAGCAGGAACAAAGTAGTACTTTGGAGTTGCATATGAGAACCCCTCTAATGAGTTCAAACAGAGGAATTATGTTTCCAGATTTAATTCTCATCTTATGGAAAATTTTGATTATCTGTGTAGAGATGTTTTGTCCATTAAGGATACTGTAAATAATATAGAAAAGAAAGTATCATCAATTGACACAAAAATAGATATTCTAGACGATAGTCTTAGTTGGCTGTCCAAAGAAGACCAAAAGGCAGAATCATCCTCCAAGCCCCTCTGTTCAGTCTCCTTTGGTCCTACATTCAAAACTGTAAAAAGATCACCTAGTCATACCCTTATGCAAAGAACCCATATACATTTGCAGCCTTGGTACTTGAATATAGATGACCTGCTAAACCCTTTGAATGAAATCACTGCCTAGTGTAATACCATGCGTGTCCTTTCTATTCAGGCCCATCTAGACCAAGCTAGCAGTTCTTGCTTTGCAACAAAAATTTTATGGGGTGTCACTAGTTTATGGTGGTAGTCAATGACTGAGCCATAACAATATGAGCGTGTACATAACCAACCCGATTCTTTAGCAGCATTATTTATTTTATTGATTAATGAGTTTGCACCTCTGATTAGCAATAGAGAACTGGAGTCAAAGAAATGGTTATTAAAAATGGAGCTCTATGATTTGAAGCAATTTGATGCCTTTGCTAAGCAATTCAGGCAACTTGCTTATGAAAGCCGATGTTATGCCTCTACTGAGATAAAGCTCAAATTTTTGCATGCTATGCCTTATAATTTGATTGATCGAGTGCTTTCTTATATTGACCTCAAAGGACTCACGATCGAAGATCTAGCCCTTTTTGATGTCATGGATTTTGCCAAGCAGCAAATAATGACTTTAGTCTCTGAGACTAAGTCCATGCAAAAACTCAGTAAGCACCAAGCATCTCAAATAGCTCCCATGTTCCTAAAAATAGCCCCATTTGGCTGTAGACCATTTGTACAACCTCGTCGCCAACAGAAGCAGCGCCGCAAGCATGTCTCCTTCAAGCACCGCTCTTTCCCCAAGAAGCATTCTTATGCTCCTCCTCATTGTTTCTTCAAGAAATGACGCAATGCTCATCCTCCTTCCAAGCAGCTGATTTGCTACATATGTCGCAAACCCAGCCACATTGCTCCTACAAAAATCCCGCTGTTAAAGCTATTTTTTCCTCCACCGTATCCGCGTGGTGGGATATAGTTGACGTCGATGAAGATCTATATCTTCAAGAAGACATATATGAGCCTACACTCGAAGATCTTCCAGATGAAGACTTTGATGATGAATAAGATGCAGCAGCTCTTGAATCACTTACAGATGAGCTTGAACAACCAATGAAAAATATGTAACATGCTGCAAGACACTACAGACCTCGACACAATGACTGGTCACTCCAGTCTAATGAAGCATATGGAGCCTGGTCACACCATCACCATGAAGTACCTGAGCGACCAGAGAAACCAAGAGGAAGAGGATACTCCAGAGGAGAATCATCCAGAGGGAGACAGACCTCTATGCTGAGACAACCACCCATGATGCACAGACAAGATCATCCTCCTATGTAATATCCAAGCTCTTTCAAGCCTAGCAACTCCTGGATTAAGAACAAGTTCACCAGCAGAGAGCCGCCGAAAGAAATAAGAGAGCCAATATGGGAACAGATCCTACCAGCTGAAGAACCTGTCATAGTAGCAGATCCTCAGTGGGATGATGGATATGAAGAAGATGAAGTCGGAAGTACGTTCTTTTTTGACCAAGATTACTGTCCTGGTGAATGCAGTAATCTCTAAAAAGAAGAAGAAGCTGAACCAAAAAAAGAAGAAGAAGTCTACTCTGAACCTGTGATAGTTCAAGATCCAGGAAGATAGAAATGGGTATGTATTAGTATTCCTTCTCTAGAACTTCCACAGCCTACTTATTTAAATCATTTAATAAATGGCAGACTGGTAGACGCACAAGTAGACACTGGTGCTTCTCTCTCATTTGCTAAACCTCAGCTCATCAGTGACTGGAAGACACTTGATGAAGCATCAACTTATAAGAGCATTGATATCTAGGTGAATAACTTCACTTGTACAAAGTAAAAACATCAGCAACCCCTGCGTATCCAGAACAAACTCTTCCATTGTGATTTCTTCACCCTTGAGAAGATGCCCATTGACATCCTCCTTGGAAGATCTTTTATTGATAAATATACACCCTATGGTGCTACTACAAAAAGCATCATGTTCACCATAGAGAATGAAAGGCTTAGAATACCTCACCTTATCTATGCCACAGAATAGTTCCCGAGCTCCATGACTCAGAGCCCTGAAATAATGCCAGCTCAGATAATAGAAATTGGAGATAGGATCAAGTCCTCTATCTGCTCAGAGAATCCCCAGCAATTTTGGTCCAAAGCTATGCCTAAAATGGAAATTAAAATAATTGAAGGCAAGCACATGAAGATTGGGAAAAAGATTCCCGTACCAGCTCAGGATTATGATGATATGGAGGCACAGATCAGAGATCTGAAAGCTAATGGCTTCATTGAGAAATCAACCTCTCCTTTCTGCTGTTACGCCTTTATGGTTAATAAGCATTCAAAACAGAAACGAGAAAAGAAGAGAATGGTCATCAATTACAGACCATTAAATGCTATAATAGAGCCATATCCATATCCTATACCAGATAAAAGCTACTTGCTTGAGAAAGTTGCAGCCTACAAGTATTTCTCACAATTTGATTGCAAGTCTGGCTTTTACCAGATCAGAGTCAAAGAAGAAGATAGAGCCAAGACAGCCTTCAGCTGCCCCTTTGGCCACTTTCAATGGATTGTTATGCCTTTCGGCCTTATGAATGCGCCAGCATATTATCAGGCGCATATGGATAAAAATTTTGGTGGCACTTCTCATTTTCTTTGTGTATATATTGATGATATTTTAATTTTTAGTAATTCTTTAGATGAGCATGCTACTCATCTCTCCCAATTCTTTCAGCTGGCACAAGACGCAAGAATAGTCCTATCAGAGACTAAGATTCAGTTATGTAAGACTGAATGTAACTTCCTCGGCATGGTGATTTGAGAATCTAAACTGCAAGTCCAGCTGCACATAAAAGAAAAAGTCATCAGTTTTTTGGAACGTTTGGATAAACCCAAGCTACAAGAATTTTTGGGTTTGCTAAATTATTTGAATAGTTTCTATCCTAACTCTTGTGAAGATAGGTACATATTGCAAACACTTCTCTAGAAAAAGAAAGCATTCCATTGGGAAGAACAACATATAGTAGCAGTTCGAAAGATCAAAGCAACTGTAGCAGCACTACCAGAACTGCATATTCCAAAATCCAAACACATGAAAGTTTATACTGATGCCTCTGACCTAGCATGGGGAGTACTTATTTTTATTATAGATAATAAAGAGTTTGTGTGTGAGTTTGCAAGTGGTGTGTTTAGCTCTGATGTATTAAAATGGATCTCCTTTGATAAAGAGATATATGCTGTGAAAAAATGTCTCAAAAATTTTATGCTAAAACTTCTACATCTGCCACACTTTGTAATTGTAACTGATTGTACTAGATTTCTGACCTTTAGAGAAAAAGATCATGGTCAGAAAAATGGTCACAGAAAATATGTCTGGTGGCAAGCATTCTTTCATCAGTTTAATTTTTTTGTGGAGCATATTATAGGTTCTAATAATGTAATTGTAGATTGGCTTAGCTGCAATCCTCCTGCAACATTCATGCATCAGCCTGCACTTGGTTTCAACCTTACCAGGATACTGAACCAAGGATTCGACTCCATGAATGTTCTTGTCCAAGAATAGATCCTTAGAGAAGGCCTGCATCCCCGATATATGAAGATTTCCTATGCAGCAGCACAAGACCTGCAAATGTCTGCAGCAGTGACGATTCAAGCAAACCACAGACAAAACTCAGGAGTCATCATCATTAAAAGGCTCAATAGTGAATTCCTGTATCACCAATTCACTGAGATACTAAAGTGACCACTATGGATGTGGTGCATTCGGATAAGATCTACATTCAACAAACACCTGTATCATTGGATAGCTTGACATGGCCTGCATAGAATTCATGAAGAAGAAAATCACGATCAGGATACTGTCGTGCACACCATCATTCGAAGACAACTTGAGTGGGAATCTTATTTCCACTGCACTCCATGACATACGCCATGTGAAGCGGGACCCCTAAATTGTCGACATTGGCATCTCCAAAGCACTTTCCAGATAAGATGTCTTTTCAATCCAATATCTGAAGATGACCTTGTGAACGAAGTGGAAGACATGTTAGGCCCACAGCCTAGGATTCCATCCTCACCATCATCATCTTGTGGATCCAACGCTTCAAACAACATCTCACTGTAGACAACTTTTGAGCTGTAAAGCATGATGGGATTGACACTGCCTTGCCAGCGAGCAGGCAGGACCGCCCAAAATTGCTATAAATAAGCCTCTCCACCTTAGTATGATCATCGAAAAAATTTCAGTGTGAAAATCTAGTAGCCTTGTAAAAGAGTATGCTCTTCACTTGCCCTTTTTGAAGGATCCTGTGAATCAGAAATTGAAGTAAGGATATTGTAATAGTTTGTAATATTTTGAGTGAGTAATATAGTGAAGCCGTAGCCATTCAGCCCCTGCCTACTATCGCAGGTTTCTGCTACATCAAGATATCGAATACTGGAAGATGGGAGGCGTCTACTGACGTAAGAAAAAGATTGGTAGTATCCTATATAAAGGACTTCACAAGACATTTTATATCTAGCACTTACTCCTTTGGCACACTAAATAATTAAAATTAGTTAATAGTATAGCTTAAAATTTTGCATCACACATAGATTTTCATGATTGATCAAGGAAGGGCCTAGGTGAAAGTTCATTTTTGCATCTAATATGCACATTAATTATGCATGTTCCCTAAGGAACTACATTTGATTTGAGACCCTAGCTTGAGGATTAATGTAGGTAGTGATCAGGATAACAAGGGTTTTAGATTGTATGATCATACTTACCCTAACTCAATTTTTTTCCTTTTTAACTTTTGATGTATTTGTTGTTTCATGTGTGTAGGTAGACATAGGGTTTGAGAATAAAATAGGTCACATAGTGGCATATATAGGCAATTGTAAATAAATAAGGATACCTACAAGACCCCAAAATTAGAATGCACTTAATCTAGACCCTTAGCTAAAATAGGAATAAAACTCCATTATTATCAAATAAATTAAAACATGTGTACCTATTAAATGTGACATAATGATATGATTATGTGAGGCTCTAGTGTATCTAAATCATCTACATCTCTTCTTTGACCATGGTGCCAAAACATAGCTTAAATATTTATCTTTGCACACAAAGATCTAATAGTCATGAAAGGAATAACAATCATGTTTTAACAAATGGTTATGGTTTGTAGAGACCCTGTTGAATATATTCACATGCAAATTCATTTCCCACACACCAAGAACATTCCAAGTGCTTCACATTACTCAGGTATTTCTATAGACATATCACAAAACATTTTAGGCTTTGAAGTCCTAATCAAGCTAAATCATGGCACAGTTATAGGTAAACACAAATCTAATTACCTATGTCCATATACTTTGAATGTAGACAACATCATCTATAGATCTTATTCAATTAAGAATGTATAAATATAATATTAAGTGGGAATTAGGAAGTAATATAATATGATTAATATAAATAATCCAAATAAATAAACTATGTATATTTCATTTTGTATATCTATTTTAATATAGTATATTTCCATAGTATATCTAGCCATACTACCAATCTATTGGTTTGTAGATTTATAATTTATGCATCTAAGTCTAGATTGATGGATTGAGGAAATATACTTATAATTTATAAGGATACAGATTATTGTATAGTAAGCATAATTTTAACACAAATATGCTTAATGCAATATATATAAATATACTTAATCTTATTCTTGTTAATTAAATATACCAACTCATTGATACATATAATTATGCACTAGTAATTATAAAAGATCATTGTATGATTATATACGGTATCAAAAATCCATACGCTAGCAATATTCGCTTTATATAGTTGTTATAGTCCATATATATCTTGCTTCCCTAAGTCACTATTTTATCTTCACATAATCTACTTATATATATATATATATATATATATATATATATATATATATATATATATATATATATATATTGAAATGTTAGAAAGCATATCAGATCACTACATATTTAATATAGAATACTGCATGGTAATATAAGTCACTACAGATTTAGTATAAATCATTGCATGATTAGTTCAAGTTGTAGATTTAGTAAAGTTGTTACATATTAATACAAGTCACTTCACTAAAATTATGAATCACTGCCCTACAATTACGAGTCGTTGCATATCTGAACATATGGTAGAGGATTATTTAAATCACTATTACTATACCAACTATGATACATTTGATCATAAAGGATTTCCTATTATAGTGAACTTATGTTTGATCTCAAGGTTATACAAAATATATTATTATAATATATTATCTGATATATAATTAGGTTTGCTATAATTATAAATTTCACAAGTTCACTGATAAATATAATGTATATTATACATAGTGATAAACACACAACAAGATTATATATATATATATATATATATATATATATATATATATATATATATGTATGTATGTATGTATGTATGTATGTATGTATGTATGTATGTATGTATATACATACATACATATATATATACACACACACATATATGTATGTATGTATATATGTGTGTGTATATGTATATGTATATGTATGTATTTATGTATATGTGTGTGTGTGTACGTATGTATTTATGTGTGTGTGTGTGTGTGTACACACACACACACACACAATATTTATGTGTTTTTATAATCTCAACAAACCTATATAGTTTTGATTTAATAGTTTTCACCATATTGGAATCATATTCCTAATTTAGTTAAGGGTCTAAGTTAATTAAATCAGTAAATAATATTGCAATATTTAGGCTATTGATTTGTATGAATTAATTATAGTTTTAACCTTTCTATAAATAGTAATAAATGTGAATAAAATAATACTTAGCTAGAAACTAAGATGGTTGTTGCAAGGTTTGAAATTCATTGTACAAGACTGGGACAATGTCATAAATCAAATCTGGCCTTCATTTTATGAAAGGAGAGGAGTGCTGAAATAGGACACCCTAGGGTCTAGTGCTAGAGTCCTCTTCTGTTGTTATTTTCTTAAAGACCTGAACTATATAGGTTTTGTTCACTATGTTTGTGTGAGCCTTATTGTGAAATTTTGACTACTCGATGTCTATGAAACTCCCTGTAGAGCTGATTTAGTCTTTAAACCCTAGACTCCATTATGCTTTAACAAACTTTGGGAAAGAGGGGGGATTAGTGTGTGAAAGATGAATTGAACATGTATCCACACCCCTTATGTGGGCATGATACCTACATACCAATAATCTAAATAGGGATCAAGCCATATGTAGTTTTCCCACTTGATGTGCTTTGTGTAATTATGTGTATGAATATGTAAAATGCTAAAACTCGGTGTGCTTGAGGTGGTTAGGGACTGGTGTAAGGATTTGGATGTGCTTATAGTTGTATTAGATGGTTGTGTGTAGAGAATAGGTAATTTTTCCCTTAATGATCTTGCTTATATTCTTTCTTACTTTGTGATATTTTCCAACCCCTTCTAAATGAACTTTGAATGGGATTTTATAGGGATTTATTGGTCATGGGTCAAATGTATTCATGTTATGCCAATAAGAATAAGGATAGGAATAAAAAAGACCTAACCATTAGAGGTAAAAATGCACTTGGATAGGATCAATCTAAATGAACACCCTAGGCTCTGACACTATAGTCCAAGTTGGGCACTATTATCTTGAAGGAACAGGACCTGGGGGGATGGAATCATCACTGGAAATGTTGCTTGGAGGAGGTAGAATCACTATCTAGAAGGATATGTATGATTGAGAATTAGTGAAAATATGACTATGAGGGTCATGAAAGCAAGCAAGAGGGACCTATGGGTTAAGTGTCACAAGCCACACTCAAGTTACCAATTTTTACATTTTATATGACTACATTTGCACCCCACCTTTATTCTAGTGATGAAACAAAGAAAAATACTAGGATAAAGGAAAAATAGAAAGCATACCTAAACTTAAATACAAGTGTGAAGCTCATAAAGTTGTGTAATGTTTAATGTGCATATAGAGAGCACATTATGAACTGTAAATATGCAAGAGAGATAACAGAGTAGATTAGTTCTTACTAGATACACTATATGTAAAATAAGAATGTACAAAGTTGGGTAAGAGAGGAAGAAAAAGGAATGAATAAACCTCATCATTTATGTGAACTAATACAAAACCTATTATTATTCTAAGTGATTTTGGATGATGCTGAGTAATGTTAAGTATGTGTTATACCAAGATTAATATTATGAATGGAGTTGAGTGCTCAATTCCTTGAGAGTGGCTCAATAATGCAAAGGTTGGCCCTTTGACTCCATCATCACCCACTAAGTGAATTTAAGTGATCGTGGATGTGCTAATATATGTTTAGACTATGTGTCCAACCCCTTTAAGTAGGTGGCTCAAGAATACAAAGGCTATCTAGTCCTTTGGATCCATCATTGCCTTGTGAAGTGAAGCTATAAATTGATACCAGTATGGATGTGTGTCATATGAGATGGCTCATGAATCTCATGATTTTACTATACTCTACCAATGTGGTTTGGATAGTCAAATATGTGCTAGAAACTAGGCCACTCTTGGCTAGCTCATAAAAAAGGTGGAGATTAGGCTTTTATGAAAGCCACTCTGAAACTAGGCAATAGGATTATGTGGAAGCCACTCAAAAATATGGAAGTTATGATTATATAAAAGCCACTTAGAAATGATGCCAACCACCTATAGATGGAATAAGCCACACAAATGCTAAGAATACCTAGGTAATATACTAAACTCAGAAAGAAAATAATTCAAATGTGCCACACACATTGCCCCCAATCATTGGTATCTAAAACATGGATTCTAATCTAGAAGTTATACCAACTGCCTAATCTAAAACTAGAAGTGAGATTCATCATGTCATATATGATTCCCCATAAATCTAGATTCTCTAATAAAAACTATACTAAAACTATTGAATTTGAACTGGTCTATATGTGCAAAACTATAATTGAGCTTACATTTTTGCCTATTTTTAGAAAAAAAATTTTTTTTCTATTTGGACAAGAGCACCAAAAATGGACACCTTGTTGTCTGGTTTTATAGTCCAATATTGGAGCTATTTTCCTAGGATAATTTTGATGATTGTTCTATAATTTTCACTATCTACCTAGTTTGTTATACTTGGTTTGAAGTCTAGTTGCTATATTGGGTATTTTGAATGCTAATTTTTTGACTAGTAAGAGTTTGATCTCTGTGATAAAACCCCTATTTGTTTCCCTCTCTTTTGAGGATAAGAATGAAGAACCTGTCATGACTATCCTTATAATAAAGAGCCTTATAATTGGTTATGCTATGAACATACATGATATAGCAATGATAATCGATAAGATATCTCAAGATATATCATGGTTTATAATGGAGATTGTTAGATCAATAAGGGTATGCCTAGATAGATATAATAATGTAATAACATGTGCAATATAATGAACTAGAACTTGAAGTCTAGTTAATTGTTAGTTTTTAGTTGTCAAAGAGGGATGGAGCATGATGTCCATCATGGCATTCAAGAAATCAAGATAATTCATGATGTGGATCATGGCATTGTAAACTATTGAAAAGTAAAAAATCAACAAGCACACAAGGTAAGAAGCAAGAAGCATAAAAGAGTGGCCAAGGGGCCAAGAAAATAAGGGACATGGGCACATGTCACTCAAACTAGAAAACAAGCATACAAGGCATGTTAAACTTCCACATACACACAATTAAAAACAAGCAAGGCTGGCATGAAATCCATAATCACATAGAAGAGTACATGTAAAGGACATTGGTAAATGTCCTAAGGTACACAAAAAAATAGAAGCAAAAGACATTTGTAAAATGTCCTAAAAAACATACAAGAGACAAAATAGGAACTAAAAAATGCATGAAAACACATCTATTTATAGAAATCAAGAAAGGAAAGCATGTAAATACTAGAAACACAGTCGTATCTAGCTAATCAAAGCAAGAAGTTAAAGTATGAAAGACATGTAGTAAAAGATTAGGTATATGATAAGAAATACACAAGTGTTATATACTAGTGGAATGTCGATAGAGTAATCTATATAAGCTAGTAAGTGATATACATCAACATGATAACTAGAGTGTGTGGTATAGGAATGACATAACTTAGATGGTGTAGTCATTTAGAAGATGCCCCCAGGGGTAGATATATCAGTGTATGTCTCAAATGTAAAAGTAAGATGCCCTTCCAATGGGTAGAATGAAACAATCAAGGATCTGGATATCACTGCACACACTCAAAGAAGATCAAATGAAGCATGGTAATGTAGATAAATCAACAAACAATAACATAGAAAAAAAATGTAAGTCTTGCATGGTAGTAGAAATGTAAAGCATGGATGATGCATACAATTGATATTTTTTTGAATATTTGAATGTTTTTGTATTTTTAAAATGTTATATTGTTTTTGGTATTTTTGAAATGTTGTATTGTTTTTTTAATTTTTTAATAAGTTACATACAATCAAGCATAAAGGAGACTATGTATAAGAAAGTTGAGAATTTATGTACAAATAAGTAGAAATAAAGTATGTATAAGTAATTTAAATAAATATATATATGAGTAATTTTGAAAAATAATGTACAACATAATGTGTGAAATGAAATGCTAAACATGGAATCTACGTAGATGCATAATATTGATTATATTTTTGAGTTTCTTTCCTTCAAGTGAGGCTAGATGATACACTTTAGAGATAAGCTTTTTGGTAATACTGTATCAACCTAGCCAATTTAGTTTGAATTTTTCTTTGGTTTCTTCTTTGGCATTAACATTGCAAAGATTTTCTTTGAGAACGAGATCATTAACTTTAAATTCTCTGGTGTGAACTCATTTATCGTAGGACCATTATATATGTTGTTGTAGATTCTAAGATGTCCAGCTACTTAAATATGTGTATGGTCTAATTGTTCAAGTTGGTGTAGATGCTTTTCACAATACTAATCATCAGTGAGCATACCTTTAAGGGATACATAGAGAGATGGGATTTCTAATTCCAATGATAAAAATACTTTTGTGCCATAGATGAGTGAATAAGGAATGGCTCTTATAGGTGTACAAATACTTGTAAAATAATCCCATAATGCAAATACTAGTTGATTATGGCAATCATCTCTAAATTCGGTCACAATTTTGCTCAAAATGTCGTTGATGGTTTTATTGGTAGCCTCTACTCGACTATTTCCTTATGGGTAATACAGAGTGAAAAATGTGTTTTTAATATTATATTTTGTGAAAATTTTCTTAACAGTTTTGTTCTTGAATGATGTTCCATTATCAGAAATGATAGCTATGGGTAAGCCAAAGCATGAAATAATATGAGTCATAAGGAAGCTACAAATGTCCTCTCCTAACGTAGATTGGAGTGGAATGGATTCCACCCACTTGGTAAAATATTTTGTAGCTATGATGATGAAATTATGCCCATCAATAGATTTGGGGTTAATTTTTCTAATAAGACCAAATCCCCATAACATAAATGACCATGGAGAAATAATAGGTTACAATTATTATGATAGTGCATGTTGTAGGTTACTATGTCATTGACATTATCGCATAGATTTGCATATTGTGAACATTCATCTTCCATGGTGGGCTAGTAGTACCCTTATCAAAATAATTTATGTGACATGGATTTTCCACTAAAGTGACTGCAACACTCACTATCATGTATATATGTCAGATCAATTTTGGCTTTTGCTAAAGTCAAACATCAAAACAATTGTTTGTTGAAGGATTGTTTAAAAAGGTCTCTACCAATGATTACATAATGGAGTGATTTTTTGTGTAAATTTCATTTATAATTTCATGAAAAAGTGTCTCATGTAATATATTTGTTTAGAAAGTTATAGATATCATAGAACCATTCTAGATCTGTAGAATAATGTGTAGTGGCTAAGACAAATAGTGCAATCAAATCTGCATTGGATATTGATGACAATGGTAATCATTTAATTGTGAAAATAGATTGATCATCATTGATGTTGACAGGAATTAAATATGTGGAACTTGCCATTGCATCTACATTTTGGTTGTATTTTCTTGTTATACTTTCTATAGAAAATTAGTCGAACTATGATGATAAATATTATACCATATTTCAGTATGGGATAAGATATTCTTATTTTGTCTAATACACATCATTATCCTGATTGACCACAAGTTGGGAATCACTGAAGACTTGAATAGATCTAATTTGGAGGGATTGTGTAGAAAATAGACCTAGGATAAGTGTTTCATAGTATGTGGTGTTGTTGGTGCAAGAGAAACTTAATCGATATGGAATAGGAACTATGCGACCAAAAGGGTCGATAAAGACAATGCCTACCTCCACATCGGATGCACAGTGAGAATCATCAAATAACATGGTCTAAGTATCAGAATGAGTAGAATAGGCAGTGAAATCATCTCTAAATGTGTCACTAATAGCATTGGTGTCTAAGAGTGGTGTGGCTAACAAATGGTCTAAAATGATTTAGGCCTTTATTGATTTTTGGAGAACTATTTTTAAGTCAAAATCTATTAATAACATGACCCATTTTGTGATATGACTAGAGAGATGTGGTTTTACCATGAGAAACTTCAAGGGATCTATTTTTATAATAACCTGAGTCTCATTATTTACTATATAATGTCAAAAAATTTATGTGGTAAAAACTAATGCTAGACATAGTTTTTCTATTGTGAAATAATTTTTTTTGTAATCAAGTATGTGCGATTGATGTAATAAATGACTCACTTGGTATGTTGGTCATCATGTTATGCTAAGAGTGCACCTAATGCATGATCCATTGTTGAGATATATAGGAGGAAAGGTCTGCCAAGTATAGGTGGATTAAAAAGATATTAATTGATTGTATTGAAGCTTTCTTGATAGGCTCGATCCCAGAAAAACTTTGTATCTTTAATAATCAATTGAATGATTGAGTTTTATCAGCAAGTTGAGCTACATAATGATGGATTGCTTGGATTTTACCTTGTAAGGATCAAAGTTATTTTAAGTTTGTGGGAGGTGGCATGTCGATAATTTCTTTAACTTTATTAGGGTCAACCTCTATACCACACTAATAAATAATGAAACCTAAGAGTTTTCTTGATGTAAATCCAAACACACATTGTTTTACATTTAATCAGACATTGTATTACTTGAATCTTTGAAATATTTTTTGCATATCAATATTGTGATGTTGTCATTATTTGGATTTAGCTAATATATAATTGACATAATCCTTGATAGTATGGTGAATCAAATCATGAAATATATGTGTCATGGTATGTTGATATGTGGCTCCATCATTTTTTAATCCAAAAGGCATGACAATGTAAAAAAATGTGCCCCAAGGTATTGTAAAAGATGTTTTCTCTTGATCATCTTCAGTGATTTATATTTGGTTGTATCTTGTAAATCCATCCATAAATAATAGCATTTCATATTTGGCTATGGAATCTATGATCATGTCAATTTTAGGTAAAGGAAAATCATCTTTTAGGCATGTTTTATTTAAATCTTGAGAATTAGAACAACACCAAATTTATCCATTGGGTTTGACCATGGGGATTGTATTGGAAACCCATTCAAGGTGTGATCCTAGTCAAATAAATACATCTAAGAGGCATTGGATATCATCTTTGACTAAGAGAGCCACCTTAGGGTGCATTTTATAAATTTTCTATTTAGCTAGTTTAACATTTGAGTATAAAGGAATCCGATGAACTATTATAGATGTATTAATTCCTAGAATATCTAAGTAAGGCCAAGTAAAGAGTTCTAAAAAATCTATTAAAGTTTGATGAATATTTGTATCCTCTTCCTTCCATAGGGTAGTGGCTAATAAGACAATACAGGGAGCTTAATTGGTTCCAAAATTTAAATTATTTGTTTCCTCATTAAGTAATATGGAATGATCTAGTGTATATGGGGCTATAGGAATAGTATCATATGAGTCAATTGGTATGTCTTGGGGAGAATCTAGATTTTCTCCAAAGCATGCATGGAAATTTGTGTGATGAGGAAATATATTATTATGATAGCAATATGGGAGGTCCTCATATGCTTTAAGAAATTGTAAGAGGGATTCACCATTAGAGAATTCATCTAATGTGTACATATCTGGTGAAATTATATCATCAATAAGATCAAGATAGATCAATGTAATGTTGAAGTATGAATAATGGTGTGATTTACCAATGTAGTGGGTGGACAAAACTTCATATCCTTTGAGGTGGTAGAATAAGGTTTATCATGAAGGGTAAGCTGATATCCCAACCCTTATCATGTTGTGTGGATGCCTCGATAGGATTGGCGATTCCATGTTTATTCTTTTGAAGACATTTACCATGATATCTCATCTTATTAATATATTTAAGTGAAAAAAGGGAGGTAAACTGGTGATTTGGTGTCAGTGTTATTATATAATTTGGAATTTTTTGATGTGTTGCATGGTTCAAGGGTGCACTGTGAGCAATGGGTTGTGTAGGTATATTACCAAGATTAAAGTGTAGAGTATAATTCTATGGGGATTCAGTAACCTAATAGTATTTAAAAGGTTCATTATCTATTGGGCATGTGTATATGTAACCTTTATGACTAAATTTTAGACAAGCACTAAGTGTAGAAGGGACTGCATGCATGTCATGAATCCAAAGCCAACCAAGTAATAAATTATAATTGAGGTCATTTGCCATGAGTTGGTAAGTAGTTGGTAGTGTCGTAGGCCCTAAGGTAAGATTGAGTGTTATTTGACCCATGACTTTCCTAAGATGTTGACAAAACCTATTATATTCATTTCAGAATGGTTTAAATCTTGAGGTTTGTCGGGGAATCCAAGAACAAACACACTTGTTCTAATCCCACTTGTTAGGATCTTGCTCCTCAAAAAGAGCACAACATGATTACCAAATATAAGCAATTAAACATGCAAAAATAACCAGAAGCACAAGTAACTAGAATTCACAAATAGCACAGATTATGAGAGACAATACACTATCTTGTATTAATACTTATACAAAAAAGAATACAATAAAGAGTCGCCACACTCTTCCACCTTACAGAGGCTCCCCACACCTCAAGTGTATAGTAATTCTTCTTCAAAACACTCTCCTACCAAAAATGGTCCCAACACACAACTCACACATAGAATTGGTGTTCACCTCTCTAACCAGTCAGTAATAACCCTGCCAGTACACCAAGCACTCTATAGTACTTCAAATTGATCTCCCATGAACCTGCAACCTGCAATTCAACAGACCATACTCACACATGTAGATCTCTTATGAGCTTGCAACAACTAGCAACTCAATGATCTTACAATGGAAGGAACGTCCTTGCCTTCTTTATCAGCTCATAATTACAATACATGCCAATGGGTCTATAAATAGATCCCAGACTTAAACAATAACTTAGACTCTTAATTTGGAATGATTATCCATGTAGCTCAAGACTCAAAGTAGCCTTTACATGCAAACACTTCATTCACTTAACTAACTGTTCATGTAACGAACAGTTCTGAAACACACAGACAATCGACATCGGTCCCTGCCTGCTTGGTGCTGCTGACATCAACTGACTTCCTACCAACGCCAGTTGCCTTCTGCTTCATCTTGACCGACGTCGGTCATGCTGCCGATGCTGGTGCTTTTGGATCTTTATCAACCTTATTTTCTTCATCTACAAAGTTGAAGCTTTTAGCTCCACAACTTAACAATCTTTCACTTGGAGATAAATAGCTGCAACTGTACTTGTGCCTATACCTATAATTTATCTAGTTTGTTCCTTTGGCTTTGTATCCCTCCTCAAGATTACTATTGAAGACCAACCACCACAAAAACTTGTGGTGCATCACCTGTCACCCAAATCACCTACCACATCCACATCTACAAACCATGTAGAAAATAACTTGAACCTGCATAGCATGTGCACCTGCTACTGGTCCCTCTAAGAATCCACTAAACTACCCTCCAATGGTTCTCTCTCGAATTGGCTCCTAACTTGTGACAACTCCCACTACTTGGGAAAACTCAGGTCTAGTACATACCATGCACTCAACCTCATTATGTGAATCAAGACATTGTTCTGTGAACTGTCCAACCATTGGCATGCTAACCAGTCTCACACAATTATCCTGAAACAAAGTCAACCTGTGACCTTCCATGTCTCTATAACACACTCATGCCAAAGAATCTTGCTACTCCCAGATTCCTCATGACACAGCTCTGAACTAGCTTTACCTTTAGTTTAACAACTCCCTATATATGTAACCCTGCAATAAGCACATCATATAGTAATAGGATAATGTAGCTAATATTATCCAACCTGGTAAAGAGAAACACAATGATCAAACCTACATTGCCCTGTAACTTATACAAGACCATATACCCTGGCCTCCTGTCTCACGTATCCATTTCCACTCTTCCTTATCCTGAACATCCATTCATCTCTCAGTGCTTTTTTCCAGCTAGCAACTCCATCCAAAACTCTTGTTTGGTTCTCCTCCAAGGAATCACATCCTTCATCCATGCCAAGCTCCCACTGTTTCTTGGATCTACCTATTCTGCTTCTTTAACAACTTCCTGGTTCTCTACCATAAGTGAGCAACAAGTAGTGTAAAGAAGGGAAATGATGAATTTGAGGCTTACACACCCTTTAAGTCCTCCATATGGGCACTTGAGACTCCTTGACAGCTTGTTGTCCACCCAAAATTTGTCTTAGTGACCAATGCCGGTCACATCTCAGTCTGCACCTGACCGATGTCAATTCCCTGCGACTACCTCATCACTGACGTCAGTTCCCCCTTGCCGACGCCAGTGTTTATCTATCCCTGAATCACCGACGTTAGTCTGCACATAGCCGACATTGGTCCATGTCTAGACGCCGATGCCGATTTTCATGCCGTCATCGGTCTCTGTGTTTTTCTAGTGAGAATTGACTTTTTCTCGTGAGCTCCTTTTGGATCAAACCCTTGTCTAAATCACCCTTGCTCTGCTCAGAATTCTTCTACTCCTTGTGCTAAACTCTATCCATCACCTTCTCCTTGAAAACCAAGGCTTTCATGTTCTTATCACTAATATCGGATTCCTCAAGAAATGTAACCCTCTTCTTCTACATACAGAAATCTCAATTCATGCCTTTCAAATCTGAAAGCATACCCTTTGACTCAAGAACATGCATCTCCTTCTTATTCATGTGACCAAGCCTATTAAGCCACATCTTCGAATCTACAACTGAAGTAGATAACCCAGAAAGAGAATCAATAATACAAGTAGATAGATAAAGCGTACCTACTTTCTTACCTCTAGCTACAACAAGTGCATCCTTGGTAACCTTCCAAGAGTCTACTGTGAGAGTTACTGTGCAACCCTCATCACCCAAACTTCTAATAGAAATCAAATTCTGCTCCAGAACTGGGACATGCATGACCTCCTTTAACACCCATGTGTTACATGTTTGCAATTTCAGCTTCACTTTCCCTTTGCCAACCATCTGACAAGGCTTACCATCCCCTAAACAAATTTCTCCAAAGTCTCCCTAGACATACTCATGAAAAAATTCCCTATTTGGGGATGCATGAAAAGAGGCACCAAAATCTAAAACCCAAGAATCTAATTTATCTAAATAATATACCAAAGCATCCTGTGCAATGAAATCTGCAACATCTACTTCTTCTTCATGTCCTTCATGCTGATCTTCACCCGATTTGCAATCTCTCTTTAAGTGCCCTTGCTTTCCACATTTCTAGCAGGTTATTCTACCATACCTAGACTTGGATCTCTTGCCTATCCTTGACCTTGATCTCCCATGCTCTATCTTCTCTCTTTGCCTTCCTCTGCCTTTAACACTCAGCATTCCCTGATGATTCACCTGTGCTTTTCCTGCGTATCTCTTCATTCAAGATCACACTCACAATATCATCCACTTTTAAGACTTTTGAAGCAGATGCAGTATTAGAAACTACCATTACCAAACTCTCCCAACTTTTAGGTAATGAACACAAGATTAAGAGAGCCTTAATTTCATTATCAAAAACAATATTGACTGAACTTAACTGGTTTACCAAACCATGGAAATCACTAAGATGGCTATGTACAGATCCACCTTCCAACATTTGCAAATTAAATAATTGCTTCATAAGAAATACCTTATTCGAAGCTGAGGGTTTTTCATATAAATTTGCCAAAGATTCCATCAACTCTACCATTGTCTTACACTGTGATAAGCTGGAAATCATAGATGATGCAAGACTCAATCTTATAGATCCTAGAGCCTTTCGATCAAGAACCTCCCATTCTTCATCCTTCATATCCTAGGGTTTGCAATCAACCCCACCCAACGGTAAGTACAAATCTTTTTGATACAGATAATCCTCAATTTGCATCCTCCATAATTGGTAGTTATTGCCATTAAACTTCTCTATTCGTAGCTTACTGTCTTCTTCCATTGCTCTACTCCCACTCAAATAGAAACCCTGTGACTAACTTGTAATCAAAACACACTAACCAGATCTAATCTAATCTATTAGTATCCCAACCTAAAAGCTCTGATACCAGTTGTCAGGGAATCTAAGAAAAAACACACTTGTTTTGATCCCACTTGTTAGGATCTTGGTCCTCAAAAAGAGCACAATATGATTACCAAATATAAGCAATTAAACATACGAAAATAACCAGAAGCACAAGTAACTAGAATTCACAAATAACACAGATTATGAGAGACAATACACTATCTTGTATTAATACTTGTACAGAAAAGAATAAAATAAAGAGCCACCACACTCTTCCACCTTATAGAGGCTCCCCACACTTCAAGTGTATAGTAATTCTTCTTCAAAACACTCTCCTACCAAAAATGGTCCCAACACACAACTCACACACAGAATTGGTGTTCACCTCTCCAACCAGTCAGAAATAACCCTGCCAGTACACCAAGCACTCTATAGTAATTCAAGTTGATCTCCCATGAATCTGTAACCTATAATTCAATAGACCATAATCACACATGTAGATCTCCTATGAGCTTGCAACAACCTGCAACTCAATGATCTTATAATGGAAGGAACTTCCTTGTCTTCCTTATCAGCGCATAATTACAATACATGTCAATGGGTCTATAAATAGATCCCAGACTTAAACAATAACTTAGACTCTTAATTTGGAATGATTATCCATGTAGCTCAAAACTCAAAGTAGCCTTTACATGTAAACACTTCGTTCACTTAACTAACTATTCATGCAACGAACAGTTCTAGAACACACAGGTGATCGACGTTGGTCCCTGCCTACCTGGTGCTACTGACATCAGCTGACTTCCTACCGATGCCGGTTGCCTTCTGCTTCATCTTGACCGATGTCGATCATGCTACTGACATCGGTGTTTTTAGATCTTCAGCAACCTTCTTTTCTTCATCTACAAAGTTGAAGCTTTTAGCTCCACAACCTAACAAGGTTGTATATTAAGATATTTAAGAAAAGAAATGTTACAAATGTTGAGTCTTGAATCATTATCAACTAACACTCTTTTTACCCCCTCATCATTGATTCTTAATTGAATATATAGAGGAAGATGTTGTTCAATAATGTGTCGTGGGGGTAAATCCTCTTTCTCAAAGGAAATATGCTCTTCAATCCATTACATTATGTTGAGGATAGAGGCAACATAAGTTGGTTTGACAGAAATAGGAATTCTACTATTGTAAAGGGCTACATATAATACATATTTATAAACATCCAATCACTAAAGGATCTTAAGAAATTAAACTATATTAGAAGGGGTGCTAACCTATGTTATAAATTTATAGCCATGGGTGTAATCAACTTGTCTATCTTCATAAACTTGGGTGATAGCATGTACCGCATGATCTACTATAGGCATAGAGTTGGTAGTGGGTGTAGGATAAGGGCTAGATATACCAAGATTGAAGAGAGGATGGATAGATATACTCTCTAGTGTTTGCTTATGTCTAGTAGTGATAGGGAAATAATCAAAAGTATATGATAAGTTATATGCATCTAGCTAGAAATCATGAATATGGAATGAAATACATGAAATTGGAGCTATAAGTTGTATAAAAATATGTTTATAAAGATAATTCCACATGATAGATAGCAAGCAAGGGATAGAGAGCATGATTTTGTGCATAAATGAGTAAATAATTTGGACATGTGCTATGATATTTTTAATATGTTTAGCAAGATAGACTTGAATTTTATTCCATATGAGAAATACAAAGCAACGGATAGAGAGCATGAAACTTTGCACTAATGCATAATTTTTTTTGACTTGTAACATAACATTTCTAACATGTTTAGCAAGATAGACTTGAATTTTATTACACATGTGAGAGAGAGTATGTAATGAAACCTTGTATTAGAGAAAAGTAAACATTGCTTTGGAGGAAAGGGATTTTAAGATTTTTAGCAATAAATTTCTTAATATCATCCTATATTATGAAAAGTAAGCACGTAATGAAAATAAGGAAGCTTTGTAATAACATATGATAAATTTCATCATTCATGTACATGATAGGACCAAGTATGGTTTCCTTATTATTTGCAAGAAATGCAAGGAATGTGTGTAAATAAGTGAGATCTATTTTTGTTTACTATGTAAAATCTAATTTTAGATGTAAGGTGATACTGCAAGCAAACAAAGGGACCTAGTATATGCAACTAGGGTTTTGAAAATTTATATTTTAAAAATTTACTATGAAATTTTAAAAATTAAAGTGAATTTTTGATTTAAATATGCAAGTAAAAAATTAGAAAATGATTGGAAATTTCTTGATTTGAAAGGACCTAGTATGTGTAACTAGGGTTTTGAAAAAATGATTTTTTAAAATTACTATGGAATTTTAAAATTTAAAGTGAATTTTATATTTAAATATGCAAGAAAAAAAATATTTCTAAAATTAGCAAGAAAGTATTCTAGGGTTTTTAGGATTTTTGTGTGAAAAAGGACCTAGTAAATTTCAACTAGGGTTTGGAATAAATTGTTTTTAAAATTAATAAGGTAAATTTAAAAATTTTAATGTAGGATTCTGATTTAAATATTTAGGAAAAATTAAAAAAATATTAGAAAAAAGCAGAAGGAATTTTCCCTAGGGTTTCTAGGGTTTTTGTGTGCAAACAAAGTAAGTTAGGTTTACCAAATGATTTAATAGTTTTGAGAATATTGAAGTCTTATTCCTAATTTAGTTAAGGGTCTGAGTTAATAAATAAATAATATTTTAATATTTAGGCTACTAATTTTTATGAATTAATTGTAATTTTAACCTTTCTATAAATAGTAATAAATGTGAAAAAAATAAGACTTAGCTAGAAATTGACTAAGATGACTATTATAGGGTCTAAAATTCATTGTGCAAGACTAGGGAAATGTCATAAATTAGGATCTAGTCTTAATTTTATGAAAGGATAAGATCATTGAAATAAGATTCCTTAGGGTCTAGAGCTATAGTCCTCTTCTACTGCTATTATCTAGGAGACCTGAGCTTTCTAAGTTTTGTTCACTGTCTGTGTGAGCCTGCCTATGAAATTTTGACTACTAGATGTCTACATAACTTCTTATAGAGCTGATTTAGTCTTCAAACCCTAGACTTCATTGGACTTTGACAAACTTTGGGAAAGAGGGAGAGGTTAGTGTGTGTAAGATGAGTTGAATGTGTATCCACATCCCTTGTATGGGCATGTCACCTACATACCAATACTCTGAAGAGTGATCAATCCATATATAGTTCTCCCACTTGATGTGTTTTATGAAATTATGTGTATGATGATGCAAAATTATAAAACTAAGTGTGCTTGAGGTGGCTAGGGACTGGTGTAAGGATTTGGATGTGCTTGTATGTATATTGTATGGTTGTATGCAAAGAATAGGGAAGTTTTACCTCATTGGTCTTGCTTGTATTCTTGTTTACATTTTGATATTTGCCAACCCCTTCTAGATGAAATTTGAATGGGCATTTATAGGGATATATTGGTCATGGGTCAAATGTATCATGTTAGGTTGACAAGGAGGATAATAACTAGAAAGAATTAACCATTAGAGGTAAAAATGCACTTGGATAGGAGCACTAAAAATAGACACCCTAGGGTTCAGTGTTATAATCCAATTTGGGTGATATTATCCTGAAGGAACAAGACCTAGGGGGATGGAATCATCACTAGAAATGATGCTTGAAGGAGGTAGAATCACTATCTAAAAGGCTATGGATGACTGGAAATCAGTAAAAAGATGCCTATGAGAGTTATGAGAGAAAGTAAGAGAGACCTATGGGCTGGGTGTCACAATTCATACTCAAGTTACAAATTTTCACATTTTATATGACTAATAGTTCACATAATCACACATAACATAAATACATCACATCCCTCTTAATTCTGACCCAAAATTGCTTAGTATTAAAAATCTCTTATTACTTGCAAAGCTCTCACCTTAATTTATTCTCTTCCAATCACCTTCACACTCTATTGCACCTCCTCCTCCTCACCTTTTGCTTGGATTTCTCTCTCTTTCTTTCTAAAAGCTCTTATTATAAAAACATGGTGTACATTCCCTTTTAGATTTTTATTTTTCTTTGTTTTTGTTTTTATTTCTATTTTTTTTTTTTTATTTATTTTATTAATTACTTACTTTTGTTTTTCTCCAATTTTAGACCTTTCCTTATTTATTTATTATTATTATTATTATTATTATTATTATTATTATTATTATTATTATTATTATTATTATTATTATTATTATTATTGTTTTTTTCTTTTTTCTCCTTTTTTCTTCTTAAAACATAAATTATCATATTTTATTATTTTGTTACTCATTATAATAATTAATATCTATTCGCTAATTAAATTATAATTTTAGATGTCAAAATAGTTTAATGATAATTTTAAAAATTCATAACATTGAATTTAATCTAATTACTAAAATATCCAAAATATTAATGGACATACACACATGTCATGTAAGATGAATAACTATGTATATTATGCTAGAAATCACACATGATGTATTCCACATATAAGTAATAAATTAATCTAACACTCAATTATCCATGTGTAAATACTATATAAATGTAAATGACATCAATATGCACTATGCTAACCATTTTACTATGCATCTAACATGTCCTAAATACTATGGTGTGTGCAAGGTTTTAGATTAAAAAAAAATCATCCTCCAACATCTCCATCTACATCACCCTTTGTGATGATGCTCTCCTTCCATCATACTCCAAGGGATGAGTTC
The DNA here is from genome assembly GCA_037957365.1 of Torreya grandis. Lineage (NCBI taxonomy): Eukaryota > Viridiplantae > Streptophyta > Pinopsida > Cupressales > Taxaceae > Torreya > Torreya grandis. Next base: position 441,073 of record JARHVA010000975.1, on the reverse strand, counting down.
TATTGCGTCAACCTCATAACAATCAAGTAATTAGATCATAACAACATGATATACATAAATCATAAAATATAATTGAAATAAAAAATCAATATGTTCGTAATGTAAACATTTATACTATAACTAACTCATATAAATGTATTATGTAGCTTAAGAAATATCAAACTATCCCATAACAATGTATATCTCAAATCTTAGTCAAATCAAATTTGTCAACTATAAATATTCATAGATAATCAAATAGTTTTCTTAGTGAGGAATCAAGATGTAAGATCCTTCCCCTTAAAGTTAGTCATCATCCCAAATGACTCTTATTCAAACATAAATTTTAAACTAAACATATTGTTTAGAAAATAAATATCATAATATAAAGTATCAAATTAAGTAAATAAATGTGAAATTTCCCTATAAAACTCATTGTAGTCTTCCCAAATAGTACTATTCTCAAAATATTAGTCCTAAAAGACCTTGCTTTATAACATCTCCCTATTATATAACAAGTTTTGTGAGCCTTACTCTAAATAGTTTTATCATGACCCCTCAAGGTCCAAAACTAGTAATACAAGCCTATTACTATAGGACTGACCACTTCTAATACTTCAAAGGGTCCCACATATGTCAGTGAAAGTTTCACTAACTTTTGAAAAGCATATTAGACCATCATAAAATCCACAAAAAATGGCCAAGGAAAGTTCCACAAAGCCTCCTAGTTCCTCTACACATATCTCTATCTTGGAGAGTGTTTTTTTCTCATTTTGGAGAAAATTATTTAGGAACCTTGGCAAAAATGATGTGAATGAGTTAATACCATCACTACTCTGCTTAGCATCGAGTTAGTATAACATGTCAATACTTCCACTACTCCGTATAGATTTTGACAAGTATGATGATGAATAAAAATAAGAAATACTACATTTCCAATGTATTACATTTCAAAACTAAGGGATACCCATTCCACATTATACATGCATATAGCCATATGAGTGAATTTGACAAGTCTATCTATCAAATCCTAGATTCAACAAGATCCCCTTGTCAGATCTAAACTCAATAAATTTGACAAGTTCATATGTCAAATCCTAGATTCAATAGGATCCCTTTATTAGATCCAAATTTAGTAACTACTAAATCAATGTGAGATTAAATAAGATCTACTCCCATCTCTTAGTACTCGCATTCCTAATTCACCACTCTTCTCTTAGGTCTCCATGACCTAATGATCTCTAAAATGTATATAAGGTTTAATGAATCACAAATTTATACTAATAGATCTTAGAAGTAATGATATATGATAAATAATTTAGATGTACCAATATACATTACAAGAAAAAACATACAATCTTCTATAATTGTATTTAGTTGCCACTAGCCAAACATAATTAGTATCATATTTCACAAATTAAAATATAGTGTTATATTCATAGTTAAGAGAAAATAATTTTAAAATTATCATAATATGCAAAGGCCAAGGATCACACCATCCATACAACCTTATAAAGGTAACAAGTGAGAAAATTTCTCCCTACTTGATCGACTAGTACACAACAAGTTAAAATTTTATCTCAATCGTTTTAGACTATAAAAATGTTTTGCACATCCTATACCCTACTCGCTCCCAAAAAAGGTACATAAATATCTCTTCAAAACAACATGTTGTAAGCAAAAAGGGAATTATATCAATCTAATCAAGGATATATAATAACATAATAATTATAATCAACTTATAATTCTAAATCTATAACTAATATGAATTCAAGGTTTATCACTCCACATGGTCTTGGTTCAGTTAGAAAAAGTAGTGACTCTAAAAATTCACAAGTAGAAAGTAGAGAACTAATATCCCAACAATAAAACTCTTAAATAACCTCACATGGTATAAATATAACATCACAACCCAAGTTTCCATAATCACTACCTAGTTACCAAACTTGTAAAAGTAGCATCATAACCTACTTCCACAATTAGGAGGAAAATACTAATCCAAAAAGACGCATCAACTCATCTAGTCCTACAACTTCTCTCTCAACAATATGTATAAAACATTATCTCACAAACTCAAGGGAATAAGGTTAAAACAACATTTTTTAAAAAAAAAATTCATTTAAGGGAACACTAAATCAACATCATGAAAATATGAATCCTCTTGATAGATTATAGTGATGTCAAAGGAGAGTGAGAGATAAATAACTCACCTTCATGCTAACTATGATAGATGAAACTTAATCCTAATCCACATAAACATATGGGTGCAAATCCAAGAATAAAATCCAACCACATAATAATTTTCTACTAGATAACTACACTCTACTACAAGAAGAATTTCCACTACACTAGGTGGTGACAATCTAAAAATGATCTTGTAATATTTTCCCACTCATAGGATTAGTGTATATATTACACAAAAATAATACACATATACTTAAGAGAGAATCATCCCATGTTTAATAAATACTCACAACATAAAACACAAATGGTGAAGGTGACTTGATCACCAAGAAAGAATGTAATAACTCTCAAGGTGTTAGATTTAAGTGATCAAAATATTATAGGGATCTCTTTTTCACAACTTGTGAACTATGATATATACTTACTTACCCAAACCTCATATACAACCATCACCATTGAGACACTCAATAACCAACCCTTTAACAAATCTAAAAGGGTGTGAGTGTTCCTAAGGGTACACACTTAATATACCACAAACATTACTCTATTCTCTTTTCTAATAAATATAAGGATATGAAAATGCTAATAGACTCATTATGTCCAAGAGTTCAAGCCACAACTCTGATATCACATGTAACAAACTTGCTAGATTAGACATAGTAAACATGATTTTATTTTAGCTTAAATAATATATACTTTAAATATATTACACCATGAGAATATAATTAGTGATCATATAAAATACTCTAAGTATAATAATTTTAAATGAAACATAATACATCATACATCACTGATCACTATCATCATAAGAAACACATCATAATACAAATATATAAAGTAATTATAATTAGCAAGCTACAAATTATACATGCCTACATCCACTATTGTCAATGTTTAATAAGTAAGTAATTATAGCTCATCATGATAATGCTTCAATAACAAATATAATACAATATAATATATATATATATATATATATATATATATATATGTCTCTTTGGAGCATAATTTTTTTACTGTCTAGTATCTAAGGCAATCTCAAGTGTCATCTCAAAAGTAGTACTATTATGAGGAGGGAGGACATCATTCAAGTGCTTCTCCACACTAATCATAAACTAATGATCCTTCACACTAATGTCATCAAGTAATGTCCCTCCCTTCATAGATGAGTAGATAATGATGATGCAAGAATTTAGAGAGACAAGCTAGTACTCATGTGCTCTATTATTTCTAAAACTAAACATGCAATGTATCTTAGAAAACCATTCTATTATAAAATATTGCACAAACATGTAAATAATACTCATGAAATGGCAATGTCTCATTAAACATTACTTTGTCTAAAGTTTTCAAATAATAGATAATAGTGATCTATATATCTTTTAAAATTCATACACCCCACTTGATCGGATTGCCTTCATCTGGGATTGTAATTCTAGTAAGCCAATTAATTCCATCTCACTACTTAGTATCAATAATGTAAGATTGGTTAACATAATATAACCAAAATATTTATACAATTTACATCTTACTATAAATGATATCACATAACATGATAAGCATAGGACAATCTAACAACATACATTTATTCCATCAAATGTATGAATAAATCTCACATTATTATTTATCTCATAATAAAAATAATGACTATAATTTATATCATCTAGTTAAAATACACATTTAACTATAATTTTTAATTACTATAAGTATTTTCCAAATATACTACAACCTATGATAACCCATGTTATCATAGTCTAGTGTTCTAAGACAACTACTAATTTTTCACAATCAGTCATAATAAAGTAGTCATACATACATGAAAACATAAGATTCTATTCAAGCAATTCCTTTGACATTGTGTTTTTGGGGTTGCTGGATTGAACCTGGGAGCCCGCTCTATTATTTTTGGATTTGGGCTTTGGTGTCTCTATTTATGAGGTTTAAGGTCCTTGTAAAACCTGGTTTTCAGGTAATTCTACCTAGTTTTGTTTAGGTTTCAAGTCCTTGTAAAACCTGGGGCACTTTTAATGGTTTATATTGGTGGTTTCAGGTCCCTGTAAAACCTGGTTTAGTTACTATTTTTTAGTAGGTTTCTAGTATGCCTTTCCTAGCAGTTTATAATGTTTTATCTTTCTTGATCTGTTAAAGGGTTTCAGAGCCCCTTCAAAACCTGATTTTACCTTAATCTAAAACTAGATATAAAAAAATAAGTCTCATTTCCTCTAAAACACATAATATTATACCCTAGCATTTTCTATGCTCGCAAGGGGTTATATGCATGCATAACTAAGAATTTATTTTACAAGAATATATAATAAAGTTTGAACAACCTATTGAACTATAATTAGAAGTACACACATTTAGGTACATGTATATGTTATTCATATAAATAACCAACATGCATACATTTAGTTCATTAAATATTTGAATGTATCTAGACATAATAATTAATGTTTATACCAATTAGGTGTGAACTAGGAATTTGATTCAAGACAGGTGTTAGTTTCTTGTTAGTGATAAAATAAAATCAAATTAAAAAACCAACACACTAGCTAACATACATCTTTAAGCCTAGTTACTTGGTTGAGCTTAGTTAACAATAATAGAATAAAAACACGACTAAAATATGAAAGAGAACAAATCTTTCACCTCCCTTGAATGCCCCAAATTAGCTTGTAGTAGTGGCTTGTTCGGCTTGTGCTCATGAAGTCTTCATGAAAGGAGGCTTGGCTATCTCCTCTTCTCCTTGGCACCTTGTAGCTTTGGCCTGGCTTAACTTGGCTCAATATTTGGACATTATAACACTAATTTACATGAAGATTTGAAATCAATTTAACATTATAAATTTGGCATGTGAGAGCTTAAAATTCAATAGGCAAGGCTTCCTATTTATAGATTTTTGGAATGGTTTGAGGATCAACCATGATCATCCATGTCAAGATTGAGATGTGTGGCCATGAATAAATCTAAATATTAAATTCATTATACAAATATCTCCATTAATATTTGGGATAGATGGGTATTGAATAGGTATGGATGGTCTTAATGAGGTATGGAGGGTCTTAATGAGGCTTGAGAGATCCATAATCTTGATATTTTATGTATTTATGGCTTATGGATGCCACCCCATAAGATGATGTCACCTGATGATACAGTTAATAGAAATCAATTTACAATAAATATTTATTCAAAAATTTCTAGGAAAAATTAACTTAAGGCCCTGATTTGGTTTAATTAGCCTAAAACATGATTAGTCAACTTTGGTGAAAATTTTAGCTCTTAGTGTACAAATTAATCAAATTGGTCAAAATGTCTTGTTGTTGGTCCAAATTTTGATTGGATTAGAATTGTAAATAAATGTTAGATGTGTTAGATCCATTATCCAATTTATGATGTTACTAACACCAAATAACAAAGGCACATGTCTTGTGTAAGATATTTGACAGAAAAGAGCAATCCAGAGAACCCAGGTGTAAAATTAACATTTTGACTCGAAATGATGTGATCAAAGTTAGCTAGTTCATAAATTACATTGCCCTATTTAACGATACTCTAGATAAAATTGGCACTTGAATATATCAATTTCAACTCATTTAATGCATTTTAGTGTTTTTATGTCAAATTGTGCACTTTGGTGGAAATTGGTGAAAATCTTAGTTGGAGGTTATCAGTGGCTAGTTTTAGGTGTCTATAGTTTGACCCTATTTGAAAAGATGTTTCAAATAGTAATTAAAGAAATATCTTCTAAAATAATCAAAAAAGACACGTATGCCAAAAAGAAGATGATGGTTGAAGAATAAAGCTCCAAATGGTGTTTGGGAAGCCTAGGATAATTCCCTCTTGAGGGAGTGGCCATCACAGTTGTTGATGAATGGTCCCTCAAAAAGAAATAAGAAGAAAGGTAGAATTAACCTATGGTTGATATTAATCCAAATTAGAAAATTCTTCCATACATTGAGTTAAAAAAGATACTAATTTGTCCAAAGGTAGTTATAATCAAGAATAAAATTCAAAACAAAGATTTACCCATATGCGGCTATAATCATTAAGAGGACCTGAATTGGATAAAGATGATGGTTCCCTAGTTAGGGCTGATTAGTAAGCATAACTCAAGGATACAACCTAAAATATAGATTAAATATGAGCAGGCATAAAGAGATGAAAGATATGAATAGAAGAATGAGATTGATCAATAGAAAATGATTTAGTTGTACCTACTAACAAGGAGATGATCATCCTTATTAGCAATGATACAACTAGAATGGTTAATGGTTTGATTTGATCAAGGCTAGGATGGGAGGATTTACCAAGGTGCCAAGGAGAAAGTTATGTGGCTTCATTGACTGTAGATCTTTTTAAAGCTAATTTTTGTTGTAGCATGTGATGGTAGGCTTCATGATAGAACAACATGAAGACTTGGATAAAATATATGTAAGGACTAAATCCTAATCTAATAAACACTCAAAAACAATGCACCAATGATAAAAACTATGATAACAATTTTAACGTATGAATATGGATGGACTCAAGAATAATGTGCTCCAGGAATCACCCAATAAACACATATAGATTGAGTCAAGGCAACAGTGCTAAACGCAAACAAATAGGCAAGAAGATAAAGAAACAAATAAAATACACAAAAAACACACAAATAGATAAACAACTTGAAATAAATAAACAAACAAAAAACCTAAAAATAAAATCAAAAGAAAGCATCCTAAAAATGACTTTGCCTCAATAGGTTGGATAGAGGATAATTGACTAAGCTTAGATAGCATAAATGTTTTTGGATTTTTAAAATGTTATGAATGTTTTTGGAATTTTAAGGTATCTTAACTCATTAGATAATGACAAGATACCTACTCACAAAATAGTGAGAGTATTTGGCTTAGGTTGCTCATAAAATAGAGAGAGTGTATGGAAAGGGGGACTAAGGTGACCTCAACATGAATTGAAAATGACCTACTTAGTCTTGAAATGACCTCAAATCATAGTAATTCCATCCACACAAAAAGTGAAGAAAAACCAACTAGGTCTCAACAAGTTCTCAAACCTAAAAAATAGCCAGTCAAGTGAAAACAATGATGGCAAGGTGATGCAGTAATGCATGGTAAACAAGTGTTACCCCTAGTTTTCCCATAAGTGGTTATTATTAAGATACAATGGAATAGGTCAATGATACTAATTTTCTCATAGGTGATTATAATTAGTAGAAATACTGGTGAGACACTAATTTTTCTATAGGTGGTTATAATCAGGATTACATAAAAAAACTTGATAGGATGCAAGATATCTTGCCAGATCAACTGTCACACTACTTTATAGTCTATCATTGTAAACATGAATTTGATAAGAGTTAAAACCTAACCAAAATCCCCTCATAAAAAGTGCAAGAAGAACCAAAGTACCCAAGATCAAAATAGGATTGGGTAGGATGACTAAAATAGGCTTTGGTCTAGATAGGAATGGAATGGTTAGATGGCAAGGTCTTGCTAAGGATAATGATGATTTGATAAATTTCATAAAATGGTAAGAGGGTCACCCCCAAGTGAGAAGGTGATTATCTGGGATATGCAATGATGGTAAAAGGATATGTAACAATGGCAATGCCATGGCAATGAAATGGTATGGTACATGAAATGGTATGTTACATGTTTTTGGCCTAGGTATGGTTTTTGATTCTATTATTATTTTTGATGGAGAGATGCACATCCTCATCAACAAATAATACAAATAGAATATTTGATCATGTTAATTGCTATCCCACACCTCATCTAAATAACTACTCCATCAATAACTTCTTGTAGATTTGGATGCCAAAAATGCTTTAGTGATCTTCGTTGGTCATTGATTTTGAATCTCAAGTTATCTTTGTAGCCTCTACAAAGGAAAGTGCAACCATGGATGGTAAACAAGGATAAATAATGGATGGTAGGTTTGATTATGAAATGGAATGGTAGATGATAATAGAATGTATAATGGTTGGGAAATAAATGAATATAAAGATGTTTAGTTACAGATAATGTTGATGTTAGATTCAACATAATTTTAGTTGTGACAGGGCTAAAACTTGTTCTCTCGATAGGACCATCAGATTTTTCTATTATTTGGGCTTGAGAGTAGCTACCATCTGGTTAGGCTGTAGATAGGAAGCTATTTTGATTGGATCTTTGATTTTGTCTTCATCAAGTAGTGAAGAACTTTTATGCTTAGCTATTGGTGCCTCAATGAGGTTTTGACCAGTGAAGTTATATTGATTATCTTGTAGCACCTCTGAGAAGGATTCACTAATGAACATTGGATTTTGACTTTGATTTTCTTCTAGCACTTCCAAAAAAGTTTCACTAGAAGATGTTGAGTTGAAACTTTAATTGCATCCTAATGCCTTTAAAAAGGTTTCACTAGGAGAGTGTTCTTCTTCTTCTACATGAATGTGGTCGTGGTCTCCTTGATCTTCTTCAACTACTATGTTGCCATGGATTTAGTTTAATAAAGTGTGATTCTATTAATCCCAATCAATAAACATGGGAGATAGAATGTCAATAATATGGCTATCTTGATTGATGGTAATGGCATGTGGAATGGTAATGGAATGGGTGTTGGCATCACAATCCTTGTAGAAGATACTAGGAGAACTTATGTCAATGATAAAGTACTTATCTTCAAAAACTATAGAAAGATCACAAATGTATTCAAATTGATCTATGAGGTATGCATAACCAATGTTGTAATAGCCACAAACATTTTTAAAAAAATCTGATTCTAACTCAAAGGACTTTGAATCTAATGTTGAGACTGACATTGATTCTGAGTTTAATGTTAAATCTAATGTCAATCCAAGAATAGAACCTGACTCTAACTTTGATTCTTCATCTAATATGTACTCTATTACAATGATGTCTTGTTGAATGTTTGGTATTGGATAAGTAATGACCTTTGATGGCATAATGGGATCCACAAAGACTAGTTTGTCAAAGTGAGACTCCTCCATAATGGGAAATAGGTTAAGAGAGAACTCCTCAGGGACTAGCTTATCAAAGGGAGACTCTTGAAAAATAGGCATATATTCAAGGTAATGATTTGCCCAAAGGTGATTACAATCATTAAAAAATGACTTAGTAAAGACTGGCTTATCAGAGTGAGACTCCTTGACAACTACTATAGGATCAATAGGCAATTCATCATATGTTGACATATCACAAATTTTTGATTCAATCAAAACATCTTGGATTGGTTGGTTCTCTTGGCCTTAGTTTCTAATGAGTTGGAAGATACTAGTTTTAAACATAGATTGGTCTTTGAATGATTAGATCGGTTGAGGTTTGGATGGGATGGGTAATGGAGGAGGAATGGCCTATGGTTGGATAGTGAGAGGGTATTGTGGAGCATGATTTATTGCATGAGCCAAAGCATCCAATATTCCTTATAAACCATATCATCCCAGTCATGAGTTGGCTCATAAGTTGGTTCTTGACTATGTTCTATGTACTGATTATTGTAGAGAGGGTATGGATCCATATCATAAACAACATTATCTATAGTTGGGTCTTCAAAATCTGCCTCACAATCCTCTTCATGCCAATTAAGGTCTGGATTTGGATGTTTTAGATTTTGACTATGTTCCCCATATGGAGTATTATAAAAAGAATAATAAAAGTCCTTAGAAAATCTTTCTCTATAGGGGTCCTAGTTGGATTTTATGTGTCCATTCTATCATAAGTTGGATTGTAAATGACTCCACGATAAGTGTATCTAGACATATCCACATAAATGATGAAATCTCCAAAATAAAAAGGCTTAGAGTTCTATGAACTCTAAAAAATTGTCCAGAGGACAAATGGTTCAAACTTGGTCTAACTTGGTTGAAGGGGTGGAGTTGTATCTCCAATATGGTTTAAAAGTGGAGTTATATCTCTAAAATGATTTATGCTAAGACTTAGCATAAAATATTCTAGCATCAAATGTCTAATGTTAAATTTAATATTCACAAAAGGTCAAGCATTTGAATAAAAATTGGCATATTAAATGTCTAAGTCAAAGTGTTCTAAATAAGGTCTAAACTAGGAAAGGGAAAAGAGTTGCTAGGACTTTTGTACAAATGTGGAGTCAAAATATAGGCTCAAATAGGCTATTCTAGGACTTTTAGCCAAATCATGTCAAAAACTAGACTTGAAACAAAGGTATCATGTGATTTGATTTAATCTAACAAGTTTGAAAACAACTTTGACATAAAATTGACACACGAAATCAAACATAAACATGATTAGTTGGCTTAAGGCATGAGATAAAAGGATTTTAAAAAAAGGTTGTGTTCTCCCAAATAAAGGCACAAATGATGATGAGAATAGGTTTTGAACAAAAAAACATCAATAGTTTTCAAATTTGGGTAATTGATCAATCAAAATTATGCAACCCAAAAGAGAAAAATCTGTATATTAGCCCCATGAATTGAGGCCTAAATAGAAATTAATCAATGTTTAAATCCAAACTTGATACGTTTAATTAAAAACTCAACATTAAAAACTAGAATTTGACCAAACAAGATAGACAAGATTGGATAGTATGATGGCACAAGATAAAGGTCCAAATGATATACATGACATGGTTTGAAACAAAATAGTTTTTGATACAAGGTAAACTAGTCTTGAAAAAAATTGAGCAACCTAATAGTGTAAGCATGCTCGAATGATGTGATATATGTTATGTTTCAAAGACTCAAAAGGCAAAATGGTTTGATAGAATTTTGGCAGCATAGTACTACTCTATGCAACTCAAATTGACAAAAACATAAACAAGTTTAGCAAAAATTTCAAGGCATAAGTGTGGTGTAAAATGGCTATCACAACGGTTATTTAGAAAAAATAATGACGTATAAACAAATTGATTTTTCCATGGATTTATGAACAAACAAACAAGTTTTAGTCTCAAAATATATCAAGTAAAAATGACCAAAATACTCTGAGTATAATCATCTAAATCCTAGCAAGGGTATGGCAATGTGGGGTTGACTAAACTATCAAGATTTCAAACATTTTTAGGGGAATCAATTGCATAATGAATTTCACATAAAATAATGGCATTAACTAGTTGTAAAAAGGTCTGGTCCTTTTTACAACCACTACATCCTACTATTCTCTCAGTGTAGTGTGATGTCCAAATGTAGATACAGCCCATGTGCAACTCAGAAGGAGTGGATGAAGTCAATGTTGAGAGATGAAACCCTAGGTCGGATCTTCCCTAAAAAACTTATGGGAGGTAATGAACTCCCCCTTGCAATCCAAGTTTGCATGAAATAAAATACTGATAGAAATACTTTAGGGTCATTTTCAAGGCCACCCAAACTTTGATGAGTTTTTGGGGAGTGCTTTAGACGACATTCTTTATAAGTTTTAGACTAGGATTTTTTCAATAAGTATGGTGATTTTTATTCCAAGGGTTCCCTAAATTTGATAAATTTAAGAGCATACATGCACAAACCTTCTCTTTTCTAAACAATTTTTAATTAAACAACTATTGAAAACAAGAATTGACAGGTGTTCAATTTTAGAACCTAAATGAAATATGTGGTGGTGTTATTTTGATCCCTTGGTCTTAAGTTGTAATTTTTAAATAATAATTATCAAATAATTCACTTAACCATATAAATTTTTTATTAAACCCAAAAATAAAATTACTAATTCATTTTAAAAGCACGTAAAAGATGGTCTAAAACATGTTTTAACAAATTTGAAGTCTGTTGGTTACCTGTCTACCCTTAAGGCATCACCTCAAAAGCAAATATGTTAGGTTAGAAAATGTTAACACAAATATAAATAAAATATTTAAAAATAATAATATTAAATAGATGAACACCTGTAAACAATAAATTAGAAGGCTAAAAATAAAATATAACACAACACATAAAATCCTGCATATAAAATATAAAAACCTATAGTTAGTATTTTTAACATAACTTTTAAAATATAATTGATTTTCTGTGAAATTTTTATATGTTTTTAATAACTCTAGGTCACACACCTCTGAAAAATTTTAATTCCAAAACATTAATTCAAAAAAAATCATCAACTCTGTTCTAACCATTTTTACTAGACAAATAAAAAATAGAAAGTGACAGTCACTAAAATAGCTATAAATTCTAAAATATAAAGAATTATTTTATGAAATTTTTCAATAATATCAATGACATATTTATATATATTAATAAAAAAATAGACAAAAAAATTAAATAAATAAAAATTTATGACTTATTTATTGGCCATTTTTACTCAAAACAAAAACAACAAAAAAAAAAAGAATCAAAACCATGAAACACAAATAAATTTGTGGATTGCGCTCTCATGAATATCATCCCAAAAGGAATGAAATTATATGAAATATTAATTTGAATCAAGATATGTGTTATTATCTTGTTAGTGACAAAATAAAATAAAATTAATAAACCAACACACTAGCTAACATACATATCTAGGCCTAGTTATTTGGTTGAGCTTAGTTAACAATACTAGAATGGAAACACAACTAAAACATGAAAGAGAAAAAATATTTAACCTTCCTTAATTATCTTGTGGTAGTGGCTTTCTCGGCTTATGCTCATGAAGTCTTCATCAAAGGAGGCTTGGTTATCTCCTCTTCTCCTTGTCACCTTGTGGCTGTGACTTATCTTGGCTTGGCTCAATATTTGGACATTATAACACTAATTTGAATGAAGATTTGGAAAAATTTAGCATTATAAATTTGGTATGTTAGATGTTAAAATTTAATAGGTAAGGCCTCCTATTTATATATTTTTGAAATGGTTTGAGGATCAACCATGACCATCCATCTCAAGATTGAGATGTGTGGCCATGAATAAATCCAAATATGAAATTCATTATACAAATATACCCATTAATATTTGGGATATAGGGATATTGAATAGGCATAGATGGTATTAATGAGGCATGTGAGATCCATAATCCTGATATTTTATGTATTTATAGCTTATGGATGCCACTCCATATGATGATGTCATCTAATGATACAGTTAATAGAAATAAATTTAAAATAAATATTTATTCAATAAGTTCTATGTAAATTTAAATTAAGGCCTTAATTTGGTTTAATTAGCCGAAAACATGATTAGTCAACTTTGATGCAAATTTTGGCTCTTGGTGCACACTTAATCAAATTAGTCAAAATGTCTTGTTATTGGTCCAAAATTTAACTAGATTAGAATTGGAAATCAATGTCAGATTTATTGGATTCATTATCCCATTTAAGATGTTACCAACACCAAATGACAAAATCACATGTTTTGTGCAAGAGATTTGATAGAAAAGAGCAATTCAGAGCACCTAGATGCAAAATTAGTATTTTGACTCTAAATGATTTGATCAAAGTTAGCTAGCCCATAAATTGTATTGCCTTATTTAATGATATGTTGGTCAAAATCAGCACTTGAATATATCAATTTCAACTCATTTAATGCATTTTAGTGTTTTTAAGCCAAATTGTGCACTTTGATGGAAATTAGTCAAAAGCCTAGTGGGAGTTATCGATGGGTAGTTTTAGGTGTCTACACCAGGTATAACATACAATTAGATTGTAATTTCCAAATGAAAACACTCTATGACATCCAATAATATCATAGATCATTATACATAAGCACACTACTCAATCACGAACAACCAATCTCATAATTTCAAGAATCAAATGTCCCTTAGTCTTAAATAATGGGCAAGCAAGTATAGTTTATATAAAACAAGTATATCCTATGTTTAAACTACATACTAACAATCAGATGAAACATAACTTATAGGCATTGTACACAAGTTTTCAAATAATAATAAGAATGTTTTATAAAAATTCCAACAATCATTTATAATTCTCACCATGGTCTTTATAAGACTTTAACCTCCCAATATGATACCTTTGCATGGTATGATCCACATATATATAGATAAAATAATCATAAAAATCACCAAATATATTTATTTGGTAAACAATATCATGGTATATCAACAATAAATATCAATATCACATTATTAACATCCAAAAATATAATATACCCAATAAAGAATATATTGATAGATATTCTTGAAGGTTTATATATGGAAAACTAAGTTGCATAAAGGTATCTCTCAATGTATGAATCTGATGATAATGATGCCATGTTATGTAGGATTATGTATGGAAGGTTCTAAACATTCAAATCTCCATATATATATATATATATATATATATATATATATATATATATATATAGAGCTCAATAGTTAGTACGTGTACCTATTAAATGTGACATAATGATATATATACTATTGCTATATATATATATATATATATATATATATAGAGCTCAATAGTTAGTACGTGTACCTATTAAATGTGACATAATGATATGCTCATGTGAGGCTCCAATGTGTCTAAATAATCTATATCTCCTCTTCGACCATGGCACCAAACCATACTTAAATATTTATCTTTACACACAAAGATCCAACAATCATAGAAGGAACACCAATTAGACTTTAACAAATGGTTATGGTTTATAGAGACCATGTTGAATATTTTCACATACAACTTTGTTTCCCACACACTGAGAACATTCCAAATGCTTCACATTACTTAGTTGTTTCTATAGACATATCAAAAAACATATCAGGCTTTGAAGTCCAGATCAAGCCAAATCATGGTGCAGTTATAGGTAAACATCATCATCATGTATAGATCCGATTCTATTAAGAATGTACAAATATAATACTAAGTGGGAATAAGTAAGTAATATAATAAGATTAATATAAATAATATGAAACTTAAACTATGTGTATTTCATTTTTTATATCTATTTCAATATAGTATATTTCCATAGTATATCTAGCCATACTACCAATCTACTGGTATACAAACTTATAATTTATGCATCTAAGTCTAGATTGATGGATTGAGGAAATATACTTATAGCTTATAAGGATGCAGATCATTGCATAGTTAGCATAATTTTAACACAAATATGCATAGCACAGCATATATATATATATGATCAAAGAGCATACTATTTGCATGACTGGTATATAGAACCTTCAATTGCTATAATAATTGTGAAAGAATTAAACATATTCTATCATATTTTGGGTTGTTTGGTTGGATTAGTAACTCAAGATTATTAGTTTCTATTGGAATAGAATAGAGGTAATTGGACTCCTATTGATCTTTTCATTGCAAATAATTTTGATCTAGATTTTAGTCTTTTACAGTCTTTTGGAAGAGTTTCCATGATTAGTAACAATACATTGAAACAATTCTAATAAAAATTGTAGACACTTAAAACTAGCCACCGATAACCTCCAACTAGGCTTTTAACCAATTTCCACCAAAATGCACAATTTATCCTAAAAACACTAAATGATGTGAAACTAACATATTCAAGTGCTGATTTTGGCTAGGGTATCCTTAAATGAGATAATGCAATTTATGGGCCAGCTAACTTTGATCAGATCATTCTGAGTCAAAATGCCAATTTTGCACTTGGGTACTTTGGATTCCTCTTTTCAATAAAATATCTTACACAAGACACGTGCCTTTGTTATTTCATGTTGGTAACATCCTAAATGGGAATAAATATCCATTGCATCTGATATTGACTTCCAATTTCAATCCATTCAAATTTTGGACCAATAATAAGGCATTCTAATCAATTTGATTAATTTGTGCACAAAGTGCTTAATCATTCTTAAGAGCTAATTAAATAAAATTGGAGCCTAATTAAAAATTTCATGAAAACTTTTTGAATACTTATTTTTGGAATGAATATTGAATATTTACATCATCAGGTGACCTCATTTCTTGGGAAGACATCCCTAGGACATAAATGCCATAAAAATCAGGATCCATGCCTCCCATGCCTCATCAATGCCCTCCATGCCTCTTAATTTCTCCTTTATCTCAAATATTTATGAGCCTATTTATCAATTTTAATTTCATAATTGGATTAATCCTTAGCCACACATCTTAATCATGAGATGGACAGTTCGGGTTGATTCTAGCCATTTGCAAAAAACTATAAATAGAGAGGCCATGAACATCATTTTTAAGCTATTTTGGTGCAAATTTATAATGCAAAAATGATTCCAAAATCCATTTAAATTAGTTTTAACATGCCAAATTGATTCCAATCCAAGCCAAGCCAAAGCCACAAGGTGCCAAGGAGAAGAGGAGATAACCAAGCCTCCTTTGATGAAGACTTCATGAGCACAAGCCGAGCAAGCCATGACAATAAGCAATTTGGAGCATCCAAGGAAGGTAAAAGAGAGTTTATTTTGAATTTTAGCTATGTGTTTTATTCATTTTTGTTAGCTAAGCTCTCCCTAGTGTCTAGGCCTAGAGATGTTATGATAGTTGGTGTGTTTCTTTCATTTTGAAACTAACACGATACTAACCATCCTCTCTTGAGCCAAATTCCTAGATCATAAAAATCACATCACAATTTCTATTGAATTCAAAATAGATATGATTCAAAAAGGATTATCTTCTAAAGTATATAAGATCATTCTATCTAAAGAATTGAAGTACTCCTATGTAGGAAAATTATGCACTGACATAGTTTGTTCTCCTAGGACTTGGAATTTTAGTTTTATTCATAGTAATCAATTTGATCATATAAAATATATAACAATAGATAACCATTCATTAGATTATCTTCATATATTTTAAGGGTTTCAATAAATGCCAACCCATCTTTCCAATTTATTTTAGAAGAAATTTCTATCATCTTATGACCCCTTTCTTGTTTATCATGATCCTTCTGATGTTCCACAAAGAAAGCTAGCTTCTTTCTAGGAAGCAATAATAGTAAATGCACCTCTTTTGGCCCTTAAAGTGACCCAAAATGATAAATGGACCTAAAAACTAATTGACCATGGATAATATAACATTATTTGGCATCAATTAACCAGGTTTTAAAATATTGGAATATATTAATTTTATATAGAAGAGTATGTAAAGGAATATAAACCTTTAGATACACCAAAAATCTATCTAGCTCGATGATTTCTTTGGGATCTCATCAGTATTTGCTTTAAAAATAAGCACCCTACTTTTTCACGAGAATTTTTTGTTCCTCAAGAACTCCTTAAAAGTATTTATCTTACTTACTCTTTAGCAAGAGTAATAAGGGGGAAAAAAATGATAAAATATATAGTAATAGAAAAAAAGGGTGAGAAAAATAGCCTTAGGAATTAAAATTGTGGATAATAACAATGATTTGTCTCCTAACATTAAGATTAAGCTTAAGGAACTTTTTGAGGCTTTAAAACACTTTCAAGAAATTGGTATCTAATTGAGATATGTGTATCCATATCATCTAATGTTAATGGATGACCGTTGGTTGCATGAAAAGACAAGAGATAATAAATTCAGGCAGTTTTTGATTGAAGGAGAAAGGGAAAATATAGATTTATTATCTGATGAATGTTTCATTTATAATAATTTATCTGAAAGTTATGAATATTTATCAAATTTATTCTTCACTAACGAAATTTTATTGAAAATTTTTAGAACGTTATTAAAAATAAAATGGCTTTCTCATAATGACATTAATTACTTATTAGTGGAAGGATTAAATAAGAATAACAAGGACTAGATCAATCAAGATTTATATTGTGACCATTTAAGAATAAGCATAGTAAAAAGAGTTCAGTTAGTTTTCTTTAAATTGTTGAGCATTATTTATTTCTCTACTATGCTTACTCAATATTTATTTTATTGTATTTATAGTATACTTTTCTCCTACCCTTTATATTTTGAGAAAGGGATACATTATTTGTTTGTAGAGGTATACAACGTCGGTATTTTTTCAAATATATTTTACAACTTCCAGATATTTCAAGAACTTCAAAGGGATTTATATAGATTCTTTTCAATTAAATTCCTTCATTCAATCTAATAATGATTAGGAAAGAAGATACATTTATTAATGTAAACCAAAAAAAAGCAATCCACTTAAATTTCTTTATTTTTTATTACTTTTTTAATAAAAGTAATTTTAATTTTATAATGCATTTTATTTCCTATTCTCATTAGTTTTTTTTTCTATCCCTATGAAACAAGAATATTAGGGCTACTAAAATGAAACATGGTAGAATAATTTAATTGTTTGACAAATTATTATTTATTCTATGTAGGAAGTGCTTGAACAAACATTATGAAATAACAAACATCATTTTTGTATTTTTTTTTAGTATCAAAAAAAGATAAGGAAATTATATATTATTTCCTAATCAATTCGATCATATTAGATCAAATTGATCAGGAAATAGGCATGACAATATATATGCCTTGAAGAGGACTCGAACCTCCATGATATTTTGAGCCTTGCATGTCTACCATTTCACCATCAAGGCATCCCAAAAGTGAATTTTATTTCATGAATAAAATATCTATCGATATTGTAATCACATATCATTATATGTGGAATAGAAATGGCTAATAAGGATAAAGTATTGGAGTATTATAATATTGATTGTAATATAAGTCATGGTCTAATTCTATTATATCATCTAATTATTTTGAATTTTTATTATCAAAAGATAATTAATATTTATAAAATTAACATATATTGTGATCAATTTTTTTTTTTCAATTCAATAGAAACCATAAGTATTATGTTACAATTAAAACTTTTGATATCATTTGGTGTACAATAATTTCTATATGTTAATCAAAAATTTGTAACCCTTAGGATTAGTAAACACTTTGAATTTGATTGACTAACTAAATCGGACTATGCTCTATACTTATCCTAACACTGATGAATGACCGCCAAAATTTTCCAAGAGATCTTGCCAAGTGTTTATTCAATTTTTGAATTTTTTTTGCTATTTTTTTACATTGAAGTAGTCAAACAGGCTTCTAACAATTGTTCAACTTTAGGAAGACCTTGAATTATATCATCATATTTTAATACTTATTATAACAAAGTTATCAATGTATCTCCTTCATAAATAATTTTTCCATAATTACCATGAAGAGTTGTTCCTTGAGTACCCAAATAGGGTTTAGCAAATCTAATGACTAAAGATTCCTCATGAACGACTATAATTTGACTAGATGCATGGAGTGGTTCATTTTTGGATATCTATACACTTTCATAAATAAATTGTCTAGGGCTAATTACTAGAAATGTTTTTTCACAAAATTTGGGTAAGGAGTACAAATTAAAATTTAGTAAATTGGAAATAATATTCCTGCATGAATCAAATTTATAAATTCCCATCTTTTCATCCATAAAATAGCATTTAGATACTTGGAAAGTATTTGTGTAAATGTCAAAAATTGAATGTTTACTTAGTAAGACCTTATTAGAAGTTATAAAATGGGAGCATGGGAAATGGATAGCAATACTATGTAAGTAACCCAAGAGATCTGACAATTTAATGATTTATCTAATTGGATCCTTTTGAATTAATTTTTTTACTATATTGAAACCTTTTGAATCATTAAATACACCAATTTGCAAAAAAACATGAGGGGAAAGAACCATAAAAGATTCACTTTTGTTATTCTCATTAGGTAATGAACGAATGGTCCCCTTACTTTTATCATTGGAAGAAAAAGGATTAGTTTGATCTAATTTGTTATGAGACATAAATTTATAACTTTATATATTTTTACCTTTTTCCATATTAAAAAAGGGGTATTTTATCAAGCTAATTTGAATCATATTGATAATGATCTTATTTGTTCTTACTAAAATAATAGAAGCATGAGCCTCTTTTATTTTTGGTTTTAATCCTTTGGCTAAGGGATTTTCAAGAGAAATCATTTTTTTCAATTGAATCACCCCTGATTATCTCCCCATATTTTATTCTTGAATTATGAATTCAAGGGTTATTCAAAATAACAAAAATATGATTTCTCTATAGAATACCTTTTCTGGGTATTCTTAGAATCAAATCAGGACAAGGGATTCTTCACTTTACCCATTCTTTATCACACCATAATGGTATGATGAGTTGATTTGTTTATTTTTTTCCCATCATATTGGGATTTTCATAAATAATGGTGGAATAAATAGATCTTTCATCTTTGTTAGATATGGTATGATCAGTTTCAGGATAACTAAAGTTTTTTCTCTTTTTTGGAAAAGTTTGAGTTAATTGCTTCATGTTTCACATGATCCACTGAATAATTCAAAAGTGATTGGTTTTTTTCAAGAATAAGTGGTGTAATATCCCCTTGATCTTGATCTTTATGAAATGAATAAAAAGGTACTACAATGGATTCATACATACCTCCTAATAATACCCATAAATGAATTATCTTTAATATAAAATTAGACATAGGGATACTCTGGTGCATTTCTCCTGTTAGGTTAGAATAGATATGTTTCTCCACTTTTTCTTTGAAGGGTGATGTTTTAGCATGAACCTCAACAATAAATTGTTTTGATTCCATGATTTGACGATTTTGAATGAAAAGCAAACTTTCTGTTGGAATGGTTAATTTTTCTACTTTATCTTGACTATCAATAGTCACACATAAACTATTATAACATATATAAGTAGGATGTCCATGACGTGTACATGTAGGATAAACTAAATTTTCATTGAAATCAATTTTTCTAATGAAAGGGGCTCGTATATGTTCTACAATATCATCTACAAATACCCCACCAATATGAAAAGTCCTTAATGTTAGTTGAGTCCTTGGTTCTCCAATTGATTGGCCTACAATAATGCTAACTGATTCTCCTAATTTGATTAAGTTTCTATGAGTAGTACTCTGACCATAGCATAATTGACAAATCCAAGATATACTTTTGCAATTAAAATGGGTTCGTATATATATGTGTGTGTGTGTGTGTGTGTGTGTGTGTGTGTGTGTGTGTGTGTGTGTGTGTGTGTGTGTGTGTGTATATATATATATATATATATATGTTGTTTTTGGAGGTTTCATAAATGATTAACAAGTTTAATCCCAATATCTTGATTGTGTGTGGCAATGCATCCCCCATTTATATATATATAGCATCTACTAACACATGATCAATTAGTTTTTATATTTTTAGAACAATTAGATTTTTTATTCTTTCTCAACCTTGAATGAAACTTACAAAAATACCTTGGATAGTTCCACAATCTGCTTTATGCACAATAATGTGTTGTACTACTTCAACAAGTCTACATGTGAATTATCCATCATCTACAATTCATATAGAAGTATCCACAACTCCTTTATGAGAACCATAATAGGAAATAATATATTCCATTAAAGAGAGTTCATGAAAATTTCCTTAAACGGGTAGATCAATAATTTTTCCTTGAGGATCTGACATTAGTCCTCTCATACCTACTAATTGGTGAACCTGATATGTACTTCCTCTATCTCTAAAGAAGGAGATCGTATATACTAGACTAAAAGGGTTAGTCATCCTAAAATTTGGATTCATTTCTCCTCTCAAAATTCACTAGTAACATGCCATAATTTGATCAATTGACGTAATTTTCCCACTGCATGTACATTCCCATTATCATGATGTTTTTCTGAAGCAAAACCTTATCACTATGCATCTTGGATAAGCCATGCTTTAGATGGTGTTGTTGAAATATCATCAATTCCTAATGAAATAGCTATATCAGTAGCTTGTTGGAAACATAAAGTCTTCAGTTGATCTAATATATGGGATGTATATGTCATTCTAAATTGATTTATGAATCTACTATTAAGTTGTTTCATATTAGTTTTATCCATCACTTTATTATAAAAGGGCACTTAGAAGGGAAAGAACACCTTGAAAAAATTAGGTTCTACCATAAGAAGAAAACCTCCCATTTGGGGTAGCAAGATTCAACAATGGGTTCAAGCCAGAAGGCTTCCTTTTATCTCTATTCCTAATTGATCTCTATTTCTACTTGATCTCTACTTCTACTTGATCTCTATTTATACTTGATCTCTATTTCTTATTATAAATGAAAGGATCATAAGACTAATAGTATTATATTTTGAATAGTGATATTTATTGTCAGATATCATAAGCCCAAAAACCTTTTATGGCTTCTTCTATTTCTTGATTAAAATGAGTATGACCAATGGTTATTCGAATGTATTTATGAATTATTTCTCCCATTCTACCTTTTCTTATTCAAAAAATTTCATGGATTTCATATAAAGTACCCAAAGATTCATATTGAACTTTTATAAGGACTTCTTAGTGCACTAGATTTATAATATGGATATCTATATCTCTCCCCCACCAGAGCCATAATAGACTGTCTAAATCAATTAATTTTTGTTGATAAGCTCTGAGTGCATCATCATAACTATAAAACAAAGGTGAAATGATATTTTTTTTTGAGTTATCTAGATAATACCTATTTTCATAAATACCTTAGTTTTTTTGAAGAGTTGATCTATAAAGTCCGAGAAGCATATCTTGAGTCAGTATGTAAATAGGATATCCTATAGTTGGATAGATAAGATTGAGATGAAAAAACATAAGTAAATGAGCTTTTACTTGAGCTTTCCTCAATAGAGGTACATGGATAGCCATCTAATCTCAATCAAAATGTGCATTAAATCTTGCACAAACCAATGGATGTAAATGAATTGCACATTCTTCTATTAAAATAGGTATAAATGCTTGTATTCCTAATCTATGTAAGGTAGGCACTCGATTTAACAATATGGGATGTCTTTGCATAATATTTTTTAAGTATGTTCCATATAATTGGTCCCCTATCTTGAATTATACTTTTAGATACTCTTAGATTATGAGTAATCTATCATTCAATTAGATTATGAATTAAAAATGCTTGAAAAAGCTCTAATGTGATTTATCAAGGTAATCCACATTGATACAATGAGAGAAGGGGACCTACCATAATAATAGAATGACCTAAATAATCAACTTGTTTTCAAAGTAAATTTTCATGAAATATTCCTTTTTTGTCTTGGATGAAATCTGATAATGATTTATAAGGTCTATCATGATTGTCTCTCAATGGTTGTCCACCGATGTCGTTATCAAAAAATGCATCTACAACTTCTTGGACTAATCTCTTTTGATCAGTTAATAAATCTAAAATTACTAATACATTATCCTTTTTAATTATGTGAATAAGAAGATTATTTCAATGGATAATTGTTTAATAAAATTCATTGAGATCCGAACTAATCAGTCCAACTTCATCTAATTGAAACATTGGCCTCAGATCAGGAGGAAGAACTCGTAATAGGGATAAAACCATCCATTATGGATCTATATTTGCTTGAATAAAATATTTAGCTAATCTCATGCATCTATCCAAAATATCATTTCTTTGAAGTTTTTGAAGTTTTCACTCATTCAATTTATCATACATCTTTTTTAATCCCTTATCAAAAACTATATCTTTTTTGGCATTAGTAGTTGTCATTAATAGTATAGATATCATTTCATCCAATCTCTTCCATTCCATTTATGAATGATAAAAAATAATTTGTAGATCTAGACCTGCTAGTTTTTCTCTGATAGCTTTTACCCCAGTGGCTATGTCTCTCTCTTGAAATAGCCAAAAATCCTAAGAGAGATAATAAGCAATAATCTGTGGCTAGGATTGATGCTCATATTTAAGTGAAACCTAAAATCACAATAAATTTGGCTTGTTATCTATGGACCTATTAATATAAACATTTGGATAGGTTATTCTAGGATTCCCCCCCCCTCAGAATTAGACATGAAATTTTCCTCTCATCCGGCTCAAGTAACTATACTAAAACTGAAAGTGATTATGTATTGCTCTATAGAAAGACTAAATAGTTACTCTTTGATCAAGTTCCAAGTTAATTATAATATTTGTTTATGATTGATATTATGACATAAATATGGAATTCTTGAGTAGTCTCCTCCATTTTGAATGATACATTTCTTTTTGAAATGCCTTCAATTCATTTGAAACTCATAAGGGATTTAACTGCTTGTATCTCATTTTATTTGATCCTATAGGTTTCTACTTTACTTCAATGGTTACAATACTATTTGAAGCAATATGTGCGATGAATAGATTCCTGTAATCATAGCTTCTTTTTGATCTTGAATAAATTAAGGATAATCTAAAATATATATTTTTTAGTCCATTCTTATTAATATAAGAAAAGAAGTGTTTTTACGAAGTCCAATTAGCAATTTTAATATACAAGATATTAACCCTAGATTCATTCCTCTTTATCAATATCTATTTACAATGCTTCTAATTTTGAGCTTCATGTTACTCTTCCCAAGGGATGTGTCAGAGCTAAGGGAACCCCAATTTGAATAGGATGATAGTTCCTATGGATTCGTATAATTAGAGTTTATGATTAAGTCACACATTGCAGTATACTGGGTCTTCTAATTCTTTGAGTTATATCTAATAGATCCACAATATAACTAGGATGCCATCTGAAATACCAAATATGAAAAACCAGACATTCTAATTTAATGTATCCCATTTGATATCTTCAAAATTGAGAATCAATAACAAGTTCAAATCCACATTGGGCACAAAAATTGGATTTTTGGTCTTCTTTTTCATTCTCAATCACTTGAGATTTTCCATATGCACAAAATCCACTTTTTTTAGGTCCAAATATTTTTTCACAAAATAATCCATCTCTTTCTAGTTTATAAGTTATATAATCTAAAGTATAGTTTGTAATCACTTCTCTGACTCTTTCTCTATTAGGTAAAATTCTTTCAGACCAAACAAGAATCTATTCGGGAGAAACTACTCCAATTCAAAGTTGTTGATGTTTATCCTAGTCACTCATAAAATAAAAATTTTAATTCATTTTGATCAAACTTCCTATCTATCTAAAAGTCTTTCTCAGATAGAATAGTATGATTCAATTCCAGAGCTAAAGATCATAGTTCTCAAATAAGTAATCAAAAAGATTATGTAAGAGTGTTAGGTTTAGGCATTGTCTCTCCAATGAGAATGGCACCAAATACTTTTTCATGAGCATCCATATGGTCAGATTTTAAAGTAAGAATCTCATGTAACATATAAGCAACACTAAAACCTTATAGATCCCAAACTTCCATTTCTCCTACTCATTGCTCTCCTTGTTTGGATTTTCCTTTCAGAGGTTGTTGTGTAACCATTGTATAAGGTCCACTGGAATGTACATGAATTTTGTCATCAACTTGATGACAAAATTTTGATATAATATATTCCTATTGTAATAGGTTGCTCAAAAATATCTCATGTTCTTCCATCAATTAATCTATGTTTTCCAGGATGATCAGGTTCAAATAACCATGGGTTAGTTGTTTTCTCACTAACTTTATAAAGTTTAGAAAACACTAGTTTTCTACAAGTTTCTCGTTTGTACCTTTAATCAAAAGGTGTTATTCTATAATGTTTATTCATTAGTTTTCCTACTAAACTAAGCAAACATTCAAAGATCTATCCAACATTCATTCATAAATGTACCCCTAATGGATTTAATACCATATCCACTAGTGTTCCATTTTGTAAATAGGGCATATCTTATCTGGGCAAAACTCTTGAAATAATATCTTTATTACTATACCTTCCAGCTACTTTACCACCCACTTGTATTTTACATTTTTTTGAAATATATACATGGACTTTTTACATAATATCACTAAAATTATCTTCTTCATGGATACATCTCACATCAATAACTCATCCTCTTACACCTTTAGGGACTCGAAAATAATTTTCTTTTCCAATGGGTGGTGCCTTAATATCAAATAAAGCTTACAATAATCTTCATTCTGGAGTATTGAATAATGAGTCTTCTTTTGATTCAAGCATTAATTTTCTCACTAAAACATCACCCATTTATATCCAAGATCCTAACATTACAAGGCCATTTTTGTCCAAATGATGGAGTAAGTAAGCATCTAAATGACAATCTATGAGAACCTGGTATATACAATATATATCACATATGTTATATAGATAACACAGTATGGATATATGCATAACACAATATATATATATATATATATATATATATATATATATATATTTATATTTATATATATATATATATGTATGTATGTATGTATGTATGTATGTATTACGTGTTATGCATATATCCATACTATGTTATCTATATAACATATGTGATATATATATATATAGTACTATAATTGTGAAACACAGCAAATATTTATCTCTTTTATTTACATCGATACTACCCAATACAAATTTCACAAGCAAATATTCACTCTTCTAGTATTTGCTTCATCAAGCCAATTTATAGACAGACTCCAATGAGATAAATTATTTATTGGTTTATTTTGCCATCCTATCAAATGGATGATTAAGATTCCTATATGATCTTAATGTAGTCACAGGTTCCATCACTCACATATCTTTATGTCAAATGGTTGTTCAAATCTACCCTTTGCAATGGAGCTCGTATTTCATTTATTAAATAATCAATTTCCTTAGTTTCCATTGACCCAAAGCTATTTTTTATAAATCCAATACATTTAATTCTAAATAGACCAAGATGACTCTTATGCTTTATCACACTGCTCTTTGGAGGTGATTTATTAACCATATAATACCATAAGGAAGAAGATTTATTTATTTCTTTTTCTCCTTCCTCATTTTTTTCTTTTCTTGCATTACCAAAGCCCTTTTTTGCTTCACAAGAGATATAGATCTTATTTATTTGTCTCTTTGTGGAAGAAAGTCTTTTGTTCATTTGATGGAACTATCTATTAAATAGTTTATTGGTTTTTAGTAATATGAAAGAAAGAATGGGTTTCTAATTATATATCATAGACCATTTCATTCTTATTTTGATTTCTCCATATTTTTAGAAAATATGGCAAAAACTTGATCTCAACAAGTCGTACACTAAGAATAACACTACTCCAAGATGATTAATCTAATTTTTATTTGATCTTATACAATTGATGATTTATAATCAATCAAATTGCAAAAAATTATTACTCATTTTTAACAAAGATCCATATTTTGATACCAAATACTCCATAAACGGTTTGAACCACATAATAACAATAATCAATTTTAGCTCGAAGGATCTATAGGGGAACTCTACCTTACATGGCTGATTCTTTACAGGATCTCTCATTTCTATTAAGATGTCCTTTGATTTTTATTTTAATACTTTGACATCTGCCTCTTCAACCAACTCAATAGCTTAATTTATTATTTTTATTATTTCAACTCTCTCCTTTAGTTGTATATAAATATATTCTTCAAGAATATTAGGTTCTCTACAAGTTTTATCAACTTTCTATATAGAAATGAAAAGTTTTCAGTTCACATAATCGATCATATTTTGTATAAGCATATTTTGCACTTTGTCTCTTAATTGCTCAATTTTTTTATCTTGACCCCATTTTCCGATGAACAAGTTGGTAAATCTGATATATATGTTGACCTTAATCAAATCAACATTTTTTACAATTTTTATACGTGTAATTCCTCCATAATTTGAGGAACCTTTTATATGTCATACATAATTTACAATGTAATTATGTATTTTTCATATTCTCATAAATCTTTAGAATAATTCCTTTGTTTAAAACAAAGACAATGATGGTTTTGAGTAAAACCAAGTGGATTTATTTGGTTTCCCATGTATTTTTATATTTTTAGTACTTTTTCCAAGTATGCTACTTGAAACATAAATGGACTATTATTCCATCATACTTTGAATATTGTGTGGGCACTCTCTCATCAATTTTGGAAACTTCTAGAATGAGAATTTAGAGGGAAATGTATCCCAAAATTGAATATGTTTTTATCCTATTAGAATATTTTGGATTGGAAATAACCTATTAATCAAATGATATTTGAGGGAAAGGATAAGTCAATATCATTTGATACATTGAAATATATATGAAATGTTTGGGAGTATGATAAATTTAATTGTATTTTCATTGGATTTTTCTTCTATGTTTCCTACATATTTCCCTTTTGTTTGAATCATTTTTATAGCAATGTCAAGTTTCTCAAATATTTAGAGTATGAGCCCTACTTTATGAAGGTAAGAGAAATCATGCAATCTTTTAAAATGCTCAGATTTTATAATAATATCTCTTGGTATGGTTGTTGGTTGACATTCCTCAATTTTGTAAATATGGTGATGGATTATAATGATATAATATTATCCCAAATATTAGAAATTTGGTATGTCAGCAATTAGAAATGGTCTTCCTAGCCTTTCAAAAAGTGTAGGAGATTGAAAAGACTTTTAAATAGATTTTTGTATGAATACGAAACGGATGATTTATTTTTGAAAGAGAAGAGATTTTTTTTAGTAAAATAATGAATCTCTCAATTTGGATCAAAATTAACTCCCCCTAATGGTTTATTTTCTCAATATTTCAAGAAAGGGAAACACCTGGGACTTCTTTACTTTAAATATCTAGCTAAAACTATTCAGCTAGGTATAATGAATTATGAGTTTGATTCCTTTTCTCTATCAGAAAGGTGGGTCTTCCATGTTTTTCAATAGTAGATTACCTCTGTGCCAACTCACCCATCTCTATCTCACCAAGTGATATTTTTCCAACTCTACCCATTATCATCTCTATCAAATTGAATTTTATTGATAGGGCCTAGGGAAATTGGATGATCGTATTTGGGCAAAAGTCTAGTAGTAGATTCTTATCTACCTTTAATAAAAATATCTCCTAAAAAATTTTTGAAGTAGGAGAGACTTCTGCTCAACTATGAAGCTGAGTATACATCTTCAACTAAGAAATCATACCTTGAGCATGAAAAGGTACTTAGGTCTCTAGGTTGGTCAGGTAGACTGCAAGACATAAATGAAAATGATTCTTATGAAAAAAATTGAAAAAATTTTGACATGATCAAGGAGAGAATTTATCTTTTGAGTATTATGAGAGAATATTTTTCCAATACATGTTTGTACTCAAATTATCAAAATTGTTGTATCCTTGCATCATATGGATTCCAAGCATTCATGAACTGAATGATCACTTCTACCTTACTACATTATTGAGGGAACTCTTTGGAGATACATATCATATTGGTGATTACAAGGAAGAAACCAATATAAAACAAAATATTATTGTTATTACTTCGACTCATATTCATAAAAAATGGATCTAGTTCTAATAACTCCTTATGGTAAATAAAGATTTGATAAATTTATCAACACTAAAAAGTTTCTTGCCCCACATTGAGAAAAGGAATTTCCTTTGCTTTTACATAACAAAGAGATTTATTTGAAAAAATATTTGAACTATTATGATGAATTTGGATTAATGACTAGGTTTTACTACATTATACTTGGCAAATCTTGCCAATGACATCTGGCTAATTAGTATTAGCCGAAACACTTCAGCTATAATCAATAGGATAATTGGAGAAGCTATGTATAGACTAAGTTGGGCTCCAAACAATTTTAATTTTTAATTTAGTAATATTTATAAATTACTTCCTTATAAGATAGGAAAAATTATTATACAAAATAAACTAACATATTACAAGAATTTCCTAAATCTTAGAATGGACTTACAGGGTCAAAGGGCATACTATTTGCATTACTAGTTTTTAGAACCTTCAATTAATAGAATAGATGTGGAGGAATTAACCATATTCCATCATATTTTAGGTTTCTTGGCTAGATCAGTAGCTCAATATTGTTGGTTTCTATCAGAATCAAATAGAGATAATTGGACTTTTGTTTATCTTTTCATTGCAAATGATTTTGCTCTAGCTTCCAGTATTGTATAGAGTCTTCTAGAAGAGTTTCTATGGTTGGTAATAATACATCAAAATAATTTTGATAAAAAACACATCATAATTACTCCTCAATTCAAAAGAGATATGATGCAAAAACGATTATCTCATATATTATACAAGATCATTCTATCTAAATGATTTATGTACTACTACGTAGGATAATTATGCACTAACGTAGTTTGTTCTCCTAGGACTTAAAATTTTAGTTTTATTCACAGTAATTGATTCGATCATATAAATGATATAATAATAGATAACCCTTTATTTTATTATCTTCATCTATTCATAGGGTTTCAGGAAAGGCCAACCCATCTTTCCAGTTTGTTTTGGAAGAAATTTTTATCATCTTATGACCCCTTTCCTGTTTATCATGATCCTTCCAATGTTCCACAAAGAAAGCTAGATGATTTTTAGGAAGAAAGATCATTATACAATAGGTTTAAAAATATGGTAATATATAAATTTAATATATAAGATTATGCAAAGGAATATAAACCTTTAGATACACCAATAATCTATCTAGCTCGGTGATTTCTTTGGGATCCCATGAGTATTCACTTTAAAAATAAGCACCCTACTTTTTCATGAGGAGAACTTTTTGTTCCTCAAGAACTCATAAAAAGGATTTATCTTACTTAAACTTTATCAAGAGTAATAAGGGGCATTAAAAAATGATAAAATATATAGTAAGAAAGAAAAGGGTGAGGAAAATAGCCTTAGGAATTAAAATTGTGGATAATAACAATGATTTGTCTCCTAATATTAATATTGAGCTTAAGGAACATTTTGAGGCTTTCAAACGCTTTCAAGAAATTGGTATCTGATTGAGATGTGTGTATCCATATCATCCAATGTTAATTTATGACCATTGGTTGCAAGAAAAGACGAGATAATAAATTAAGACAATTTTTTATTGAAGGAGAAAGGGAAAATATAGATTTATTATCTAATGAATGTTTCATTTATAATAATTTATCCAAAAGTTATGAATATTTATCAAATTTACTCCTCACTAATGGAATGTTATTGAAAATTTTCAAGACATTATTAAAAACAAAATGGCTTTCTCAGAATGACATTAATTGCTTATGAGTGAAAGGATTGAATAAGAATAACAAGGACCAAATCAATCAAGATTTATATTGCAACCATTTAAGAATAGACATGGTAAAAAGAGTTAAGTTAGTTTTCTTTAACTTGTTAAGAATTAATTATTTCTCTACTATTCTTACTCAATATTTATTTTATTGTAGTTATAGTATACTTTTCTCCTAATATTTTTATTTTGAGTAAGGGATACGCCATTTTTTTGTAGAGGGATACAACATCAGTATATTTGTTAAATATATATTACAACCTCTAGATCTTTCAAGACATTGAAAGGGATTTATATAGATTCTTTTCAATTTAATTTCTTTATTCAATCTAATAATGATTAGGAAAGAAGATACATTTATTAATGTAAACCCAAAAATAAGCAATCCACTTAAATTTGTTTATTTTCTATTACTTTTTTAATAAAAGTAATTTTAATTTTATAATGCATTTTCTTTCCTATTCTCATTCTCTTTTTTATAGCCCTATGAAACAAGAATATTAAGGATACTAAAATGAAACATGGTGGAATAATTTAATTGTTCAATGAATTATTATGTATTCTATGTATGAATTGCTTGAATAAACATTATAAAATAATAAACATCATTTTTGGAATTCTTTTTGTGTATCAAAAAAAGATAAGAAAATTATATATTATTGCTTGATCAATTTGATCATATTATATCAAATTGATTAGGCAATAGGCATGACAATATATATGCCTTGAAGAGGACTCAAACCTCCACGTTGTTTAGCATGAGGTTTTGAGTCTCTCATGTCTACCATTTCACCATCAAGGCATCCCAAAAGTGAATTTCATTTCATGAATAAAATATCTATCGATATTATAATCACATATCATTATATGTGGAATAGAAATGGCTAACAGAGATAAATTATTTGAATATTACATTATTGATCCGTAATATAAGTCATGGTCTAATACTATTATATCATCTAATTATTTTGAATTTTTATATTTCATTAACTATGTAGCAATCTGCATCCTTATAAATTATAAGTATAATTACTCAATCCATCAATATAGACTTAGATTCATAAATTATAAGTCTGCATACTAGTAGATATTCTAATTCATATTAAGTATACCAGCTCATCAATACATATAATTATGCACCCATTAATTATAAAAGATCGGTGTATGATTATATACGGTATAAAAAATCCATATACTAGCAAGATTTACTTTATATAGTTGCTACAGTCCATACATATCTTGCTTCCCTAAGTTATTGCTTTATCTTAACATATTCTACTTATATATATACACATATTGAATTGTTAGGAAGTATATCAGATTACTACATATTTAATATAGAATGTTGCATGGTAATATAAGTCATTGTAGATTTAGTACAAATTATTGGATGATTAGTTCAAGTTAATATAGATTTAGTAAAGTCGCTACAAATTAATACAAGTTTTTGCACTACAATTATGAATCGATGCCCTATAATTATGAGTTGTTGCATATATGAACCTATGGTAGAGGATTATCTTAAATTTGTATTACTATACCAACTACGATACATTTGATCATAAATGAGTTCTTATTATAATGAACTTATTTTTGATCTTAAGGTTATAGAAAATATATTATTTCAATATATTATTGGATATATAATTAGGTTCGTTGTAATTACAAATTCCATAAGTTTGATAATAAATATAATGTATATTATATACAGTGATAAACACACAACAACACACACACACACACACACACACATGGTATTTATGTGTTTTTATAATCTCAACAAACTTATAAGAGTTTATTTATACAATTCACATAATCACACATAACATAAATACATCACCTACCTCTCAATTCTAACCTGGATTTGCTTAGTATTGAGAAGATCTTCTTTGCACAACTCTCACCTTCTTTTCTTCTCTTCCAATCACCTTCACACTCTGCTACACCTAATCCTCCTTACCTTTTGCCTAGTTTTCTCCCTCTTTCTTTCCAAAAGCTCTACTTATAAAACATGGCATACTTCTCTTTTTAGATTTTTATTTTTGCTTTTGTTTTTCTTTTTATTTTATTGTATTAATTTACTTTTGTCTTTCTCCAATTTCAAACTTTTACTTATTAATTAATTAATTATTGTTTTTTATTTTATTTTCCTTTTTCCTAAATTTTCCTCTTAAAAAATGAACTATCATATTTTACTAATTATAATAATCAATATCTATTTGCTAATTAAATTAGCATCTTAGATGTCAAAATGGTTTAATGATAGTTTCAAAAATCCATAACCTTGAATTTAATCTAATTACATAAATCTCCAAAATATTAATGGACATATACACATGTCACACAAGATAAATAACCATTTAAACTATGCTAGCAACCACACATATTGTATTCCATATACAAACAATAAATTAACACTCAATTATCCATGTGTAAACACTATTTAAATACAAATGACATTAATATGCACTATGCTAATCATTTTATTATGTATCTAACATGTCCTAAATATTATGATGTGTGTAGGGTTCTAGTTGATTTCTCTGTTATCCTCTGACATTTTCATCTATGTCACCCTCTCTGATGATGCTCTACCTTCATCATATTATGAGGGATGAGTTCTCCTGCATCAACCTCACAATAAGAAAGTAGTTAGATCATAAAAATATGATATACATACATCATAAAATATAAGTGAAATAACAAATCTACATGTTCATAATGTAAACAATTACAATATAACTACTCATAGCAGTGTATCATGCAACCTAAGAAATATCAAACTATCCCATAATAGCATATATCTCAAATCTTAATCAAATTAAATTAATCAACTATAAATATCCATGGATATTCAAATAGTTTTCATAGTGAAGAATCAGGATGTAACATCCTTCCCCCTAAAGCTAATCATCATTCTGGATGACTCTTATTCAAACATAAGTTCTGAACTAAAAATATTATTCAATAGAGAAATATCAAAGTAGAAAGTATCAAATTAATCAAATAAATGTGAAATTCCCCTATATAACTCATTATAGTCTTTCCAAATAGTATTATTCTCATAATATTAGTCCCATAATAATTTGTTCTATGGCATCTCTGTTAGGATTGTGGAGCTAAAAGCTTCACTGATGCAAACAGGAGAGGAGGTTGCTGAAGATTGCAGAGAAGTTGGGGTCGGTCTGATCAGCCGACGTCGGCAGGATAGCAAAGGGAAGCAACCGACGTCGGTCATATATCGGCCGACGTCGGTCACCTCCAGGCAGACAGGGACCGACGTCGGTCGCCTGTGTGGTTCGACTGTGAGCTATTTATGGGCAGTTAGCTAACGAACCAAGTGTTTGCATGATGAGTGCTAATTTTAGACTCATAGCTGTGGATCTAATTATTGTAATTAGATGTCTAATTATTGTTTGATGAGATCTATATAATAGACTCATGGTTGTATTGGAAAAGTGTGCTAGAGAGTAAGAGAGCATAATTATAAGCTCCTTCTATGTGTGAGGTAGAGCAATGGTGCGTTCCTCCTAGTGCCACAGTACCAGGTGTGTTGGTGCTGGATTGGAGAGCCAGCTGGGTTCTTCAGGAGTGTAGGATCTTGGTCACAGTTGCATGGCCTATATAGGAGATATACATGGTAAGTAAGATCGTTGATCTGTAGGTGTATGTGTGTGCAAGGTCGAGGTTCACAGGGGAGCAGAACCGTTGTTTAATTTGCAGGTGTGCAAGGTCATATAGACAGCAACACAACAGGGTGCAGTATCAGGCAGGATCTACTTGGAGTACAGGTGTGTACTCGGATAGAGCAAGAGAGGAAGGCAAGAAAGTTCCTTCCATAAGTATGGTCTATTGAATTGTAGGTTATTGCAGGTTCATGGGAGATCTACTTGAAGTACATTGAGTACTTGTGGAGCACGTGGAGTGCTTGTGGAGTGCGTGGAGCACTTGTGTTATGCGTGGAGCATGGGAGGTGAACACCAACTCTGTATTTGAGTTGGGTGTTGGGACCTGTGAGAGGGAGAGCTTTGGGGAGAAGAAGTACTGTTCACTTGAGGTGTGGGAAACCTTTGTAAGGTGGTGGAGAAGAAGTGGCATCTTCTTTATTGTATTCTTTTCTGTATAAAGTGTTAATACAAGTTGTGTATTGTCTCTCATATGCTGTGTTATTCTGAATTCTAGTTACTTGGTGAATCTGGTTTATTTTCGCATATTAAGTTGTTTGAAGTTTGGTAATCAATTGTATGTTTCCGGTTTCGCATCCTGACAAGTGGGATCAGAGCATGTTTGTTGTTCTAGATTCCTGACAAGTGGTATCAGAGCTAAGGTTGCAGGAAGCAGGTTGTGTTTTGATTACAGGGCACTCTCAGGGGTCTCTGATTGAGTGGGAGTAGAGCAACGGCAGATCAAAGTAAGCTAAGAATGGAGGAGTTGAAAAGCACAGACGGTTACTCACGGTCTGATGGAAAGAAAGAGCAGGTAAAAGAACATTGTTGGTTGGTAACAGATCAGCATGAAGAAACTGAAGATACAGATGTAGCAGGTGTTGTTGCACAGGATGTGTTTGCAGATTTCTTGGATAAAGTTGAATCTTGGATAAAAGATTCGGTTGCCTCTTTCCATGCAGCCCCAGGTAGAGGAGCTGGTAAGCCTTGCCAAAGAATTGGCAAAGGGGAAGTGAAGCTGAAATTGCAGGCGGCCAACACACAGGTGTTGATGAAGGTCATGCAGGTCCCAGGTTTGAAGATATGGCTAATTTCTTCAGAAAGATTGGGTGATGAGAGATGCATAAGAACTCTCACAGCGGTAGCACTTGAATTACCTGGTGGTAAGAAAATAGGTATACTTTATCTACTTGTTTATATTACTGATTCTTCTTCTATTGCGGAGACGTGGCTTCGTAGGCTTGGTCACATGAGTAGGAAGGAGATGCATGTTCTTAAGCGGAAGATAGATATATTTGATAGGCTTAAGAACTAGAAAGCCTTGGTGTTCTTGGAGGAGATGGCGGACAGAGTTCAGTGGATGAGGCTGGATACATCTGAGCAGGGCAGTTTGGACATGGAGATTGATCCAAAGGAGCTCACGGGTAAAAAGTCATCACTCACAGGCGAACACAGACACCGATGTCGGTCAGGAGGAACCGGCGTCGAACAGACAGGTGCCGATGTCGGTCATGTGCAGACCGAAGCTGGCAGTATCGGGCAGGGTAAGACCGGTGTCGGTCATGGGACCGACATCGGCAGTATGTAAGACCGATGTCGGTCAGGAGGACCGACGTCGGCAATAGGGACACCAGCACTGGCAAGTTGGTAGTCAGGTACAAACGCATGGAACCGACGTCGGTCGGATGCAGACTGTGGAGTGACCGAGGTCGGTCACTGTAATGAATTTTGGGTGGACAGCATGTTGTCAAGGAGTCTCAAACACCCATACGGAGGACTGAAGGCGTAAGTAGGCCCTCAAATTCGTGTTCCTCTTCTTCATACTTGTTGCTGATTGTAAAGCAGGAAGGATCTAGGAAACAGGTGTGAGCTAGGCAGGATTATGATGCAGAACCAGACGGGTGTCTTGGTAGGTTTGCCAGCTAGATGAAAGCACAGAGACGAATGGATGCCTTAGTAGAATAATAGAGAGAACGGATACGTGAGACGGAAGACCAGGGATATGGTCTTGAGGGAGCTGCAGGATAGTTGTACCAGGTTTTGACAGGTGGAGGACGAAGCATGGCTTCAGTCGATGTCAGGGTAACTACTGTGGTTCGACTTACCAGGAGGATGATGGTCATGACATCATTCTGTTACTGTATGTGGACAGTATGTTTTGCTATAGCAGGTTTGTACATACAGGATTTTTTGCTGAGCTAAGGGTAAGATTAGTTCAGTGGCATGTCATGAGGAGTTTGGAGCAGCGGAATTCTTTGACATGGGAGGCATGGAGATCACAGGTTGATTTTGTCTTGAGTGGGAGCTAATGTGAATTAGGTATTGGCAAGGTTCGGGATGCAGAACCAGAGCACACTAAGCGCTGGACAGGTACAGTGTTCGAAATCACATGAGGTCTGGTATAGACCTGAGTATTCCCATGCAGTGGGAGCTGTCAGAGTTAGGAGCCAATTCAGGGAAGTGGGTTCTCAGGTTTTCTGAGAGGGACCGGCAGCAGGTGTTGCTATGCAGGGTCAGGACTTCACTACATGGATTTGTAGGTTCGGATGTGGCAGGGTACTCGGATGACAGGAGGTACATCACAGGTTGTGTGGTGTGTTGTCTTCAGGTTGGAGCTTGAAGAGGGATACAAACCAGGAAATAGATTAGACAGAGTACAGGTACAGGTACAGTGCAGCTGTTTATCTCCAAGTGGGAGATTGTTAGGATTGTGGAGCTAAAAGCTTCACTGATGCAAACAGGAGAGGAGGTTGCTGAAGATTGCAGAGAAGTTGGGGTCGGTCTGATCAGCCGACGTCGGCAGGATAGCAAAGGGAAGCAACCGACGTCGGTCATATATCGGCCGACGTCGGTCACCTCCAGGCAGACAGGGACCGACGTCGGTCGCCTATGTGGTTCGACTGCGAGCTATTTACGGGCAGTTAGCTAACGAACAAGTGTTTGCATGATGAGTGCTAATTTTAGACTCATAGCTGCGGATCTAATTATTGTAATTAGATGTCTAATTATTGTTTGATGAGATCTATATAATAGACTCATGGTTGTATTGGAAAAGTGTGCTAGGGAGTAAGAGAGCATAATTATAAGCTCCTTCTGTGTGTGAGGTAGAGCAATGGTGCGTTCCTCCTAGTGCCACAGTACCAGGTGTGTTGGTGCTGGATTGGAGAGCCAGCTGGGTTCTTCAGGAGTGTAGGATCTTGGTCACAATTGCATGGCCTATATAAGAGATCTACATGGTAAGTAAGATCATTGATCTGCAGGTGTATGTGTGTGCAAGGTCGAGGTTCACAGGGGAGCAGAACCGTTGTTTAATTTGCAGCTGTGCAAGGTCATATAGATAGCAACACAACAGGGTGCAGTATCAGGCAGGATCTACTTGGAGTACAGGTGTGTACTCGGATAGAGCAAGAGAGGAAGGCAAGGAAGTTCCTTCCATAAGTATGGTCTATTGAATTGCAGGTTATTGCAGGTTCATGGGAGATCTACTTGAAGTACATTGAGTACTTGTGGAGCACGTGGAGTGCTTGTGGAGTGCGTGGAGCACTTGTGTTATGCGTGGAGCATGGGAGGTGAACACCAACTCTGTATTTGAGTTGGGTGTTGGGACCTGTGAGAGGGAGAGCTTTGGGGAGAAGAAGTACTGTTCACTTGAGGTGTGGGAAACCTCTGTAAGGTGGTGGAGAAGAAGTGGCATCTTCTTTATTGTATTCTTTTCTGTATAAAGTGTTAATACAAGTTGTGTATTGTCTCTCATATGCTGTGTTATTCTGAATTCTAGTTACTTGGTGAATTTGGTTTATTTCCGCATATTAAGTTGTTTGAAGTTTGGTAATCAATTGTATGTTTCCGGTTTCGCATCCTGACAAGTGGGATCAGAGCATGTTTGTTGTTCTAGATTCCTGACAATCTCCATATTATACAAACAAGGTTTGAGAGCATTATTTATTCTAAATGGTTCCATCATGACCACTCTGAGGTCCAAAAATTTCAAGACATGCCTATATACTATAGGACTGACCATTTTTAACACCTCAAAAGGTCCCACATATCTCATTGAAATTTTTACTAACTTTCATAATGCACATGAGATCATCATAAAATCCAAAAACAAATGGATAGGGAGAATTCCACAAAGCCTCCTGGCTCCTCTGCACATCTCTTTATCCTAGAGATTTTTTTTTTCTCATTATAGAGAAAATTATTTAGGGAACCTAGAAAAAATGATGTGAATAAGTAAATAGCATTGCTAATCCATGTAGCATCAAGTAAGTATAACATGTCAATACTATCACAACTCCACGTAGCTCCTGACAAGTATGATGATGAATAAGAACTAGAAATACTACATTTCCAATGTATATTATATTTCCAATGTATATTACATTTTAAAATTAAGGGATATGCATTCCATAGTATACATATGTATAGTCATATGACTAAATTTAATAAGTCTATTTACCAAATCTTAGATTTGACAAGTTCCCCTTATCGAATCCAAACTCAATAAATTTGACAAGTCCATCTGTCAAATCTTGATCTGACAAGTTCCCCTTGTTAGATCCAAATTTAGTAACTATCAATTCAATGTGAGACTAAATAAGATCCACTCCCATCTCTTAGCACTCGCATTCCTAATTCACCACTCTTTCCTTAGGTCTCCATGACCTAATGATCTCCAAAATATGTAAAATTTTTAATGAATCACAAATATATACTAATAAATCCTAGAAATAAATAATATATGCTAAATAATTTATATGTACCAACATACATTACAAGAAAAAATACGCAATCTTCCATAATTGTATTAATTTGCCACTAGCCAAACATAACTCGTACACATTTCATAGCTTAACCTATGTGTTATATTCATAGCTAAGAGGAAATAATGTTAAAATTATCATAACATACAAAGGCTAAGGATCACACCATCCTTACAATCTTATAAAGGTAACAAGTGAGACAATGTCTCCTTGCTTGCTCAGCTAGTACACAACAAGTTAAAAGTTTATCTCAACCCTTTTAGACTAGCAATATGTTTTACACATCCTATACCCTACTCATTTCCAATGAAAGTTACATAAATATCTCTTCAAAAAACATGCTTTAAGAAAAAAATAAATTATATCAATCTAATCAAGGGTATGTAATAACATAACAATTATAATTAGCTTGTAATTCTTAATCTATAATCAATATAAATTCAAGGTTTTCCGCTCCATGTGGTCTAGATACATATGTTAGATAAAGTAGTGACTTTAAAAAGTCACAAGTAGAAAGTAGAGAACTAACATCTCAATAACAAAATGTTAAGGTGTGGAGCTAAAAGCTTCACCAAATGAGCGAGTTTGAAAGTTGCAAGAATTACATAGTCACCGGTGTCAGTCAGGAGTGATCGACGTCGGTCAAGAGTCGACCAGGAGATGTCAGCATCGGTCATGGATCAGTCGACGTCGATCACAGGTAAACAAGCAGGAACCGGTGTCGGTCACCTGTGCATCTAGAATGGTATTTTCATGGACAGAACAGAATGTTTGCATGGTAGGATTAAGTGTTAGTCTTAAGTCTGCATCTCTATCTTTAGTAAGACTGTTTAGAGCCCTTGATTAGGAGGTGCATCTAATGGCTGTAAGTGTATGCTCATGTTTCCTAATTATTATATATAGGATTAGATCTTCTTAGCTTATTGAATTGAACAGTACAAAATTGTATATGTGAATCATTCTAGGTTGTTGGAATTGATTGTAATTGAGAGAGAAAGCTCTTGAGGGAAAGAGATCTAGAAAGAGATCTGTACATTTGAGAGAGGTGTTGAAGAAAAGAAGTTTCTTCAATTGTATTCCTTCTGTAAAGAGTTTAATACAAGTTTTTAGAGTGGTTTCTTGTATCTCTTGTTCTTTGCTATTTTTGATTCTAGTTACTTATCATTCTAGTTTAATTCTACTTTTAATTGCTTTCACATAGTAATCAACTTTGTTGGTTGATCCCCAATAAGTGGTATCAGAGCTCAAGGTGACTAACAGGTGTTTCAGATCTGGTTAGTGTGTATTGATTATAGGGTACTCACAGGGATTTTTGTTTGAGTGGGAGAAAGCAATGGCAGAAGAAAGTAAACTGAGAATGGAGAAGTTCAATGGCAAGAATTACCAACATTAGAGAATGCAGATAGAGGATTATCTGTATCAGAAAGATCTATACTTACCATTAGGTGGAGTTTTAAGGAAGCCCACAGACATGGATGATGAAGAATGGGAAGTTCTTGATAGAAAGGCTCTTGGATCTATAAGATTGAGTCTAGCATCTACTGTGATATCTAATCTATCATAGGAAAAGTCAATAGTAGAGTTAATGACTACTTTAGCAAATTTATATGAAAAACCCTCAACTTCAAATAAGGTATATCTTATGAAGCAATTATTTAATTTGCAAATGCAGGAAGGTGGATCTGTATCTAATCATCTAAATGATTTCCATGGAATTGTAAATCAATTAAATTCAATCAAAATAGTGTTTGATGATGAAATTAAAGCTCTTTTAATATTATGTTCTTTGCCTGAAAGCTGGCATAGCTTGGTAATGGCAGTTAGTAATATTGCATCTACTTCAAATATTTTAAAAGTAGAGGATATTGTTAGTGTAATCTTGAATGAAGAAATTCACAAGAAAAACATAGAGGAAACATCAGGGAACGCTTTAAGTTTTGAGAGCAGGAGAAGGCAAAAAGAGAAGAGCAAGAAAGGGAGATCAAGGTCTAAGTCAAAGATGAGAGGTAGATCCAAATCTAGAAATGGCAGGAGGATAGCTTGCTGGAATTGTGGAAAGATAGGGCACATAAGCAAAGATTACTGGTCAAAGCCTAAGGAGGATAATCAGCATGAAGATAAAGAAGAAGCAAAGGTTGTAGGTATTGCACAAGATGCTCTTATATTTTCTTTGCAAAATAATATAAAATCTTGGGTTTTAGATTCTGGTGCATCTTTTCATGCTACCCCTAATAGAGGATATTTTAGTGACTATGTCCATGGAGATTTTGGAATAGTGTATTTAGGGGATGATGAGCCTTGTAAAATTGTTGGAAAAGGAAAAGTGCAGCTAAAAATGCAGAATGGAAACACATGGGTGTTGAGAGACGTCATGCATGTTCCCAGCTTGAAGAGGAATTTGATTTCTATAGGAAAGTTAGGGAATGAGGGTTATACAGTAACTCTCACAGCTGAATCTTGGAAGGTGACCAAGGGTGCACTTGTATTGGCCAGAGGTAAGAGAGTAGGTACTCTCTATTTATTTAATTGTGTTATTAATAATTCTCCTTCTGTATTATCTACTTCAGATGTGGATGCAAAGTTGTGGCACTCTAGGCTCGACCACATGAGTGAGAAGGGAATGTCCATTCTTAAGTCAAAAGGTAAGCTTTCAAATTTAAAAAGCATAGATCTAGATTTTTGTGAGCACTGTGTTTTTGGGAAACAAAAGAGAGTGAGTTTTCTCAAAACTAGGTCAACAAAGAAGAAGCACAAGTTACAGCTTATTCACGCAGACGTGTGGGGACCAGCTCAGGTTGCTTCCATTGGAGGATCATAGTACTTTGTCTCTTTCATTGATGATGCTACAAGAAAGGTATGGGTCTATTGCATAAGGAAGAAATCTAATGTTTTTGACACTTTTAAGATTTGGAAAGCTATGGTTGAGAATGAAATAGGCAAGAGATTGAAGTGCCTGAGATCTGACAATGGTGGTGAGTTCTGTAGCTATAAGTTTAACTGGTATTGTTATATGCATGGGATCCATAGGCAAAGGATGATTCCAAAGACACCTCAGCAAAATGGATTTGCTGAAAGGATGAACAGAACAATAATGGAGCATGCAAGGTGTATGAGATTGCATGTTGGTTTGCCCTTAGAGTTTTGGGTAGAAGCTGTGGATACTATAGTGTACCTAATTAATAGAGGACCCTCTACAGCTCTAGATGGTGGGATTCTAGAATAGGCATGGATAGGTAAAAAAGTAGATCTCTCATTTCTCAAAGTTTTTGGTTGTGAAGCCTTTGTGCACATTGATAAGGAAAATAGAAAGAAGCTGGATGCTAAGTCTATGAGGTGCACATTTATTGGCTATGGCTCTGATGATTTTAGATTTAGGTTTTGGAATCTAGGAACTAACAAAATAATTAAGAGCTGTGATATTGTTTTCAATGAAAAAGTGATGTATAGTGATTAGCTCAAGAAGCTGAATCAATTTGGGCATAGCAATGGAGAATTGGATGAGGTGACAGTCCAAAATGAGCTCATGGAAAAAATTAATCACAGACAGGAAAACACAGAGACCGACGTCGATCAAGTAGGAACTGACATCAACAATACAAGAACCGATGTCGATCATATAGTGATCAACGTCAGCCAGGCAGGAACCGAGGTCAGTCATGTGGAACTGACGTCAGCCAGTTACAGGCCTGGAGGTGACCGAGGTTGGTCACTGTCAAAGAATTTGGGTGGACAGCATGTTGTGAATGAGTCTCAAACGCCCATCAGGAGGTTAGAAAGGGTAAGTAAACCTCTAATTCGACATTCCCCTTCATTATTCTATTTATTGCTTACTGATGGTGGAGAACTAGAGAGTTTTGATGAAGCAATACAGGTGGAATCCAAGAATCAGTGGGAGCTAGGTATGAATGAGGAGATTGATTCCTTGAAAGAGAACCAAATGTGGGATTTGGTTGAGTTGCCAGCAGGAAAGAAGACATTAAAGAATAGACGGATCTACAGATTAAAGGAAGGTGAGAATGGACAGATGAGATATAAGGCCAGATTGGTAGTGAAAGGATTTGCATAAAAACTAGGTAGTGACTTTGGTGAGATTTTTTCTCCTATTGTTAAAATGACTTCTATATGGATTGTATTGTCTTTAGTTGCTATTGAGGATTTGCATCTTGAGTAGCTTGATGTTAAGATAGTGTTTCTTCATGGAGATTTGGATGAAGAAATATATATGGATCAGCCAAAAGGATTTGAGGTCAAAGGTAAGGAGAAGTTAGTGTGCAAATTGAAGAAAAGCTTGTATGGCCTCAAGCAAGCTCCTAGACAATGGTATCTAAGATTTGACAGGTTTATGACTGAGCATGGCTACAGTAGGTGTCAATTTGACCATTGTGTGTATTTTAAGAGATTGGATAATGGTAGATATATTATTTTGTTGTTGTATGTAGATGATATGCTGGTTGCAAGATCACACATGCAGGATATCTCTGAGCTTAAGG
Source organism: Torreya grandis (assembly GCA_037957365.1). Lineage (NCBI taxonomy): Eukaryota > Viridiplantae > Streptophyta > Pinopsida > Cupressales > Taxaceae > Torreya > Torreya grandis. The sequence continues at coordinate 397,174 of JARHVA010000975.1, read as the reverse complement.
TGAAATTAGCTCACACATTTGCCATGAAGGATTTGGGAGCAGTAAAGAAAATCCTTGGCATGAGTATCAAGAGAGACAAGAAAAATCATAGGTTGATTTTGTCTCAAGAGGATTATGTGAACAAGGTGTTGAAATGGTTCAATATGCAGGATGTGAAATCGGTAAGCACACCTTTGGCTGGACATTTTAAATTGAGTAAAGAACAATGTCCTAATTCACATGATGAGGTAGAGTACATGAGTAAAGTTCCATATTCTTTCGTAGTAGGGAGTTTAATGTATGTAATGATTTGTACTAGACCGGATATTGCCCAAGCAGTGGAAGTTGTTAGTAAGTATATGGCCAATCCAGGAAAGGAGCACTGAAAAGCAGTTCAATGGATCCTTAGATATCTGAGAGGAACCAGCAATAGGCATTTGTGTTATGGAGGTTCAGATACTTCTCTACATCGTTATGTAGATTCAGATATGGCAGGTGATTTGGATGGCAGGAGGAGCACCACAGGATATGTTTTCACTATTGGTGGAATGGCGGTTAGCTGGATATCAAAGTTGCAGAAGGTTGTTGCCTTGTCAGCTACAGAAGTAGATAATGTTGCAGTCACAGAGGCTAGCAAAGAGATGATATGGATGACACGGTTCATGGAAGAGCTAAGAAAGGAGCACAAGAGTTGCAAATTATATAGTGGTAGTCAGAGTGTAATTCATTTGGCTAAGAATTCAGCGTTTCATTCAAGAACAAAGCATATAGAGCTTAGGTACCACTTCATTAGACAGGTATTGGAGGATGGTGAGTTGAAGCTAGAGAAGATCCATACAGATAAGAACTCTGCTAATATGTTAACCAAGCCAGTAACAAAGGAGAAGTTGAATCTTCATTCAACTTTTATTGGTCTTCATGATTGAGTTTAAAGATGGATGAGCTAGAAGATGTTGTTCTATAGGTACTGGTGCAGTTGTTTATCTCCAAGTGGGAGATTGTTAAGGTGTGCAGCTAAAAGCTTCACCAAATGAGCGAGTTTGAAAGTTGCAAGAATTACACAGTCATCAGCGTCGGTCAGGAGTGACCGACGTCGGTCAGGAGTCGACCAGGAGATGCCAGCATCGGTCATGGATCGGCTAACGTCGGTCATAGGCAAATAGGCAGGAACCGGTGTCGGTCACCTATGCATATAGAATGCTATTTCTGTGGATAAAACAGAATGTTTGCATGGTAGGATTAAGTGTTAGTCTTAAGTCTACATCTCTATCTTTAGTAAGACTATTTAGAGCCCTTGATTAGGAGGTGCATCTAATGGCTGTAATTATATGCTCATGTTTTCTAATTATTATATATAGGATTAGATCTTCTTAACTTATTGAATTGAACAGTACAGAATTGTATATGTGAATCATTCCAGGTTGTTGGAATTGATTGTAATTGAGAGAGAGAGAGCTCTTGAGGGAAAGAGATATAGAAAAATATCTATACATCTGAGAAAGGTGTGGAAGAAAAGAAGTTTCTTCAATTGTATTCCTTCTGTAAAGAGTTTAATACAAGTTTTTAGGGTGGTTTCTTGTATCTCTTGTTCTTTGCTATTTCTGATTCTAGTTACTTTTCATTCTGGTTTAATTTCACTTTTAATTGCTTTCACATAGTAATCAACTTTGTTGGTTGATCCCCAACACAAAACTCTTAGATACCCTCACATGGTATAAAGATAACATCACAACCCAAGTTGCCATAATCAATAACTACTTTCCAAACTTGTAAAAGTAGTATCATAACCTACTTCCACAACCATAAAGAAAATAATAATCTTCAAATATGTAACAACTCATCCAATCCTACAACTTCTATCTCAACAAGAAGTATAAAACATTATCCCACAAACTCAAGGGAATAAGGTTAAAACAACATTTCAAAAACAAGTTTCCATTTAAGGGAACACTAAATCAACATCAAGAAAATATGAATCCTCTCAGTAGCTTATAATGATGTTAAAGGAGAGTGAAAAAGTAATAAATCACTTCCATGCTAATTATGAGAGATGACACTTCTTCCTGATCCACATAAACATAGGGTTGCCAATCAAAAAACAAACTCCAACCACATAGGAATTCTCTACTAGATAACTAGGATAATTCCCACCACACTAGGTGGTTCCAATCTAAAAATGGTCTTATAAGATTTTCCCACTCTTTAGATTAGTGTATATAAGACACAAAGCTAATGTATATATAATTAAGTGAGAAGTATCCCATGCTTAATAAACACTCACAACACACACAAAAATGAATGTGACTTGATCACTAAGAAAGGATGTAATCACTCTCAAGTTGTTTGATCTAAGTGATCAAAATATGATAGGGATCTCTTGTTCACAACTCATGAGCTATGATATGTACTCACCTACCCAAACCTCATATATAATCATCACCATTGAGACACTCAATAACGAAACCTTTAACAACTCTAAAAGGGTACGAGTGCTCCTAAGGGTACACACTTAATGTACCAAACACATTATACTATTCTCCTTTCTAATAAATAGAAGGATACAAAAATGCTAATGGACTCATTAGGTCTTAGATTTTCAGCCACAACCCTGATACCACAGGTAACAACTCCACTAGATTTGACATATAAAACATGATTTTATTTTAAATTAAAAAACATATACTTAAAATATATTACACTATGAGAATATAATTAGTGATCATATAAAATAATCTAAGTATAATAACTGTAAATGAAGTATGATATATCATACATTAATAATCACTATTATCATAAGAAACACATCATAATATAAATATATAAAGTAATTTCAATTAGCCAATAATGGAAGATACATGTCTATAGCCACTATTGTCAATGTTCAATAAGTAATTATAGATCATCCTGATAATGTTTTAATAACAAATATAATACAATAAAATGTAAATCTATAAGATACATGGCTCCCTCGAGCGTAAGCTTGCTGAACTCTGTAGTATCTATGGTAATATCAAGTGTCATCTAAAAAATAGTACTATTGTGGGGAGGGAGAGCATCATCCAAGTATTTTTCCACACCAACCATATACCAATGATACCCTGCACTAATCTCATCAAGGAATAGCCCTCTCTTCATAGATGAGTAAATAGTGATGGTATGGAAATCTAGAGAGACAAGCTAGTACCTGTGTGCTATATGATTTCTAAAACTAAACATGAATTATATCATAGAAAACCCATTCTATTTCAAGATATCACACAAACATATAAATTATACTCATTAAATGATAATGTCTGACTAAACATTACTTTGGCTAAAATTTTCAAATAATGAATAATAGTGATCTATAGATCAATCAAAATTCATATACACCATTTGATCAGATTGCCTTCATCTAGCATTATGATCCTGTAATCCAATGAATTATGTCTCACTACTTACTCAATATTAATAATGTGAGATTGGTTATCATAATATAACCAAAATATTCATACAATTAATATCCTATAAGCAATCATATCACATAAATTCTAAGTCTTCAATAATCTAACAACATACATTTATTCCAACTAATGTATGAGTAAATCTCACATTATTGTCTATCCCATAATAGAAATAATGACTATAGTTTATACCATCTGGGTAAAATACATATTTAACTATAGTTTTTAATTATTATAAGTATTTTCTAAATATACTACACTCTACGACTAATTTTCTATAATCAGTCATAATAAAGTAGTCATAAATACATGAAAACATAAGCTTATATTCAAGCAACTAGATATAACAAAGCAAGTCTCAGTTCCCATGAAACACATAATATTCTATCCTAGCATTTGTTATGCTCACAAGGGGTTGTATGCATGCATAACTAAGATTATATTTTACAAAAAATTATAATATAGTTTGAACCACCTATTGAACTATAATTAGAAGTACACACCTCTAGGTACATGTATACACTATTCATAGAAATAATCAACATGTAAACATTTAGTTTGTTAAATGTTTGAATGTATCTAGACATAATAATTATAGTTTATACCAACTAGGTATAACATATATTTAGACTATAATTTAAAAATGAAAATACTCTATGACATCCCATAATATTATAAATCATTGTACATGAGCACACTACGCAATCATGAATAACTAGTCTCATAATTTCAAGAATTAAATGTCCCTTAATCCTAAATAATATGCAAGCATGTATAGTTTATAATAATCGGCTATATCCTATGTTTAAATTTCATACTAGCAATCAAATAAAACATAACTTATAACCACTCATCACAATTCATAATATATTTTATATATATCTAAACACTTATACATTTTAATCTATTCATAATATGTACCACTCACCAATTTTTATTACTGTATGCATATACATAACAACAATTTGTCATGTTATTTCTGAAGTGTCAGACAACTCATAATTTAAGTTATACCTCATATGAACTTAGTCTTTCATTTATGTGACTTATTATACTTTTAAGTGGTTGTATGCAAGTGTCCAATCTTTTATAAATCTTTGTCTTTATTTTTAATAGATAATAAATTATAAAGATAAGCACACCTCCCAATGTTCTAATATAAGCTATATATTTCAATACTCATAGTAGGCATTATACACAAGTTTTCTATAATAATAAGAACATTGTATAAAAATGCCAACAATTGTTTATA